>CM042427.1:26093170-26693170 GCA_023631565.1 Gymnocephalus cernua | reverse complement strand
CTCGACTAATACAGTTGATACCGTCGTTCTGTAATTTTCACCTTTTCCCTTTGCAGAAAGTGCATTTGCCACACCCCCTTCATGTTGCTGTAACAAAATCATTAATCAAACGATTGCAAAAGAACGTCACACATGCTTTAGGTCTCATTAAATTCCTGACATCCATGTGACCATATCAAGCACATTTTATTCTCTGCATGAACACAAATTCATAACAAAGCTCTCTGACAAATGCATCCATTCTGTTCTCCCCTCCAGCCGCTCCTGAGCGATATTTCTAAACTGACATTAACACCTTCCGTGGCTTTGGGCCCATTCTCCTGTCGCGCAGGAATGCAAACATACATTCATCACGACGGGACGTTGTGTATCATTAACCCCTATCCTCTGCTGTGTCTACCAGGCTGGCTAATTGTGGAGATTTAACCTCTTTTTTTTTGTTGTTTTTACATCCCTTCTCATGTGTCAGAGACTTGATTCTTTCAGCGTCCCATAACTCACTTTCATGGGGTTAGATGCCTCAAGTTCCTGCTGCGTATTTCACCACAGAATTGTTAAACATGTTTACTTGCACTTGCAGACAAAATATACAGTTTACAATATGCAGTAGACAAAATAATAATGTAGAGCATAAAAGCATAATAGCTATTACTAATGAGGAAGGTCTGTGCCAAAATACAGCAAAAGGTTTTTATCCTGTTCTTATATTCACGTTTGGTACATACCTTAATCCTTTTTGAATTAGTAATTGACTGTATTATTTATCATTATGCCACAATTTTCTCTAATGCCTTACGCATTTTAGATGATGGAGAGCTTTGCATTTTCAATCAGCAGCAAATGATTAATCCAGCATATTTCCGATGATTACAGGCTGCATTTCATTACTTTTTTATTGCTTACACTGGTGACTTTCTCAGTTTGCTAGCCACTGACATGAGAGACCTTGGAAGCAAGCAGTCAACATTTGGGTCACCAGAAGAGAACAAATGTAGAGCCAAATTAAAGCAGAGCGAAAACCTCAGTTCATGTAATGATAAAATGTTTTTTACCATAACTGGAAAAGAGCCTGGCTGCATGAGAAATCTGTTTCTACTGATGTGGAAATCTGTTCTCATACGACAACGAGGACTACTTTGATGTTCGGAAACTTTGGTTAAATTAGTCATGAAGTGAAAGTTTAAACAGCAAGTCAAAAGCTGTGAAAAATGCACCTGGTATGGACCTCTGGCATCTGGAGTAAACTGTTCATGTATAGTTCATGTGCGTCTGAATATGTGGGGCTGGATCTGTATTTTATGTCTGTGTAAAACGTTTCGATAACTAGGGCTACCGATTTGGAGCCTCTCTGCCTCTGCCTCCTTCATCTTCATCTGTCCTCTATGAATGGATTCTGTCTCTGTGCAAGCTGGTGTTCTCATATGTTATGACTCTGTCTGGTGCTCTCACTGAGGGAAACCTGCTGCTAATGTGATATGTACATGCAACTTTCTTTTACCATAATTACACTGCAGTGTGTATTTCATGTCAGAAATATCTGTATCTGTATACCTTTCTTTTCAGAGTCACAAGTTTTCTTGTGTTTCTCAACTATCTAAAAGCTCTCTGTGCTTGGCTTCTCGATTGTCAACATTTGCTGTTATTGTTTGAATATATCTTTGCTTTTTGGTAGGGCTGTCAGTTTAACGCGTTATTAACGGCGTTAACGCAAACCCATTTTAACGGCGTCAATTTTTTTATCGCGAGATTAACGTTCTTTCGGATCTAGCTAGACCAAAAACAAAACAGGCACACGCCGCGGGAAAACACACTTGTTTGGGCTTGCGAGCCGCGTAGCTAGTAGGCTCGTGGCGGCGATTAGCTTCGGAGCGAGTAGTGACTCTACAGTCAGTGAGAGAAACAAAGTCTCTCCCCTGTTCTTTCTGAACAAGGTGGGAAACCTGGAGCAGGAAAAGTTAACCCTCACAAAACAAACAAACACAGCTGGATTTAAAAATGGAGCGTTTGTTCAGGACTCCCCCGTCTGTCGCTTTCACGTCACCTTTTGGGATCGCCTCAGCTCGCTTGGAACCTCGACGGAGGTGGTACTAAAAAATTTACCTGTTAGCAGGTACCAGGTACTTTTTTTTGTAATGGAAAACCAAAAAAGGCGAGTAGAGTCGGGGCGAGTCGAGCAGGTACCATGTAATGGAAAAGTGCCATTAGTGTGAAATTGTATACTACGTATATGACAATGTTGTTTTCAATAAAAAAAACATTTGCACAAAGCAAGCCGATCCACTTTTCCATGTTGATAAGAGCATTAAAATGAGAAAAATAATAATAATGGGACAAAAAGAAATCAAGGGGCATTTAGAATAGATAAAAATGTGCGATTAATTGCGATTAATCGTGAGTTAACTATGACATTAATGCGATTAATGCTGTCAAACGATTAAATATTTTAATCATTTGACAGCACTACTTTTTGGACAAAACATGCAATCTGAAGACTCTCCCTTGGGCTCTGAGAACATTGCAATGGCAATTTAAAGAGCAAAATATGAATGAATGAAGTAATGGACAGGTTAATCATTCTTAAAAAAAATAGTTATTAGTTACACCTGTAATTATTGTTCTAACCATCATTCATGTCATTCTCATGACTCATGATACATCATATATGCATAATTTAACTTATAGCCTAAAAAACAGCATCAGTGTGCTTTGTTATGGCTCCATGCACCCTTAGTGGAATTTCACAACAATTAAATATGATCTATAATAGTATTATTGTTATACGATAATGATACTCCCATTGGCTTATAGCAGGAGTCAGGTCATATACTCATTACATCAGTCTCCACACTAGTAAATATTAAATCTCACTTTTGACTCCTTCACATTCTCTACTGCCTCTCACCGAACTAAAATATAAACACATTTCATCATTATTTATAAAATTGTCAGCTTACCAAAACGGTTTTGTTCAATTTAATCCATGAAATTTGCCAGAGTTTATGTACGTCTCACCTCCCCAGCTCTGTGTAATTATAAGCAAACACTGTCCAAGTTTTACTGAGGTATTCAGTTACATCAAAACAGACTTACAATAAAGGATCTGTGGTAATTACCCCAAGCTGACAAATGATACGAAGCATGAACTCTTTCTTTTGCCAATTAAAACATTTTTGCAAGCTATATTTGGAAAGTTACAGATAAAGACTTTAATTTTCATTGCAATCTATGCTCTCTCTGTCTCTGTCTCTCTCTCTGTCTCTGTCCTTCTCTCTCTCTCTCTCTCTCTCTCTCTCTCTCTCTCTCTCTCTCTCTCTCTCTCTCTGTTAACAAATTTAAAGTTAGCACACAGCTTTGACCCTACGTCACACACCTATGTGTGCTGTCAAAAGTCTTGCCCTGCCAAATTCTCTCAGGTTTACCACATCATAACTCAAGATAATTCAATGAAACTCAAACCGCAGAACTAATTTCTGTCGGCTCTTCAAGCAGCGTGAACGCTTCACCGAAGTGACAGCAATTAAGAGGTTTGGGTATTTATTGAACTCAAGTAGAGAGAGCCTTTTTGCTGTGTGGCTCTTTGGAAGAGAATGGGCACTGTAAGGAGCCCGAGGAGGTCGAGGAGCACAAGAGTTTGCTTTTATATGCGTAATTCAATCCTCCCTGAAAGCAGCTCATTTCCATAGGAGGCTATTACAAGTAAAAGAGAGCAGCGGCTTATCCACTGCAGAGCAAGCCGTGCCCTGTGGCTACATTTACACGCCGAAATGTATAACTTCACCCCTCATTGAGTAAGAGTGTAAACACGGCATACATTTCAAGCAGCTCTTGTTTGTATCTTTAACTGTTTGAAGCCTGTGAATAAAACACACTGAAGTGTATTTGACAAGAAATGCATGAACTTAAAAAGGTGATGGTGAGATTTGAGAAGACCAAGAGACGCAGCACTCTGGGTGGTCTTTCAACACTTCTGACATGTAACTGAGATAACAAAGGTCACTCAGTGATAGCTTTATGTGGATGTTTAATCAGCTGTCTGATATCCCTGTTTGGCACCCTGGCATTGATTTTTAAAGTCTTAACTTTATTTTAAAAGGTATACATTAGTGACTTCCTAAAGAACCCATCTTGATGCAGAGCCTACAACATATTGAGCGACAATGATAACCACACAGGAGGTCTTTGCCAAATGATGAGCCCTGCTCTTGATTAGTCTCCATCAGACGAGCATCTAAACTTAATAAAATCAAGCTTGAGTTGGCGTTGCTTCTGTGACCGTTGGATTGAATTCAGGCCTTCACATTCGAATCCAAACATCAACCATCCTATAATTGCATCGGTCAGCAGCACGATGGGGAACATATTTTGCATACAGAGGGAAATTAGGCTTTGATTGAGGGATGGTGTGTTTTTATCAAAATAACATGCTAAAAAACCTACTCGCCTCTCTTCAGCATATGTCTTCCATTGACACAGTAGGTTTTTTTATTGACCACATTTAAAATGTTTTTCTGCTTGTGATTTAAAAAATATTGTTTTTCATGACTTCACTTTTAGTTCTGGATTTCCGTCGGGTGTGTGTGTGTGATATCTGCATGTTTTCAATTAGATCAATGCACATGTGCAGTGTTGTGCATCAAACATAGTTCACAAAAAAAAAAAATTAGCTTGCGTCCAACATTTTTGGGCTCGCTCTGCGGCCTTAAGCATGACTGTTCAGGGCCATTGCAGCCTATTATTATGATCAATTACAGTTTTTTTTTTCCCGACTGCTTAAGCACTATTTTGAAAACAGGGACCGGTTTTTCAAAACACTACACACAATTAGCACAAGCACACACACAATTAGCAGAACACATCAGACCCTTTGTAAAATGAATCACTCTTGCAAAAACTATACACTAATTTATAAAAAAACATATGTTATTACCATATGAAACACACATTTCATATGACTAAAGCTTAAATTATACTGCCCGCTCCCAAAGACATTGTGACGTCACAGGATTGCCGTGACTGTTTATACTTGCGCTGGTGGTCGCGACACTAGCTGCAGTCTTCTCCTGAACAGAGGTGGCGCCAATGAGGAAAGACTACCGACGTTGCTCTTTCTACGGACTAGAAGAAGAAGAAAAATATAAACAAGGTCAGAACTGGCAGCAGCATTGACGTGAATGCTTCGATTTGATTGGATGAGCTACAGATCAAGCCTTTCATTCACCATAAAAAAAACTCATCTTAACCCAGTACGTTTACAAGAGAGACTTGCAGTCACTCGGCGAGTCCTGGCATCCAGTTTCCCAGGAGCTCGCAGGAAATTACGCCACCTCCAAAGCGTCAAGCATAAATCATGTTTTAATTCTATTTGAGGCAGTTACACACTGCTGTTGCTAACCAAAAACACTTTTAGCAATTCTACTTTTCAGTGATTAGAGTACTGTAAATGAATTACACAGAGAAAGTGCAAATACACAATAAGTTCACCAAACACTACACAAGACCAATGCTGCAGACTGGGGAAAATATAAATAATTTCTCTCCATATACCCAAATCAGTCAACATGGGGAATCAATCACAACAAAAATGTCCCAGTTTTCATGCTACTACAGTAGTGTGCATAACACTGTTAGCTCAGAAAACAACAGACTGTATCCAGTATAGGTTACAATTACAGAAAAAACAAAAGATCTGAAAAAGTACAGAAAGTACAGGTGCCCGGGTAGCTCACCTGGTAGACCAGGCGCCCATATATAGAGTTTTACTCCTCGTTGCAGCGGCCGCAGGTTCGACTCTGCCCTGCGGCCCTTTGCTACATGTCATTCACTCTCTCTCTCTCCCCTTCCATGTCTTCAGCTGTCCAATACAAATAAAGGCCTAAAATGTCCAAAAAATAATCTTTAAAAAAAAAATAAAAAATTACAGAAAATACTAGACATTATCTCTTCGCCTAGCTGAATCTGGCCAGAGAATTTCATCAACATCACAGGCAATATCCTCATTGGCAAGACAACTTGGGAGGAACCATCTTGAATGTTGAATCCATCCTTGCACAGCTGCAAGTCAACCTGTTCACAGGCGTCTTCCATGGCCTGAATGAGGGGTACCTCTTCCTCTACCTCCTTCTCCTCTGTGGATTCCCCCTTTCACCCTCCCTCTTCTTCTGACTCCTTTCATTTTGGTTGAAGGCAGGTGAACTTACCTGCTGCATTTTTATAGTGCTTAAACCTGATTGGTGTGTCTACAATTAAGCAAGCATGTGTTTACACACCTGATGGCTGTGTTTCACAGATTGGCTCATAGTTGTGATAATTTGTGTGTGTGTGTCAGTGCTTTGGAATTGCAAGGAAGTGACATCATGATTTTTGCAAAAAGTGTGAAGCTTATAGTGGTGCACATCTGGGCCAATGTTTTGCTCCTCGAGTGTACGGTTTTGATAATTGCGTAATACTTTTGATTTCAGTGTGTGAGCAATCGTCAAAAAACTGTAAACACTAAACAACACAACAAGCAAGACACACCCTCTATTAGATAAACACGTCATTTAGAGAGCGGTTTATGCATAGTGCGACAACCCAATACAAACCTTACTATTTCCGCTCTCCAAAGATACTTGTGGAGGAGCAGAAACCTAATTATAATAGAACACAGACTCGGGTAGCTTGGCTTCACTCCAGGGCCAACAAATTATTCTTATTGGCACAGAACGCACAAACCAAATGGGGGGAGTTCAGACTTCAAACACCAGCTTTATGGTAAACGATTGGCAGAGTTCAAATTCTCACATTGTGCAATCTCAGACCGAGGCCTGACTGCCTGCCTTTGAAAAAGCCTTCCACTCTCCCCATTAACCAAGCACATTTTTCATTCTTTTATATGCAACTCCCAGCGCCAAGAGCTTCTTTTAGCATTAGGAATTCTGTCTTCATCTAGAAACATGACAGTTATACAGTGCTAATCCCTTAGATTTAGTTCTACATTGTTAGGGAAAGACCACAGATTCCCTAATATACACACACACCTACAATTCTTATCATAAACTTCTGTCAGTTCTCCTGGCTGGAAGTGTTGAGACAGAAAGGGCCTCTTGCTCTCTAGTCCCCATATCTCCCTGAGCCATCTGTAGTAGCCATGAAGCAGTGCACACAGCCACTTAACCGTTAAGTGGACACACACTTAAACGAGAAGCTCTTACTCACACCTCCTGAGTAAGCCAGTCCTTTGGCCAACAGGTGGGTCATCCAGCCAGAGAGTCAGACAATTTGTCATCCAACCGGACAGCAGCTCAGGCAGTCAGTCAGCCGTCAAGGACCAAAGGTGGAAGAGGAGGAGAGGGAGGCAGAGTGTTTCCCACATGCAGACCATGTGCTGTGCAACTTGATTTACTGGCAGGCTTGAGGCTCTGAGCTGTGGTTACCAGGAAGACGCTCTTAAAAATATAACCTGAGCTCTCTGAAGCTCCAACCAGAAACGCACTTTGCCCTTCTTTGCCTCAAACTCCTCTGACATACTCCTAAATTTACAGGCCTGAAGACATGCTGCACTGGTCTCCACGCTAGTTTGTTAGGCTTCCTGAGGCTGTGTGTGTGTGTGTGTGTGTGTGTGTGTGTGTGTGTGTGTGTGTGTGTGTGTGTGTGTGTGTGTGTGTGTGTGTGTGTCGGTGTGTCGGTGTCGGTGTGTGTGTGTGTGTGTGTCGGTGTGTGTGTCGGTGTGTGTCGGTGTGTGTATTTTGTTCCTCCTCCCACTGAGTTAGACACAACTAAGCAATGAAAGCGGTGACAGATTGGTCTGATAAAGGTACTAATACACACACTTTTAAGGAGGCTTCTCTGAAGTCTGATAAGAAGGGTGAACAGCACACAAGTACTCTCTCTCTCTCTCACACACACACACACACACACACACACACACACACACACACACACACACACACATACACTGAGGAGAGATAAGAGCAGCAACAGAAGCTGAATCACAGGCAATAGAGATAAAAGTGATGATAGAGGAGAGAGGAGGTAGGCTGCTGAAATCCCAAATGTATGGACTTCACCTATAGAGTTGTCTTGTAGTACTTCACTTTTCAAAATATCTCACAAAACAACAACTATGTCGTTTCCAAAAGTCCGAGGTCAATCATAAAGAGCACAGATTCTGTATTACATTACCACTTTACAGCAGTCTTTTTCCCCAAGGCCTGCCGTAATTTGGATCTCCCAGAGAGCATGTCTCTCTCATACAGCCTGGATGAATAACAACCGTATCAACGCTCTAGGTCAAAGTAAAGATGAAGAACACATTGCATTATAACTGAAACTTTAGCTTTTTTAAGCATAAAATTCAAACAGAAACAATCTATTCCTACGGTCAGATTACATTATTTAATGTATTGAATTAATTACACAGTAGAAACCGGCGGTTTTGATTGTATGCATAAGCGTCACTATTAATTTAAACTTTTGTCGACATTTATACATTTTACACATTCATTTCAATGCAATGGGCCAAAATGAAGAGATTGTTTTGAAGCTGTATGTTTGTACCGTGGGCTGAACAGTCTGTGCGGTTAAAAACAAAACAGACCAAACCACTAAATACCCCCACAAACCACAAAGTACATAATTCAGCTTTGCCTTTGATGGCTTTTCAGAGTGACAAGTGACACAACACAGGAAAAAAATCTATAGGGAGGGGCAGCGAAAGAGCAGAGCCCAACCCTGAGTCTGAGAGTCAGCATCACTGGTTTTCCACAGGAAATAAACTGAAAATACAGCACTCATGAGGTGAGGAATATAGTGGTGAGAGTTTGGTGGCAAACGCATTTTTAGGCTTTGTAGGTTTTTCGATTAAAGAAGTGGGAATGTTGATTGATTATCAAGACTGTTCTGGTCTGGATTAGACTGTCAGGGTTTACTGTACGGACTATTAATTCAACCACTTCTCACTGCTATTCATATCCAAAAATAGATGAAAAGAAACAACTCTCAGACAACTATTATTCAACACCGATTTCAAACTTGACATGGGTTTGGCTGTGAAATGAATTAAGGGCTTGGATCGGGGAAAGAAATTGGAAGATGATTACATTCCTGAAGCATGTGTGTTCGATAGACCCCCCAGTTTGGGAGGAAGTGTGACAGACGTTTTGGGCTCGGGTTCAAAGCCTGGCATTAATCAGAAACAGACAATTAGGATTATCCTCCATTATTTTATCATTTGGTAAACATGCACAACCATTTCTCTTTACCTCACACATACAGCTGCAGTCCCACAGAGCGCTCACACACTGGCACACACAACAAGGCCTAACAGCCAAACTCACACATTTGTGATTGGAGATCATGCTGATATTGTATCTTGGCAGCTTTTTAGCTTAGACGTGATAGTTACATGCTAATTCGCTCATTAGCAAACAACAACAAAATGTCAAAAAAAAATGTCTGTGCAGATGTGTTGCTCTTTTAGTCATAATGCCATACTCGCTTCAAAATGAGCGCTGTGGTGAGTTCTGTCTCTCTGTGCACGCCTCCACCTGTCTCTCACCACTCTATTATTGTTGCCTCCACTGCTGTGTACCCACCTGCACTCTCTCTATAGGTAGTATGTGTTTGTATCTCCTCACATGTGTGCGTGTGTTTGTGTGTGACCACTCACTGTGCCTCTCTTTCTTCCTCTGTTTCCTCACAGCATGTGATTGCCATCCCGTGGGTGCTGCTGGCAAAACCTGTAACCAAACCACAGGACAATGTCCCTGTAAAGACGGCGTGACTGGTATCACGTGCAACCGCTGTGCTAAAGGCTACCAGCAGAGCCGCTCGCCCATTGCCCCCTGCATAAGTACGTGGAACCCAGTCTTTACCTTATCTGCCTCACTGTAGGACTAAGGGAGGGACACACCAGACTGATGACACACACATGTGCATATTCAAAATCGCACACAGTCAACACATAATACAGTATGCTACACGCAAAAACACACACTGTAAAAGCAGACTTTTCAGTGTCTGACTGTCCGTTTTCTGACCAGTAAATCTGCTAGCTTAAATAAGCACACCATTACACTGAACCTCAAGGTTATGGTCTCGGCTTGTTGCTCTCTCCATAAATCTGAGTAATGATGCAGAGTTGTTAACGCCAGCATCTCCAAGCCCCAAAGTGTCTTAGATTGCTTGGGAAGATTTGGGTTGAATTACAAAATCAATCTTGTTCTCAGCATCCAACGACCATTTATTAGCTAAAATATAGCCTTGTATTAAAGTCAAAATTAAGAAATAATCTAGCATTGCCTCAGGGAAGGCCTGCAGTTGAAGATTTAAAGCTGCATTGAATAATAGGCCCATAGCAAATGACAATTTATTGGCTCCTTTGTCTCATTCTGAAAACGTGTTTTAATTGGTGCTCTTGCCATTGTATTAAATGCTTATGAGGAATACATTTCTACATGGATTTACATGGCTGAGGTCCAATAAATAAATAAATGAAATCAACTTATTAGATATCATTGATGCCTGGAAAATGTCAAGTAAGAGCTGATTTGTCAAACATGCAGTGTCATGTGAGATGGAAATAAAGTCCCTCTCTACAGTATGTAATCAGTTTAATCTTTAACAGCCCACTGTTACAGCGATAGCGCTTACCGAGTTTCATTGTAATACAGAGTCATGTTATATCTTTGACTTTGTGAACACCTTCCAGCGCTGTGAGCCATAAATCTACACGAATCAATAATGAGAAACAGGCTCATTATTTAAACTGGCACGCGTGGCGGCTGAATACTGATGGAAGATTGCTGATCAACAACAACATCAGCGAAGGGACCTATGGGCTTCAGACGCCATTGTTTTGGCAGCAATTGTTTTTCTTGTCATTATATAGACCAATTATTCATGTGAGAAGGCCTCATTATGTGCACACGGCAACAACCAGGCGTGCACATCATTCCACAGATTGTGATTTATGGTGACATAAATGTTGTGTATGTTCAGAAAGTAGGAAGCAAGTTTGCTCAATCCCAGCTGAGGAAATCAGATTTTACTCGATCAAAAGACTTGATTCTTTCTTTCATCCCTCATAAACACAAAGTCCTTACCTTTGCACAGCTGAAACCACCACTGTTATGTACCTCTTTCTTTGCATGTGTCTTTGATACATCTCTGCGGTTTTGTCCTCTGTACAGACTTTTTGATGAGCCCCTTCTGTCCCTGCTGCCCACAATAACAAAAAGGCATTATGTGTGTTTTATATCTTCTGTTGCCGTCCTGCTCCTTTGGAGATAAGAGGGCCGTTCTTCATGCATGGTTTCTCTGAGTGTCAACTTCCTACCTACTTGTGAATAGTATGAGGGAGGGCTGAGAGAATCAAGTCTTTGGACAATCATACAGCTCTGTTGTAGTTTCTCTACAGCAGCAGGGCACAGGGGAGGAGGATGAAACAGAGAAAGCAGGTAGATATTGGAACATTTTTAAAGTTTATTAAAATTATCTTTTGGACAATTTATGTCTTTATTGGGCAGATAAGAGCAGAGACATGAAACAAAATTATGGGGCAGAGAGATGCAACAAAGCCAGGGATGTTGCAGTACATGGTCGGTACCATATCAATTTTGTCCAACATCTAATTGTTTTTTAGAAATGCAGAAAGAAAGTGTATTGGTCAGATATGGCTAGGTATGAAATTTAAGAAACAGAAGCTTTGACACCGCCTCAGGGAAAACATGTATTGAGGAAGATTGGAAAGGACAAGATATAATAAATATTCAATAAAAGAGTGTTAGCGGAAAACCACTTTCTGACTGAACTTCACAAAAGCTTCATTTATGTGCACATTTCACACTTTGACCCCCAGATCGTACAAATCAAATTATTGCATTGCATTTAGTGTTTTTTGAGCATACTATGCCCTTATCAGAGAATATACAGAAGCCCTTTTTGATCTAATCTATCTGTCAGATATACTTGTGTGTGAATAAAGAAAATGCATACACCCCCTGTCAGTAATTTAGTAAATTTGCAATCTACTATCAACCATAACAAGAGCTTTGAGCAACTCATGTTCCTAATACTGGTATATTTCTTTACATTGTTTTGCCTTAACCCTTACTTATCAAATGTGCACATTTACACACTGTACCAACATGCATGCACGCAAAGGCAAACATACATGTATGTATGGATGGATGCATATATAATAATAATGAAACTGATCTTTCTTTGCATCTATGTCATGTTTTCTCTGGGAGTAGAGATTCCAGTTGTACCTCCTACAACCCCATCCAGCAGTACAGAGGAACCATCAGGTGAGTACAGCACAGAGTCGAACATTTACTTTATCCTTTTTTATATTCATCTATATGTTTCTACACATCCATATAAGCACATCTATCTATATTGTGGAAGTATGTATACATGGTTATGGGATTTTTCAACAGTCCCACGCATCACCACAATATTTTTCCACTAATGTAAAAAAAAAAAACAGACTGCCGGATAAATTGGATCCCTCTTGCCTTCCCCCTCCTTATTAAGGCTTCATGAATATTAAATCCATTAGCAGCAACCCTGGGATGTGCCTCCTTTAATCTCTCACACTTTCACAATTAATCAGTCTAACTGCGGCACAGTGGGGTGTTGGTCTAGCGTACAGCATGGGGGCCTTACAGTTTGTTTGATTTGATGATTTTTCATCTCTCCAAACTCCCTCTCCGTCCAATGCAGTGAAGTGAGGGAAAGACTGATTGAGGTGCACTGGATTTTGTAATTCACCGCAGGATTCACTAACACTTTTTTCATTCGTTTACCAGATAATTCATGTTTGAAATGATACCATAGTGGGTTTTACTGTCCTATCTTTAAGGACAGGATATGACATCAGGATTAGTTGCAGTACATCAAATACTAAAGCTGGATGATACGACCGAAAAACTATCTAACAATAAGTTGTCAGAATGGGTTCAGTAATGGTAAATGTAACTATTATTGTGGTAAAACATAAGTGTTTAAAAAAAACTGTGATGGACTGTGAGTTCATTTATTGGTTGAATTGGTTGAAATCTGGTTATATGTTAGTGGTTGCTGTAGCTCTTTTCAGTTGAATTATATGCCAAATTGTGATATGAGTAAACTTGGAAAAGTAAGAGACTCATAATATGTAATGCGGCATAATTCCTACATATGTGAAGCACCAAAACTTGCATCTTGGGCTTCATAAACATAAACAGACATACATGTACAAACCCTGTTGGAATAAGTTCCGCATTTTGTTATATGGCCTCATGGTGGAAAAAGTTGAGACATCTGGCTCGCAGCATGTTTGCTCTGTCTCACAAATGAAGTTGCTGGAGGCCAAAGGTATACGTATATTATGTACTATACGTGAATAAGAGGCTCTTGCAGCTGTTATTGGGTCCTAACGTTCCCTGGACAGCTTCGATTGACAGCGCAGTCAGGATACTGCCGGTCCCCAACCCTCCTCCGCCTCTTTTCTTTTCTCTTTCAGTCTCTCTTCGCTCTCCTCCACCTCCTTCGTCTCCCTCTGTTTCACGCTTTGTCTTCACATAACACTGTGGGTGGTGCCGAGCTAGAATATCTGGAGTTTCTCTGGGCCCCCTTGTCAGGAAACTGCCCGCTTTTGGGGTGTAGGAAATTTTCCTCACCTTATTGAGGGATTACTGGATAAGTGAGAGATGGACCCTTATTATTTCATCAACTTAAATAAATGCAAAGTTGATCAGTATGTTTGCTTTTCGGTTTATGTACATCAACATTGACAAATAAAGAAGTCATTTTGGATATTTGTTTTTTTTGTGTATGAAAACTATACCCTTAACTCTCCTTCCAATTTACTATTATCATGTGAAATATTTGCCTTTGGCTACGCCCAGGTTTACATCTAAAAATCTTCTTGTAACCCAGTTAATTAAGCCGTGTCATTGAACTAATGTAAACACAACCTGAAGGAGACTGTGTAATGACTCGGACCGTAAAATCTAATCACGAAAGAGGGTTCTGGGAATTCCCTCTCATATGTATAATGGGCAGCCCAGAGAGGATGAAATCAAGCAGATTGCAAGGTGGAGCACTTTGATGGACATCGTACATTGACCACGTCAGAATCATGTAGCCGAAGGTCCCGCTGGACCACCCGTGCATGAGGCCCAGAGGATGCATACATTACCCTCTGAACCTTGTCAGAAGGTTGCAGAGCAAACGCACCTCACGCTCAGCCTGATATTCAAACAGGTATGATATCACCTAATATGGGATCGCAAACAGATGTGGTGATTTTAGCAAACTATACCTTTTCCACCCTACTAATAGTACCTGCTGCAGAGTAAAGACTAAAATTATACGATTATTTTTTTAACGACTACATTATTTATTATATATTTATCCATCCATCCATCCATCCATCGTCGTCCGCTTATCCGTGGTCGGGTCGCGGGGGGAGCAGCTCCAGCAAGGGACCCCAAACTTCCCTTTCCCGAGCCACATTAACCAGCTCTGACTGGGGGATCCCGAGGCGTTCCCAGGCCAGGTTGGAGATGTAATCCCTCCACCTAGTCCTGGGTCTTCCCCGAGGCCTCCTCCCAGCTGGACGTGCCTGGAACACCTCCCTAGGGAGGCGCCCAGGGGGCATCCTTACCAGATGCCCAAACCACCTCAACTGGCTCCTTTCGACGTGAAGGAGCAGCGGCTCTACTCCGAGCTCCTCACGGATGACTGAGCTTCTCACCCTATCTCTAAGGGAGACGCCAGCCACCCTCCTGAGGAAACCCATTTCGGCCGCTATTATATATTTATGTAAATTATAATTAATAATAATTATAGTAGTAGTAGTAAAGTAGTTATGGGTGGTTTAGAATACATTTACTCAAGAGAAAGGAGAAGAAAAAAGGCTGGGGAAGTAGAAAAAGAAAACGATGAAGACAAAAACAAGAGGGGGAAATCCAAAAACCACAAGAAGAAAAATGAAAAACATAAAGGCAAAGAGAAAGGAGAATGAGTAGATGGAAGGGGAGGAGGAAACAGTATGGAGGGGGAAAAGGGGAAGAAGATGCTGAAAAAAATATGGAGACTTGTAGGATCAATTAAGACATGTAAAAAGTTCAATTTGAAATAATATAGGCTACATGTATGTATATGTGAAAAAGTGTCCACACGCGTGTGTGTGTGTGCGTTTGTATGTGTGTGTGTGTGTGTGTGTGTGTGTGTGTGTGTGTGTGTGTGTGTGTGTGTGTGTGTGTGTGTGTGTGTGTGTGTGTGTGTGTGTGTGTGTGTGTGATACCAGGGGGTGTTGGGCTGACAGCTGTGAGGCAGGTGCCTTGTTGTGCCTCAGTTGAACGGTTATTTTTTGGAGGGGGTTTGAATGGAGAGCATGAGGGAAAATGGAGTGGATATTAATTTGTCTCCTGCAGTAGGGCTCTCCCTCACTCGACCACACGTAGGGCTGGAATGCATGGAGAATACCTCCGATGGTGTGGCCCAGACAAAACACACATTGTGCTGGTAGGTCACGGATGGTGTGAGTCGCCACTCCCACGGGTCGTGACAGAGACGTCTATGCAGCAACGAAATGTGGAGGAGATTAACCGCTGATGACCTGTGATGGCTGCCTCGGGCCTGTCAGGATACAAGATGTGAAAGTAACTAATGATGATGAGGAGGAGGAGAAATGGAGTGACGATGATGAGGCTCAAAAGGGTAACAAGGTTCAGTCTCGTATGTGTGTGTCTTGTCCGAGGCTGGAAGTGATCAGAATCTGTGGCGGACCCCTCCTTGGATTTTTTGGACATGAGTCTTGCTTCACACACCCTGTTCAGTACTTGTTGACTCCACTGCGCTTCACAGTCATGTCAACGTGTGGATCGTATTACGCCACTTAATTGTAGAAGAAATAATGGTGAAATGCATTTTTGCAATAAGCAGGGCCAAAAATAGAACAGCACAGTATCAAATTCTCATCATCACTATCAAACTGTTGAACACAATTTTTTGGTGCCAAAAATGTTTTTTTTTTTAATGACATGAAAACTTTGGCAGGGTTATTTCCTCTCTTCGTGTCTATGCTTTGGGTAACAGCTGACTCATCTGTGAACCTTCTCAGTTACAGTAACAGAGGACGAATCAACACATCAGAACTGATTGCACGCCACGCAAAAATCTCAAATCAGGTCAAGACCTCTTACAGCCTCTTGGCTGGCTGTTGTCTGCCTGAAAACAAACCATCTTTTACTCTCCGACGATACAATGAGAAAAGAAGTTGGGGACTCCTTCTCTTTCTTTCCTCCTTTTTTGTCTCCGTCTTTGCTGGACAGGATCCAAACTCACGGCTCCTGTGAGCAGAAATGAACAGAGCAGGGCAGCACACTGGGCTCCATAATCTAATTACATGCTTTATTTGCTGCAATTTGTTTCTCAATCAGTCTGGTTGGGGGAGAAAGCCCTCCTCCTGGGCCATCATTTACACCTCCTTGTCTCGCCGCTCTGGTGCCTCTGATGCCCCCTGTCTCTGTGGCCACGTTCACACTGAGGATCTAGATATAAGAGTGTGTCTAGATCTAGTTGATATAGATTGGCTGTTCACAACAGGCTTTAAGGATTAGATGTTGATGTACTGTAGATCCGATGTTATCTGTGTGATAACTGCTGAACAGCAACAACAAAACACATTCTGTATTAGTATTCAGATATATCACTACAAAGTGGCCGGTGGTTATTTTAAAACATTGGATCTTCAACACCTTTTCTTAGTTGGCAGCTCAACTGTAATTGAAGTGTTGGTCTAATACTTGTACTGAAAAGTTCACTAAGATTCCTGTGTGCATTTTTTTCACACTGTGCCATTCTGTATATCTGCGGTCAGACACCTCTTCTGTCTTGTTGTGTTGTTTCAGTCGTCCTCAATCATATAAAATATTGTTTGCTTGATTTGCCTTGCAGAAATGTTTATTATTATTTTTCCACTTCCTGCCCATTGTTTTGGTTGAAATCTTATGATAAACTCTTTACTATTTCTTCTGGTTTGATGTGTTGGATCAGTATGCCATCATCTTCAAGATTCTGGGGAGGCGTTGAGGAGTTTGATTTTTAAGCAGCAAAGTTATTTTAAGCAGCATTGTCTACCACCATTTTTATATTTAGGGTATGTTTCACTATGTACTAGTGTACTACCTAACCCAGGCCTAGTATTGGCTTTGTCTATGGGCACTTTAAAGCTTAGGCTCAAACACATAGAACTGTACAGTACTGTATTCTCTCTTGAATCAGCTTTAGTAAGAAGCATCCCAAATGAAAACGATTAGCTTAAAGGGTTGTACAGCACTTTGATAGAAGGGGCAAAGGTCCACCTCTCAGTTACGCACTTCTCAGTGCTCTGAAAGGCAGGAAACAAAGCGCTGTAGTAACTACATCTACTCAGAACACCCAAAGCACATTTTAGCTTACTGCTACAGGACTGCTCCCACTTCCCTTGCTTGTAACGCACGCACAAAGGGAACATTTGTCCTCACGGTAGGGGACTGCCTGGCCCTAAATGGGGATCTCGGGGTGCTCTCAGTGGGGCCCGGAGCTGTGTCTCAGGGGTACACTAATGGGGAACGAAAGGCTATCAAAGGGAAGTATCATGATGGCATCAAGGGGGGTTATGAGAAAACAAAGCTTCCTTTCCACAGCTCCCCCTTCCATCATTTACATGGTAATCAGGTGCAGCTCATATAGACTCCTCTGTTTCATTTACTTTGCCTATTTTTGTTACTCTCTCTATTTACTACCACCAGCCTCAGCTTATGAGGCAACCAGGTTTTTTTTTTTTTTTTTTGCTGATTTGGGGGTTTTACTTAAAATCCCAGTCCTCCTCCTCTTCTTCTTCCCACCCCCCTGATAAACTTCGCTCTTGTCTTCTTCTCTTTTTTTTGTCAACCTCTCCACCCCTTCGCTCTCTACCAGTATCCATTCTCCCGCCTCCTTCCCTACATTTTTTCTTGTTGTGGTGTTTCCCAGGCAACCTCATTCAAACAGAGTATAAAGGAGAGCAAAGGCATGGAGCACAGATCTGCTCACAACAATGAAGTTTGTTCATATTCAGGCTGCCTGAAAGCTCCAATCTTTCTTCCACAACCCCATCACTCTCCTCCACTACTACTTGATGTCCATCCATCTCTTCCTCGCTAATTTCTTTTACTATACTCATCAAAAGCTTGCAACACTGAAGTGTAAACTAAATCAGTACTCTGGATCCGATTTATGCAAGTTGGGAGAGTACTTTTTTTTTTGTAATGGTATGGCCTCACATCACATTATTCTTGCCAGCACTGTATGTAGCATGACAGCATAGCATGGGGCAATCACTGAAGCTATATACTCTCTGGATTGCTGGGGCCAGCAAAGTGGAGGAAGGGATATACTGTTGCCTCCGTAACCTCCTGGTAATCTATCATAAAAAAACTGATGGCATGGCATATCCTCATGGTTCTATTTAGACAAGGAGCAGGGTTAGTTATAATTGGCAATACATGTGTGGCCTAGCCCTTGACATAAATAACAGCTTACTTCCAATAACTAAAAAGGAAAAATCAATGGAGATATAGTACAGTACGGGGTTCCCTTACCTCCGCCACATATAGAATATACAAACTTTAATCAAGGCTCTACACGATTTTGTGCACAGAAAAACAGCATCTAGCAAATGTTCTGTTTTGAGGTTGTTGTCCAGATGATAGATCAAGCTCAAATCAACTGTACGTACTCACTTACTCAGCTACCTTAGAGAGTGTGTACGTACATACCACATGAGTAAGTGTGTGTGTGAGCCATGAGGCGATTTGGGTGACCCTCTGCCTGCGTGAGGTATTTATTTGTTCACGGCTCCAGAGTGGATGCCCCCCTCCCCAAAAAAAGCTCCTCTGCCCACCGCTTCATGGATGGCTAATTTTCCCTTCCTGACCTCCCTTTGTGTGGCATTGACCCCCTTCACACCCCCCACCTTCTACTCCCTCAAATAGCTGCCAGCGCCTCCCCCCCCCCCCCCCCCCCCCCCCCTGTCCTCAGTGCAATAAATGCAAAAGCTTGACATTGAAGTGATCCCAGGGTTATTTTTTTCAGGAGGTCGGGGGCTGAGGTGACAAGCGAGGTGAGATTTTGGAGGGAGGCGGGGGTTTGAAATGGGTGGAGGGTTGTCTGCACAGGCCTGGCTCATTCCCACAGTCTGACAGGGAGTGAGTGGGTTGATGGCAGCAGTGATTTGTGTTTCTTCTAAACCACTGCTGGTACCATCAGCTCCATTCAGAGGTCCTCACCATCACACATGGAAGATGTAGATGTGGTTAGAGGAGTAAAGTGCCTCCACCACAACCAAAACATGCACCCTCAATGATGCCAGCAGTGGCACCACAGCAGTCCCATTAGACTACACAATCAAGCCAGACAGATGTGCTTCAACCAGTCAGCCAAAAGAACTATTGCTAGAGATGCTGTCATTATAATTGTTCTCTATAGGGAACCTTTCTTTAAATTTGTAAATGACAGGATCCAAAAGGCAGATGTCTGTTTCTGCTGGCATAGTTTGTCTTCTTTCTTTCTTTACTAAAACTGCCGGTCCCAAAAACGCAGGATAGGACAGAAATTGAAGTAAAGTTGGTGCTAAAGCAGCTGTCTCAAAGTTTCAAAATTAGAAAATGTGTTAAAGCTCTGCTATACATGTAAATGTACGCCCAACAGAGGAAAATATTTCTTACATTTCAGTCTTGTGGAGATAATAAAGTTCATCAAAAATTCATTTTTTTAACAGTAGCGCTAATCAAATTCCCAGCTCATCTCTAGTGTGTTTACCACCATCTTTACACATGTAAAACATAATACATGTTTAAATATATAAAAAACATCAACATGGATGGAACTTATAAATATTATTTTTAATTACTTGAGCAATTGAGTATTCAATTGAATGTGTTAAGTGTTGTGTGTGATTTCTTTTTAATTTTCAATCCAATTTCTTATTTTGTAATAAACAGTTAATTTTTATTTTTTATTTGGACCTTTTTTGTCCAAGATTTAACAGACAAAATTCTTTTGTCCTAACAATTTTAAAGTTTTTGAAATTTAAACAGCGTTGTAGGTCCACTTGGCTTTTTTGTTTTTCATGTTCTGTATATTGCTCAATGTGTCAATGTTGTTGTATATTGTCAATGTTTTAGCCAAGTATTTTAACAATGAATCTCGTAACAAATTCACAACCCCCCCCCCTCCCATTACTAAATAAAATACCATTACCACAGTTTGTTTTCTCCCTCTAATCTCCTAACTGTATTCTCTCGCTTCTTATTCTTGCAGACTGCGACTCTTATTGCAAAGCATCTAAAGGCAAACTGAAGATCAACATGAAGAAGTACTGCAAGAAAGATTACGGTGAGTCAACGGACAACACACAGTCCATTTCATGACTTGTATTAACATTTATTTCTACGGGAAAGCTTAACAACATGTGGTCTAATGGAAGAAACACACAGTTTCCTTTTTCACTGACTTGGCTCTGGGTAAAAAACAAGTTTGTTATTCTGCAGGAACAAATAGTGTGTGCCAGACTTCTTTAGGAGCAGTAGAATCACTCTGCAACTTAAAGCGCTAAATGTTTTGGTTTGGGATATGCATATGTTTACTACTGGGCTCAGAATACTTCCCACCCCATGCATCCCAGCCCAGCACGTTGCTGGGGAACAGGGGAGGCATTTCACTGATAGCTTACTCCAGCTTTCTGGGAACAGAGACAAATGATCAAATAAAGACAGAAGAACTTCAAGGAGGAAGAGAGAAGCAGACAAACAGAAGGAGAGAAAGGGCAGGATAAAACATTAGGTAGAGGTGTGTGTGTGTGTGTGTGTGTGTGTGTGTGTGTGTGTGTGTGTGTGTGTGTGTGTGTGTGTGTGTGTGTGTGTGTGTGTGTGTGTGTGGTGGTGGTGGGAAGGGGGTGTTGTCTCCGAGCAGGCATTTAAAACCTAGGCGGATAAAGCAAAGACAGTGTGACGGACAGTGGGTGCTCTCTAAGAGATTCTCATTAAGGCAGCCCATTTCCCCCACAACCAACAACCAATGCAATTCTCGCTGCATTCCTGTGACCGTCCGTCCGCCACGCCATTCAAGGTGTGGATAAGACATATGACCTCTCCCCTTTTCCCCTCCCTCTGTCCCCTCCCCTGATTGAAGTCAGGCTGCTGAACCGGTCAACCAAGCAGCAGCATCCTGCAGCATACCTCAGCAGCTTGACAGACAGTCCCGGGCTTTGTTCTGCAGGGATTTGGAGGAGTTAGGGGGTCAGCTTATAGACACCTCCTCTTCCACCAATGCCCGCCTTGCCGCTGATGTCGTGAGAAGAGCCTCGCCTCTGAAATATGTATCCATTCATGCATGAATGTGTCAGCTACATGGCTGTTTGCTTTTCTTTGGTTTGGCCGAAAAGCAATGTTGTTAACCTTTCAATATCAGGTTCAAGGTTTAGTTTAAATCTACAGAAATAGATAACATACACAATATTTACGTAACACCTGAATAGTAACAGCATTCGAGGGGGAAGCGGTGTAGAGGTGTAGAGGTAAAAAGAGACATCAGGATGTCCTGCTGAAGAAACTATCACTCAACAGTTACAGAGTTCCCTCACGTACTGTATGTACATCTTTCAACAGTGAAGAGCAGCAGAGCCTCCCAACTGATCTGGCATGTGTTGAGCGTGTGTGTGTGTGTGTGTGTGTGTGTGTGTGTGTGTGTGTGTATGTGTGTGTGTGTGTGTGTGTGTGTGAGCGAGTGAGTGTGAAGTGTAGAGGATCTGCTGGTACTGATGGTTGAGATAATACCAAGCGAATACAAATGGAAGTTTTCCTCTTTTGGACCAATGTTTCTCAGGGTAGATGCAGGATATTTTTATGTGGGGGGGGCAGAGATCGAAGCAGAGCATAACGGCAGAAAGGAGGAAAGGCTCTTGAGACTAATTATAAACATACAGAGATTTAATGTATTCATATATAAAAGAACAACAGATAATTAATTAGTCCTGGCTGATTACTACAGTATGATCATCCCTTCGAACTTTTGTAGGTTTCTAAAGATAATTTTTTATTAAATCCACCTGTCCCATATCAGTTTAAAATGCTACATCAGCCTCTGTGTAATCCACTTTCTCCTCTCCTTGCCTTCACCAGGGGGGCTTTGTGCTGACGATGTAAACGAGAACCATTAAGCTTCTTGTCATATCAATGCTTAGCTTGCAACAGCATTATGCAAGATCCAAAACAGACCAGAACAAGGTCCCTGTACAGTATTTACCACACACAAGCTCAGCAAAGCGGATGAAAAGTCAAACACAATGTAAATCTACAGGATAAATTGAGAGAGCCATAGCTTTGGACTGTTTTAAAAAGATCAGCAGGGGAGCAGGGCTCCATGCTGCGTAGGGAAACGATGCTACAAGCTTCTGTGGTCGACATACAGACGCAAATAAAGAAACACAGGAGGGAGCGGGGTGTAGGGAGGGGGTGAACATGTCTGATGTCAGTGTACAGTGATTGTTGACTAAACACAAACAGAGAGAAGAGCACCTGGTGGTGCAAGGTGGTGCCAATGTCACCAGGTCACACCAGGTGAGCCACTGAGTCCCTGTTGACACGGGGCCTCAGGGGACATACAGTACAATTGGGGTGAAAATTACGTACAAACACTCGCAGAAGTAGGACAATAAAATGTGTAGACAAGATAAGAGTGCATAGCAAATGACAGCTCAAGAGAGTTGCAAAGTAGTAGGAGGTATTTCAGGGACCCCTGGTTCCAGAAGTAAAAGTCCCATTCATTTTCTACATTGACTATGCAACTCACAGTTGGGGCTCTTCTACAGCTTGGATGGACGTAAAATGTTCCTAGTTGAATCATCAGTACAAAGGATGAACAACTGGGTTAGAAAATACTTGGTTCTTGGAAATCAAAGGCCCAAGCTTCCCAAGGTGCATTTTGGTTAAAAAAAAAGAAATCCAATCACAGAGCTAAAAGGATGTTATGTGCTGGTGGTGGCTGCCGGACACTAAATATTACGCTGTTGAGAAAACTGACAAAACTATCTGCAGCTGAAATTGCTCATGGGTAGTGTAGTATTTTGAGCTGTCCGCCTTGAAAACTTGATGAACACAACATAATTTCCCAGGAACAAAGTTGAAATAATTAAAACTGGTGGTCATAACATTAACCTTTAGGGTTGTTTTATAATCCAGGAGACTCCCTTATTTCTATGTTGAAGAATATTGAGGATATCATTCAAATAAACCCACATTTACACTGTAATTGTAAAAGCAAGGCAAGGCAGACTTCATATACTGTATATATAGCACTTTTCATACACAGAAAAACCCAATGGGCTTTACAAAATATACAGAAAGCATAGTGCACACACAAACACAAAAAAATAAGTGAATCTCACACGTCTCAAGTCCTCTGCAGGAAGCTTCAGCAGATTTTGAATTGAGCCTGGATGCAGTAAAAACACCACGAGTATTGGAAACTACAGTAGAAGTGTAATCTAGAAACAGATGTGTTCTCAGTTTACAAAGTTAGGAAGTTTTAGAGCCAGTTTTAGCTCTTTGCAATTCATAAATTGTGACCCCCTCAGCGGTGATCCAACATGTACAGGATATATCTCCTAATACTGCCATGATGTTCAGCTCCATTAGCTCGACGCTGAAGGAGAAACCAGTGACCCTGTAACACGGTGGTTCATTTCACAAGCTGTCCCATAAGTACAGGAGAAGTATAATGGAACTTAATAGAGATCTGGTCAATATAATACATATTGATACATGCTGGGTTATGATCTATGAGAGGCAGCCCTCTCTTCCCTCCCCATTTCTGAGGGCCATACCGGTTCATCATGTGATATCACTAAGTGTCTTTCCAGCTTGCGTCTCTAACAGCCCTACCCTGCCTCCTAATCACATTATAAATCACACTGCTCTGTCAGTAGTAATGGACATAATGCACGTGGAGCTGTATATCATAGCTGGACCATAGACCAGCCATTTCCACTGGGGATAAAAACCGTATTTATACCAGAAGTGTAGTTTATTGGGATCATGGGTGCCCGTTCACAAAGGTATACCAAGGTGTTTCTGTGATCTCATTACTTAACACTTAGAGCCTGGCTGTGATAAAGAAGAGGACACAAGCAGGCTTATGTGAACAAAACACAGTAGAGTTCCGTAAATAAAGGGTCGGAGCTCTGAGGTCAGAGGTCATAGCTCTGGATACTATGACATGATCCCTCTTTGCCCCAGCATGGGTCAGCACTCATAGCGTGTTCCATTTACCTCTTAACTTGGAAGCCGAAGCTGGGAATGACGTCACACCCGAATTGAATGCGTTCCAGTTACAAGTCGGATTTTTATTGTTTTCATTAGCTCTAGCCAGGTTAGCCATTGTTAGCAATGCCAGTTTATAGCAACGCATTACGCTGTTTTTGGGCATACAAACCGCCCAAAAAAAGAATCTTAAAAAAAAGAAAACATTCACATATTAATGTCCCCCTTAGGATGAATTGTAATAACTCTGGTGATTCTCTCACTTTTAGTCTAGCGCCACCATGAGGTAAAGAACTAGTTTTTTTTTTCGAGAATACTTCGATATATGACCAAATACAGAACTAATGACATTGGCCACACCTGTTAATATGTATGCTAATTACTAAAACTAAGATGGTGAACATGGTAAACATTATATCTTCTAAACTTTAGCATGTTAACGTTGTTATTGTAAGCTGATGTTAGTATTTAGCTAAAAGGACCTATTTTCCAAATCCTAGCCTCACAAAGCCACCAGCATCTGCAGACTGTAAGTGGAGGCGGTAACCTTTACAGCTGAATATAAGAAATCTCACATTAGGGTAAAGCGATAACGCGGTATCTCTTTTGTCTCCCCGACTTCATTCTGCAGCTGTCCAGGTGCACATCCTGAAGGCAGACAAAGCCAGCGAGTGGTGGAAGTTCACCGTCAACATCATCTCTGTCTACAAGCAGGGCGAGAGCCGCATCCGCCGTGGGGACCAGTTCCTGTGGGTCCGCACCAAAGACGTGGCCTGCAAGTGTCCCAAGATCAAGCCTGGGAAAAAGTACCTTCTGCTGGGGAATGACGAGGACTCCCCCGGCCAGAGCGGAGTGGTAGCAGACAAAGGCAGCCTGGTTATCCAGTGGAGGGACACATGGGCACGCAGGCTCAGAAAGTTCCAGCAGCGCGAGAAGAAAGGCAAGTGCAAGAAGCCATAGGCGGAAAAAGATGGAGAGGATGCCGGAGAGGGGGAGGAATTCAAGAGAAAGGTTGAGCGGGTGATTTTAAGAAAAAAATTTAAAAAAAAGGTGAAAGAGAGGCAGACAGAGGACCACGGACAGACAAGAGACTGTTTATGTCGCTGCTTTTTTTTGTGTAGAAGCATGAAGAGAATTATTTAGGATGATTTGTTTTTGTAGTGAACTTTTGTTGAAGGAGCTCACCTTGCAGATTTGGTTTTATGTTTTATTTTACTTTGAGATTTGTCTCTCTTGTGGATTTGCCGAATTTGCACCTATTACCAGCATATAAAGTTATTTGTGTTTGTTTTCTTTATCTTAGTATGAAATCATTATATTTTATGGTTAAATTTTATGGACATTTTCTGCTGGTGCAAAAATGACAGAAAAAGCCACTTAATTACCACTGCAAGTTTGCCTCTGCATGGTTTTCTTGTTGTATTTGTAGCTAAGAAGCGAGCTTGTTTCATCAAAAGTCTTCACTGATCTTATTTAGGTAATAATATTTCCACCGTTAAAAATTGTGCCATAAATACTATTGTTTGCAAGCCACAAAAATGCATAATGCATTTAGCTGTTAATGAGTTGCCATTTCTTTCCCCTGTTGTACAAATTCAGGTATTTCTGCAACTCAAGAAACAAGAAATCTGTAGTGCTACTTTTTTACAGTATTGATAAAGGAATTGTTGACCTGATAAATCTTGATTATTACTCCCCTATGCCTCCTTACATTTCATTAGTTACATTTTGGTGGTTCAGAATTTGTACTAGCCTGCATGTGAACGCATCTTATTTGAGACTGTAATGTTCAATTCACTAACTGATGCTGCTCAAGGTACTAATGTTAAAATTACACCTTTTTTTTTTGAGAGGACAGCGTGCATTTGAAATCACTGATTTCACTTTTAGTACTTACAGTAATTGAGATTTTATTTATTTCACAACTCCAGCAGGAGTATAACAAAGGCCCAGACCCATTGTTATAAAAACATTATTAAAATATTCACAAAATCTGAAATTGTTCTTTGGTGGTAATCAATGTTTACAGTCTGATGGCAGTAAAGCTAATAGAAAAACATAATGAATATGGGTTCTGGAGTGGCTACAAAATAAAATGTCAAATGTTTTATTTTGTTTTAATTTATTAACATCAACATTTCAGTGACAATATTTACTTTTACCCCAAAATGATCAGAGCTGTGAAAGTTACCCAATATACGGTTAGGGTTCCAATCATTTTACAAAGCGGATACAGCATTATTGCGGTGCAGCTGCAAATACTGCATCTTCTTAAGAGGATACTGACAAATACCTGCATATAGTGTGTCACCAGTGCAACAATGCAGATTTTTGGATGATTTTAAATGTATTCCTTTGCATCAGCTCATGAAAAAAACTTTCGACAATGTGTCAGAATTTATCTTTCAAATATATATGAACAAGACAAAGGAAGATACTGCAAAGTGGATAGCTACCGACCACAAAATCTGAAAAGGAATCTGAAAAGAAAACAATGTCCTTACCTCATGTAGGGCAGAAATGAATCCTAGTGCAGAAAAAATAAAACTTCAGCGCAACCTGCACCTTGAAAAAAGTGCTCAACCGTTACTTAAAAGTATTTTTGAAATCCACCTCACACTAGCTTGTTTTCATCTAGAATAATTCCTACAGTACTATGAGATTTGAGATAAATACCTTTACAGTCCACACACACACATTCTCTTTCGCAAACACAATGCATGACTGTACATTCACTGTGCAACCAGTCAGAAGCTACAGTGTCCCATTGAACTGTCACATTAATTCTCTTCACTTCAACACTTGCACAGGGAGAAAAGGGGTGAATTGCAATCACTTGACGCTGCTCGATTCAAACCACATTGCTCATTTATTTGTATGCAGTTCGGTTTGGATTTCTCTAAGGAATGCGTGGTAAAAACACAGCTCTGGTTTGTAAAAGCCTGCAACATGTCTGATGTATCATAAACTGGAGTTCCTTTTTAGTCCATCCCAAAACACTGTGAGCAACATGTTTGAAGTTGCCAGTATTTGCTGTTTCACAAAATCACATTTAGCATCTTTTAATCTGCCCCACAGCACGACTTCTTTTCAAGACACGTGGTTTTAATCTAATGAACGTCCTCCGTTTAAAAAATGGTCATTTCTGTTTCCACTCTCTCAGAAAATTACTCATTTGTTCAGGAATTTTCTGATTGGACTGGAATGGCTTCTAGATGATGACCAATAAGACAGGCTTTTTAAACCATGAGAAATCAAAATCACCTTGGTTCGACTGTAAGATAAAAAGAACAGATGACATTGTTTGCTGAAGTACTTCTCGGTATTTACATTTGAGTTGTTTTTCTTTTCTTTTTTTAAATGTACAATCAATCCAATGATTGTGATGTCAGTCCATCATGATGCTCTACTGATGACGACATACTCACACACAGTATATTTACACGTCCCTGCTATCATTGATAATCCTATAACATATCATTACGTGTCAATGCTTTTATTTCTGTTTGGCACAATGTAATCTGTAATCACACCTCTCTAGTCTCTGTAGTCCCATGCTGTAAATTTTACATCCGTCTCCTGAGCGATGGTTTGACAAGCTTCCTGACGAAATGCTACACACACACACACACACACCTGTCAAAGCATTGCTTTGTGTTCATACTATGAATTGTAAATGTTGTTTAGTTGTCACCATTGCCAAGACTTTTTTTGCAATGTTGTTTTACAATGCGTACTAATATATTATGGTTATTATATATGAATATATTTAATGACACAAGACATTGTGGATTTTATTGTCTTTTTCAACTTTTTTTTTTTTTTTTAACTTGTTTGTGGTTGTTTAGATCATTGCCATTAAAGAAAGACATAATAACTACTGAACACACCAACCTGGTAGAACTAAATTCAGATTTTTAGTTGAAATAAACTTGTTACATTGAAAACCATTTGCCTCTGTTGATTTGAATCATTACATTTGAATTATTTAGTTGTTAAGTTAACACTGAGGAATATAGTCCGCCTTTCTCCATTTACTGGTTGCCACTTCAAAACATGTACGGTAGACAAAACAATATTATGCAGATTTTGCTATGGAAAAATGGTGTTTCCAGCTAAATATGTTACAAAACTGCAATCCTCCAGAGTAAACCCTGAGCATTAATGCAGACAGACAGGAGTCCAGGGACTATTAACTGGAAATGTCATTTATTAGAAATTACAAGCGGAATTGATTTACAAGGAAGGAAAGCAGCCATGTTAGTTACACAGCTGAGCTGTTTATTTTGGCTGAGAGTTATTCTATAAACGTTATAAAATCCCAAGACAAATGATAACATTACAGCTGCTACAGTAATGCATGGGTAAATATAAGGGAGTGTGAATATTGCAAAGCTTGCAGAATTACAGTGCCCAGTGTGAGCCGCAGCTCAGACCACAGAGACTTATGAAAGGAAAGCTGCTGCTACCTGCGGGAGGTCCTACTGTTGGGTCAACATTTGCCACAGTCACAGTTATTTTTTAAAGGCTTATAAACCTCCAAATAATTTAACTATTTGATACAATGTCACTTTGATATCCACTTTAACAAGTGGTACAGATGACTATTTACATTGTAGCAACATATATAGAAAAAAAATCTTCTGCAGGGTTTCTAATGTCTTTCACCCAACCAACTATTTACTGTATAGAAAAATGTAAGTGTGCTGCTACAGGACTTCTGTAGGAAGTCTTTATTTCATATTGGCTTGGATGGGCAGCCACCAGTGACCTTTGTCTCAATATGAAGCTAAAGAATAACTAAATGAAATCTGTGTGAGAAAGTGTTTAAATGATGCAAAGGTTTCAAGCTGGTATTCTGCACCAAAGTGTCATTGTAGTAGTCGTTGGGCACGGGTCCACGATCACTGCTGTCCTCGTCTGCTACACAGGCCACACGGCGACGACTATGATGGCTATAAGAAGCAGTACGATCACCACCAGCATCCCTGAAGGAGGAAAAGTGAGAGAAAAAGGTAATCACATGGCAAAGGCAAAACCAGTTGTGCCAATTTTTTTTTTTTTTTAAATTGTCAACAAATTCCATAAAAAAGACAAACAATGAATTAGGGGCTTTCCGACCGGAAGGATTTTTGCAGCTCCTAGAACTTAACGTTCCTAGAACACGTAAATAAGAGGCTTTTATTTCACTGTTTGTTTAAATATCACAACACATGTCCATCATAAGATTAAGGGGAACCTGTGGTTAACTGCCTTTTTGGCATTAAACTCCACGAGCGCCTGCGGGCTTGACAACCTCGCTGGTCCGCCGTCGTACGCACGCACGCACACACACACACACACACACACACACACACACACACACACACACACACACACACACACACACACACACACACACACACACACACACACACACACACACACACACACACACACACACACACACACACACACACACACACACACAGCGCAGCAGGCAGAGAGAGAGAGAGATACCCGTTTCTCTTCGGGAGACTTGTTTAAATTATGACATATACATTAGATTTAGTATATGGTTCATACTTTTTTTGGCGTATTTCTTTGAGTTGAGGAACTCCAAACCTGATTTCAGGCAGACTCACAGAGGAGGAGGGGGATACAGCAGACACAAGGGAATACACTTGGAAGAGGTAAGAAGCCTGCATACCTCACCACTAATTTTCAAAATCCTTGATCTAACGCAAGTCCCAAGTGCTTGCGTTACAGCACATCAACATTTTTCACTTGATGACTTAATGCAATTTACATGCGTTCAACAGCCACAAAAGCTTTATTGCCACAGATTGCACACTGTGATAGGCATATGTTTCTGATTCTGCCTTGAGAGGATAATCATTGTTTTTCACTGATATCATGGAAGCAGAAAAAAATGTCCAAAAGCTCACTCACACTTCATCAAAGTACTTTACCCGCAGGACCTGAAAATATTACACTTTTTATTATAGTCATCACCCAAGGGGAAAAAAACAACATTTCTGTTGTAAAATCCACTACAGGTGGAATTGTCATTCTATGTAAAAAGATAAAAGTCTTTTGGGAACTTAATCAAATTTGAATGAATGTTACCAACTTGGTGAAGTGAAGCTCGAGTCTAACCAATAAATCGTACGGACGGTATTTTGGCCAATATAAGTTTATCGCAGATATTTCGATATCTCAGTAGCCAATAAGTAACAAGTAATTGTGGAGCAGAAATGGCAAAGATTTAGAATAGTGTTTCCAAAAGAGAGCACTATCATGTTTTTATAAGTTTGTAAAGTGTTGGCTCAGTCCATATCTTGGAACAATCACCAAATTTAAGGGATCCTTTTCAAAAATGTTTTTCTTCAAGGAAATTAATATCAGCTGATATATTGAAACCAGATGTTTTTCAACTCCTAAATATCAACATCTGTATTGGCCTAAACTATCCAATATTGGTTGGACTGTAACTCAATGCAAAACAATAGTGGCTATGGAACCTCAACCTGAGAAAATCTTTGGTACATCTATCATGATGATAACAGTATTAGAAATTTAAAGAGTGGTTGGTCAAATATATTAAAATCTGACATTAAGGTCAGGTTTTATATATATTTTATACAGCTCAGCTGGTACAAAGTATTTTAGGGGATATACTGTAAGAGAGAAGTGGTGGTGGGTGGCTTATATCATGCGCATCATAAACACTTGAATGCCTTTAGGATGTGGTGGTATATCACTCCGTATAGTATAGTGTGTATATATATATATATATATATATATATATATATATATATATATATATATATATATATATATATATATATATATATATCTGAGGCAGTGATTGGTGGGCCTATACCACACACACATAAGATATGGAGAACATTCTCCAAGGGTGCGGTCAGCCACTATTTCCCCCATCTTGTTCCATCTAGAGTGGCAAAGGAGTGAAGATTTCAAACAACTGCATCTCTGGCTGGTCTGACAGTCCCCTCACTGACTCAAGCTGTCCATTGTTATTTAGCATGCGGCTGGTATTTCCCCCAGCCTTTCACTTTGGGTTAACATTTCTCTCATTCTTTGGCTCTCTCCTCCTGCGTTCCTCTGCACGGCCTAATTGGTTGTCTTTCCCACAGGGAAAGAGACAGGGCGAGATATAAGCCATGCTGAACTAATTGCTTGCGGTGGTAGTGGTGGTGTGGTGGTCTGATGAAATGTAAGGCTGATGCTGGTTTCTCTGCCAGGATACGGGGTATGCCTGTAAAGGGTCCAGATGTCTTTGACTCATTGTGTCATTCTTTTGTTTCTTTTAGGTATTTATGGCTAATAGTCTCTTTGTCTGCATAAAGTTGATTATTTGAGCCCAGTGTGTTTCTATTCTGTTTGAGGGTAAGGTGTTCATGTATAGGTCCGTGGGACATGCACGTTGCAAGTTGTCACTGGTCTACACAGGACCTCTCCTCCTGATAACTTACACATGTGAGCACAATATAAATGTCTAAGTAGAAACACACGTTCAAATAGATTTTGTGATGGCTCTTGAACAGCCTCATGCTTAAAGAAAATACACACACACAAATTCCCAGCAATTATCATTGTTTGGGTGTAACCGATACCGACGCAACACCCAGTCCACATTAGATTCAGACATCAGAATTTCATTCAGCCTGGTCCAACATCTGTCAGCAACTCCATGTGATAACACCATAGCAACAATGGCAATAAAGGCTGGGCTGTATAACATACGCATATGTTAGTGTGGAGCAAGGCTCTCACACCCTCTAATGTCATATAACAGTCAGTCATGAAGCCACATTAGACACCCACACTGACCCTCACCCTCATGTTCCTCTAGGGCCAGCCCTGTCTGCCTCAGTAACTAAACAAGCTACTCCTGACCCCCAAGAGGCCCTCCAGAGACTAATGACAACAATGGCGTTTGCTTGCCAAATAGATTAGGGCTCTGGTGTGACACTGATGCTGAGGGAGATAGTTGGTGTCTGCTGATAGACTGACCACCCAGGAGCTTTGGAGGCCAGAGTCTGGGTTCATCCCATCTGAGCAATTTTCAGACGCATCAGTAAGACAAATCACAGAGAAAAAGGAATAATTGGTGAGAGCCTTGGACAGACCGAGACAACCCCCGAACCTCCCTCACTACTCCCTCCGTGCCCCTTGCTTATGGTTCAAAGATCTTTTCTCACCACAAAAGGCGCAGATGACCTTTAAAGAAAAAAGGACAACTTTTATGTTAACAAGGTTAGTCATCATTTTTCTCACAGACAAAAAATTTAAGTATTACATACACATGTTAAACATATGTATTTCTTTATTATTTCTAATACAACAGCAGACATAGTGTGAGCATTAGCATGAACCCAACAAGACTTAGAGGCTAAAGCCAAGCTACCTGCTCTGTAATGCTGCACTTAGGCACAGCGGTGCTTTACGCTTTATGCTAACAGCAGCATGCTAACACCGTCACAATGAAAATTCCAACACTGATGTTAAGCCGATACGATGTTTATCGTGGTCACCATCTTAGTTTATCATGTTAGAATGCTAACATTTGCCAATCAAGACTAAAGTACAGCTGAGGCTGATGGGATTTGTTTTAGTTTTGAAGGTACTTTGAAATTTTGACCTGATGATGGCACTAGATGAAAAGTCAGGGGATCACCAGGTGATTCCACTTTATACTAAGGGGGACATGAATGTCTGTTCTAAATTTAAAACAAATACTTGTTCAACCTCATGGTGCCACTAGAGACAGAGCCAGGGGGTCACCAGAATCAGCAGGATTCATCCTTTGGGAACTATGAATTTCTAAACCACCATTTTGTGCAAATACATGTTGTAAACTTTAGGATATTTCACAGGGCAACTTTGAACAGATGGTGGTGCGAGAGAAAAAGACAGGAGATCACCAAAGTAATTAAGATTCATCCTCTGGGCACCATGAATATCTAAATCAAATTGAATGGGAATCCATTCAACAGTTGTTGAGAGATACTTCAGTCTGGACCAAGTGGAGGACAGACAGGCAAACTGACCTTGCAATCCATAGAGCCGATAGCAAGGCTAAAGTATATTCTTTGATAATATTTTTTTTAAATATTCTCCTGCATCCATGCAAATTACTGCACTGGTCTGTCAATAAATGACCTTGTTGAGGTAATATACATGAGATTAAAAGGTCAGATAGTCAGCTGGTAGATGAAACCTAATGCGCCACGGGGTAATTTTGTGATGTGAGCACAGTAACAACGACTAAATTGTTCTCACTGAAACCCTGGCAAAAACTAGACGTGACAAGGGTTTCTCGAGGCAAGTTTAATTTAAATTGCCACTCACCAAGAGGAATCTCAGATGCGGAAACATCATTAGCAGGTTGTATAACTTTAAGCAATCCTTTCATTAAACATGTGAAACATTCTATTGGTTTCCAACAGTATACCATGTCAGGGCGGACCAGGAGGAACAAGAGCTGGAAAGAAAGATCGAACTGATTTAAAGTAGACAAACGTTTTAAACTCCACTTCCCTACTGAGCGAAATTAAAGTTTCCTTGACAACTCGTGACTCACAACTATAGACTCAGTGTAGTTACTCGCCCAACATGCTCCTCTTCCAACTCTGTCAAACGCTGCCCCTCAACAACTCTCTTTAGACATCCCCTCTAGTCCAAACAGTACAAACCTACTTGAGATGCGAGCCACCCGGGATTCACAGGGTTGCAGAAGTGGCCCTCAACAAACTGAGGATTAGCTCTGTTGAGAAGGCTTGCTCAAGCACTGATGTTGCCTGATGGGGAGGCCTAAGCTCTGGGGAACTCACACTACTCTCCAATAGACCCTTTGGTCCCGTAGACTAATCTGCCACACTAATCCAACCATACTCAGAGCTTCTACTCCTCAATTCCCACCAACATCATCTAAAACAAGTGGTAATGACTCTGTGATTCAGGCTTAGCTTATTTAAGTGACAACATTGTTTGAAAATCTTGCTACTACTGTCAATCGATATCCAAGTTTCAACACTAATAATCATGTTCCAAAAATCCCTTTTTTCAGTTTAAAAATAATAAACTTCACAGAAGTGTTTTATTTAGTGTTCAATAAAACAGTCTACAATTAGTCAAAATATGATTTAAATCAGTAAATGCTTGATTAAAGTCAACAAGACTAAGAATCGGACCAGGCATTTCCAAGCAAACGTTTTAAAGGCAGGGTTGGTAACTATTTCCAATATAAACTTTTTTTTATATATTGTTTGAAATGGTCTTTACACTCTGACAGCAATACATAACTTACAGGCTGTGAAAAAGAAGCGTCATCTGTAGCTGCTGTAATCCTGTAAAAACGCCCACCAATCACTGCATCATGGTCCGCTTGGAAAGTACCAATGAAATGCCTCCTTGCGCCGCTGTGCGTACCCTACCCCCTCCCATGTACGAGCCTGAGCTCAATGTACGTCGTTGCCGTCATGCAGTCATGTTTGTTTAAAACATTCGGTATTATAATATTAGGAGTTTGCTTAGCGGTGAATAAGACATGAAGTCAAATTGCGGTCCTTTCTCCCCTCTGCTCTGAAGGCCAGCAGTGCTCGTGCGCGTCTGTGTATGGGTCGACGCCCCGAGGGCAGGGGGACGGGTTAGACCAGGCCACGGGGAGATGCTACTTTCAAATCTTGCTAGCTTTTCAACATTACTAGGTGCTATGGACGCATTTGGGTACTTAAAAAGGTATTGAGGTTGAGTTTATAAATGTGACTGTGGTTGTGCAACCTCAGCTTTGGAACAGCCTTCTTTGAAATACTCACTTAAAAAAAGTTTTTCTTAAAAATACACATTTATTTTTGGATTCATGTTGCAGCTTTTTTTTCCCACTGGTCTCATTTGTAACTACTAGAGAGAATAAAATGATGAGGTATTTCAACTTGGAAAATAACACTTTAATGCAGTCAAATCAAGTCTAAGTCTTGTGTACATTTAGGAGATAGATGTTTCCAATAGCCCGTGCTGTAGAAAAACCCTGTATGTTTCGACACAATGGCTGTTTCACAACACTACAGGCACCAGTTATGCACAGTACAAGAACCATGGTTGAGCAATATGTGGGTCCTTCCCTTTAGGTGAGATGACCCTTCCCATAGCTTACTTTTTTTTTTTTTTTTTTTTTTTTTTTTTAGATCTCTGGTGCAAATATGTCCACAAAACTATGTCAACACATAAATGGCTGATGATTTATATTGTTAATCCTACAGGGAAGAACATTTTTCAAATTTCTGGAAATGTTTCCATCTTTAAGAACAACTTTGGTCTGTAAAAACTAAGATGCCTCTTTTACAATGAGGCAACTACCAATAGTTATGTTAAGTATGCTCTCGCCTGTCAAAGCCAGACGTTTCTAGCTTTACAAGGCCTCGGCTGAGACATAACACCGAATGCCGGCTTTGGATGAGAGGTGGTTTCAAAAATAAATAAAGCCTTAAAGCTAAGGAATTATAAACACGCTGCCATGGAGAAAGAGGGAAAGCCCTTCAAACAATTTGTGGCATGTAGTATTCTCAATTCGTTCTCTGCTTGACACAAAGACGAGTGTCAAACAAAAAAAAGATGAACAGGGGATGACAGAGAGGAATGGAAAAAAAGAGAGCATTGAGGTGAGAGTGAAGAAGACCATGGGGGAATTTTCCATTCAGGAGGTCTGACTGACACACACACACACACACACACACACACACACACACACACACACACACACACACACACACACACACACACACACACACACACACACACACACACACACACACACACACACACACACACACACACACACACACACACACACACACACGCACACACACACGCTTAAAAAAATACGCACAATAAATCCATAGATACATGGCCAACACATACACGAGCATGCCCCATGAATATTCTTCAGCCTGGAACTGAGGAGAGGGAGGAGGGAGTTAGGGTGGCAAAATAACTAGTTAAACAAAAAGAAAGACAGAAAGAGTCATGATTCTAACACAATATAAGCTCTGGGATCTTCAAACAAACTCATGCACGGGCACCATGGGGATACAACCAACAGAACAAGGCATTCTGAGGGCTGACCTTCCTGCTGCCTGCTCTGCTTCTGTATGTGACTGCCTGTTAGCCAGATCTCCTAGCACAACAATGTAGCCTTTGCCATGGCAATGCTGTCTGGCATTTCACTGGGCAAACTGAGTCTGGCTGAAGCGAACACACCTCTCATGGCAGCTGTTTTCCTCTGAAAAGCATTACTACTGAGGGGGGAAAAAAAGCCTTTTGGTATTTTGTGAATGGCAAAACAAAAGTTAAACAACATCTGTGGTAATAGCGAGGGAGGGCCGTGCATTCACAAAGGCTCTCAGTGAACAACTCAACTCACCAAAATCTGGAGTGGAGACATCAGAGGCTGATGACTCACGCCGTGTCTACACAGGAGGCGTTCGGGCACATTATTGAGTTCTATGTCGTATATAGACCCCAACACACAATTACTGTTGTTACGCACGTAAAACAGAAGATAATAGAAAATACACTTGAAGTGTAAAACTACGCTTTCGAACAACTGATGTCTCCTGCGCGTGCCGTTCAGGCCAGATTTGCAACCCTCAGTACACGTTTGAGAATTCCTTGAAGGACTAGTATGAGAGGCCCTCTTTTAAAGCCCAGGACACTGCCTGTCTGACACAGGCGTGACAAACAGAGCCAGTCCACCCACCATTCACCAACCAACATCCTCCGTGCCAACAGAGCTTGTCCCCATCAGCATCATATTTTCTGCACCATTAAGCAGCATTCTTTCTGGAGCTGAAGGCCAGGCACCAATAGCAACAACATTGCTCAATTCCTAAATGGTAAGGATGATAATTTTGCATTGCTACATGATAGGTCCTGTATGTCTAATTAGATTTTGATACTAGACCAAGATGCTCCACAAGGAAGGCTCACCGCAGGAGGCCGACTTGGTCTCCACCAGCTTCACCCTTCGTGTCTCGTTACGAATCCTGTCGTCTGTCTTGTCCACAAGATGTGCGAGGTCGTCAATGATTTCTGAGAGACAAAGAAAGAGAAGAAAAGGGAGAGGAGATAAAGTCAATGTCAGTTAATTTCTGCTTTGTATTATGCTGCTATCTGCCATTACTAAGACCTCCTCTTTTGTTAACATAAAAAGACCTCCCAATATGTTTTGTGTAATAAAATAAATTACCCGAAATGAAAAAAAGTGACAGGTTCTGAAGAATTGACATCAGAGCAGTCAACAACTGCTTCAAAAGGCAGATGCTGCCAACGCACAGACATGAGTGGTGGTGATGGAGGGAGTGGGCTGTGTGAAAGCACTCCTCGCGCTTTCAAATGGTTTCACTACTTCCTGAATCCATTCTGGATTTAATCAGGCCCTCATTGTTCATGAGTTTTAAAGACGTAAGCCCAGGCTTCAGGGACTATGTGTGGGCGTCCAAAGAAAGAGTGTGAGTGTGTGTGCGCGCGCGTGTGTGTGTGTGTGTGTGTGTGGGGGGCTAGGGTCCTTCAGTAGGAGTTCCTGACTTGAAGGTTGTCCTGATGGAAGCCTGTGATTTGTTAGAGCTAGCCACTGTGTTGATACGGCATCTCAAGAGGTCTGGCCCAACAACAAAAACAGATAACTGCTGAAAAGGATTTCCAAATTCTTGATTTGTTAAGGTTAGGCATTCAAATGTGATATTGGTTAGAGATGCGTTTTTGAGCCAGAACCCAGACACAAATGGCAAATGGAACCAATGACTGACTTTTAAAACTGAAACAAAATATGAACTGAAACAAATATAAACTAATGTACCTAAAACTTCATCAGATCTGCAGAAGTATATTTTCTCTTCCTGTTTGCGAAATCTATCAGTCTCTCTCATTAGTCCAACTGCTACGATAACACAACATTATGAATAAATATGAGCAATAAATAGAATTCAAAACAACATGGCTCAATACTCGCGTTGTAAATCAGGAGATTTATTACGATACAGAACTCAAATTGGCTGTTTCATCCTAAACCTGTGTATTTGGAGATCTACATTCGTGGCCTGTTTTTTTATTTCTACCCCACCAGTGCTGCTAGATCCTCTCCAGTAGCCTTTTAAATTGAAAAAGACAACAACAAAAAAAAAGCTAAATTAATGGCTGAACAGAAAACAAGGTTGATTTGAAGAAAGAGAAGTTCTTCACAGACTTGTATCAGCCTCTGATTAAAGGAAGTTTTACAGCAATGGGAAGCTAGACTCATCAATAAACCACAGTTTAAAGTGGATTACACAGTTTAAACAGATTGTTCCTGCCAGGGAGGGAACAACCTTTTATCACTGCTGCTACGCAGTATATGGTAAAAAAGTACACAGTCAGAATGATCTAATCTTTTAGTATTCTCAAAATATTACCAAATTCCCACAGGTGAGTGCTCTGGGTCATCTGCAGCATTTGACTTTGTGAGCACACTTGTCTTAAAGGGATACTTCACCGATTTAGCATTCAGCTTTGTATCAGTAGAAACCCGGTAGTATTTCTGAATGACCGTGCGTCCCTCCCTCATATCCCCCTGAGACAGGAGATATCTGCATTGGGGGGTCTGGAAAAAAATCTTCCGATGATGTAAAATGACGATTTTTGCGTCATCGGAAGATTTTTTTGGCCAGAGCAAAAGATTACAGCCAGTAGTAGGACCTACTTCCGCATGTTTTAAACCCGCCCATCACCCGAAGCGAGCCGATCTCAGCCGAAAAAAAACCAAATGTTAGCCATCTTGAATCCTCGCTAAACAGGGCTCTCTCTCATGGATGTATTAAGAGAACTTCTCAGCAGCAAACTTTTACAACAATTATGTGCATTCAAACTACCGCACGTGTACCACCAGGATACATCGGTACAGATCGGAAAATATGCAGGAAACATTATTACAGACGGAATAATCGGCCCACTACGAGACATGCCGGCCCACTGAGACCAGCGGTCTCGCTCGATGCCCCGAGCCGGGTAGGGGACATCCACGTCGGCTAGGTGGGAAGCTAACACTAGCCGGCCACCTGTCCCACCAATCCTGCTTGCAAGTGTCCGTTCATTAAACAACAAACTGGACTACATCCAACTTCAACGATGCTCCCAACGCGAGTTCAGAGACTGTGTTTTTTGCTTTCGTGGAAACATGGCTGAACAACAGTGAACCGGACTGTCCAGCTACCAGGCCTGCTAGCCCTCCGACGATCCGAGCTAGAGATGCTCTGTATGAAGGTGGGCTGTGTTAAAACGGACTGGTTCAGAAATGTGGTGATTTGTATCCAACTAACTGCTAACCGCTGGAGTTTGTGACTGTTACATGGCGACCATTCGACATTCCACGCTAATTCACAGCTGTGTTTATACTCGGTGTTTACAGCCCACCAAGCCTAATGCTAGTATGCTTATCTGAACTTTACGGAGCCTATAATGTGTGTGTGCACTAAAGGTAGCCTGTTTCGTATGTCGTTTTTATATAATGTAGTTTTTATATATTTTAAACGTGTAACACCACTTGAGCCACAATGATACATTGTTTCGTGTATATGGTTGAAATAACAATAAAACACATTGAGTTGAGTCAAATGCCTCACTGTCTGTCTGTCAAGCGGGAGGCGTGGCTTGGGAGTGGACTCAAAGCAGCGAAGCGAAGTGCATTCTGGGATTTGGTGTCTTTCATCCATATGAGCCAAAAACACATTTTCTGGCTTTTCTCGGCCTAGAAGGCACCAATTAAATTTTTTTTCTTCACATTTCTGCTACATAAGTGACCCAATTTAAAGATATATTCAGCTTTCCAGCGGTGAAGTATCCCTTTAAGCTCTAGCTGCCTTTAAATTGGATTGGTGAGAGAACATGTTTCCTCAACTAGGAGTCATCGCAGCTTGACAAGACAGACTGTGTTTTGGCTGACAGCTGATAATTACGTTGCACCAATAATTCGAGGAAGGAAAGTAAAGCATGTCAGTTTGGAGGGCCAGACTGTGAAGGGGCAAGGACGAGGAGAGGGGAGACGTGAGAGCGCCGTATGTACAGTGTCCCTGGAGACTCCCACATCATCATCTACGCATCAGGCAACAATTTAAAGGGAAGACACTCTTCCTTTACTGGCAGGGAAAGGGGTGTAGAGGCTGAACCATTTGTGCCGCGTGCCACTCCAACTACTCATAAAGGATGTTTTTGGTTTGCCGCTGCCAAGTTTCTTGATTCAGTCCTGGCCCTGCAATAACATCTCAATTTATTGATAAATTCTCAACCGTGCCGAGATGCAGCAGTGCTAGGATGTGACCTTTAACTACAGCGGCAATGAAACGCTGAATTAAATTTTCCAGAATGGTAGCGCTACAAGGTACTGGCTTTTCATGAGCATGGTCCTTCAATTCACCCTGTTATCAAGTCATGTTTCTAACAACATAATTCTCAATTTCCTATTGCAACTTTTGCTTCCATGTATGACAGCTGCTGGCCCTGGCTTGGATCTGCCAGACCACAAAGAAAGCCCTGTTTCAGGCAAGGATTGTTTGTTTAAAATGCTATTACACTGGATAAACCTCCAAAGCCACAGTGTGGGAGAGCATGGCACGTGCACATACATACTGACATTTTTTTGCCGGCTGCTTTACGATGCATTCATTTATGCTTATTTGTCCTCTGAAGCACAATGGGCAATGACATTATTTGGAAATGAATGGTAATGTGAATTCTAAATATTTTTGTAGACTTATTTTTTGTTGTTGTTATTGTTGGTGACTGACAGCATTAATCTCTGGAGCTACATGTTGCTGAAAATCTGCAGTTCATAATATTGACTTAATCTTAATAACTGCAGCTTATTAAAGACATTTCTGTCAACATGCGTGAATGCAGTATCATTTCCTTTTTTATTTAATAAACATCAGTAATAAACAAGTCAAAGTTAAATGCTATATGCTACAGACAAGATGTTTTTTTAAATGACATATGTTTAATATCATGTCATTAAAAAAAAAGTAATGTAATAACATAAAAAAAAATCAAACACAAATACGTACTGCTTACGTGCTCCATAACTTGAAGATGAAGATGTGCTCAGGATCTAAACAGAGAAACTTTCCAATAAAATGAAAGCCCCTCAGAGCTCTGTCTGTCTCCACTGTGGACAGGGACTGAATATATATCAGCATCCACAGAAGCAGATTTTATCTTGCTGTGGAAGAGCTCGAGTATGCCCTTTCCAAATTAAATCTACCGCATGTACAACAAGAGGCCATTAGAAAGCTCTCTTTGGGCCAAGAGACTCGTTTATGGGTGCGACGATGAATCGATTCATTGTCAACTATTAAATGTATCGGCAACTATTTTGATAATCGATTAATCAGTTTGAGTAATTTTTTTATAAAAAAAAAAATATAAGATTTCTCTGATTCCAGCTTCTTAAATGTGAACATTTTCTAGTTTCTTCTCTCTTCTGTGACATTAAACTGAATATCTTTTGAGTTTTGGACAAAACAAGACATTTCAGGACGTCATCTTAGGCTTTGGGAAACACTGATCCACATTTTTCACCATGTTTTGACATTTTTATAGATCAAAGCTCTCAATATAATGACTGATAACACATTTGACTTTCTGACCATAGGCTATATGCTATCTCTTTTCACGTAGGTTCCAGAAGATACTTTGTCCCTTTTGAAATCAGTGAAAAATTCAGCAATAGGTGCTGTTGCATAAAATGAGGCTTAGAATATAGATTCCACATATCTAGTAGACTGTTTGACTGTTAAACAGATTCCATATGACCAGAAGTTCAAGTCCGAAAAAGGGAGGTCAATTGTTTTGAATAAGGTGATGTATTGCCTCAGTTATTACCCTAGTTAGTGTATAATGTTGAATCAATTCAAAGACACTTCAAGTAACCAGTAGCGTACACTGTAAAATAGCCTGGCAGATACAATTGTAAATATAAGAATCTATATAGTTACATATTGGAGTATATGCAACAATGTGCACAACAAAAGACACACATTGTATTTTATCATTGTTGTAAATCACTTTTTATAAAAAACTAAAAGTAGCAGATGCTGCCAGAGCATGTGAGACTGTGGTAAATTATAAATACTTAGGCTGAAAGTAACAGGAATGCCATCTCTCTATTCTGTTTCTCTGCTACCAACAGTGCCTTTTATTCACACAAAAAACAATGTACGTAAAACCTGGCTCTTCAGTGTAGAGGCACGAGGGCCCTGGAGCACACACGCCAATAGGAGACAGATGTTGCTCTCATATAACGTCACCTACTCCCTCATGTTGCTGACTCTCTGCGCAATCTCAACACCATTTCATCTCTGTTCCAATACTTTGCAGCTTTTATATAAACACCCTCTCGCTGTGGCCATCCTGCTCTCTGGGGGCTAACTAGTTAACAGGTCTGTTTCCATCCCTGTTGAGAGCGTCATCTGGAATCGCGTACAAACACACTACTATCCTCAGGATTGGCTGCTGCTGGTCTGGCTAAATGATTATGTAGCCAAGGCACGGACTGGAAGAAAATACTTAAGGGCCAAGTCTCTTACAGTTAAATTATTCCACTATTCCAGGGTGTACACAGGCAGATTTAGCATTGCCACTTCATTTCTGGGTGTTTACAGCATACCCACCCATCAGCCTCATAGTTGGACTGAAGGTGTCACACAGCAAGCAAATGACTGAAGTCAACAGGGCATACACAAGGCCCTTCTCATTTTTTCATCTTCATCTCATCTGATCAATCCAATACATGGGTCTGTCAAAACTGGCCAAAAATGACGATTGAATGTTTCTTCTATAAAAAAAAAACAAAAAAAACAAACAGATGTTCGATTATGTCCAAAGGGGACTAATGTATGAGATACATACCTACTTAGGTATATTTATTTCAACATAGACATGTCTAAACAGATGTACATACCTACACATTACAAATAACTAATAAAATAATCTAGAGACCGTAGACCTCTCTTCCTCTCTCCTTCTGCACCGTGGTTGGTGCTAGACTGAGAACTGACCCCCCTAGCAAGCAAGCTAGTTAACTAGCCAGCCAGCCACTAAATAAGTAGCAATCGGGTCGTAACAATTTAACAACTTAATGTTTCATTCAGATAGTAGGAAAACACATTGCTATTATCAGATGAGTAACAACTTTGTTCTGCTCATCTTCTGTAACCAGTTTAGCATAAGGGCATGTTGGGTTGAATTAGCAAGCTAGCTAACTATCCAGCCATCAGCAGCTGGCTGCTCGGTCCCTCTTTGCCCACCGCAGGGAGACTTATTTGCCTTAAGAACCTATGACAGACCGGGAGATGGACAATCTGCCTATCCAACTAGTGGAGAAAAGCACCGTAGGATCTGTGGTGCTGCTGGCTAATTCGAGCAAACGCTGTTTTGTTGTATATATCATGACAACGGTTTGTATATCCGTTTTTCCCTTTTTGAATGACAAATAAATTTACCGCCGCCTCCTGGCATGGAGTTATTTCCTCTCATGCAGGCGCAGAACGTACATGCTAGTTGGCCGTCGACTGTAGCCTTTGCGGTCTGTTCAAGTGCAACCGTTTGACCAAGACACAGGCGACGTGAGGCGATGCTACAGTCGGCCTTCGTCACCAATAATTCTTTGTCATCTGCCTGCTGCGTCAGCACTCTTAGCCCCTCTTGTGAACAAGACCCAAAATACTTCCTCCACGTGGAGCAGTGACTCACGTTCTTACTACAGCCTGATTTGGAGGTGCTGACCAGCTGAACTTGCTTGCAGGAAATAAAAAAAACTCTCGTCAGCCCAGTTCCTTCATCAGAACTCAAAATAATGATAAACCGCCTCACTGACTAATTAGTGGACTTAGAAGTAATGCTCGGTTACCACCCTCCAAACTATTTATAGACTAAATATCACTCTCTTACTTTGATTCAACTTAAGCAACAACAAAACAAGCCAGACTCAAGGTCAGTAAAGCACTGCAGAGCTGTGATACATTATCCAGACCTACAAAGGCATGTAGGGGGCAAGGATAACGGAAAAACAAGTGTCAGGCCAAAGCGCGGACAACAAGCATGACCAGATAATACTTGCTCATTAGGTTTTAATTATTGTTCATTGTATAGACAGAGATATAAAGAGTTGCAGAGAATCTGAGACATACAAAGAAACAGTGATAGGGAAAAGGACAAATCAGACAGAGAAATATAGTGTTTGTGTGTGCATTTGAGATACAAGGATTCAGACATATAGCATCCTGTGTGAAATTTCCTCTGGTGTTATCTTTTAGGATATTATTCTGTCAGGACCCAGAGCCATGTAGCACTGCAATGCCTGTGACTACACAATCAAGACAGTTAAGCATCCTCACCCATTCCTTCACAGATAGCCAATGGATAGCACATTGTGTAAATCCAAGTCTAGCATGAGGCCTAAACATCCAATTCAAAGCCAATCATCACATGATATTATAATGCCTAGTTCAAGTCAGACAGCAAATATGACACTCACATGCAGGAGCATGGTGAGAAGTTTGGGAGACGCTCTCTATTTTAATGATCAAATTCCTGCATCCCAGATCTAAATTTGCCCCAAGCCTCGGGAAATTGCTGACTCGTCTTCACAGAGGCTATAGAAGTAGTGGTTTTGGTTTGTGTGTGTGTGTGTGTGTGTGTGTGTGTGTGTTGTGTGTGTGTGTGTGTGTGTGTGTGTGTGTGTGTGTGTGTGTGTGTGTGTGTGTGTGTGTGTGTGTGTGTGTGTGTGTGTGTGTGTGTGTGTGTGTGTGTGTGTGTGTGTGTGTGTGTGTGTATGTATGTATGTGGTGGAGGCACTGCCATAAACAGTGACACCCCAGCGTGGCTCCAGGATGTGCTGTATTAACTCTGTGTGTTATTGTAGGACTTGTTCCCAGAGAGGGCACAGTGCACAGAGAAAAAGCTTGTTTTCTCCAACCGATTTAAACGCAATCTGACTCAGTGGGGCTAATTCTGTTGTGCTTATTCAGGAGATGACTTCTCCTGAGGATATGGAGAAAGATGGAAGTATGACAGAGTTTTTTCACTCAACCCTCCTCTTGTATCCCTTGCTGTAGAGCAAGGGGGTCTGACCACAACTGTTACCAATTGGTCCTGGTGTGACTGACTGTGTATAGAGGGTAGTGCTTGGTTGCCAACCAAAACACACACATCTCTGGATGTAACTGGAACTTCACTTGGCACACACGGGGCACTCAGCATGATGATACAACTCAGGGCAATTATGGTATTTACAAGAAGTTTCACAGTCTTGGAAGAGTTTCTTTCAACTTCTTTCTTTTTCTCTGCTCTCGGCTGCTTATTGTAAACAAACTCACCCTGAGGAACAGTGGGGAGTGAGGATTAGGGGGAGTTTCACTCAAACCTCAGAGTTTTTACCAGTTTTAAACTGAGTGCAAACCCCAATAAATCATTTGAATGCCTGCCAAAAGAACTAAAATAAAGACCAAAAAAACAGAAATGTGCAATGTCTGTCTATGGAAGAGGAGTCTCAGTAAAGAAATAATTCTAAAAATGTGTTTGGCCATCTGACATGTTACGAGCGAGGACACATAAACACAGCCACTTTCGTTTCCTAACAATCGTCTAGCACGACAATAACAATGTCAGTTTATTTATTCATAATGGGCTTTCTATTATTGTTTAAATATTCACACTGGAGATGGATAGTTAATAACTTAATTTCTGCTGTGGTGTCCAACACCAACAGTTCAGGAAAAGCCACTATATTTTTTCACCCAGGGGCCAACCAGTCATCAGTGAATATTAAGTAACATTTCTCTGAAATGCAATAGGAATATGATGCACAGAACTGCCCGCTTAAGCAAACAAGATGGGAAATGAGCAGTATTAAGGAGATGAGGGCTATTATGAAAAACAAATGTAATGTAAAGTAATGTCCCAAGATCAGAACAGCCCTATACCATTATGTATGCACTGATCAAATTCATGTATTGCTGTGTAAGCTAAATAAACTCCATTCTAGGGCTGGGCAATAGGGATAAAATCAGATATCACGATATTCTTGACCAAATACCTCGATATCGATATTGCGGCGATATTCTAGGGTTGGCAATTGGTGCTTTAGCAAAATATCTTCACACTTACATTTTAGATAAATAATCATGAGTAATGTGGATATAATGTCGAAGTGGGAGTCCGGTAAGTTCAGAAAATGACATCACTTTACTGTAATGCAGCCTTTAAAACCAATAAAAGACAACACTTATGTCATATCAGGATACTCCGATATCCAAAATCTAAGACGATATCTAGTCTTATATAACGATATTGATATAATATAAATATATTGCCCAGCCCTACTCCATACTGTATCTTCTTAACATCTACCCTGCTTTTTGTCTTTCTGACCACATGTGTTAATGGGGTTTGTGAAGGCATCACCATGCAAACAATTCGCCCTTCTAACATCTGGCCTTCTGAAGTGCCAGGCCACATGTGTACATATTAGTCTCACTGCTGGATATTATTGCCTAGCCCTAATAAATCTCTGAGTCCCTCCAAATGAACTGACATGCTTCCCCGGTCAATACTTTTGGGGGCAAGACATATCTATTATTGCATCATTAGACTTTTCTCCATCTAGAATAGTGGCTAGCTGAGTGATGATAAATGTCTTGCTTTATGCAGCTTATGTCACAGCCACATTTGCCAATGTTCAAAAGATAGTATTGTTTATTCATGTTGTGGGGCAGCACACTCTTTCAATAAAAACTTTGTGTTGGAACTGTCTTTGTCAAACTTGGAATACATGTAACTTTACTTCTCCAGCAGGAAAAGTTGTGGCCTACTGACAGCTGAAAGAAGCAGCCTTCCACCTCTGTATATTCATTTCAAACAGTATTGGCACTGTTACATCAGAGCCTGCGCACTCTGATTAATCAGAAGTATTCTCAATGCAATGGTATGAATGCAAATATACAACATGATAAACATGAAAAGAGAGCCACTGGCACATTGGGAAGACAGCACAAACTGGGTTTCATACAGTCTTGATGTGAGGACTTGATGTGAGAAGGGTATGAATTTTACCAAAAAGCTGGAACAGTAGTGACCCACCACTTCAACTTCCATTACATGCACGGCCTCCACATTTCCAGCCTTAATTCAAACCATTTGGGTGCCAGTTTGAAACTGAAACCGGCTGTGTGACCACAGACAGTTTCACCTCCCTAACCCTGTTACGTTTACCCCAAGATCCATCATCGCACATGATGGACACCAAAAAGGATGACCATCTGATAAATTAATTTCTTAAAGTTGAAACTCCATTTGAAAGAACACACTTCAAAGAAAAGCACATCAATTGAGAAAAGCCTCCACACAAGTTCAGTTTTAGCACGTACAGACTATTGGGTTTGTACTTGCTTGACTCCAAAGACAAGGTCCATGTGAATTATGGGAATGCAGTCCATCAAAGTTATGTGGGGGGAGTACAATGGGTTATTCATGCTATTGCTATCTTAAGCATGTTACCAAAGTTAGCATGTTGGTAAGGCATGGTATGGTGATGGGCTGACATGATGCTTGTACGTATATGCTAACACTTTGCATTTCTACAAGCCAGCTATGTTGCATAGCAACTATGGAATCATTGGAAAATTCTGACATTTAAGATTCTTTCTTCATGTATTCTTTCAACATATATTTCTACAGTCCTTCCTTCCTACAGTTGCCCATCCTATGATGCTCCAACGCATCGCTGGCATCAGACAGAATAATTTAATGTATCCTTGAACTGAGGAAATACGGGCCCTTTCAGGAGCATCACGTGACTAGAATACCACTCAAGCTTTTTTAAACAACCTGAGTTTGAGTCCGCAAAGACTGGAAGTGATCAGCACTGTGCTCATAAACAAAACAAAAATCAGGTAAATCATGCTGCCATCTCAAGATGCCAGCTGAATAAAAACAAAACCTCGTCAGCAGAATAAGAGATGTCATTAGAACTGTTGGGCATGTGTTGACCATAAAAGGTTTTAGCAATTATGAACTTGGGCTGGAAAACATCAATATAATGTGCACAGTTAGTTAAGATCAAACCCAAAATGTTGACTACCAATGAATAAAAACAAATGCCTATAGTAGTAAGAGCAATGAGGAGAACTTATACCACTTTATAAGCTTTCCAGACTGAATGTATCCCCCATCCGATATGGACAGCCATCATTGAACAGTGAAAGCAATGAACATGAATTCAAGTTACCAGTGTATTACATACAATTAATACACAAATGATAGGCTCTGTCATTTTGGATTAATGAAAACACGGATTTACATACACAGAAAACAGTGCAGCAATGAGGATAAGTCTGATCATTACCGGGCTCTCCGCCATCACCCCTCTTATGGCCAGGTGCCATCGAACAATGTGTGCATGATGAGCATGAGGGTGCCAGCAGCAGCAGTGTGAGGCTGGGACCACCCTGTCACTGGCACAGCACCTCCAAACCAGCCGCTGTTACACTTCATCACTAGCATCACACTTCATTAGCAAGGACACCCAGGAGGGGGTGACATATTGAGAAGCTAGGAAATAGTACAGAAAAAATAAAAAAAACGGAATAGGTTTAATTGGATGAAATTAATTGTGTAGGGCATGAGAACAGTGATCTACCTACTGTATTCTGGCAGTTACCAGTTTATCTACTGTACCATCTGGTTACACTGCTGCCCAATAGATGATAACACAGTACATTAAAACCCATACACATTACATAAAAAGCTATTTTCTAGTTGCAAATACAAATTCTAGTAGTAATTACAACACATTTCACTTACAGGAATTCCCTAAAGCAAACCAGTAGATTTCCACAGCTATTATACATCCAAATAAACAATGACTTATACTTAATATTCAGTAAACTTAATGATTATACATTAACATAATGACAATTGTGGGTTATTTAGGGGTTGCAATCATTTGATTAACTACAAGATAACTTAAAATGCACAATGAGAAGGAAAAAATGTATATATATATATATATATATATATATATATATATATATATATATATATATATATATATATATATATATATATATATATATATATTATATACACACACATATAAAAATAAACCAATTTCTGATGGCGACCATTACTTGAACATTGCAATGATCTTTAACTTCTACTACCATTTTAAAGCATTCAATAACAATACAAATTAGTTTTCTCAATTATGATAGAGTTGTAAACAAAGTAAGACAAATACACAGAGACTGTAATCTGAGTCTAATAACTCAACATTCCCCATAGTGAGTGGAGCTTACTGGCAATATGTTGGCATGCCGACCGGCCGACTGACTAAAGAGTTATGGAGGAACTTTGATCTTCATGCCAGACCCCGTTTCACTCATAATGCACTCACACGCATGGAGACACATATGCTCCAATGCAGAGACGCTGACACAAACACACGTGTATACACACTGGTCTATGAGCATCATACAGACGTGCACACCCTAACCCTAAGGCAACACATGCACATACACTTCCCGGATGTGACATGCTTCCGACAAACAGTTGTGTCCCAGACTGAAGAGGAGTCATCCCCACAGTGTTTGCCCACAGTGCCGATCAGAAGAAGAAAGAGAGCAGAAAGAAACACAGAGCTATATCACCCCTGATACAGATGTTTTATTGTGGAAAAGAGAGTTCATGGCCAGATGGTATATAGTATATCTGCTAAAGATCAGTGGGGATGCGGAAACATGATTAACATCAGAGTTGTTGCCTGGAAAATTCTCAGATAAGGTGGGATCAAGTCTGGGTTTGTGGCTGTTGGTGGACTTTACTTTGGATCATGCACTGTGCATGAGTATCATTTTGAGAACTCTTTCAATATGGATAAAGTTCAAAGTCCTTATTAGTGGCACTTCTGATAGATAGGTCTATCGGTAGCTCGAAAGCAATAAGAACCAGTTTATAGAAAGAAAAAAAAAACAAGCAGGTTAAATGAGCAAAAGTGTTATGGTGTCCGCCATTTAGTCATGGCAATATAGTTTTATGGAGGTATCAAACTGTTGTTACAGAAGCCTCACAAGATTGCAACATTTGCAGCTGACATAAGCATGTGATATAAGTTTAAAGCATACCTCTCGCCAAAATGCAACCTTTTTGTGAATGTACCCGAGTCAAACTTTCATTTAAAAGCATAATTAGCATGGAAACGCCACTTTTAATGTTTACCGTATTTTAGTTTTTCGGTCAAGTGGCCTTTTGAATGGGAGTGCTAGGGGCACTACAATGATCGCATCAAAATCACTATTTTTAAACACTAAGGCTCGACACAACATGAAACTTTGCTCGAAGTATCACCAGGGGCTCTACACATGAACTCCAGCATTGAGAACATTGTTTGTGTGCACAGAGTTTACTAAAAACCACTCACTTTAGCAGTTGTTTTTCCAGTCGCCGTCCATCTCGCCAGTCAAAAATAGTCGAGGGAAGACAGTAAAGATGGAAAGCTCCTAAAGCTTAGTTCCATATAAATGCACGGATAATTTGTTGTTTCATCGTTAGTGAAAAACAATATTGACCTTGTAGTTGAAAAAGGAGCCTCATATAAGAACGACATTTCCTCCTATGGAGTCCGTTCATTCACATTCGGAGATTGACTATTTTTGACTGAGAAGATGGCGGACAGCGTAAACAACTGCTAAAGTGAGTGTTTTTTAGTAAACTCTGTGTACACAAACAATGTTCTCAATGCTGGGAGTTCATGTGTAGAGCCCCTGGTGATACTTCGAGCAAAGTTTCATGTTGTGTTGAGCCTTCTTAGTGTTTTAAAAATAGTGATTTTGATGCGATCATTGTAGTGCCCCTAGCACTCCCATTCAAAAGGCCATTTGACCGAAAAACAAAAATACAGTAAATCTTAAAAGTGGTGTATGGAAGCCGAGAACGGCCATTGATTTTTTTTTTCATGCACTGTTAGCTCGTGATAACGACTTATTAATTGGTTATCTCGATATAACAAAGTTTGTTTTCTCAATATAATTTTTTGTTTTCTCGAGATGTTTTTTTTATGGATCTTTTTTTTGCCTAAGACACCCTTCCATTTAACCAGAGGAATGGGGCTCCATAAGCGGATAGAAATCTGCCGTTTCTCCCTCCTCTTCACCGGTCAAATACTCGGGAAAAATCCCTAAAAAAAAAAAAAAAATCCCTAAAAAAAAGGAAAGAATCAATGGCCGTTCTCGGCTTCCGTAGTGGTGTTTCCGTCCTAATTATGCTTTTAAATGAAAGTTTGACTCGGGTACATTTACAAAATGACCCTAGGTTGCATTTTTCCGAGAGTTACGCTTTAAGTAAAGCACATTTTTATATAACTTTTCCTTTCGTGGCAAAGAAGGCTGTCAGGTGCACCATGCACAGAGGGAGTGGCAGGAGACTTTTCACACCGGGATGGCAATCCACTGGCCAGTGACACTCTCCTTCCACTGCCGTGTAAGGTGAGCGGTGAGTCCCTAAAATACAACAGGTGCAGGACAGGGGCAAACCTCACTGAGCCTCAGGACAGTGGTTCTTTCCTTCTTAACACAATGTGTCCACGTGTTGATAAAACCCAGAGACAATCAAGGATAAATACAAACCTAAGCTCCTACTACTAAGGGCTTTACATTATACATGCAACCTGATCTAGACACACTTTGCTTCAATACACTGATGACAATAACACATATGTGAATCTGAAATTGACAAAGACAGAGGTGGGAACAGTTGGCATAACAGGGTGGCATACGAGATGCATACATAATGCAATATAATTGCTAAAAATCTTAGTGAGTATGTGGTGGATTTAGGGTAATTGCACTGTACTCACAGATGCCAGAATAAATGTTTGGCCAACAGTGCGGCTGACACAACTTCCCATCCTGAGAGGAAACAGCCTCCCACATAGCTTGTGGACAGCTAGGAGTGATGCAGGGCACTGAGCAAACAGCAAAACTATGACACAACAATACCACATGCTCCACTGTGGGCTACATTCACTGAAAAACATGGCTGGATGCAGAGACAGTTAGACACAGAGTAAAACCACATGCGTAAGCAGAGTTGCGCACACACACACTGTGAACATGTAAGTGTAGTCCTAGCAGCTGCACGCTCTCACACACAGACACACGAGACCCATGAATGAATGACACGCACAGTACATCATCATCGCACTGTAGCTATGAAGTCTGACAGTGCACTACAAGCTGCAGCCATTAAAACAGCTGCACCTACAGCTGTCGTGTAACTACCCAGCTCCTCCAGCTGATGAGCGAAAAGGAGGAGGTGCTGATTACTGGAGGAGAAGAAGAAACCTCCTCAGAGGAATTAAACAAATTAACAAATCGTGTGTGAGATCCCGTGACTCCCACCTCATCCGCCCCAAAACTTGGATCATTCCACCACCATAACACATCTATCCCACGGAAGAGCAAGCACACAGCCGTGAATCATACCAGTTGGTAGGTGTAAACACCAAGAGTTTCACTGAGGACCAATGACTCGTGTGCTGCGACTGCCTCTACTGCCCACTAGTGGGTTCATGTGTGGGCTGCATGAGGGAGAAGACACAGATGGCTCTTGATTTTAACTTGTAATTTATCCCCTTTTTAATTCAGTTTAAAAGTTCATGAAAGTAAATGAGTTAAATGCTTAACTACAGCCAACAGCTTTTAGTATAATTTTTCTAATCATTAGAAATGCAGATGCAGAATTAAATGCATGTGAAATGTATTGTTTTTTTAATTAATGCTGAAAATGTGAAGTGTGTACTGACCACAGGACTCATTTTTAGCAGTAATTCAGAAATTCTATGGAAAGCGTACATAGGGCAGATACAGAGTGCAGGTACAGTTGTACAACTTCTGAAATACTTCTTTTAGGTGACAATCAAATCCCTTATACGGGTGTTATCAACGGGCATTGCGATGAACAGACCTACAGAACGGTCATCATCCTAAACCCGCCCCATATTAGATAAACAGTTGTGATTGGTCCGCCCCAGGCCTGGTCGAATGGAAATCTGTCTGAACGTGAGGGGAGCCAGACGTATCTGCCAGAGCAAATGAAACATGAGCTCGCAGATTGATCTGGTTTCCAGGATAGATTGCCTTGTTACACAAACAAAAATGGCATAATATTAAGAAATCACCCAAAAAATGATGTTAAAAAAACTAGATTGGTCTATACGTAATTCCTAAAAATATATATGTGTTATATTTCCTTTGTGTGTATGTTTATCCTCTTTAGTCTGGACAGTGCAGGTCTATGCCCACACTAAAACACTTACAGCCTGTCTCGATTGTGTAACAACAGCACAAAACGGGAGGGTGATATTAAGCCAAGAGTGAAACAGATGAGAATGATTAGATAACAGATCAAAGGCCTTTTTTAGGGGCCCGTCTTGTTCAAGCAGGACAGATCTGTGCAGTGCCCATAACACATCAAACCGAAGTGAACATTTTCCACAAAAGAGAGGCCAACAAAGGGCCTCTTATTGAAATTGTGAGCCAAACCTTGGTTTTAAAGTGAGTTTTTCATCTTTTGTCTGGGGGGGGAATTCTCATCCTTAGTTTGGCCTGTAGATTGTGTCTGATAGCACACATGCAGGGTTATCAGATAACAGATGAAATGGAAGGGGCACAAAGCATTTACCACTTGAAAGGTTTTGTTCTAGAAAGGTGGCATGTTAGTGACATGTTTTGCAAAAAAGGTTTCTAATGGGACAGATATGTAAAGTATCACTTTAAAGGTCAGGTACTTAGATTTCTTCAAATACCTCAATTACCTCTCCAATGCAATACCAATACATCTGGTATGTCTACAGTTACCTTGTGCAAACATTTGAGTACAACATGTCAGTAACTATTACTAAACTAACTAATACTAAATACATACAAGTTGAGTGAACAGTTTTCACAAAAGATGTCCCAACACAACAAAAGCACCTGAAAACTGTATAGCGCTTTTGTGGCAAATAAACACAACAATGCATGTGTGTGGGTAAACACAGAATGCACAAGCTGTCTATTGGAATATTTCTCCTCCCACTGTCTACTACAGGGTCCCCTTATGTGTGACCATTTTAATTTGCTGCCTTGTGTGAAGCACATTGTTAGCTGGGTTTTGAAAAGGGCTTTATAAAGAAATTTTAATATAGTTCCCTCCCTTTTAAAAATCACACTCTTAAAACATTTGAAATGGTATTTACTTCTTCCTTTGTCCATTCCTTTCTTTGCAAATAAAAAAAAAACTTGAATTAAAGTTCCTCATGAGTGAGTTCAATTGGCTAAGTTCTTCATTGAAAGAATAATCTCTCTTAGTATCTTATCTCACTTACTTTTTCGGTCTCATCCTTTCTTATACTCTCCTTCCAAGTCTCACGACCTTTTGTTTTTCCTCCCTCGCCCTCCTCCCATCTCGCCCCTCAGTCTCCTTTCCTCGCTGTCTTTGCACAGTGCATCTGTAAGATTAGCCCACCCTGCTCTCTACCGCACTCTGTGTGTTTGCGTCTGTGTATGTGTGTGTGTGAGGTCCTGCTCTGACGTCTACCTCAAACTCCATCCCATCGCAGGTTGGCCATTGGCCTCTGAGCTCCTCCAGCAGATATAAATATGGTCTGTGTGCCAATCACAACGTGACAACATGTGCTGGACATGTGGTGTAGACTTTCAGTACAAAACACAGTGATCTCACACTCAGAGAAGGCACTTAACACTCTTAAACATACGCACTCATCTGTGTGCACGTGTTTGATTGCTAAATAACAGATGTATATATGTGCACTTGCACACACAAACACATAAAAATGCCCAGCAGATGAAGGTGCAATCTTCCCCTTGTGCTTAAATGGGAACCACGTGCTGGCTTTGGGTTGAGGCAGACTCGGTAAAGTAAGTCCTTCCACTCATTATGTGGGATGACCCATGCTAACCCAAGTCTGAGGGGAACGCGAGGCAGCGCTCTGCTAGTCGGCTCTTTGAACATGGCCTCCAAACCGGAGCGGTTAGCAATTAAATAAACAGAGGAGGAGATTTGTTCCCGCTGTCACTTGCGTTTGCCAAAAGGAACCTGCTGGGCCAAGCCTGAGTCAGTCTAAGGTACCATTAAATGGCAGGGAATCCTTCGCCCAGAGCCAAAGGAACAGGCAGCTGAAATTGCAGAGCTTCCCAACCACCAATACCACCAACACATACGGCTAATGTACTTTCCCTGGACAATATGCCCGCAAAAGCTCTCCAGGGAAAAATTATAGCAAAGCAACATCAGTTTGCCGTTAAATAGTACACATACCACACGCACTAGGCAATTCCCCCCCCCCCCTCCCAAAAAAAAACATAGCAGTCAAATCATAACATTTTTCATATGATTGATGTATTACAGATAATGTCACACAGTGATGGCCAATGGTAAATTTTTTCTTCCTTTATGTCTGTTACAGTAATACTGTAGGATTTTCCAAATGATTCCTATGAGGAGAGTAGTAATACTGTAGTCCTAGTAGTAACAGTGCAGCAGTAATGCAATCAAACAAGTTACCCAAAAGCATGTGTTTACTGACTACATTTGTATGGAACATCAATGGTGCACACTAGCTTGATTGTGATACACCGAGAGGTGACACTGAACTGAATGCCATCGACAGCTAACAGGGTTAACCAGCTGTTCTTGCATTATGCTGCTTTAGGTGTGACTATGTAAAACTATGTCATATGTCAGAATTTCTAAACCTTTTGATGATAAACAATATTGTGAGAATTACACATGTTCTCTTAACTGGCTTTTAAGGATTTTTCTTATCAAAACTTTGATTTGAACAAGCGGGACTTGAGATAATAACTTGAGATACATAGAGCAGTTCATTCATTTCACATTATTAAATTAATAAAGCACTATAAGCTATAGCAACAAATGACCAGAACATGGAGCACATGTATACATTTCTGTAAGTTATTTCTTTTTATGTTTCATAACTCAAAAACTGTAATGTAATGGTCATAAATATCTCGGTGGTCTGCGGTGCCTGAGTGTACTGGCTTAAAAAGTAAATAAACAACCTAATAAAAGTCAATATAAACCATTTAAAGTGTAACTCTCACCAAAATGCAACCTAGGGTCTTTTTGTGAATGTACTCGAGTCAAACTTTCATTTAAAAGCATAATTAGGATGGAAACACCACTTTTAAGATTTATAGTATTCTCATTTTTGGTCAAGTGGCCTTTTGAATGGGAGAGCTAGGGGCACTACTATGATAGCATCAAAATCACTATTTTTAAACACTACACACAACACAACGACACAACATGAAACTTTGCTCTACGTATCACCAGGGGCTCTACACATGAACTCCAGCATTGAGAACATTGTTTGTGTACCCAAAGTTAACTGAAAAGAAAGGTTTTAACAAGTCACTGTAGCTGTTGTTTTTTCCGGTTGCCGTCCATCTCACCAGTCAAAAATAGTTGTTCTCCGAATGCGACGTAACAGGGAGGAGAGTAAAGATGGAAAGCTCCTAAAGCTTAGTTCCATATAAATGCACGGATAATTTGTTGTTTCATCGTTAGTGAAAAACAATATTGACCTTGTAGTTGAAAAAGGAGCCTCATATAAGAACAACATTTCCTCCTATGGAGTTCGTTCATTCGCATTCGGAGAGGGACTATTTTTGACTGACAAGATGGCGGATAGCGTAAACAACTGCTAAAGTGAGTCGTTCAAAACCTTTTTTAGTAAACTCTGTGCACACAAACAATGTTCTCAATGCTCAAGTTCATGTGTAGAGCCCCTGGTGATACTTCGAGAACATGGTGTGTCGAGCCTTCTTAGTGTTTAAAAAATAGTGATTTTGATGCTATCATTGTAGTGCCCCTAGTACTCCCATTCAAAAGGCCATTTGACTGAAAACGAGAATACTATAAATCAAATTTAAATGAAAGTTTGACTTGGGTACATTCACAAAAAGACCCTATGTTGCATTTTGGCGAGAGTTAAACTTTAAGTTACTGCAATATTAACAATTATGCTTTCTTTAGTATTACCAATAAATAAATAAATAAATAAATAAATATATATATATATATATACACACATATATATATATATATATATATATATACACATATATATATCTACACACATATATATATATATATATATATATATATATATATAGTAAATATTTGCTACTTCGGTCAATCCAATTGTATCGTACAGTAGATCAATTATGTACGAAAGTAGGAGTAGCTGAATAAAGTGATATTCAACATCTTTGTGTGGTACAAGAATTGAGGTTGATTGTAGCCAAGTAAAAAATTGAGTAAAGTAAAAATCCCCCTCCAATTGATTCAGTACAGTGAGGCTGCAGCCCTACTCAGCATCCTAGAGTGACGGAATACAAGTGTCCACGGTGGCATGTCAGACTCCCACCATAGCAAAAAGAGCAGACACCCTCTATTAATTAACTGAAAAAAAATATATATGAAAAACTAACAGCCGAATGAATTTTAGAATGAAGCAATGAACTTTAAGTAATAGTAAGTAAAAGGGTCAAATGTTATTGAACCTAAGCTGTGCGCGATGACTGAAATCATCCATCATGACCTAGTCCAATAGCTGATGTGTAGATGGTTAATATACAATAATATATTAGATTATTCAAATTGCAGAATACAGGGCCAGAGTATTAGCATCACAGTAAAACCCATAATACCAGCTAAATCCCCTCTAATGTCCACTAAAACAGTATTAAAAAGACGGATTACTCAAAGACATGGTAATGAGACCAACTCTTAAAGAACACACACTGATCCAATACGTCTTTGTTTCCAAGTGTTGTGTCATCCTCTGCTTTAAAGATGTTGGTGGGAAAGAACCGGTGAAATCATAGCTCCCTAGATTCTTTTTTTTCTCCTTCCTTATTAGCGTGTGCGTTTTCAGGGATAATGCACAACTGATAGTTTGTGAAAAAGCTTGCGACTGCCAGCGTGGTGGCTGTGCGTGTTGTGAAGGATGGATGGAGAAGGGAGTGGAAGGGGAAACGACCTCGCCCTGTCTCAACAACGGCCTGTTGGTGGACATCTGGATGTGATCCGGGTCTGCAGATGAGCTGAGCAGAACCGGCCACACCTCATTCCTGCATCATACTGTATATCAGGCTTCTTTAGGTGCCTGTCTCCATTTTATACGGAATGACTGTGGTGTGTGGATATACAGTATGTGTGTGTGCAGGTGAGAAAGAGAGAGAAGGTAAGACCGTAAGACAATCTCTTACTCCACAAAGTTGTTTGCCATGCCCTTGTCTGCCACACCACACATTCTCCAGCTGAAGCTGATGACTTTAGTCGAAATCAATCTCAAAGCTATCATTTGTCTAATTTATTTGCTGAAAAAAATGTCAGCGAAATAAACTGCATTCCAAATTGTTTGTTAGAGGAGTGCGTTGGCACCAATGTTGTTTCTCCCTTGCCATTTTATGCTAAAAACATCCCAAAGAAACATTAGCTCCCACAAACATGCCGAATCAGGATCATTTGATCCACAGAGCTGTGGGGTGGATAGGTCTTAAAGTGCTATAATATCCCTTACACAACAGTACAGAGAAACATCCCGAAATGAGTCATCGTGGTCCATGACATCGTTATAAACTTTGGTGCATTATTCTCAAACGCAACGACAAGGACTGCATTCCAATGTGCTCTATACCTTCTGCATATTTTCAACACACAATGCTTTAATCTGTCATCTATTGGGCGACAAATAACTAGGATTAAAAGAAAATCTCAGATCTGCCATCACCTGCTTGTTAAGATGCTGTTAATGGTGCCATTCGATAAATAAATAAATAAACACAGTAGAAATACACACATTGTACGAAAATGTTTTTTGTTGTTTTGCATCAATAGTATGAATAGCACAAAACTACGTAATGTCTACTGTTACTCTGCCCGATTCTCAGACTGTTGCCAAATCAGGCTTGAAAGTCGTACCGGTATCTACACCAACACGTCTCTCCTCTACTACTGCAACACATCAGTTGTCTCTTCCTGTAATCTGAGATTTTCTGCCACCAGCTTTTTAATGTGGGGCCTTTCCTGCTAACAACTGTCATCAGCACACATTTTTTGCAAATGGATTGATATAAATCAAAGCCATGGTTTAGCAACAAAGCTTGCAGCTTGCTGAGCAGAAAGCATGAAGGAGGGAAACGTCTTAGTGTGAAAGCCTGCTACATGTTGGCATCTATTAAAAAAAAAGTGTCTGAGTGCTGTAAAAAACGCTATATAAATAAAATGCATCATTATTATTATTATTATTATTAATTATTATTATTATTATTACTACTACTATTATTATTACTGCATACTCTCGATTAAAATAGGGGTCATGTAAATTGCTACCGTTTTCTGGGCAAACATGAGATACAAGCTTTCCCTAGGATATAGGCAGCAAAACAGAGAATATTAGCTATATCTTGTGCAATTTATGTGGCTTTGAATTGCTTTACACAAGCAACAGCTATATAAAAAATGAGTCCTAATGCTTACAGCATATGTGGTTACCTTAATAATCAATTTCAGGTATGAATATTTTGTCACTGAATAGCATTTATTTTCAATAAGAAGTGTGTGATGGAAAATAAGCTACTGGCACTGAGCCAACCTCAGAAACCACATAAAGAAACATTCAGACAATCTTTTAATGTATGGATATTTTAATCTAATTCACCACACAGTCCAAATTACTCCAAAAGACGTTCCCATTCAGACCAATCACTGATTTTGGTGCCATTACATGAAGAAATTCTGCACAATGGAAAACCTTTCTGACCTCCATCTGAAACTCTGAAGAAAAGACAGGCGCATAAAAACACTTAAAAAGGTACAACAGGTTGCATTTTAAGACCGAAGCTTAATCCCATGCTTTCTGAGTGACAAAAGGGGGGCATCAATCCACTGAGAGAAACAAAAGAAGGCGTGATTGATGAAATGTCTCAAGATGTTTTTCTTCAGCATCCAAAAATGTTAATTTCCTTGCTGCGCCTAAACTGGATTATTCATCACTTGGCTGTGGCTGATGTGACCCAAGTCCCTCATGTCATTGTTAGTCCCCTCTCCTTCACAACTCTATCAGTGTGACACCAGCCGGCCTAAGACAGAGATGGATGCCTGGATGGATAGATAGAGAAATAAGGACACAAGGACTCATGATTGATTGTACCCTGGTTAGGATGCGTGGCACAGCAGGCCTGGCCTGGTGACTTGCGGTGCAGCTTCATTTGGCCATCTTTTGTCATTCCATCACACATCCACTGCCATCGATGTCTTTAGGGAATCTTAAACCCTCTAAAAACAGCTTCAATCTTTAACAAGTATAAATATAAAGCAGTTTAATCTATGAGATTACCATACTGGAGTAAGGTTGAGTAAAATATAAAAGAATCTGGTTAAAACGCTTTTTTTACACATTACTTGAAACCTGAAATCCACAAACTGCTCTATATGGCAACATCCCAGAAGTATTTAAAAAATACTTTCTGTATGAGTCACAAATTAGAAACTTAAAGGTACAATATGTAACATTTCTGCATTAAAATGTCTAAAAACGACCATACCTATGTTATATATTTTTTTGAGATGTGTAGTTACACTCTCACAAATGTTTCCACCAAACTTCAAACCCAGAGAAATCTGTTATTTTATTTTCAGACACGGCACGTTTCCTTTCCTTCCTAGTCACCCGTCAGTGGCGTCATATAACCTTTCACCCTCTAGTTCCTCGTAACTTTCTTCAAAACACAGCACCCAGGTGATACGTTTGAGCGTAATTGTAAATCATACAATGTTACAGAAAAAAATACTCCTAACCATAATATTGCTTTTTCTGCCACACAGCATCATTTTGTGATTGATAACATGCCACTTTGCAACACAGTAATACAGCAGATATCTTATTTATTGATACATATCAATATTGATCCAGTTTAACGTTACTACAATGTGTTGGTTGACAAGTAGCTAACTTAATGCTACCTAGCTAATGCTTGGTGGATAACATTATAAGGTTACCACATCGTTCAACACGCTCATAAAGTTATTAGTAGCATCATTGTTTTCACCACGGATAAAAGCAGCACTGGGCTAACCCGGGAATGAGTTTACCAGTAATGTTAACGTTAGCTGTATAGATAAGACAACTAATCTAATGCTAATTTAGCCAGCTAGCACCCGGTCTGTCTGCCTGGGATAACAGCTGACAACATCCGGGACATGTAGCAATAGCCAGTTACCGTTAGCCCATAGCCAGCCAACAGACAGCCACCATTACAGCAATCCATACAGTATAAGTACTATACAGCACTTAACTCCAGTGCCGGGTGCTTACGACGCTAACGGCAGTTTAATGAAGCTTTGGGAAACAGACCATATCAGACCCAGATCCGAGTCGCAACACCAGCCATCCATAGATAATGCTAGCTAGCTAGTCTCCGTTAGCGCTAGCTACCGGTGTTCGTGCCGAAAATCTCCTCCCTGCTGAATTTCTCACCGCTTCGCGTTTAGCTGTCTTTACAGTTAGCTAAATTAACCCGACAAGCACTAAAACGAATAGTTAAGATTAAAGAAAGTGAAGGGGGAGATCGTTTCCGGGCAGCTTGGAGATGTTCTAGAACATGCAGCTGCTGCTGCACATCAGCCGTCCTCGGCTCGCCGTCCCGGGAAATTCCCCCGGCAATCCCCACCCACACCTGTCTCTCAGGCTCGTTGAGTAGCTAGCTAGCGTTACAACAACCCCCGTCCCACCCCGGTGTTGAAACCATCCAAAAGGTGACAATGATATGTGAAATATATTGTGATAGTCACTGTGGTTTTAGCTGCTGGCTAATGTTAGCTTGCTGGCTCACTAGCTAGCTAGCTAACTGATCAGCTACCAATACAGATCGAATCAAGAAAAATGTAATTATGTTGGGGGAAATGCAGCTATGTTATTAGAATGACATGAATAAACGTAAAGTGAATACATGTGAATGGGTAAACTTGTACGTGAACAGATGCATTCTAATAGGTGAAGGTGTTTAAAAAGTACAACTCCCATAATTCCACGCAACTTACCAACGTCATCAAAAGTCCGTGTTTACAATCCATTGTTTTGGTTGAGAGACCCCTAGTGGCAGAAAGTTACATATTGTACGTTTAAGGTGCCCATATTAAAATCACTTTTTCTGGGATTTGGGGTGTTATTTTGTGTCTCTGGTGCTTCCATACGCATACAAACTTGAAAAACAAAACATCCATGCTGTTTTGAGTGAGATCAGGGTTTCCGAATGTGTCCTGCCTTCAGTCTCCAGGTGAGCTGTTCAAATCTGCAAGGCTTTCTACGTCACTAGCCGAAACGAGGTGCTAGCAAGGTGCTAGTGGTTAGCCCGCTCGTTCTCAATGGCAAAACACTGCTACAACACACCATACTCTACAAAACAACTACTTACATGTCCCTGTTCTGCAGGTATTCCACGCAAAGTTGGAAGTGCGCCCTGTTTAGAAGAAGTCTCTCGGCTAATCCTGCCTTGAAGTTAGAGAAAAAAGATAGCTAGCTGATGCGCCTTACCTAGCTACTGCGCATGTGCAAATCCCTACAAAGATGGTACAGAGGTGAGATGTCTCACTATGTCGCTAAAACAGAGACCTGAACAGAGCTGAAAAGAGGAGCTGCAGCAATGTGCATTACAACAAAAATATGGTGTTTTTTGAGAATTAAACCATGTAAACCTATTCTGGTACAACCTCAAAATACAATTATGAACCTGAAAATGAGCATAATATGGCCACTTTAATCTACTATTCTCATTGCCCTGCTCAGAAAAATCAATAAAAAACAGAACTGATGGTTTTAGAACATTGGTTAGTGGATAGGTCCCAGAAAGTGGCAAAATATGGGCTTCGAGATAAAACTGTTAAGGGGAATGAAAATATGCCCTACACAATAAGGTTCTACAGAATAGGATGGACGGACTTGAGTCGCAGTTTGAACCCTGTCCTTGGCGTGATAGATGAAAAAGAAAAATGAAAGGGACAGCATTAAGCACATGTTCATATCTTTATATTTATAGCACCTATATCGCAGTATACAAAAGATTTGCTTGTTTCCTTTTTAGACCCCATACGTTTTGGTTTTTAACTCTTAGTTAGATTTTTAAAGAAAACCATTTGCACATTCAAACAATTTTTAAATGCAGGTGTGTAGGACAAAAACAAGGACCTGAAGTGTCTGTCTTAGTAAGACAAAATAAGTAACTAACACATGCCATGTTAGGCTTTGAGCATTTGTCACTATTGTACGTTGTTCCTTGATATAAAGAACTTTGGATACCTGCTGGTTGCTGTAAAAGGCTATATACAACAAATATTGATTGATTGATAGATTCTTTGGTATATTTAGAATAATTGATGACCTCATTAATTTAAAAAAACAGAGATAGAATAAAACAATATGCAAACAATCCTTAGTTGCAGCCCTACATACATATCTAAATTGTAGGATTAAGGCAAAAAAAACATCACCAGTTATTCTCAGAGGCATGTCGAGAGCAGCCTAAAGTCTATAAAAAAAGGAGACTAAATATATTACAGTGAGTTTGTTATCCCTCCGTCATTTATAGTTCTCAATAATTCCCTAAGTCAAACACCAGTCAGCCAATCTGGTGGTCACACAAAATGATGCCCTTTTTTGCGGCCCATTGCAACCTTGACGTTCCTCTGATGACAACCGTCTTTTGAACATCACATCAGGAGTCTCTGCATTTCCATGCCGTCTGGAAAACACTACTCAGTACTACCAGCCTCACTTTCAAACGGAGCGAATCAAACAAACAATAAATCAATCGACAACACGGACTACACTGACTTTCTGCCGAGTGCCATCATTAGCATGGTTTATTTGCTCACCGAGCTGTTTCGAAACAGCAGAAGCAAACAGCGGCCTGTGTTCTCTGGGGCAGCTGCTGACGTCACCATGCTGCAGCAGTAAGTGCCTCTCTCCTCTCGCTCTACTGTTTATTTGGAAGTCATTAGTGCTGTCCAACTTGGACCCTATACGTGCTCTGCTGACACAAAATCAAATCAGTGACCTAATTATTAGCAAGAAGTCCTTCATAGGAGCAAAGCCTATTCTGTTTCTTTAGCGGCTGGCTTACTAACAGAGAGGACACTTGGAAAGTAACTTTTACCTTCAGAATAATCAGGCTGGGTGACAAAGTGCTTTAAAAGCACTCCCATTACCAAAAGGTCACAAACTGAGTAACTGCGACAGCCTTGTGTTCTGTTTAAGGGGTCCATGAATGACGTTAAATCCCAAATGGGAAGTGCATAATGATGTTAACAACTCTGGCTTATTAAAGTAACCGCTTTTGCGCTGTATTTCTTTCAACAGAAGGCTCTTTTTCACAGAGATTCCGCAAATCAGCCATAAAGAAGATCCACCACATACTCATATACACACACATATATATTATTATATTTCATTTTTGTCAATGACCATAACTGTAGTGGGATCTATGGTTAGGTATTTACAGAGTTTTGTGTACTTATGTTAGGCCTGCAAGTTCCCTCCATGCTAAATCACTGTGGATAATAGCGAAAGGTAAGTGCTTCGAAGCAAAGGTTTGTTACTAGACAACACAAAACTGAACCAGGACCAAGCAGCTACGGTGTCATGCAAAAAAAGACATCCACTTTTTCCTATCTCTAAGAGTCAGACAAAACGAGAGAGCACATGTGGTCAGACCTGTTGCAGTCAGTGCCAAAGAGAAAATATCTCTTGCATCCATCTTAAATTTGTTCCAGAAGGTCTCAATCCAAATGAGGGTCGGTTTTTCTCCAGTCCCGGACAGACTGTTCACTTTGTGGCTATTACTGTGTTCTCAGTAAAGATAGGAGTTGCAATACCGAGCGGCCCAAAGAATTGTATTATCAAAGAGAGTGGAAAAAACTGGGACAGGACATGGAAAGGCCATGGTTGTGATAGTTAATGTGAGAACACATCTGCTAGGGCTGTCAGGGGTCTGAGGTCTGGATGTGGAGACAAACAACACAGAACAAACGGCAGGGACTTGATTCATCTGAATGGTTTATGTGTGGTGAACTCTGAGGAGTAGATTTACTTAAGCTGGAAACTCCCGTCGAACTGACATGCTGAGAGGTGGTGGAAAACAGATTAACTCATCATTCATTTATTTGAATGGTCTAGCCTAAGTATATACTGTGCTACTTGCACACTGGTCACTTCATATTCAATATCTCATTTTTATTTTGTGATATAAACTATGTATGTAGGTTGTACATTTTATTCTACACTTGTATATACATGTACATTCTTGTTCATTCATCCAAGTATATTTTTCAGTAGTTCTTCTGGCATATTTTATCTTATTTAATCTTTTAAAAAAAATCTTATTTATTATTTCTAGTATATTTCTTGTATTTTTGGTTTGTGTGTGAGTATGTGTGTATGTCCTTGGTGACTTGCTGCTTGTAACAGAGTAATTTTCCAATTTGGGATTAATTAAAATCTATCTATCTATCTATCTATCTATCTATCTATCTATGTCTACTATCATGTGGTTTTCACTCACACCTTCTGTGGACAGGAGTTTTTACAGTACATGGCATAATGTCATAGCTGCAGTACCTTACCACTAGTCAAATCCAATTGAGCAGAAAAATCAACTTCAAACGCTTGCCGCCCTTTATAAAAGCTAGCCACTGTCTGTCACACTGACTGATGTTCCAGGCCACAATCAGAGAAATATCAACACTAATAAAGTTAAATGAACGTTGATATTTTTCGTTGGTAAGGGAGACTACTGCTGATGCCAGCCCTTTCAGTTGCTATGCGTCGGACTATTTTCTGCAAGATTTCATTTGGAAATGAAATATACTATCTTTAGCAACATGTTAAGTCATGTTAAAAATATGAAAAAGAAACTTGATGACAGCACATCATTTAACTAAGGATTGCATTTCTATTTTTGTAATGACTGGCAAGTAAGATTGGAAAATCTTAAATATGCAACGGATTAATGTTATAAGCCATAAAGCAGACTGAAATTGAGGTATTCGGTCTGCTTACTTGTTTCTACATTTCAGTCTGTGTTGATCCAGTTGAGACTGAGAGGGGAGTAAGGGGGAGAGGGTTCATCTCTAAACCTCTGAAAAGGGTCGTCTTCATTGCTGACCTCAGCCGGATTTGTTTCCTGAAAAGGAAATGACTGCAACCTCCACTGCACTTGGGTCATGAGCTAGACTTGAAGAGCCAAACTACAAAGAGCTTAATCTATTTATAGGAAAACACTGCTACAGTACAGTAATCAGGGGGGAAAGGCACCCTACAAGACAGAAAGACAGTCGGACGCCAAGGTTACGCACCAACTGTCAAGATCAACAAGGAGCCTTGCCATTCCCCTGCTTCATAAGTTAAATCTGTTTTCCTTGCCTCTCCGAAAACATGAAACTATCCCCTTACTTTTTACATCCTCAATTTTGACATTTAATACAAGTATGAAATGCAGCACGTACAAAGCTGCCTCATGCAATAATAATAAAAAACTCATTTAAGTACAAGTCTTGTAGAAAAACAATTATTTTCATTTTTCTGAATGCAGAAAACATTAATTCATTGAGACTTAATGTCTCGTATTAGGATATAGGAAAAACAGTACTCTGACAGGCCACACATTAAAAACGTAGTTAGAATCTATGCAGAGTAAATGCTAGAATAACAAGGATGTAAAACTTAAGAACACAAAAGCTATGTTCCTCGCATACTCCAATAACTACCAAACAGAGCTGATGTGAGGGCTGGGTCTTTAGAGTGGGATAGCCTAAAGGCATACAACGTACAAGTCACTACATTCTCTTCATATAATATCACACAAACATTTTATTTAGCAAGAAATACAACTGTCATAGCAACAGTACTACCGACACGATAACTTGGTATTCCCCGTAGAAATAGAAATTGGGGGGGGGGGGGGGGGGGGGGGAGACATTTCAGTTTCTAATTGCCATTTTCTTATTTGGGGATTTGTAAATTGCCGTAGTGATTCCAGAATGCAGAGCTGAAACAACACCCACAAGACTGAAAGCAAAAACAAACAAAGAGGATGATCATACTGTTCGACTGACACCATGCAGTTTTTTTTGTTTTTTTTAAATGCATATTTTTATTTGGGGGGGGCTTTATTTATAAAGGGCAGCTGAATATATGAAAGGGGAGAGAGAGGGGGGAATGACTTGCAGCAAAGGGCCGCAGGTCGGAGTCGAAACCGCGGCCGCTGCGTCAAGGAGTCAACCTCTATATATGGACGCCTGCTCTACCAGGTGAGCTAACCCGATGCCCGACACCATGCAGAATTAAACACTAACAAAGAAGAAGAAAGGAAGCAACGTGTTTGTTTGCCTGCAACGGACTCTGAAAAACATGACTGCCGGGTAAATTACTTCTCTTTAGGGGCGTCACTATCGAGGTCTGTACATCTGCACATGCTTACAGCATTCTGGCAGAAATAAATATACAGTACAAGCATATTTTTGAGTGTGGACTCTCCTTTTTTAAAACTTGTGAGTTACTCAAAGAACCCTAAATCAGGCACAGGGAACTTGGGGACTCCACCAGCAGTCACTAGGTCTACATCTACATGTTTGATATATCCCTATTCACCATCCTGTGAAACACTAAGGAACCAAGACATCTCCCATAACTCAGCATGAGAGGATACAGAAGAGATGGAGGAAATGGGGAAAGAGGTTATAAAATAAAAGACTGTTGAAAAGAAGCAAAGGAGAACAGGGAGGGAGATGAGAGATGGAGGGGCAGCAAAGGTCCCACGAAAGGAAAGAAACACAGGGAGGTAAAGACAAGCTGTGGGAGGCCAGAGCCCTGTAGGCCCTGTGAATCATTGCCTGGTGTTAGCAGGCCTTATGAACCTGAAGCTTGGCCGTAAATTGTGGAGAGACTGTGAGCAGCTCGGACAGGTCTGTGAGGAAATACCATGTCTACACTTTATGAACCGCTGCATGAACACTGGGACCAGTTGCATCATGAATATCTTTTGAAATAAACGGTAGGCAGTGTATATATCTAAGTATTATTATATCAAATTATCATAATAATACCAAGATATGCCCTACTTAAAAAATGTGTGCAGGCTTCTACAAATGAGTATGGTTTGGATTTCACCACATGGAGCCGATTACAGTACCCACAGGTGGCACAGATATTTGGGGCCATTACAGAAATACAGAGCTGAGTTCCCATCAAATTTATATTTAAGAGTCATGTGGGGTCTAAACACAGGAGTGGTGACAAGCCACTGTTTCCATGGCCAATATCATTTGCTTTCTTGGAGTGGAACTGGTGTAATTCTCAGTTACAGCTCTCCCATCACCCATTCAGGTTCATATTATTGGAAACACTGACATCAAGCTGAAAGAACGAGAAGAAAAACACACCAGTCAGAGCATTAGAGCAATGATCCATCTAGTTCAATACGGTAACAGGAGAGCAGGCTAAAACAACCAGCTTTCCTCTCTTCCATTCTCCCATCGGTGTCAACCAAACATCTGCCATTCCTTCCCAGCAGAAAGGAATATTGTTTGTTTCCATGCCGATATCACCCGGTTATGCAACCTCTGGACTTGTTTTGGTACAACTGCTCAGACAGGATATTACAGGATAGAACAACGCCTTCTTTTCCCAACTGGAAGCTGGTCATCGGGGTAGACACAGACTATAACTGCCTGTACTTTAGGTGTGTGAGACAACTGCAGATGAACAGTCTAACAATTCCTCGGTTGAGATTTAAGCTTTATCACCTGTAGTTTGGGAACTGTGAAGTTCCTTTCCCTGATTGTCAGAAAAGGAAAAGGTGACAGATTAATGCGCGATCTGGGCTCGCCGTCAGTGTAAACATCAGAGATAGCCCTCACGATTAAATAAAAAACCGATAGGAATACATGTGTACATCCTTTTTGTAAGGCAACACTCTCAGGCTTTGGCCTATTAACTGCTATAGTCTTCTGAGAGTGATGCATTAAAAGATCCAATTGTTTACCGGATGACAGATGATCATCCCAAAGTCTTGTGTCTCATGTACCGCCTGTCTGAGCATAAAACATTCTGGAGCAATGCACTCCGTTCTGTATCGCACGCTCTACTTGTGATGGAAGCTATTTATGGACTGATGAGAGGAACTTAGCCAGAAATAACTCAAAAGCACCATTATCTCTGAGCAGATCTGATTTCAGAACACAAAACGTTTACAGTTTTTTTTCAGTGCATTTAAGCAGCATGAATATTCTCTGTGGGATGTATGCCAAAGGTTAAGCTGGTAGACACGGTCGTGACCTGAGGTCAGCTGCTCTGACAATGGTAGTGTGAGGGCGTGTGTGTGCTTGATACTAACTATGTCAGTGTTGCGGTGGTGTGAGGGAGTATCACTGTCCAGCAAGTTACGGGAGGAAAGTCGTTCCACTGCAGAACAAGAATGTCTGATTGCTTTCACACAGCGGAGTGTAACGTGTCTGGAATTTCTTTTGACGAATATGTACAGACGCACATGCAAAGTAAACTTTACCATTCTGTTCTTCCAGCTCATTGCCAATCTCCTTGCCCATTATCTTCTGTCTGCTGATGACAGCCGCTAGTGCATCCAAGCCTGCATCCTGGGCTGTGAAGAGAGAGGAAAGAAAACGTGTATACACTTGAACACGAGACAATAAAAGACACAAACAGTAAGAGCATGCAGATTATGCAATGCCAGACAACAATACAAGGACACAAGAAAAATTCATATTGCAAAAAATAAAATCAATGTGATGTCAAATTTAGCAGTGGGGTAGGACAAACAATAAAGCAACGGTGCAGTTCCATTTAAAAATGCCAATTGTAAGAAGGGAACAATTACAGTATACTGCACTTGTGATATAATAAGGCAACTATTTAGGAAATAGGAATGACAGGCTGTTGGGGTCCAGCTCAGCTCACAGTGCCACATGTGAGTCATTCAGTACTTTACCCACTCAGCCATACTCCTGTTATTATAACTGCAGAAGGCCAAGGTGGAGAGCAAAAGCAGTGAAACTGAAAGGGGAAAAAAAAGAAAGAGAGAAAAGAAAAGACTTGGCCTCTGTAGGTTTCCAAGTTTGACACACTCTCTACCACAGGAATTTTTTATGACCGCAGGTTCAGGCGCTCACCATTACCCAACTCCAACAGAAATCCCACAGGGGACTAGAAATGTGGTTTGGTTTCACTGTCTTAAGAGGAATCTGTGATCCCACATTGACAATAACCAGAGCCATGATGGAGACATAGCAATGAAGTGTCACTTGGAGCCAGGTGAACTAATGTCTGGGTGTTCAAGTCATGTCAGAGCCATTCAGGAAACAGAAAAAAAGCAGGCGTGGGCTTTCAATATGTTTTCTAGAAGTGAATTTTTATATGTTAGCATAAACCAGCATACTCAATACTAGTTTATTACAAATCATGTTGTGTCTAGAACAGAGGTCTTCAACAGGGGGTCCGGGCCGGGCCCCTAGGGGGTCCTCAGAGTTACTGCAGGGGGGGGGGCACAAAATGATTGCTCATTTTTGAAAGTTCTTTCAAATATTACAATGTCTTAACATAATTCCAACATATTATTAGCAAATATAAATCAGCCTCCTCTCCAGGAACCATCACCTTATCGTGGTGGAGAGGTTTGGGTGTCCCTATGAACCTGAGGGCTGTGTTGTCTGGAGCTTTGTGCTCCTGGTAGGGTCTCCCATGGCAAAGTGGTCTCAGGTGAGGGGCCAGATGAAGAATGATTCAAAAACACCCTATGGAAAAACGAGGAAGGGATAGAGAGACCCTACCCGGAGGAAGCCTGGGGCCCGCGTCTGGAGCCAGGCCCAGAGGGAGGGCTCGTCAGCGAGCGTCTGGTGGCCGGGTTTGCCACGGAGCCCGGCCGGGCACAGCCCGAATAAGCTACGTGGCACCTATCTCTCAAGCCCATGGGCCCACCACCTGTGGGAGGAACCGCTGGGGTCGGGTGCGCTGCCACACGGGTGGCGGTGAAGGTCAGGGGCTTCGACGGACCAGACCCGGGCGGCAGAGGCTGGCTCTGGGGACGTGGAATGTCACCTCGCTGTGGGGGAAAGAGCCGGAACTTGTGCGGGAGGTGGAGCGCTACCAGTTGGATCTGGTGGAGCTTACCTCTACGCACAGTCTCGGTTCTGGAACCGTACTCCTGGAGAGGGGTTGGACTCTTTTCTTTTCCGGAGTTGCCCAGGGTGTGAGAGCGCCACTATGTTGGAGTTTACCCCGGTGGACGAGAGGGTCGCCTCCCTACGCCTACGGGTTGTTGGGGGGAAAACTCTGACTGTTGTTTGTGCATATGCACCAAACAAGAGTTCAGAGTATTCGGCCTTCTTGGAGACCTTGAATGGAGTCCTGTATGGGGCTCCGGTGGTGGACTCCATAGTTCTGCTGGGGGACTTCAACGCACATGTGGGCAATGATGGAGACACATGGAGAGGCGTGATTGGGAGGAACGGCCTCCCTGATCTAAACCAGAGTGGTTGTCTGTTATTGGATTTCTGTGCTAGTCATGGATTGTCTATAACAAACACCATGTTCGAACATAGGGATGCTCATAAGTGTACTTGGTACCAGAGCACCCTAGGCCGAAGGTCAATGATCGATTTTATAATCGTTTCATCTGATCTGAGGCCGTATGTTTTGGACACTCGGGTGAAGAGAGGGGCGGAGCTGTCAACTGATCACCATCTGGTGGTGAGTTGGGTCAGGGGGTGGGGGAAGACTCTGGACAGACCTGGTAAGCCCAAACGGGTGGTGCGGGTAAATTGGGAACGTCTGGAGGAAGCCCCTGTCCGACAGACCTTCAACTCACACCTCCGGCAGAGCTTTTCGTGCATCCCTGTGGAGGCTGGGGGCATTGAACCTGAGTGGACAATGTTCAAAGTTTCCATTGCTGAAGCTGCGGCAGGGAGCTGTGGACTTAGGGTCTTAGGTGCCTCAAGGGGCGGTAACCCTCGAACACCGTGGTGGACACCGGTGGTCAGGGAAGCCGTCCGACTGAAGAAGGAGTCTTTACGGGATATGTTATCCCAGAGGACTCCGGAGGCAGTTGCAAGGTACCGAAGGGCCCGAAGGGCTGCAGCCTCAGCCGTGAAAGAGGCAAAGCAGCGGGTGTGGGAGAAGTTCGGAGAAGACATGGAGAAGGACTTTCGGTCGGCACCAAGGCACTTCTGGAAAACCGTTCGCCACCTCAGGAGGGGGAAGCGGGGAACCATCCAAGCTGTGTACAGTAAGGATGGGACGTTGTTGACCTCAACTGAGGAGGTAATAGGGCGGTGGAAGGAGCACTTTGAGGAACTCCTAAATCCAGCTGATGCACCCTCTTTGTTAGAGGCAGAGCTGGAGGATGACGGGGGATTGTCGTCCATTTCCCTGGTGGAAGTCACTGAGGTAGTCAAACAACTCCGCAGTGGCAAAGCCCCAGGGATTGCTGAAAGCTCTGGGTGTGGAGGGGCTGTCTTGGTTGACACGCCTACTCAACATTGCGTGGAAGTCTGGGACAGTGCCCAAGGAGTGGCAGACCGGGGTGGTGGTTCAAAAAGGGGGACCAGAGGGTGTGTACCAATTACAGGGGTATAACACTTCTCAGCCTCCCTGGTAAAGTCTACTCCAAGGTGCTGGAAAGGAGGGTTCGGCCGATAGTCGAACCTCGGGTTGAAGAGGAACAATGCGGATTCCGTCCTGGTCGTGGAACAACGGATCAGATCTTTACTCTCGCAAGGATCCTGGAGGGAGCCTGGGAATATGCCCATCCGGTCTACATGCGTTTTGTGGATCTGGAGAAGGCATATGACCGGGTCCCCCGGGAGATACTGTGGGAGGTGCTGCGAAAGTATGGGGTGAGGGGGTCCCTTCTCAGGGCCATCCAATCTATGTATGACCAAAGCGAGAGCTGTGTCCGGGTTCTCGGCAGTAAGTCAGACACGTTCCAGGTGAGGGTTGGCCTCCGCCAGGGCTGCGCTTTGTCACCAATCCTGTTCGTAGTATTTATGGACAGGATATCAAGGCATAGTCGTGGTGGGGAGGGGTTGCAGTTCGGTGGGCTGGGGATCTCATCGCTGCTCTTCGCAGATGATGTGGTCCTGATGGCATCATCGGCCTGTGACCTTCAGCACTCACTGGATCGGTTTGCAGCCGAGTGTGAAGCGGCTGGGATGAGGATCAGCACCTCTAAATCTGAGGCCATGGTTCTCAGCAGGAAACCGATGGAGTGCCTTCTCCAGGTAGGGAATGAGTCCTTACCCCAAGTGAAGGAGTTCAAATACCTTGGGGTCTTGTTCGCGAGTGAGGGGACAAAGGAGCGGGAGATTGGTCGGAGAATCGGCGCAGCGGGGGCGGTATTACATTCAATTTATCGCACCGTTGTGACAAAAAGAGAGCTGAGCCAGAAGGCAAAGCTCTCGATCTACCGGTCAGTTTTCGTTCCTACCCTCACCTATGGTCATGAAGGCTGGGTCATGACCGAAAGAATGAGATCCAGGGTACAAGCGGCCAAAATGGGGGTGGGTGGCGTCTCCCTTAGAGATAGGGTGAGAAGCTCAGTCATCCGTGAGGAGCTCGGAGTAGAGCCGCTGCTCCTTCACGTCGAAAGGAGCCAGTTGAGGTGATTCGGGCATCTGGTAAGGATGCCCCCTGAGCGCCTCCCTAGGGAGGTGTTCCAGGCACGTCCAGCTGGGAGGAGACCTCGGGGAACACCCAGGACTAGGTGGAGGGATTACATCTCCAACCTGGCCTGGGAACGCCTCGGGATCCCCAGTCAGAGTTGGTTAATGTGGCTCGGGAAAGGGAAGTTTGGGGTCCCCTGCTGGAGCTGCTCCCCCCGCGACCCGATACCGGATAAGCGGACGACGATGGATGGATGGATGGATGGATGGATGGATGGATGGATAAATCAGCCTCTTTGTGAAAAAAAACCAACACACTGATGATAGCTTACTTACCTATAGGCCAGTAAGCCTAAGGTAGCCAACCACAGATACAGTTAATCCTAAGGATTCACTGTGCCACATGTAATTTTAACATTAAAACATGATTTATAAAATCACGCCAACAAATATTTTAATAGCTTAGTATTCTATGCAATAAAAAGGTATGTATAAAGGCTTTAGGCCGCCCACACGTTATTGTAGGCAGAGTTTAATATGCAACTTAATTTCATACAATATGTAGTAGGGGGTCCCTGATCCGTCTTTTTTAATCGAAAAGAAACAACAACTTCATACTTTGTCTGATCACGCTATGGAACTGGAATGGAATGGTTTTATTCGGGCAGTTGTAGCAGGGTTGAGGTTCGATCCCTGGCTCCTCCTGTCTACACCATCAGTGTGCGTGTGTGTGTGCGTGCATATGACAATTGGTAAATGAGAGGCAAATTCTTAAGCTCTCCGTTAACCCTAGGAAGTAAAGGTGATATACAAGTGCAGTCCATTTACCATTTATTCAATCATGAGTAATTACCTTCAATGACTCGTTGTTGCTGCTGTTTGATCTCTCCAAAGGTCAGCCCTGAGGTCTCCTCTGATTCGTTGATCAGCCAGGGGTTGGCAACAACACCTCCACTCGTTCCTGCTCCTGCTCCCATCAACGTCGACCTGTGAAACACCATCATAATAACAATAATTAGTTTCCAAAATGTTTCTCAGCAGCTCTTCAAGTTAAATAAAAATGTTAAGAGACCATGAAATTACTATTCCTAGCAAAAGTAGTGCAGCAGCTGTTAAAGTAACAAAGACAAATCACCTAGCAGTGCACTACGACTGAAAGTAGATGGCACAAGTTCCCTTTTTGTCAGTCAATCACTTTTCCAGCACACAAGTCTGAAACACTCATCGTGCATCAGTGACTTTTAGCTATATAAGTAAACACAATATGCCTGCTTGGGATAGGAGTACAATGCACATCTGTTCAACACTTAACGCAAACACATCTGTACAAGGCATGTTCCCTTTTCAATACTCTACTCTTTTGAACATGTATGACAAGAAAATGCTTAGATCACAGAAAAAAGTATTTACTCTTTTTGTCTTTTAAGTTTTTTTGAATGATTGAAAAATACCAGGTTAGCTTGTGCCGTGTGTACACAGTGCACGTTAATCTGTCACAGGACTGTGGACTGCTGGGGAGGTTTCGCTCTGACGAAGTGACAGACCAGAGAGAGCTCTCTGTACTGTACTGTGCTAAACACCACTGTGTGGTTTAAAAGCTATTCTTCAGCTAATAGCTTAAAGCTGTGTTCCCCCCCTGCCCATTTTGCAATGACGGGTTCAGAATCTCTGTGTGAGGCTGGATTTAACCATGTCTGCTGTGAGTGAGTCGTCTGCTGGTCAAGCCTAAAGTGCCACATGTAGGCATATCAACCTTTGTCCGACCCGTGTCCGACCCAATTCTCAAGCTGGGTCGCAAAGCCGAGTCAGTCAACGTAGGTTAACCCTTTCAAACACAAAATCAACCCTGGTTCAACCCTGGTTGAGCCCTCAGTGTGAAAGGGATATCAGAGACTGAGGAAATAACAATACTATTACAAAAATGTGCTCTGCTTTTGATGTCCGGCTAACATAATTCAGTCTTTCATTATTACATTTAAACCCGATCTTTCAAATTTAAAAGTGAAAGCTGTTTTGGTTAATCTCTTTTCTGCACGTCCAATGCAGAAAACTACTTTTATCTCACCCCAACACATGCATCTCACAGTGTGATGGCTGCTTTTGAGGTAGTCGGTAAAGCACTGTCAGACCATTCACAATGCTAGCTAGCTGAGGCTCATACCATCAGAGGAGTAGGTGAGACGAGGCATTTGGTCTAATTTCTCTGACATGTTTGATTACTATGAGACAGTGTGCCAGCCCTCCACTTCCTCCACAAAAGTGCCCAGTGTGTGAAGATCCAATTAACCAGTCAGTGGGGAGCGCCAAAATCAGTCGGGCACATCTCTTGGCAGCCACAAAGCACTAGACAGCCGCCATCGGGGGCCTGAGCACCTAGGTCCTGACTGAATGACTTGGACAGGGGAGATTTAACTAATTACTAACTATTTCCAGTGCAACCAAATACAAAGGAAAGGTTAGTGAATAATGGTGGAAAGGTGGGTCTGAGGGGTGACAGGGTGAACTGAGCCTTCAAATGTAGGCGCCATGTCCTGCTTTTGTTTAGTCTGAATTGGAGATGCTCAGAATGTATTGTTTCAGGGATAGATTAAAGTCCCCTCTGTTACCTCTATCCCTTTTCTTCTACCCAAAGTTCTCACAAAAAAATGAGCGGCTTAGATTATCCATGCATGGCCAATCCACCCCCTCCTCAAAGACCACACAGTGGGAAGGGGTCCGACCCACAAATCCAAATTACCCGCCACATATCACTATTAAAGTTCGGTTTGACTGAGCAAACTAAAAACCATACGACCACATGATTACAGTTTGCCAAGCTAATTTAATAGCAAATGTCATTGGAGATTTCTTTACAGAGCCTTTTATGTAATTGGGTGTGTGGTCTGTAAAAAGATGAAAGCGTGAGCAAAGCACCGCTAAGTAGATCAATCCCGAAAAGCAAATCTTGTGAAAGATATCAGAAAAAAGGCAGTCTCATATTAAGGCATCAATAAAAGTGGTTTTCTAATCTGGTTCTACTGATCTGATGAAACAGTGATGTTTGGTTTCTCAAAACTCCTAGCACAGAGTAAACATACTTTACTGCACAGGAACTGTTATATAAATGCTGAGCTTCTACAATGTAAGAACATGGAGGTACCGTCTAAAAAACACTAATTTATTAAAAAAAAAAAAAAACAGGCATGAAAAGCTGGAGGAAGTTAACAACATGGCACCATTTCCTCTTCCTGTCCAAACAAATATCACCTGGGCCAGACTAGGTCAAACATTACACAAAGTAATGACTGCGTGCTGCATATGGCTTTCAAAGCTGTCACATTGACATGACACATCACATGATGAACAGGATATAAGCAGTGGCATCCGGCTCTTTGATTAGCTGCACAAGTACTAGAATAAATGCTCAGTGGAGAGTTATAAACTGTAAACTCACCCCTTCCATCCTTGTTCATCAAGACACATACGCACATACATTCTTATGAATGAGTGTGTCCATTTCAGGAGGTGCCAAATGTGTGATCAGCAGCGCAAAGCGAGCAAATCTCTTGATGAAAAAGAATTAGCCATGAAGTTAAGCACCCTGTCAAAATGGCAGACAGACGGACTTCCTTCCGAGTGATAGCACAGGGAGAGGTCATGGCACATGGGTCATACCGGATGTACAAAGACTTTCACAGAAAGCTAGTGACCGGTGACATATCATCAAAGCAGAGAATAGAGCCTATGACCTCTTTGTCATGAACATAGACAAGAGAATGAGGATTCATTATTTTTAATTGGGTGTCCAGCACTAGATATAAAAAACAAAAAACCTCAGAGAGGAAAAATCACAAAATGACAGGCTCCCTGAAGCATCATGGGATGATGCTTGGTTTGGCCCTTCTGAAAGGACAGACTGAGACTCAGGGTGGCGGATATTGCACAATTCTTAAGCTACTTAAGCAACAAACTAGCTGTCCCAGATTATTTTTCTAAACAAAAGTCTTCTAAGAAAAGTACAACTAAAGACTTTTTGAGGGTAGACCATTTGAGACATCAGCATGGCTTTGTAGTAACTAGAGAGAAATCACCATTCATACAACCCCAAATCAGAAAAACTTGGGAGAGTATGGAAAACACAAATAAAAAAGGAAGTAGTGATTTCTAAATGTACTTTGACTTGTATTTCATTGCAGACAATGTGAACACAAAATATTTCATGTTTTGTCTGGTCAACTTAATTTCATTTGTAAATATACATCCTTTCCTGTCATTCAGACCTGCAACACATTCCAAAAAAGGTTGGGACAGGAGCAATTTAGGGCTAGTAATCAGGTACATTGGTTAAATAATGATGTGATTTGAAACAGCTGATGGCAACAGGTGATTGTAATTATGATTTGGTACAAAAGCAGCACCCAAGAAAGGTCTAGTCCTTTAGGAACAAAGATGGGCCGAGGATCGGCAGTTTGCCAACAAATACGTGAGAAAATTATTGAAATGTTTAAAAACAATGTTCCTCAAAGAAAGATGGGAAGACATTTGCTTATTTCACCTTCAACAGTGCATAATATAATTAAAAGATTCAAGGAATGAGGAGGAATTTCAGTGCGTAAAGGACAAGGGCGCAAGCCTAAGCTGAACAACCGTGATCTCCGAGCCCTCAGGCAGCACTGCATCAAGAATCGTCATTCATCTATAAGCGATATCACCACATGGGCTCAGGACTACTTTGGCAAACCTTTGTCACGTACCAAAATACGTAATTACAGCCACAAATGCCAGTTAAAACTGTACTGTGCCAAAACGAAGCCCTATGTTAACAGTGTCCAGAAGCGCCGTCGACTTCTCTGAGCTCGGAGGCATCTGGGATGGACCATCACACAGTGGAAACGTGTACTGTGGTCAGATGAATCAGTATTTCAGGTATTTTTTGGGAAAAATGGACGCCGTGTGCTCCGGACCAAAGAAGAAAAGGATCATCCAGACTGTTACCAGCAACAAGTCCAAAAGCCAGGGTCTGTCATGGTATGGGGTTGTGTCAGTGCCCTTGGCAAAGGTAACTTGCACTTCTGTGATGGCACCATTAATGCTGAAAAGTACATAGAGGTTTTGGAGCACAATATGCTGCCTTCAAGAAGACATCTTTTCCAGGGACGTCCATGCATATTACAACAAGATAATGCAAAACCACATTCTGCACACATTACAAAGTCCTGGCTGCGGAGGAAGAGGACACGGGTACTTGACTGGCCTGCCTGCAGTCCTGACCTGTCTCCAATAGAGAATGTGTGGCGCATTTTGAAGCGCAAAATGCGACAACGAAGACAGCGTACTATTGCCCACCTTAAGACTTGTTTGCAGCAAGAATGGGACAAAATTACACCTGAAACACTTCATCACTTGGTGTCTTCAGTCCCTAAATGTATTTTAAGTGTTGTGAAAAGGAATGGCAACATTACAAAGTGGTAAATGCTTTACTGTTCCAACTTTTCTTGAAATGTGTTGCAAGAACCAAAATAGGAATTATGTTTTTTTGAAAAAAAAGAAAACAATAAAAAATCATGAGGAACACATTAAATGATGTGCTGTTGTATTGTCTGCAATGAAATACAAGTCAAAGTACATTTAGAAATCACTACTTTCTTTTTTTATTTGTGTTTTCCATACAGCCCCAACTTTTTCTGATTTGAGGTTGTAAGTATTTGCTGGTGATTTCTGTGTACAAGTGATCAAATTTTTCAAAAAAAACTAAAAACAAAACAAACAAAATTCCTATTTTGGTTCTTGCAACACATTTCAAAAAAAGTTGGAACAGACTTTGTAATGTTGCCATTCCTTTTCACAACACTTAAAAGACATTTAGGGACTGAAGACACCAAGTGATGAAGTGTTTCAGGTGTAATTTTGTCCCATTCTTGCTGCAAACAAGTCTTAAGGTGGGCAACAGTACGGGGTCTTTGTTGTCACATTTTGCGCTTCAAAATGCGCCCCACTCATAACAGCAAAAAAATGCTTAATAACATTTGCAAATACTGACTGTGTCTTAGAATAGAATAGCTAGAATAGAACAGATAGAAGAGATCTTTATTGTCATTGTTTTTAACAACGAAACACAGTTTTGCAGCTCTCAATATGACAGTTAAATGTTTCCTCTTTAGGATCAAATCATCTGCTTGGATCTTAAGTACCTGGAAGGTTCAGGCTCTGCGATGTCTCCCTTGAAGGTGGCATTGAGCTGCTTCTCTCTGGTTAGCAGGTCATCAATAAGGTTCTGCCTCCTATCAGCTTCCGATTGCATTCTGATGACGCCACGTTAAGGCCATGCAAAAGGTCAACATCACTTTAACCACCTTCAGTGATAGCGGACAGGTGATACTCCTGACACTTTTATTTGGGTCAGTGTGGATGTGTTCATTGACCAATGATGAATGTGTTCATTGACCAATGAACACAGAAACCTTTTTACTTCTTTAGTAGTTAGGGCAGACCAGTCTTCTAATACATCCATGGAGCAAACCTTTCAAAACACTCCTATGCCCTCTAAAGGAAGAAAACTGCTACTGCAAGCAAAGGAAACCCTCCAGCCAAAATGTAATCTCAGTCTCATGATTTCTCAACATTCTCAGAAGAAAGGATACAAGCGCCGAGTTGATGATGCTCGCAACAAACCCTCTTTAAGCTGGGCAATATTCTGTTTGAGCTTCTGCAGTGATGCCCGTAGTGTCATGTTGATCTGAAAAGACAGAAGATATTCACACAAGCTGACTATTAGAGGAAACTGACTATATACATACATTTGTAGGCAATGCCACTTTCTTTGTGAGTGTAATACCTTACCTTTGCAGGGTTCCCCCCTGTTCTCTGCTGCCTGTTCCGTTCATGAATGTTCTCTGCTATTTCCTGTGCCAAGCGACAATTGGCATCGTAATTCTGTAACCTAAAGATCAATGATTGGGATAGATAATTATTTCCTCATGACAAACAGTAGTCACAGATAAATCGTTGGTCGTTTTTTATGCTCGAGTTTAATGTTATAAAGCCAATATACCATTGAGGGTCTGTGTAAAAGCTAAATGAATAACACTGACTGACGGTGTCAAAGGTTTGAGCTGCACCATTAGTATTTAATACAGCACTTGGGTATTATGTTGTGCAGTAGGGTATTTGTTTTAATAACGCTTAGTTTAGTTTGATAAAACGTCAGATAATTAGCCCGATCTTTAGCTACATTCATCATGTGACATTTTTCCTCTTTCGATTATGCTAACGTCCCAAATTTAAGTCTGAATAGTAAATAGAAGAATGTTGCCTAAAAAAACACGAATTTCCTTGTCCTGATCCAGTACCGCCATACCACATTTTCCAACACATGAAGAGATTATCTTGTAATGGCTTATTAAAAATGCTAATTATTGTATTAGCTAGCTAGGTTAATCTTAGGTAGCTACCACTTTAGCTAGCAGAGGCTAACGTTACAGAAAGAGTATCAGGGTTAGTAACGTGATTTGTTGTAGTTAATAATACGGTTGAGACAATTTACTGTAGCCTTTGAACACATTACTTACCATGGATCCTGAGACATTATGATAAAAGTAAGCTATGAAGAGAAAATCCACTTAGTTTGAACCACCTAGCTAGCAGTAATAATCACCAGCAAACTATTTCTTGTTTGGGTGTGACGTCACAACGGCAAGCTGCGAAGGACAGTTGAGTCCAAGGCCGAAGTTTTTCAGAATAAAATAGCCAAAAAAGCTAATAAAAATTTAATTTTCAAACAGGTATACACATGTAGGTTTGCCACCCGTCCCGTTTAATACGGGATCGTGCCTTATTGAAAAATAAACTATCCCGTACTAGATCAATACGGGAAGCTAATGTCCGTATTTTCGTGCACACCCAACTATCTGTTCTCAGATCCCTTTCCTAGCACTACCAAAATACTAAATCACAAGTAAAAGTCCTGCTTTCAAAATCTTACTGAAGTAAAAGTAGACCTACTAGTATTGTCAGTAGGTACAGTGTCAAAAGTAAAAAATACTTAGGCCACTTTGCAGAATACCTCCTATATATATTTTACGTATTGCTTGTGTAGCCTATTCTATTATTATTGCATGTATATTGTTTCCTATACTCTGTATGTGTGCTGTGTGTCTGATATTTTGCTGCTGCAACACCGTTATTTCCCATTTTTGGGATCTATCTATCTATCTATCTATCTATCTATCTATCTATCTATCTATCTATCTATCAGTGTTATCCTTTTATATTTATTGGATTATTACTGATTTATCAATGTGTAAGCAGCATTTGAATGTTGTAGTTATTCACTGTTGGGTAGTTTACTTTATGGCATATTATTTGTCTTGACCACAGTCAGTATAAAACATACAAAGTAACTACAGCTGTTTTTTTTGTAATTTGCAGTCAACCACACCTTACAATTAACATCACACAGCTGGCTTGTTTTGGAATCTGTTTATTTGTTTTAATCTTGCATTGTTCAGAATAGGACTGCACGATATGAAGAAAATATATAATTGCAATTACTTTGACTGATATTGCGATTGCGATATGATTCACAATATTGGAGGGAATGATCATTTTGTATCATTATTCTCATTCTCATTTTCATTTAAAAATGTTAAAATAAAAAATTATTATAGTGTCATTTTTGTGAGGATCTGTACCAAACAAAGTTTTATTTAGTCTGCAATATTCGATTTGTAGGCCGGGACGTCTCTGCAGCACCACAATACTTAATTCAGCATAGTTTGACACATATTTTGACTTTAATAAATATTGCGCCCCGCTTGTGATTTGAATATTGCATTAGTCCATATTGCCATTTCGATAATATTGCGATGAATTGTGCACCCTTAGTTCAGATGAAGTGCACACATTTAACACTGTAGGGTTACACATGCAATTGTTTGTAAATCATTTGTTTTCTGTCTTGTGTATGAGGTTGAGTTACCATGGTTGTTGGGGGAGGTTTCTTTCTGGCGGAGCAAAAGGTGGGGCTGAGGGCTGAGAACTCTTAAATCTGGTGTCGCCCCCTGACCCAGCTCAAACTCCAGTAGGTAAAGTATGTTTTTCTTTTAATAAAGGTATGAACTGCAGAATAAGGAAAAAAGTCATATAACCCTACTGCCACTTTTTATTGGAATCATTTTGTTAATAATATTGATTGGTCCTTACCACAAACATTCTTACTAACAAATAAGGTCAAAGAAGTTTCATTTAAGTTAATTCAATTATTTATTTTTTTTAACAAAAACTAAAGAGTGACATAGATGTTAACTGTTCTTTTTGTCAATTACATCTTGAAACATGCTCACGTTTGTTTTGGTATTGTGAATTTCACGTCAACTGTGGAAAGATATTAATAACTTGAAAGTTGACAAAAATTGTTCACAGTTGACCCATTATTATAGAAATATCATATTTGGCTGCTTTGATTAAAGTAACAACAATGAAAATGTTTTCTTTCTTATCAATTTACTTTTACTTATTGGCAAGTTCAACATCCACAAACAAAAAACCAACATTCTCTGTATTTATAAAAGAAATGGAACTCTTTATATCAACAATTTCTGACTCGCAGAACAGAAAAGCAATGAAAGCAATGGTTGTCTGTAATACATTTAATGTTTTTCAATTGTGCTAGCTGTTATGTATTTGTGTTTCTGTATTGCTTTTTTTCGGATCTGTTTTTTCTTTTTATCATCTTTCTTTACTCTTAGCTTTTCTTCTTTCTATTTTGTTGACGTGTCAATATGTTTGTGCTTTGCATATTTAGGGCCCGAGCGCCGACAGCGGCGAAGGCCCTATTGGAATTGAAGGAATTATTATTATTATTAGGGCCCGAGCGCCGACAGCGGCGAAGGCCCTATTGGAACTGAAGGAATTATTATTATTCTTTCTTTCTTTCTTTCTTTCTTTCTTCCGCGCAATGAATTGCCTTTTTGAGGGGCTTAACATATTCAAAAACTCACCAAATTTGGCGGTCGCGTCAAGTCTGGTGAAAAATTACGTATTTTAAGGGTTTCGGGAATAGACGCACAAAAATGGCTCGCTAGCGCCCCCTACAAAGTCAAAAAAATTGAGCCCCTGCAGTGCGTTTAACGTAGACTCACGAGACTTGGTACACATATGTAGCCTGTAAAGACGTACATAAAACGTCATTGGAGCCATACCTGAAACCCAACAGGAAGTCCGCCATTTTGAATTGAATGGTCGAAATTAGTGCGATTTTGGCCATTTCCACATGTCGTACTTTAACGAACTCCTCCTAGAGATTTCATCCGATCAACTTCAAATTTGGTCTGTGCCATCTGAAGACATGATAGATGAAAAGTTGTAAAAAGAAAAACTTTTGATCATAGGGCATGGCCGTGGCGGGGCGGCCATTTTGTGCATTTCGCCATCGAAACAGGAAGTTGGTGTAACTCAAGTGTCCATTGTCCAATTGGCTCGAAACTTTTCAGGATTCATAATAGTCCAACCCTGAGGACATATGAGGTCCGATATTTACTCAAAGTCATAGCGCCCCCTAGTGGCAGCAGGAAGTAGGCCTAAAAGTCAAGGTGCTATACTTTAACGAACTCCTCCTAGAGATTTCATCCGATGGACTTCAAATTTGGTCTGTACCATCACAACACCTTTCCGATGAAAAGTTGTTAAAAGAAAAACTTTTCGTCAGACGGCGTGGGCGTGGCGTGGCGGCCATTTTGAGCATCCTTTGATGAACAAAGAAGTTGTTGTAACTTTAGTGTACGTTGTCATATTTGTCCGAAACCTCTCACGTTTAACAAGGGTCCAGACCTGAGGACACCTACAGGCCAAAATTGACATTTCGTCATAGCGCCCCCCGCTGGCAACACAAAATCTGCCTTATATGACAAACATCATCCGATTTACATGAAACTTATAATGTGTGGTCTATATGTGATACTGAGCCGCCCCATATATTTTAACCACGCCCACGTACCCAGGCCACGCCCCCTTTTGTAATATTTGAACTGTTTAAGGTACACCCTTGTGTGAGGTATCATTGAACTCAGCAGAGAGTTCCTTCTTCATTGGAGATGGTTTAGCCCGCCCCCTATGCTTAACCCACGCCCCCTTTCATAACTGGTGACCCATTTAAGGTACACTATTGTGTAAGGTATCATTGAACTCAGCAGAGAGTTCCTTCTTCATTGGTGATGGTTTGGCCCGCTCACTATGCTTAAGCCACGCCCCCTTTCATAACTGGTGACCCATTTAAGGTACACTATTGTGTAAGGTATCATTGAACTCAGCAGAGTTCCTTCTTCATTGGTGATGGTTTGGCCCGCCCCCTATGCTTAAGCCACGCCCCCTTCATAACTGGTGACCCATTTAAGGTACACTATTGTGTAAGGTATCATTGAACTCAGCAGAGAGTTCCTTCTTCATTGGAGATGGTTTGACCCGCCCCCTATGCTTTGGCCACGCCCCCTTTCACAAATAATGAACTGTACGACATTGAGTCTTGAGTGAGGTATCGTTGAACTCGTCAGGGAGTTCCCTTTTCATTGGCGACAATTTTCAACGTCTGATTGCCGCGCAGATGCACGGTCGCAAGGAGCGGCGTTCGCCGGTAACCCCGACGCGCGAAGAGAAGCGAGGGCCCGTCCATCGCTGCTTGCAGCTTTAATTAGGGCCCGAGCGCCGACAGCGGCGAAGGCCCTATTGGAATTGAAGGAATTATTATTATTATTATTCCTCTTTCTTCCGCGCAATGAATTGCCTTTTTGAGGGGCTTAACATATTCAAAAACTCACCAAATTTGGCGGTCGCGTCAAGTCTGGTGAAAAATTACGTATTTTAAGGGATTTGGGAATAGGCGCACAAAAATGGCTCGCTAGCGCCCCCTACAAAGTTAAAAAAATTGAGCCCCTGCAGTACGTTTATCGTAGACTCACGAAAGTTGGTACACATATGTAGGATGTCAGGACGTACACAAAACGTCATTGGAGCCATACCTGAAACCCAACAGGAAGTCCGCCATTTTGAATTGAATGTTCGAAATTAGTGTGATTTTGGCCATTTCCACATGTCGTACTTTAACGAACTCCTCCTAGAGATTTCATCCGATCAACTTCAAATTTGGTCTGTGCCATCTTAAGACATGATAGATGAAAAGTTGTAAAAAGAAAAACTTTTGATCATAGGGCATGGCCGTGGCGGGGCGGCCATTTTGTGCGTTTCGCCATCGAAACAGGAAGTTGGTGTAACTCAAGTGTCCATTGTCCAATTGGCTCGACACTTTTCACGATTCATAAGAGTCCAACCCTGAGGACATATAAGGTCCGATATTTACTCAAAGTCATAGCGCCCCCTAGTGGCAGCAGGAAGTAGGCCTAAAAGTCAAGGTGCTATACTTTAACGAACTCCTCCTAGAGATTTCATCCGATGGACTTCAAATTTGGTCTGTACCATCACAACACCTTACCGATGAAAAGTTGTTAAAAGAAAAACGTTTCGTCAGACGGCGTGGGCGTGGCGTGACGGCCATTTTGAGCATCCTTCGATGAACAAAGAAGTTGTTGTAACTTTAGTGTACGTTGTCATATCTGCCCGAAACTTCTCACGTTTAACAAGGGTCCAGGCCTGAGGACCCCTACAGGCCAAAATTTACATTTGGTCACAGCGCCCCCCCCTGGCAACACGAAATCTGCCTTATATGACAAACATCATCCGATTTACATGAAACTTATAATGTGTGGTCTATATGTGATACTGAGCCGCCCCATATACTTTAACAACTCCCACGTACTCAGGCCACGCCCCCTTTCATAACTGGTGACCCATTTAAGGTACACTATTGTGTAAGGTATCATTGAACTCAGCAGAGTTCCTTCTCCATTGGTGATGGTTTGCCCCGAACCCTATGCTTTGGCCACGCCCCCTTTCACAAATAATGAACTGTACGACATTGAGTCTTGAGTGAGGTATCGTTGAACTCGTCAGGGAGTTCCCTTTTCATTGGCGACGATTTGCAACGTCTGAGTGGCGCGCAGATGCACGGTCGCAAGGAGCGGCGTCCGCCGGTAAACCCGACACGCGCAGAGTAGCGAGGGCCCGTCCATCGCTGCTTGCAGCTTTAATTATTATTATTATTATTCTTTCTTTCTTTCGCGCAATGAATTGCCTTTTTGAGGGGCTTACCATATTCAAAAACTCACCAAATTTGGCGGTCGAGTCAAGACTGGTGAAAAATTACGTATTTTAAGGGTTTCGGGAATAGGCGCACAAAAATGGCTCGCTAGCGCCCCCTACAATGTTAAAAAAATTGAGCCCCTGCAGTACGTTTAACGTAGAGTCACGAAATTTGGTACACAAATGTGGCATGGCAGGACGTACACAAAACGTTATTGGTGCCATACCCTAAACCCAACAGGAAGTCCGCCATTTTGAATTGAAAGTTCGAAATTAGTGCGATTTTGGCCATTTCCACATGTCGTACTTTAACGAACTCCTCCTAGAGATTTCATCCGATCAACTTCAAATTTGGTCTGTGCCATCTTAAGACATGATAGATGAAAAGTTGTAAAAAGAAAAACTTTTGATCATAGGGCATGGCCGTGGCGGGGCGGCCATTTTGTACATTTCGCCATCGAAACAGGAAGTTGGTGTAACTCAGGTGTCCATTGTCCAATTGGCTCGAAACTTTTCACGATTCATAATACTCCAACCCTGAGGACATATAAGGGCCGATATTTACTCAAAGTCATAGCGCCCCCTAGTGGCAGCAGGAAGTAGGCCTAAAAGTCAAGGTGCTATACTTTAACGAACTCCTCCTAGAGATTTCATCTGATGGACTTCAAATTTGGTATGTACCATCTCAACACCTTTCCGATGAAAAGTTGTTAAAAGAAAAACTTTTCGTCAGACGGCGTGGGCGTGACGTGGCGGCCATTTTCACCTTTTTTCGATGAACAAAGAAGTTGTTGTAACTTTAGTGTACGTTGTCATATCTGCCCGAAACTTCTCACGTTTAACAAGGGTCCAGACCTGACGACAACTACAGGCCAAAATTGACATTTCATCATAGCGCCCCCCGCTGGCAACACGAAATCTGCCTTATATGACAAACATCATCCGATTTACATGAAACTTATAATGTGTGGTCTATGTGTGATACTGAGCCGCCCCATATAATTTAACCACGCCCACTTACTCAGGCCACGCCCCCTTTCATAACATTTGAACTGTTTAAGGTGCACCCTTGAGTGAGGTATCATTGAACTCAGCAGAGAGTTCCTTCTTCATTGGTGATGGTTTGGCCCGCCCACTATGCTTAAGCCACGCCCCCTTTCATAACTGGTGACCCATTTAAGTTACACTATTGTGTAAGGTATCATTGAACTCAGCAGAGACTTCCTTCTTCATTGTTGATGATTTGGCCCGCCCCCTATGCTTAAGCCACGCCCCCTTTCATAACTGGTGACCCATTTAAGGTACACTATTGTGTAAGGTATCATTGAACTCAGCAGAGAGTTCCTTCTTCATTGGTGATGGTTTAACCCGCCCCCTATGCTTTGGCCACGCCCCCTTTCACAAATAATGAACTGTACGACATTGAGTCCTGTGTGAGGTATCGTTGAACTCGTCAGGGAGTTCCCGTTTCATTGGCGACAATTTTCAACGTCTGATTGCCGCGCAGATGCACGGTCGCAAGGAGCGGCGTTCGCCGGTAACCCCGACGCGCGCAGAGAAGCGAGGGCCCGTCCATCGCTGCTTGCAGCTTTAATTAGGGCCCGAGCGCCGACAGCGGCGAAGGCCCTATTGGAATTGAAGGAATTATTATTAGGGCCCGAGCGCCGACAGCGGCGAAGGCCCTATTGGAATTGAAGGAATTATTATTATTATTATTATTATTATTATTCTTTCTTTCTTTCGCGCAATGAATTGCCTTTTTGAGGGGCTTATCATATTCAAAAACTCACCAAATTTGGCGGTCGCGTCAAGTCTGGTGAAAAATTACGTATTTTATGGGTTTTGGGAATAGTCGCATAAAAATGGCTCGCTAGCGCCCCCTACAAAGTTAAAAAAATGTAGCCCCTGCAGTACGTTTAACGTAGACTCACGAAACTTGGTACACCTATGTATCATGTCAAGACATACAGAAAGCGTCATTAGAGCCATACCCTAAACCCAACAGGAAGTCCGCCATTTTGAATTGAAAGTTCGAAATTAGTGCGATTTTGGCCATTTCCACATGTCGTACTTTAACGAACTCCTCCTAGAGATTTCATCCGATCAACTTCAAATTTGGTCTGTGCCATCTTAAGACATGATAGATGAAAAGTTGTAAAAAGAAAAACTTTTGATCATAGGGCATGGCCGTGGCGGGGCGGCCATTTTGTGCGTTTCGCCATCGAAACAGGAAGTTGGTGTAACTCAAGTGTCCATTGTCCTATTGGCTCGAAACTTTTCAGGATTCATAATAGTCCAACCCTGAGGACATATAAGGTCCGATATTTACTCAAAGTCATAGCGCCCCCTAGTGGCAGCAGGAAGTAGGCCTAAAAGTCAAGGTGCTATACTTTAACGAACTCCTCCTAGAGATTTCATCCGATGGACTTCAAAATTGGTCTGTACCATCACAACACCTTTCCGATGAAAAGTTGTTAAAAGAAAAACTTTTCGTCAGACGGCGTGGGCGTGGCGTGGCGGCCATTTTGAGCATCCTTTGATGAACAAAGAAGTTGTTGTAACTTTGGTGTACGTTGTCATATCTGCTCGAAACTTCTCACGTTTAACAAGGGTCCAGGCCTGAGGACACCTACAGGCCAAAATTGACATTTCGTCATAGCGCCCCCCGCTGGCAACACGACATCTGCCTTATATGACAAACATCATCCGATTTACATGAAACTTATAATGTGTGGTCTATATGTGATACTGAGCCGCCCCATATACTTTAACCACGCCCACTTAGTCAGGCCACGCCCCCTTTCGTAATATTTGAACTGTTTAAGGTGCACCTTTGTGTGAGGTATCATTGAACTCAGCAGAGAGTTCCTTCTTCATTGGTGATGGTTTGGCCCGCCCCGTATGCTTAAGCCACGCCCCCTTTCATAACTGGTGACCCATTTAAGGTACACTATTGTGTAAGGTATCATTGAACTCAGCAGAGAGTTCCTTCTTCATTGGTGATGGTTTGGCCCGCCCCCTATGCTTTGGCCACGCCCCCTTTCATAACTGGTGACCCATTTAAGGTACACTATTGTGTAAGGTATCATTGAACTCAGCAGAGAGTTCCTTCTTCATTGGTGATGGTTTGCCCCGACCCCTATGCTTTGGCCACGCCCCCTTTCACAAATAATGAACTGTATGACATTGATTCCTGTGTGAGGTATCGTTGAACTCGTCAGGGAGTCCCCTTTTCATTGGCAACGATTTGCAACGTCTGAGTGCCGTGCAGATGCACGGTCGCAAGGAGCGGCGTCCGCCGGTAACCCCGACGCGCGCAGAGAAGCGAGGGCCCGTCCATCGCTGCTTGCAGCTTTAATTATTATTATTATTATTATTATTCCTCTTCCGCGCAATGAATTGCCTTTTTGAGGGGCTTAACATATTCAAAAACTCACCAAATTTGGCCGTCGCGTCAAGTCTGGTGAAAAATTACGTATTTTAAGGGTTTCGGGAATAGGCGCACAAAAATGGCTCGCTAGCGCCCCCTACAAAGTTAAAAAAATTGAGCCCCTGCAGTACGTTTAACGTAGACTCACGAAATTTGGTAGACATGTGTAGCATGTCAAGACATACATAAAACGTCATTAGAGCCATACCCTAAACCCAACAGGAAGTCCGCCATTTTGAATTGAAAGTTCGAAATTAGTGCGATTTTGGCCATTTCCACATGTCGTACTTTAACGAACTCCTCCTAGAGATTTCATCCGATCAACTTCAAATTTGGTCTGTGCCATCTTAAGACATGATAGATGAAAAGTTGTAAAAAGAAAAACTTTTGATCATAGGGCATGGCCGTGGCGGGGCGGCCATTTTGTGCGTTTCGCCATCGAAACAGGAAGTTGGTGTAACTCAAGTGTCCATTGTCCAATTGGCTCGAAACTTTTCACGATTCATAATAGTCCAACCCTGAGGACATATAAGGGCCGATATTTACTCAAAGTCATAGCGCCCCCTAGTGGCAGCAAGAAGTAGGCCTAAAAGTCAAGGTGCTATACTTTAACGAACTCCTCTTAGAGATTTCATCCGATGGACTTCAAATTTGGTCTGTACCATCGAAACACCTTACCGATGAAAAGTTGTTAAAAGAAAAACTTTTCGTCAGACGGTGTGGGCGTGGCGTGGCGGCCATTTTGAGCATCCTTCGATGAACAAAGAAGTTGTTGTAACTTTAGTGTACGTTGTCATATCTGCCCGAAACTTCTCACCTTTAACAAGGGTCCAAGCCTGAGGACAACTACAGGCCAAAATTGACATTTCGTCATAGCGCCCCCCGCTGGCAACACGAAATCTGCCTTATATGACAAACATCATCCGATTTACATGAAACTTATAATGTGTGGTCTATATGTGATACTGAGCCGCCCCATATACTTTAACCACGCCCACGTACTCAGGCCACGCCCCCTTTCGTAATATTTGAACTGTTTAAGGTACACCCTTGTGTGAGGTATCATTGAACTCAGCAGAGAGTTCCTCCTTCACTGGTGATGGTTTGGCCCGCCCCCTATGCTTAAGCCACGCCCCCTTTCATAACTGGTGACCCATTTAAGGTACACTATTTTGTAAGGTATCATTGAACTCAGCAGAGAGTTCCTTCTTCATTGGAGATGGTTTGACCCGCCCCCTATGCTTTGGTCACGCCCCCTTTCACAAATAATGAACTGTACGACATTGAGTCTTGAGTGAGGTATCGTTGAACTCGTCAGGGAGTTCCCTTTTCATTGGCGACCATTTGCAACATCTGAGTGCCGTGCAAATGCACGGTCGCAAGGAGCGGCGTCCGCCACTAACCCCGACGCGCGCAGAGGAGCGAGGGCCCGTCCATCGCTGCTTGCAGCTTTAATTAGGGCCCGAGCGCCGACGGCGGCGAAGGCCCTATTGGAATTGAAGGAATTATTATTATTAGGGCCCGAGCGCCGACAGCGGCGAAGGCCCTATTGGAACTGAAGGAATTATTATTAGGGCCCGAGCGCCGACAGCGGCGAAGGCCCTATTGGAATTGAAGGAATTATTATTATTCTTTCTTTCTTTCTTTCTTTCTTTCTTTCGCGCAATGAATTGCCTTTTTGAGGGGCTTAACATATTCAAAAACTCACCAAATTTGGCGGTCGCGTCAAGTCTGGTGAAAAATTACGTATTTTATGGGTTTCGGGAATAGGCGCACAAAAATGGCTCGCTAGCGCCCCCTACAAAGTTAAAAAAATTGAGCCCCTGCAGTACATTTATCGTAGACTCACGAAAGTTGGTACACATATGTAGCATGTCAGGACGTACACAAAACGCCATTGGAGCCATACCTGAAACCCAACAGGAAGTCCGCCATTTTGAATTGAATGTTCGAAATTAGTGTGATTTTGGCCATTTCCACATGTCGTACTTTAACGAACTCCTCCTAGAGATTTCATCCGATCAACTTCAAATTTGGTCTGTGCCATCTTAAGACATGATGGATGAAAAGTTGTAAAAAGAAAAACTTTTGATCATAGGGCATGGCCGTAGCGGGGCGGCCATTTTGTGCATTTCGCCATCGAAACAGGAAGTTGGTGTAACTCAAGTGTCCATTGTCCAATTGGCTCGAAACTTTTCACGATTTATAAGAGTCCAACCCTGAGGACATATACGGTCCGATATTTACTCAATGTCATAGCGCCCCCTAGTGGCAGCAGGAAGTAGGCCTAAAAGTCAAGATGCTATACTTTAACGAACTCCTCCTAGAGATTTCATCCGATGGACTTCAAATTTGGTTTGTACCATCACAACACCTTTCCAATGAAAAGTTGTTAAAAGAAAAACTTTTCGTCAGACGGCGTGGGCGTGGCGTGGCGGCCATTTTGAGCATCCTTCGATGAACAAAGAAGTTGTTGTAACTTTAGTGTACGTTGTCATATCTGCCCGAAACTTCTCACGTTTAACAAGGGTCCAGGCCTGAGGACACCTACAGGCCAAAATTGACATTTCGTCATAGCGCCCCCCGCTGGCAACACGAAATCTGCCTTATATGACAAACATCATCCGATTTACATGAAACTTATAATGTGTGGTCTATATGTGATACTGAGCCGCCCCATATACTTTAACCACGCCCACGTACTCAGGCCACGCCCCCTTTCGTAATATTTGAACTGTTTAAGGTACACCCTTGTGTGAGGTATCATTGAACTCAGCAGAGAGTTCCTTCTTCATTGGTGATGGTTTGGCCCGCCCCCTATGCATAAGCCACGCCCCTTTCATAACTGGTGACCCATTTAAGGTACACTATTGTGTAAGGTATCATTGAACTCAGCAGAGAGTTCCTACTTCATTGGTGATGATTTGACCCGCCCCCTATGCTTTGGCCACGCCCCCTTTCACAAATAATGAACTGTACGACATTGAGTGTTGTGTGAGGTATCGTTGAACTCGTCAGGGAGTTCCCTTTTCATTGGCGACAATTTTCAACGTCTGATTGCCGCGCAGATGCACGGTCGCAAGGAGCGGCGTCCGCCGGTAACCCCGACGGGTGCAGAGAAGCGAGGGCCCGTCCATCGCTGCTTGCAGCTTTAATTATTATTATTCCTCTTTCTTCCGCGCAATGAATTGCCTTTTTGAGGGGCTTAACATATTCAAAAACTCACCAAATTTGGCGGTCGCGTCCAGTCTGGTGAAAAATTACGTATTTTAAGGGTTTCGGGAATAGGCGCAAAAAAATGGCTCGCTAGCGCCCCCTACAAAGTAAAAAAAATTGAGCCCCTGCAGTGCGTTTAACGTAGACTCACGAAACTTGGTACACATATGTACCATGTAAAGACGTATATAAAACGTCATTGGAGCCATACCTGAAACCCAACAGGAAGTCCGCCATTTTGAATTGAATGTTCGAAATTTGTGCGATTTTGGCCATTTCCACATGTCGTACTTTAACGAACTCCTCCTAGAGATTTCATCCGATCAACTTCAAATTTGGTCTGTGCCATCTTAAGACATGATAGATGAAAAGTTGTAAAAAGAAAAACTTTTGATCATAGGGCATGGCCGTGGCGGGGCGGCCATTTTGTGCATTTCGCCATCAAAACAGGAAGTTGGTGTAACTCAAGTGTCCATTGTCCAATTGGCTCGAAACTTTTCACGATTCATAATAGTCCAGCCCTGAGGACATATAAGGTCCGATATTTACTCAAAGTCATAGCGCCCCCTAGTGGCAGCAGGAAGTAGGCCTAAAAGTCAAGGTACTATACTTTAACGAACTCCTCCTAGAGATTTCATCCGATGGACTTTAAATTTGGTCTGTACCATCACAACACCTTTCCGATGAAAAGTTGTTAAAAGAAAAACTTTTCGTCAGACGGCGTGGGCGTGGCGTGGCGGCCATTTTGAGCATCCTTTGATGAACAAAGAAGTTGTTGTAACTTTGGTGTACGTTGTCATATCTGCCCGAAACTTCTCACGTTGAACAAGGGTCCAGGCCTGAGGACACCTACAGGCCAAAATTGACATTTCGTCATAGCGCCCCCCGCTGGCAACACAAAATCTGCCTTATATGACAAACATCATCCGATTTACATGAAACTTATAATGTGTGGTCTATATTTGATACTGAGCCGCCCCATATACGTTAACCACGCCCACGTACTCAGGCCACGCCCCCTTTCGTAATATTTGAACTGTTTAAGGTACACCCTTGTGTGAGGTATCTTTGAACTCAGCAGAGAGTTCCTTCTTCATTGGTGATGGTTTGGCCCGCCCCCTATGCTTAAGCCACGCCCCTTTCATAACTGGTGACCCATTTAAGGTACACTATTGTGTAAGGTATCATTGAACTCAGCAGAGAGTTCCTTCTTCATTGGTGATGGTTTGGCCCGCCCCCTATGCTTAAGCTACGCCCCCTTTCATAACTGGTGACCCATTTAAGGTACACTATTGTGTAAGGTATTGTTGAACTCAGCAGAGAGTTCCTTCTTCATTGGTGATGGTTTGGCCCGCCCCCTATGCTTAAGCCACGCCCCCTTTCATAACTGGCGACCCATTTAAGGTACACTATTGTGTAAGGTATCATTGAACTCAGCAGAAAGTTCCTTCTTCATTGGTGATGGTTTGACCCGCCCCCTATTATTTGGCCACGCCCCCTTTCACAAATAATGAACTGTACGACATTGAGTCTTGAGTGAGGTATCGTTGAACTCGTCAGGGAGTTCCCTTTTCATTGGCGACGATTTGCAACGTCTGAGTGGCGCGCAGATGCACGGTCGCAAGGAGCGGCGTCCGCCGGTAACCCCGACACGCGCAGAGTAGCGAGGGCCCGTCCATCGCTGCTTGCAGCTTTTTATTATTATTATTCTTTCTTTCTTCCGCGCAATGAATTGCCTTTTTGAGGGGCTTAACATATTCAAAAACTCACCAAATTTGGCGGTCGCGTCAAGTCTGGTGAAAAATTACGTATTTTAAGGGTTTCGGGAATAGGCGCACAAAAATGGCTCGCTAGCGCCCCCTACAAAGTTAAAAAAATTGAGCCCCTGCAGTACGTTTAACGTAGACTCACGAAACTTGGTACACCTATCTATCATGGCAAGACGTACAGAAAGCGTCATTAGAGCCATACGCTAAACCCAACAGGAAGTCCGCCATTTTGAATTGAAAGTTCGAAATTAGTGCGATTTTGGCCATTTCCACATGTCATACTTTAACGAACTCCTCCTAGAGATTTCATCCGATCAACTTCAGATTTGGTCTGTGCCATCTTAAGACATGATAGATGAAAAGTTGTAAAAAGAAAAACTTTTGATCATAGGGCATGGTCGTGGCGGGGCGGCCATTTTGTGCGTTTCGCCATCGAAACAGGAAGTTGGTGTAACTCAAGTGTCCATTGTCCAATTGGCTCGAAACTTTTCAAGATTCATAAGAGTCTAACCCTGAGGACATATACGGGCCGATATTTACTCAAAGTCATAGCGCCCCCTAGTGGCAACAGGAAGTAGGCCAAAAACTCAAGGTGATATACTTTAACGAACTCCTCCTAGAGATTTCATCCGATGGACTTCAAATTTGGTCTGTACCATCACAACACCTTACCGATGAAAAGTTGTTAAAAGAAAAACTTTTCGTCAGACGGCGTGGGCGTGGCGTGGCGGCCATTTTGAGCATCCTTTGATGAACAAAGAAGTTGTTGTAACTTTAGTGTACGTTGTCATATCTGCCCGAAACTTCTCACGTTTAACAAGGGTCCAGGCCTGAGGACACCTACATGCCAAAATTGACATTTCATCATAGCGCCCCCCGCTGGCAACACGAAATCTGCCTTATATGACAAACATCATCCGATTTACATGAAACTTATAATGTGTGGTCTATGTGTGATACTGAGCCGCCCCATATAATTTAACCACGCCCACTTACTCCGGCCACGCCCCCTTTCATAATATTTGAACTGTTTAAGGTACACCCTTGTGTGAGGTATCATTGAACTCAGCAGAGAGTTCCTTCTTCATTGGTGATGGTTTGGCCCGCCCCTATGCTTAAGCCACGCCCCCTTTCATAACTGGTGACCCATTTAAGGTACACTATTGTGTAAGGTATCATTGAACTCAGCAGAGACTTCCTTCTTCATTGGTGATGGTTTGGCCCGCCCCCTATGCTTTGGCCACGCCCCTTTCATAACTGGTGACCCATTTAAGGTACACTATTGTGTAAGGTATCATTGAACTCAGCAGAGAGTTCCTTCTTCATTGCAGATGGTTTGACCCGCCCCCTATGTTTTGGCCACGCCCCCTTTCATAACTGGTGACCCATTTAAGGTACACTATTGTTTAAGGTATCATTGAACTCAGCAGAGAGTTCCTTCTTCATTGGAGATGGTTTGACCCGCCCCCTATGCTTTGGACACGCCCCTTTCACAAATAATGAACTGTACAACATTGAGTCTTGAGTGAGGTATCGTTGAACTCGTCAGGGAGTTCCCTTTTCATTGGCGACGATTTGCAACGTCTGAGTGCTGCGCAGATGCACGGTCGCAAGAAGCGGCGTCCGCCACTAACCCCGACGCGCGCAGAGGAGCGAGGGCCCGTCCATCGCTGCTTGCAGCTTTAATTAGGGCCCGAGCGCCGACAGCGGCGAAGGCCCTATTGGAATTGAAGGAATTATTAGGGCCCGAGCGCCGACAGCGGCGAAGGCCCTATTGGAATTGAAGGAATTATTATTATTATTATTAGGGCCCGAGCGCCGACAGCGGCGAAGGCCCTATTGGAATTGAAGGAATTATTATTATTATTAGGGCCCGAGCGCCGACAGCGGCGAAGGCCCTATTGGAATTGAAGGAATTATTAGGGCCCGAGCGCCGAAAGCGGCGAAGGCCCTATTGGAATTGAAGGAATTATTATTATTATTATTATTATTATTATTCTTTCTTTCTTTCGCGCAATGAATTGCCTTTTTGAGGGGCTTATCATATTCAAAAACTCACCAAATTTGGCGGTCGCGTCAAGTCTGGTGAAAAATTACGTATTTTATGGGTTTCGGGAATAGGCGCACAAAAATGGCTCGCTAGCGCCCCCTACAAAGTTAAAAAAATTGAGCCCCTGCAGTACGTTTAACGTAGACTCACGAAACTTGGTACACTTATGTATCATGTCAAGACGTACAGAAAGCGTCATTAGAGCCATACCCTAAACCCAACAGGAAGTCCGCCATTTTGAATTGAAAGTTCGAAATTGTGCGATTTTGGCCATTTCCACATGTCGTACTTTAACGAACTCCTCCTAGAGATTTCATCCGATCAACTTCAAATTTGGTCTGTGCCATCTTAAGACATGATAGATGAAAAGTTGTAAAAAGAAAAACTTTTGATCATAGGGCATGGCCGTGGCGGGGCGGCCATGTTGTGCATTTCGCCATCGAAACAGGAAGTTGGTGTAACTCAAGTGTCCATTGTCCAATTGGCTCGAAACTTTTCACGATTCATAATGGTCCAACCCTGAGGACATATTCGGTCCGATATTTACTCAATGTCATAGCGCCCCCTAGTGGCAACAGGAAGTAGGCCTAAAAGTCAAGGTGATATACTTTAACGAACTCCTCCTAGAGATTTCATCCGATGGACTTCAAAATTGGTCTGTACCATCACAACACCTTTCCGATGAAAAGTTGTTAAAAGAAAAACTTTTCGTCAGACGGCGTGGGCGTGGCGTGGCGGCCATTTTGAGCATCCTTCGATGAACAAAGAAGTTGTTGTAACTTTAGTGTACGTTGTCATATCTGCCCGAAACTTCTCACGTTTAACAAGGGTCCAGGCCTGAGGACACCTACAGGCCAAAATTGACATTTCGTCATAGCGCCCCCCGCTGGCAACACGAAATCTGCCTTATATGACAAACATCATCCGATTTACATGAAACTTATAATGTGTGGTCTGTGTGTGATATTGAGCCGCCCCATATACTTTAACCACGCCCACGTAATCAGGCCGCGCCCCCTTTCGTAATATTTGAACTGTTTAAGGTACACCCTTGTGTGAGGTATCATTGAATTCAGCAGAGAGTTCCTTCTTCATTGGTGATGGTTTGGCCCGCCCCCTATGCTTAAGCCACGCCCCCTTTCATAACTGGTGACCCATTTAAGGTACACTATTGTGTAAGGTATCATTGAACTCAGCAGAGTTCCTTCTCCATTGGTGATGGTTTGCCCCGAACCCTATGCTTTGGCCACGCCCCCTTTCACAAATAATGAACTGTACGACATTGAGTCTTGAGTGAGGTATCGTTGAACTCGTCAGGGAGTTCCCTTTTCATTGGCGACGATTTGCAACGTCTGAGTGGCGCGCAGATGCACGGTCGCAAGGAGCGGCGTCCGCCGGTAACCCCGACACGCGCAGAGTAGCGAGGGCCCGTCCATCGCTGCTTGCAGCTTTAATTATTATTATTATTATTATTATTATTCTTTCTTTCTTTCGCGCAATGAATTGCCTTTTTGAGGGGCTTACCATATTCAAAAACTCACCAAATTTGGCGGTCGAGTGGAGACTGGTGAAAAATTACGTATTTTAAGGGTTTCGGGAATAGGCGCACAAAAATGGCTCGCTAGCGCCCCCTACAATGTTAAAAAAATTGAGCCCCTGCAGTACGTTTAACGTAGAGTCACGAAATTTGGTACACAAATGTGGCATGGCAGGACGTACACAAAACGTTATTGGAGCCATACCCTAAACCCAACAGGAAGTCCGCCATTTTGAATTGAAAGTTCGAAATTAGTGCGATTTTGGCCATTTCCACATGTCGTACTTTAACGAACTCCTCCTAGAGATTTCATCCGATCAACTTCAGATTTGGTCTGTGCCATCTTAAGACATGATAGATGAAAAGTTGTAAAAAGAAAAACTTTTGATCATAGGGCATGGCCGTGGCGGGGCGGCCATTTTGTGCGTTTCGCCATCGAAACAGGAAGTTGGTGTAACTCAAGTGTCCATTGTCCTATTGGCTCGAAACTTTTCAGGATTCATAATAGTCCAACCCTGAGGACATATAAGGTCCGATATTTACTCAAAGTCATAGCGCCCCCTAGTGGCAGCAGGAAGTAGGCCTAAAAGTCAAGGTGCTATACTTTAACGAACTCCTCCTAGAGATTTCATCCGATGGACTTCAAATTTGGTCTGTACCATCACAACACCTTTCCGATGAAAAGTTGTTAAAAGAAAAACTTTTCGTCAGACGGCGTGGGCGTGGCGTGGCGGCCATTTTCACCTTTTTTCGATGAACGAAGAAGTTGTTGTAACTTTAGTGTACGTTGTCATATCTGCCCGAAACTTCTCACGTTTAACAAGGGTCCAGGCCTGAGGACACCTACAGGCCAAAATTGACATTTCGTCATAGCGCCCCCCGCTGGCAACACGAAATCTGCCTTATATGACAAACATCATCCGATTTACATGAAACTTATAATGTGTGGTCTATATGTGATACTGAGCCGCCCCATATACGTTAACCACGCCCACTTACTCAGGCCACGCCCTCTTTCGTAATATTTGAACTGTTTAAGGTACACCCTTGTGTGAGGTATCATTGAACTCAGCAGAGAGTTCCTTCTTCATTGGCGATGGTTTGGCCCGCCCCCTATGATTTAGCCACGCCCCTTTCATAATATTTGAACTCTTTAAGGTACACCCTTGTGTGAGGTATCATTGAACTCAGCAGAGAGTTCCTTCTTCATTGGTGATGGTTTGGCCCGCCCCCTATGCTTAAGCCACACCCCCTTTCTTAACTGGTGACCTGTTTAAGGTAGACCCTTGTGTGAGGTATCATTGAACTCAGCAGAGAGTTCCTTCTTCATTGGTGATGGTTTGGCCCGCCCCCTATGCTTAAGCCACGCCCTCTTTATTAAATGGTGACCCGTTTAAGGTAGAGTCTTATGTGAGGTATCAATGAACTCAGCAGAGACCTCTTTTTTCATTGGTGAAGGTTTGCCCCGACCCCTATGTTTTGGCCACGCCCCCTTTCACAACTAATGAACTGTACGACGTAGAGTCTTGTGTGAGGTATCGTTGAACTCGGCAGGGGATTCCCTTTTCGTTGCTGACGATTTGCGGTGTCTGAGTGCCGCGGAAAAGCACGGTCGCGAGGAGGGGCGTTCGCCGGTAACCCCAACGCGCGCAGAGGCGCGAGGGCCCGTCCATCGCTGCTTGCAGCTTTAATTATTATTATTATTATTCCTCCGCGCAATGAATTGCCTTTTTGAGGGGCTTATCATATTCAAAAACTCACCAAATTTGGCGGTCGCGTCAAGTCTGGTGAAAAATTACGTATTTTATGGGTTTCGGGAATAGGCGCAGAAAAATGGCTCGCTAGCGCCCCCTACAAAGTTAAAAAAATTGAGCCCCTGCAGTACGTTTATCGTAGACTCACGCAATTTGGTACACATATGTAGCATGGCAGGACGTACACAAAACGTCATTGGAGCCATACCCTAAACCCAACAGGAAGTCCGCCATTTTGAATTGAAAGTTCGAAATTAGTGCGATTTTGGCCATTTCCACATGTCGTACTTTAACGAACTCCTCCTAGAGATTTCATCCGATCAACTTCAAATTTGGTCTGTAGCATCTTAAGACATGATAGATGAAAAGTTGTAAAAAGAAAAACTTTTGATCATAGGGCATGGCCGTGGCGGGGCGGCCATTTTGTGCATTTCGCCATCAAAACAGGAAGTTGGTGTAACTCAAGTGTCCATTGTCCAATTGGCTCGAAACTTTTCACGATTCATAATAGTCCCACCCTGAGGACATATAAGGTCCGATATTTACTCAAAGTCATAGCGCCCCCTAGTGGCAACAGGAAGTAGGCCTAAAAGTCAAGGTGCTATACTTTAACGAACTCCTCCTAGAGATTTCATCCGATGGACTTCAAATTTGGTCTGTACCATCACAACACCTTTCCGATGAAAAGTTGTTAAAAGAAAAACTTTTCGTCAGACGGCGTGGGCGTGGCGTGGCGGCCATTTTGAGCATCCTTTGATGAACAAAGAAGTTGTTGTAACTTTGGTGTACGTTGTCATATCTGCCCGAAACCTCTCACGTTTAACAAGGGTCCAGGCCTGAGGACACCTACAGGCCAAAATTGACATTTCGTCATAGCGCCCCCCGCTGGCAACACGAAATCTGCCTTATATGACAAACATCATCCGATTTACATGAAACTTATAATGTGTGGTCTATATGTGATACTGAGCCGCCCCATATACTTTAACCACGCCCACTTACTCAGGCCACGCCCCCTTCCGTAATATTTGAACTGTTTAAGGTACACCCTTGTGTGAGGTATCATTGAACTCAGCAGAGAGTTCCTTCTTCATTGGTGATGGTTTGGCCCGCCCCCTATGCTTAGGCCACGCCCCCTTTCATAACTGGTGACCCATTTAAGGTACACTATTGTGTAAGGTATCATTGAACTCAGCAGAGAGTTCCTTCTTCATTGGTGATGGTTTGGCCCGCCCCTATGATTAAGCCACGCCCCCTTTCACAAATAATGAACTGTACGACATTGAGTCTTGTGTGAGGTATCGTTGAACTCGTCAGGGAGTTCCCTTTTCATTGGTGACAATTTTCAACGTCTGATTGCCGCGCAGATGCACGGTCGCAAGGAGCGGCGTCCGCCGCTAACCCCGACGCGCGCAGAGGAGCGAGGGCCCGTCCATCGCTGCTTGCAGCTTTAATTAGGGCCCGAGCGCCGACAGCGGCGAAGGCCCTATTGGAATTGAAGGAATTATTATTATTATTATTATTATTCTTTCTTTCTTTCTTTCTTCCGCGCAATGAATTGCCTTTTTGAGGGGCTTATCATATTCAAAAACTCACCAAATTTGGCGGTCGCGTCAAGTCTGGTGAAAAATTACGTATTTTATGGGTTTCGGGAATAGTCGCACAAAAATGGCTCGCTAGCGCCCCCTACAAAGTTAAAAAAATGTAGCCCCTGCAGTACGTTTAACGTAGACTCACGAAACTTGGTACACCTATGTATCATGTCAAGACATACAGAAAGCGTCATTAGAGCCATACCCTAAACCCAACAGGAAGTCCGCCATCTTGAGTTGAATGTTCGAAATTAGTGCGATTTTGGCCATTTCCATATGTCGTACTTTAACGAACTCCTCCTAGAGATTTCATCCGATCAACTTCAAATTTGGTCTGTGCCCTCTTAAGACATGATAGATGAAAAGTTGTAAAAAGAAAAACTTTTGATCATAGGGCATGGCCGTGGCGGGGCGGCCATTTTGTGCGTTTCGCCATCGAAACAGGAAGTGGCTGTAACTCAAGTGTCCATTGTCCAATTGGCTCGAAACTTTTCACGATTCATAATAGTCCAACCCTGAGGACATATACGGTCCGATATTTACTCAATGTTATAGCGCCCCCTAGTGGCAGCAGGAAGTAGGCCTAAAAGTCAAGGTGCTATACTTTAACGAACTCCTCCTAGAGATTTCATCCGATGGACTTCAAATTTGGTCTGTACCATCACAACACCTTTCCGATGAAAAGTTGTTAAAAGAAAAACTTTTCGTCAGACGGCGTGGGCGTGGCGTGGCGGCCATTTTGAGCATCCTTCGATGAACAAAGAAGTTGTTGTAACTTTGGTGTACGTTGTCATATCTGACCGAAACTTCTCACATTTAACAAGGGTCCAGGCCTGAGGACACCTACAGGCCAAAATTGACATTTTGTCATAGCGCCCCCCGCTGGCAACACGAAATCTGCCTTATATGACAAACATCATCCGATTTACATGAAACTTATAATGTGTGGTCTATATGTGATACTGAGCCGCCCCATATACTTTAACCACGCCCACGTACTCAGGCCACGCCCCCTTTCGTAATATTTGAACTGTTTAAGGTACACCCTTGTGTGAGGTATCATTGAACTCAGCAGAGAGTTCCTTCTTCATTGGTGATGGTTTGGCCCGCCCCCTGTGCTTAAGCCACGCCCCTTTTCATAACTAGTGACCCATTTAAGGTACACTATTGTGTAAGGTATCATTGAACTCAGCAGAGAGTTCCTTCTTCATTGGTGATGGTTTGGCCCGCCCCCTATGCTTTGGTCACGCCCCCTTTCACAAATAATGAACTGTACGACATTGAGTCTTGTGTGAGGTATCGTTGAACTCGTCAGGGAGTTCCCTTTTCATTGGTGACAATTTGCAACGTCTGATTGCCGCGCAGATGCACGGTCGCAAGGAGCGGCGTCCGCCGGTAACCCCGACGCGCGCAGAGAAGCGAGGGCCCGTCCATCGCTGCTTGCAGCTTTAATTATTATTATTATTCCTCTTCCGCGCAATGAATTGCCTTTTTGAGGGGCTTAACATATTCAAAAACTCACCAAATTTGGCGGTCGCGTCAAGTCTGGTGAAAAATTACGTATTTTATGGGTTTCGTGAATAGGCGCACAAAAATGGCTCGCTAGCGCCCCCTACAAAGTTAAAAAAATTGAGCCCTTGCAGTACGTTTAACGTAGACTCACGAAACTTGGTACACCTATGTATCATGTCCAGACGTACAGAAAGCGTCATTCGAGCCTTACGCTAAACCCAACAGGAAGTCCGCCATTTTGAATTGAAAGTTCGAAATTAGTGCAATTTTGGCCATTTCCACATGTCGTACTTTAACGAACTCCTCCTAGAGATCTCATCCGATCAACTTCAGATTTGGTCTGTGCCATCTTAAGATATGATAGATGAAAAGTTGTAAAAAGAAAAACTTTTGATCATAGGGCATGGTCGTGGCGGGGCGGCCATTTTGTGCGTTTCGTCATCGAAACAGGAAGTTGGTGTAACTCAAGTGTCCATTGTCCAATTGGCTCGAAACTTTTCAAGATTCATAAGAGTCCAACCCTGAGGACATATACGGGCGGATATTTACTCAAAGTCATAGCGCCCCCTAGTGGCAACAGGAAGTAGGCCAAAAACTCAAGGTGCTATACTTTAACGAACTCCTCCTAGAGATTTCATCCGATGGACTTCAAATTTGGTCTGTACCATCACAACACCTTTCCGATGAAAAGTTGTTAAAAGAAAAACTTTTCGTCAGACGGCGTGGGCGTGGCGTGGCGGCCATTTTGAGCATCCTTCGATGAACAAAGAAGTTGTTGTAACTTTAGTGTACGTTGTCATTTCTGCCCGAAACTTCTCACGTTTAACAAGGGTCCAGGCCTGAGGACAACTACAGGCCAAAATTGACATTTCGTCATAGCGCCCCCCGCTGGCAACACGAAATCTGCCTTATATGACAAACATCATCCGATTTACATGAAACTTATAATGTGTGGTCTATATGTGATACTGAGCCGCCCCATATACTTTAACCACGCCCACTTAATCAGGTCACGCCCCCATTCGTAATATTTGAACTGTTTAAGGTACACCCTTGTGTGAGGTATCATTGAACTCAGCAGAGAGTTCCTTCTTCATTGGTGATGGTTTGGCCCGCCCCCTATGATTTGGCCACGCCCCCTTTCATAACTGGTGACCCATTTAAGGTACACTATTGTGTAAGGTATCATTGAACTCAGCAGAGTTCCTTCTCCATTGGTGATGGTTTGCCCCGAACCCTATGCTTTGGCCACGCCCCCTTTCACAAATAATGAACTGTACGACATTGAGTCTTGTGTGAGGTATCGTTGAACTCGTCAGGGAGTTCCCGTTTCATTGGCGACAATTTTCAACGTCTGATTGCCGCGCAGATGCACGGTCGCAAGGAGCGGCGTCCGCCACTAACCCCGACGCGCGCAGAGGAGCGAGGGCCCGTCCATCGCTGCTTGCAGCTTTAATTATTATTATTATTCTTTCTTTCTTTCTTTCTTCCGCGCAATGAATTGCCTTTTTGGGGGGCTTAACATATTCAAAAACTCACCAAATTTGGCGGTCGCGTCAAGTCTGGTGAAAAATTACGTATTTTAAGGGTTTCGGGAATAGTCGCACAAAAATGGCTCGCTAGCGCCCCCTACAAAGTAAAAAAAATTGAGCCCCTGCAGTGTGTTTAACGTAGACTCACGAAACTTGGTACACCTATGTATCATGTCAAGACGTACAGAAAGCGTCATTAGAGCCATGCCCTAAACCCAACAGGAAGTCCGCCATTTTGAATTGAAAGTTCGAAATTAGTGCGATTTTGGCCATTTCCACATGTCGTACTTTAACGAACTCCTCCTAGAGATTTCATCCGATCAACTTCAAATTTGGTCTGTGCCATCTTAAGACATGATAGATGAAAAGTTGTAAAAAGAAAAACTTTTGATCGTAGGGCATGGCCGTAGCGGGGCGGCCATTTTGTGCGTTTCGCCATTGAAACAGGAAGTTGGTGTAACTCAAGTGTCCATTGTCCAATTGGCTCGAAACTTTTCACGATTCATAATAGTCCCACCCTGAGGACATATAAGGTCCGATATTTACTCAAAGTCATAGCGCCCCCTAGTGGCAGCAGGAAGTAGGCCTAAAAGTCAAGGTGCTATACTTTAACGAACTCCTCCTAGAGATTTCATCCGATGGACTTCAAATTTGGTCTGTACCATCACAACACCTTTCCGATGAAAAGTTGTTAAAACAAAAACTTTTCGTCAGACGGCGTGGGCGTGGCGTGGCGGCCATTTTGAGCATCCTTCGATGAACAAAGAAGTTGTTGTAACTTTAGTGTACGTTGTCATATCTGTCCGAAACTTCTCACGTTTAACAAGGGTCCAGGCCTGAGGACAACGACAGGCCAAAATTGACATTTCGTCATAGCGCCCCCCGCTGGCAACACGAAATCTGCCTTATATGACAAACATCATCCGATTTACATGAAACTTATAATGTGTGGTCTATATGTGATACTGAGCCGCCCCATATACTTTAACCACGCCCACTTACTCAGGCCACGCCCCTTTCGTAATATTTGAACTGTTTAAGGTACACCCTTGTGTGAGGTATCATTGAACTCAGCAGAGAGTTCCTTCTTCATTGGTGATGGTTTGGCCCGCCCCCTATGCTTTGGCCACGCCCCATTTCATAACTGGTGACCCATTTAAGGTACACTATTGTGTAAGGTATCATTGAACTCAGCAGAGAGTTCCTTCTTCATTGGTGATGGTTTGGCCCGCCCCCTATGCTTAAGCCACGCCCCCTTTCACAACAGGTGACCCATTTAAGGTACACTATTGTGTAAGGTATCATTGAACTCAGCAGAGAGTTCCTTCTTCATTGGTGATGGTTTGGCCCGCCCCCTATGCTTAAGCCACGCCCCCTTTCACAACAGGTGACCCATTTAAGGTACACTATTGTGTAAGGTATCATTGAACTCAGCAGAGAGTTCTTTCTTCATTGGTGATGGTTTGGCCCGCCCCCTATGCTTCAGCCACGCCCCCTTTCATAACTGGTGACCCATTTAAGGTATACTATTGTGTAAGGTATCATTGAACTCAGCAGAGAGTTCCTTCTTCATTGATGATGGTTTGCCCCGACCCCTATGCTTTGACCACCCCCCCTTTCACAAATAATGAACTGTATGACATTGATTCCTGTGTGAGGTATTGTTGAACTCATCAGGGAGTTCCCTTTTCATTGGCAACGATTTGCAACGTCTGAGTGCCATGCAGATACACGGTCGCAAGGAGCGGCGTCCGCCGGTAACCCCGACGCGCGCAGAGAAGCGAGGGCCCGTCCATCGCTGCTTGCAGCTTTAATTTCTTTTGATACTGTATATATCATGGTGAAAATTTGAAACAAAGAAAAAAAAACTCTTAAATCTGGAGCCAGCTTGTTGGGCCAAACCATGTGTCCAGGGGATAGGGATTTGTGTTAAGTTAGTTTAGCTTTGTGTTTAGTTGTAGGTGGTGTCCATCTGTATTGTCCCTTGTGTGTTATTTGGTTTGGCCAAGGCACTATATATGTTCCCTCATGTGTCATTGTGGCGGATCAGTTTGTTCAGTTAAAGGGGCGCTATGCCATTTCTTCGCTTCGGAATAGATATTTGGCAACACTGTGTAAAAACTTGCTCGGCCGTTTCCTCTTTCTCTATTCCTCCGACAATGCTTTCCTAGTTTGCTGCTTCTTTGTTGCCGGCTAAGCCATGACGATAGTGTGAAAAACTCCATCGCTACCTTAGCCGGTTCCTGAATAGGCGTATGTGTGCAGTGCCATGAAGCAATTCGTTACATCGCAAGACTTGATATCACGCAATACTTCCTGATGCTGAGACCGGCGACTCGCCGGCCGAAAGTTGCAAGGGTGGAGCAAGACGACCACCATCGAAGAAAGTCACATAACCATTCCAATGACTCCGAAGCTGTTCAGTTAAGGTAAATTAAGCTAAAAAAAAAACTGTATAGTTCCCCTTTAACACCCTGTTTAGTTGTCATATTGAGTTCAGTTATGTTGCATTGACCCTTTTATATGCCTAGTTATTCAATTTTTTGGTTTATAATGTGTCCTTGTTCCCTCACTGCTTGGTCCCTGACAGACCTAAAGAAATGCTGTGAAAATAGTATTTTTCAGATGATTGGTCATTTTTGTTAAAGGCCTCAGAACAGCGTGACAGGACACACAGAAAGCAAGAATATTATGGTAAATGTCTCCCAGTCCTTGTCACAACATGAGTCTCCATGTACTGATATATAATAATAATAATAATAATAATAATAATAATAATAATAATACACTTTATTTCTATAGCACTTTTCTTAACAAATTTACAAAGTGCTTTCCAGAAAAACAGCAAATAAAACCAAGAACAACACAGCCAACAACAATGAAGTAAAATACAAAAAACAGAGGTGTCATAAAGCACCATATATATATATATATATATATATATATATATATATATACATACATAGGTACATGCCTGTAAATGTACAAAGACATACAGTAAATGGGCAATGGCAGGGCAGGATAATAAAACCCAACAGCGTATTAAATATTCTTATAAAAGTAAGTTTTAAGAAAATGTGGTTTAACTGCTTTCATTTCTTACATTGTACCCAAAGTACAAGTGTGAATTCATATTGTCCCAGCCTTCATGGAAATTGACATGAACTAATGACAGCATGCCGCTCATTTTTTTTTAACTCCATTACATGTGGAGCCCACATATGAGATAAGTACTTGTAGAGGTTTTATGTTTCAAACCCAAACAGTAGTTGTGTTTGGATCAAAACATACAACTGTTGTGTAGAATAATAACCTTTAAATGACTTCTTGGAACAGACTGATTTGGCGGTTTGATGCTACGCATAAAGACGTTTCAAAGAAAGAAACACGATTACCCTATTGACTGATGACCTTATTCTGAGCAATGAATGTTTTCATAGGTTTCCCTATAAAAAACATTTAAAACTCAAGCCATCTGTTAATTACAATATCAATGAAAAATCTATTGTGGAGAATGAATGGATGTATTTAACATTAAATAACAGTTATTTACATTGCAGTAAGTAAGGGCTATTTAAAGGACACTTGGTCGAATCGTGTTTAAAAGAAATTGTGTTTTGTCATTTAAGCTGGAAAGTTGTAGTCCTTGTTTTATGGTTCTAATTATGTTGGCATCGTGGATGCTTTCCAGTCTAATTAGTTACTTCTCCGAATGATACACTGTATTTTATTAATGTTAAAACAGGAAAATCAGTACATTTGTTTTGCTTTCAACAGCAGAACTCACCACAAACAAACGACACCACGATACCTGTCTCACCCGTACACAGCCCACAGGCGTATTTAAAGCCCTGACCCTCAGAACGTGCAGCTTCAGCTTGCATTTCTTGGAAGAATAAGACTTGAGATGCTAGATTTTTCAAGAACGCTGGATTTCTCCAATTGCGGAAACATGAATTCAGTCTTGATGCGCACATCAACAGAACAAGACATTGGCTCTATGGCAGGAGGCAGAAGCATGCCAAGGTCTTACTCGTATTACAGTCCAGAGGACTGTAAGAACTATGGCGTGCAGACACAGACAGAGGAAACCTTTCTAAGACCTCGCTCCAGGTATTTTTCACATTCAACTTGCATGTGCTGTGTTTTTAATCCAAATTATGTTGCTGATTAGACAGGCAGGCATGGTTATTATCATTATGTGGATTTGTGTTTTAATGTTGTAGCAAAATGGGATAATAGACAGACCATGCCCAACACAAAAAGACTAAAAAGTGCAATAATTATTATGCTACGTAACTATTCCTAAATCAACTGCCCCCCAGGTCCTTTTACAGTATTGATACGTCAGAGCTTGACCTTGATTTTGACGTGGGGAACTTTACAAGGTCCAGTCCACTGAGGCAGAGGGCGAGCTCCCTACACCAGTATCAAGGGAACAAAAAGGAAAAGAAAGAAGGGATTAGGGCTGGTGTTCGAATCACCTCTAAGAACTCCAAGTCTAAACCAAACAAGCACTCTTCAACAAGAGAGCCTAATGGTATTGAAATTATGTTTTTTATAATAACATGTATTCTACTGCAAAAGTCTATTTACATTGTTTATGGAATATTAAAAATGAAATGTATGTATGCATAATTTGCTCATGCAATAAAGGCAATCTCAAGTCAGTGTCCATGATGACCATCTCTGAGTCGGACAACTGGGAAATTTGCTCCAGCTCGGGGATGAAGTATGGACAGTTTGTAGACTGGGAGAAGATTGACCCTGAAGCTGCGAAACGATACCAGCAGATCCTGCAGAGTGATCACCAGCAGCTGAAAACTATGGGCCGAGAGGGATTCTGGGCCATGCCCCACACACTAAGGGCCAAAGCATACTATCACATCATCCACAGCATCAATTCCAGGTCACATTCAATTTTATGTGTACAAGTTCATTAATACAAGCATATTAGGCATTTGTGGTAATAGATACTACTTTTGCAAAATTAGTTTGTAATTGAAATCCACTCAGGTAAATGATCTGAATATGCATTGATGTTGGATCTGAATAGGTCCGTCACTCCAGACAGAGATGTCCATAATGAACTAGCCAAGAAGATGTTTGGAGAACAGAAAATCAGCACCCATCCAGTCCCAGAGTACATGGAGGCAGGAGAAATACCCAGGTACTTCTGTGGGAACGATATATATATATATATATATATATATATATATATAGTTGTTACCTAAAAAGCATTTTATAGACCTATATGAACCTTAAACAAAAGAAAAGAACAAAGAACAAACCGGAAAAATCCAGTGTTAACACACAAAACACTATTCCAGACAATCAGCAACTGGCAGCGACAGTTGATGGTAGGGGGGAGCCGGCCAGTAGCCGGCCAGTAGTTATCTGTCCATGAATATGGGGGGCGGAGCTTCTGAAGGGGGGGGGGAGGGAGGGGGGTATTTGTTTGGCAGTTGAGTTCGAATTTTAACAATCTTTGCGCAGCATTGTTTACTGCACCTTTAAGTGTTGACTTGTCACGTTGTCACATGTATACTTGTAAGGCTTTGACACACCAACCCGACGGATGTGTGCATGTGTACAAGACGTAATACGTCTCCATAACAGCAGGCGGCGCTAATCAGTCGCCCAAAAAATGAAAACCGGAAATGACGAACGTGTCACGTGGATCTGGCTTCTCCCGAATTTCAAAGCTGACCTAGAGCCGGCCATAATGGCGGCTCATTTGGAATATGATCTTTTATATTACGAAAATAGTTCATGTGTTTCTGAAAATGTTTTAAGCGAGAAATAGGCCATACAGTTGCTGGATCTGTCTGTTTTTTTGATCAACAAAGGTCAAATTTTGAGAGGCGTTTGTCACGCTCATCCCGCTCGTCATTTCCGTTAAGTGTTTTTACATAAGTGCACTGATTTGTTAGTCAAGGGCTAGCACTCCACCAACCAGATTGGTCATTAAGTCCGACTGCACACTGGCCAATTCATCAAGTCAAATCGGCCCAAATTAAAGCCGACGGCTCCACCGGCTGACGATGGCACGGAACACACCAAACCGACCTCGCTAGACTGTCAAACGGCCGATAATCGGGTTGGTATGTCAGCACCTTTACATAAAAGTTTAGCTTTAAAAATGTGTTTTGCTGCTTGTTCTTCTCTTATGCAGATACTGTCTCAACAAAGCAGGCCTGAACTCCGTTAAAAAGATCCTCCTTTGCCTTGGCAAATGCTTCCCAGAAATGAACTTCTGCCCCATCCTGCCTGCATTGGTCTCCCTCATCCTCCACTTCAGTGAGGATGAAGCTGAGTGTTTCTACAGTGTGTGCCGACTTATCTGCTACAAGGACCCCAACAAGCGTTACATCGACCAGACCTTTCTCACCTACCATGCTTCCTGCATGACCTTTGGAGACCTTGCTAATAGGTGTTGCCGAGGCATTCGTAAGCTGATTGCCAGCTCTCACCAGAACCTCTTTGATTTTTACTCTGACTGGATCATGTGGATATTCGCTGACCTTCCGTTCACATATGCTATCAGAGTGTTGGATGTCTACATATTGGAGGGCTACAAGGTCCTCTACAGGTTTGTTGCTGCTGCATCTTCACATCTAAACAAAATCCTTAAACCATCTAATAACAAAACTATTACTTCGGAAACGATTTCACGATGATTTTTTGTATAGGGTGGCTTTGGCTTTGCTCAGCCTCTACAAAGTATCTGTGTCATCTCGAGTGGCAGACGTGGAGGACTTCAGAACCGATATGAAAAGGTTTGTGCAGAGTGTAGCTCGCCACTGTACCGCTGAGAACCTTCTGGAGAGGGCCTTCATGATTCCGATTGCCACACGGCGAGAGCTCAACCTCCTGTTCAATGCCAATAAGGACTCCCTCGTGCAAAAAGGTGTCAGCACACACCAGAAGACGTAAGTTAATACAGACACTGACACAGAACAGAGGTGAGAGGCATATTTGTAAGAAACCTAGAAATAAAATAAAAAATAATTTGTTTATAAAATGCTTATAATTCATTATGTTTTGTAAAGGACTGAAATCAGTGCTCACATTTGTCTTATTATTATCTTATTTGTATTCTTATCATAGCTATTGTTATGTTCCTAAAGGCAGTCGGTTGAGACAGTGGACTTTACCAACTTCACCTCCAGTGTTGTGACCGGGACTGAGATGAGAGTCGTCTGGGCCTGGATACCTGAGCGCTTTGCCCTTTTTAGCCCCATTAGGCTGTTTAATACAGCTGAACATGGAAGAAGCCTTGCTTCGTAAGTTACCTTTGTTCAATACTTGAACACCATTGAGAAACTATCTGCGAGAACTTATGAGTTGTGGCTTCACAGGCATGAATAATGACTAGAAGTGGGTCTTTCATATTTGTATTTAAAAGCCTTCATATCTTTCTGTCTGTTGAAGCCAGGTCATTATCGATCCATGACTGCTGAACACCATGTGCCAGCAGTGAAAAACAGAATCTACTCACATAACAGAAAGGGGTGTGTTTTCACTATCAACATGTTTGCTTCCCATGCGAAAGTCAAGTGACTCGCATTTCAGTGGTGGTTTATGTAGAAAATGACCTACTAGTTCCTAACTGAGTGTTTAATTGTCTTGTATTTTGTACCATATGGTTAAAAAAAGCGATGCTCCATATGGAAAGTAATTATTTCTGAAATATAAAGTAGGGTGCTCTGGAAAGACGACATGGAAAGATACTTTAATAGTTAAAGTTGTGATCATGTTTTGCATTTGACCCTTCCAGCTGCTTTTAATAAGATACAAAATGTTCTCTTCAATTAATATACAGTGCAGGTAGGTATTGTAGCATATTAATTTACGGGCTATGTTTAGTCATCAGTGACACTGCCTGGTTGCATATATGACAGCTTATGGGATATTATAAAACATCACATTTTTTTTGTCTTTTATAGATTCTATTCACATGTGGAGGGACGCGAACCAGCGGTCTTGATGATCAAAACTGTGGATGAAGAGGTAACATTGGAACACATAATGAATATTGAGATACATTGGATAATTTTGCTGCATATGCTTTTCTTTTTTTATTTAACCCCATGTATTGATGCCAATAATGAAAAATAATTAGTTTATGGAATACATTTTGTATGTAACTGAAATATTAGTATTTCTCATTTCTCAGGTCTTTGGTGCCTTTCTGTCAACAGATGTGACAGAAAGAAGAAAGCATGAGTCTGAGGGACTTACATATTTTGGAACTGGGGAATGTTTTGTTTTCATGGTGAGACACATTCCTTTCTTCTTATAGAATTCATCTCTGACATGTCATATAAGGGTTTCTGTAACATGCTTCAAATCGGATTTTGTGTCAACTTCATATAGACGTTTATTATCGTTCGTCAAACAAGAAATGTGCCTACTCTTTCAGCTTCGTCCCAGCATGGAGCGCTACCAGCAGGCTATGGTCAACATAATGACCAGAAGAGCTTCCCCTCAGCAAGTTCAAGACAGCAGCTGTGACTGCTCCCCGCGCACCACCGCCACAATTCTGACCTGTCCTGCTGGAACCCCCCAGGACCCCAGCTACCTGACGGTCCCCTTCACTGTCCCATCAGAGGAACCCATGACTGCCAAAGAGCCAAAGAGACCCAAGGAACCCGAAGCCTCCATGTTCATAGCAGGCAGTGACAGTCAGCTCATAATCGGTATGCCAGTTGAACATATTGTTAGGTCTTTAGCAAAATGTCAAGTCAACAGTGAACAGTGTGTATGCAGCGCTGATATATGTATCCTCTCTTAGGTGGGGATGGAGGTCACGCCCTCTTCATACAGGAAGACCTACAGGGGGGATACTCAGAGCCTTGTGACACGTTCAAGAGCATCCCACTCTACAGGGGACATTTCAAGATCCAGGCCCTGGAGGTTTGGGGCATTCAGAACTCTATTTCCTTTGCAGCCTTGTAACTTCGAATCTTTTGATAAACATTGAAGCAGATGTTCATGATGCTGTTTCATTGGACTTGATTTATATGTAAATTAAATATATTTATTTTGTGAAATGCACATGAGTGAGATTTTACTTGAATTGTTGTCGGATGTCTGTCTAATTCTACATGTTTTTTTTCTTCTTATTATTTCGCAGTTTATCTTGAAACACACTTAAACTGAATGCACTTTTAAGATGTGATGATCAGTTTCCATACATATGGAGTCAAAAGTAGATGAGTTTCATATTGAACAACTATTTTTTTACTTTCAATACTGTTTTACTTTACTTACTTTCTGTGTTCATTATCTTAGAATTGTTAAACCGTGTATAGGTCTGTCAGGTCTAGGCCTACATATGTGTTTGTATGTGGGCATTTTTGCTGCTTCTTTGCTCTTAAAATGACCTGACAGTTATTACTATCCTATAAAAGTATACACATCTTGTACAGTAGGTGCCACATCATAGACTAAGCTTGGTGGATGATGGGGTCCTGATCCTACCTACCAAAAATAAATGAGCGACCCATTTTGGGTCCTAGATTTATGAGACATTTGCTGCGTTCTAGTGCTGTTGGAACTATTACAAGTGGTAAGGGGCACATCCAGTGACTGTAAAAAGATCATCTGAACAGGGAACATTTTTATTTGTTATTGTTTGTTTGTGATAAACAAAATATATAACGTTAGTGCGGATTAAAGAAACGAACAACAACAAAAATACCAGTTGGTCCGGGGTCTGAATTCAGTTGTAAAGTCAGTGTGACGTTAACGTTAGGATTTGTGATGCGTCTCATAATAATAGGCCTACTAACAGTCTATGATTCGTCTACTGTAACTTACTTAATTTGCTAGATACATTTGAATAAAACAATTACGCTGTACATAATGCGTGCTATGTTCTCATCTGTCTAATAAGACAGCACAAAGCAGGTAATGTTACGTGGCGCATGAACAGTAAAATGAAATAGTAATCAATAACACCTATTGAACGTTAACTTCCAAATTTACGTGGGGTATTTGAAGGTATCGTTCAAGGGAACGGGCATCAACTCTACAATGCTACAGTTTGTTTAGCAAGCTGCAGCAACTAGTTATATTTACATGTGAAGTGGGTTCAATTTAAAACGTTGCGGACAAAAGATGTGACAATCTTCGGTTAAAAAGGATCATTAGAGAGGTGGGACTCAATAGTATACGCCTTGCGTAATCTTATTCGCCTTTGTTATGCTAGCTCACGCGACAACAACGTTAGCTTTAGCTAAGTTAGCTAACGCTACCTAGCTCTTTTTGTATGCATGGGTGTCACAGATTAAACAAATATCCGCCCTCAAATTGTTATGACATAGTTTGCGTCAACCATGCAAAGCTTGGGGTTTCTTTTTCATGACACGGTGTCATGCTCAATTCAAAAACATTGCGTAGTTGCCCTGCCTAGTTACAGATGTTAAACACATCATAAGAACATATGGTGTTTCTGAATCATCAATCATCAAATTGAGGTACGTTCTGTTTGCTAGCTCAAGTATCTCCTATTACATTTTCATCTTTTAGCATCCCTCCATTCTCCTATTTCGTTACTTAAATGAGTAGCTAAGTTAACACGAAGATGATGTGTAGCTTGGTGCAGCTTAAAAGTAATCATTTTAAATAAATAGCTAAGCTAGCTCAATAACGTTAGCTGTTTGGTGGCTCTCATAAATAGTAACCCTATCCATCTCAACAGGCGATGGTGCTATACAAATACAAAACAATTGGCCTTTGTTATTACTTAACCCTGCTTCAGACATGCTGGGTATCTGGTAAGAAGGTCAGAGGAATACCTTTGCATCTCTTCATACCAGGTTAAATCTCCGGGAAATGTATCATCAACATGCCATACTGTAGCTAAATAAAACATGTAAAACAGAAAACGTCTGGCTGGCTGAGAGCATGAGAGAACAGCTGGATAGTTCTGCTTCATACGCTCCTCTGTGGTGTCCTCATTATCCAGCACACCGCATTTCTGGATATGACACCAGTACTTTGGGTCCTTGGACATAAATGCGTTATGATCTGTGAAAAATAAAATTTGACATGGCTGAGTTTATTGTCTTGCTCAGTGTGTGTCACAATAAAATAAAATCTAAGGGATCCATGTCAAGATTGTTTGTTTATGTTTGAAAAAGAATTGCTATTGGCCAATATATCAGTATCACATTTTTTAAACTCCAAAACCAGTTTCAGCTTCAAAACTCCAGTGTCGGTCAGGCTATATTATACATTATTAATCACTGCTCAAAAATACTGATGTAATTGTGTCTTTTTTATGTAAATAGGCTGCAGTCATGGGCCCAGACACTGCATCTGTCTCTAAAACAGCATCTTCAGAGGAAAGTAAGTGCTGATGCATCTATGTATTTTAAAGGAACACGCCGACTTATTGGGACATTAGCTTATTCACCGTAACCCCGATAGTTAGACAAGTCGATACATACCCTTCTCATCTCCGTGCGTGTCGTAACTCTGTCTGACGGCTCCACCATTAGATTAGCCTAGCACAGATCCTGGAGGTAACCGGCTCCAACTAGCCTACTGCTCCGAGTAAGTGACAAAATAACGGAAACATGTTCCTATTTACATGTTGTGATTTGTATAGTCACAGAGTGTACAAATAACAACGTCACTTGAGGTCACTCTGCTCAGAGCTGCAGCGTATCACTCCGCCCAAGTAGCACTGCTTCCCTTTCTGAGAATATAGTTCCAAGTTTGTATACAGTTAGAAGATGGCTGTGTCTCAAGTGACGTTGTTATTTGTACACTCTGTGACTATACAAATCACAACATGTAAATAGGAACATGTTGCCGTTATTTTGTCACTTACTCGGAGCAGTAGGCTAGTTGGAGCCGGTTACCTCCAGGATCTGTGCTAGGCTAAGCTAATGGTGGAGCCGTCAGACAGAGTTACGACACGCACGGAGATGATAAGGGTATGTATCGACTTGTCTAACTGTCTGGGTTACGGTGAAGAAGCTAATGTCCCAATAAGTCGGAGTGTTCCTTTAATTTTTTTTTGGTCATCACTCAAGTTACAAAACAGTTATCTGTTACACAACTGAGACCCTGTTTACACGTACATGGTTATTTTGAAAAACAGACATTTCCCTTCGTTTGTGCCCTTCGTTTACACAGAGAACTCACCTCTGAAAACGTGACTTTCTAAAAACTCCGGCCAGAGTGGAGATTTGTCAAATCTTTGTTTGCACGTTTGCATGTAAACTGAGACAAACCAAAGACAGTATATAAAATGGACCAACAGATCCCGTTGCTCTGGACGGAGACGAGTGTAGTCTATTAGAAGCACTTTTCCGGTGATGGTTGAGCGTTACTGCGCAGCTGCAGACTGAGCTTGCTGCCGTAGATGTGACATGAGCAACGTGTCTGAACGTTGTAAGTCTTCTGGTAGCTGTGCCAAGAGAAATCTCAATCATTCCCAATCTTGCAGAGAGACAGAGAGCGTAGGTATATGTAAGAAGATAACATAGGTACAGGCTAATTATTGCTAACTAAAATGCGAGTTAATATTATCATTTAAACTTAAACAGCTAATGTACGTCGAAACTGCCTGCGAGCTTCTCTTGTACTATACGGTAATTCCTCTACAATGCGACAGTAAGTTGCGTGGTTATGACGCAATCGTTAGCCTATTTTCATAAAAACGTCTGCTACGGAGCCATAACGTGAGGTACAAGGTAATGTAGCCTTGTGTACATTGTCGTGTTTCTTAAGAAATAAACAACGGACAAATCAAGTCTTTAAACGCTTCAGATGTAAAGTTATTGGCTGTCAAAGTGACGCCAAAATTAATTGCAGTCAATGGGATGCTAACGGGGGTGATGGGAACAGGGCTAGCAAAATGGCGCCATCGCGGCTTCGCTCTGAGGAGAGAAGCCTGCCCCCTTGGGAGGCAGGCTTGCCCCCTTGAGACAAACGGAGGTTTTGGCAGCCGAGGATGTGAGGAAGAGAAGAGAGAGGAAGTGATTCGTTGCTGTCGCTATTTTCGGGATTCTGATTGGCTAACGTGGGCTTGAGCTTCTCGTTACACTGCCACCTACAGGTTTGGCATGCTCTTGACGGCATTGACGGAATATATACACGGGTACGTGTAAACAAACACTTTTCTGAAAACTGACAGCTGTGCACAGTGTTATTTTTGAAACTGGAGAGGTTGAAATGTCCATTTATGAAAATAGCCGGCCACGTGTAAACATAGTCTGATGCTCAATACTAGATTCAATACCTAAGGAGCAAATATCATCAGTACCAATAAGCATACAGCATGCTTCTACCAAGATCTAATGATGTTTGTGATTGGCTGTCTAACGTTACACATTGTAGAGACACGCAGGAAAAACTCTGTTACGCACAGAGACTGGGCTCATGTAGTAGGAGCTAAAAAATAACTAAAGGAATTGTGTCTTAATGTTTAATCTTGTAATTAATTTTTGTTAAGCAAACTTGGTATTGAAAAAAGTAGGAACTGGTATCAAAGTAATGGTATTGATATCAGTACCGGTATCTAAGTTTTTTGAACGATACCCAGCCCTGCCTTTAGCTTTAATGACCGCCTGTGTCTACATTATTATATGGCTGCTTACCAAATCAATCAATATTTTGACAAAAAAAGAAATATTTTAAAAGGATTTTATTGATTCAAAAATAATTGTATTGCTTCCGCTAAAGAAAATAGTTTGTTCTGTCTCTACAGTTGTTTTTTACAGTCAATGGTTAAAACACTGCGTCCACAGCAACATAAACTCTGTAGATGTTTCCAGAGTGATCATAACTGTGTCCATGGCAACGCTCTGCCATGCATGGCAACGGTCTGTTAAAGGCACACTATGAGTTCCTGCATGGCGTCACGCCCCTCCCCTCATGTTTCCGTAACTGTCATCACTAACTGACTGTCACTAACCCCCACCCCCTCCCCCAACCATCTTGTCGGTGATTGGCTGGAGTGGTTTGTTGTATTTTGGTGCACAGCCTTTGCCCCTAGTGTTTTTTTGTTTGTTTTTTTAAAGATAATTTTTTTGGGGCTTTTTTGGGGGGCTGAAACCATGCAGGAACTCATTGAGCACCTTTAAGCCCAGTTCAGACCAAAGGGGTAAGCCTGCCTCCACAGAGCGAAGCTCCTATGGCGCCATTTTGATGCTACCAAGCACTCACCCCCCATTAGCATCCCATTGACTGCCATTCATTTTGCCGTCACTTTGACAGCCAATAATTTTACATCTGAAGTGTTTAAAGACTCTGTTTGTCCATTGTTTATTTCTAAAGAAACACGACAATGTCTAAAAAGCTCCATTACCTTGTATATCACGTTATGGCTCTGTAGCAGACTTTTTATAAAAATAGGCTATTGTGTCATAACCACGCGACTTACTGTCGCATAGTAGAGGAATTACTGTATAGTACAGGAGAAGAACTGTATCGTTCAGACCAAAGATTTGCGACAAAACGAGTTGAAACTTGCAACTTCTCGCAGCGTTCTAAAACCTGCCAGTTCACACCAAGCGATCATCTTTATAACAATGCCTCTCTGTACTTCCGTTCTAACTTCCGACTTTTAGGCTTTTTTTGTAGCTGGATGAATTTGTTTGACATTTGTTTCGTCTAAATATGAATGTGGATAACGTTAGTGATATTGAGATGCTTGCTACAGTTTCATTTCTAGTGATGAATTGGTGAAAACACGTTTTATTTCTCTGATTCACTGCTTTGTTCTAGCGCCGCTGGGCGCTCACTCTCTTCAGTCACTCTCTAGCTCGCTTGACCATATAACGTTACCGTGCTTTCGGGCGGTCGTTGAGGCTCTGTCTAAAACTCTGCCATTTCGACCAGCTGTTTGTAACATAATAATAAAATGGATAATTTTTAGGGCTGGGCAACGATTAAACATTTTAATCACGATTAACCGCATGATTTTCCCGATTAATCACGATTAATCGCATTGTTATACGCAAAATCCAATAATGAATTCAAAAGTAGTGTACAGCGCAATTTTATTTTAAATGTTCTGCCATATGAACTAAAGTGCCATAACATTTGTTCTGCAAACACTTAACATAAGCATTTTGTTCATACAGTAGCAGTTAAATAAAATACTTAGTGTAAATCTCAACTTAAAGGTATAGTGGAGGATTTTCTTTTTCCGGGTGGATCATCAAGACTATTGGTCCTCCTAGTTGTCAATCATTCTGGGATATGTTTACGTAAGGCCGTCGTACGTGCTCGTCCCTAGGTAGTTTTCGCTTTCTGCGGCCTCTAGCCCGACCGCCTTCTCCCCACTCTCGGCTGGTGCTGGCTCTTGCGCCCCCGCCCTGACCTCGTCTCCCTCGGCCTCTAGGCACCCCCCCCCCCCTCCCCCCTCCTGGATCTTGGTTGGGATGAACAGGGCACGGGCTCGTAGTCAATATCAGATTCCAGAAGACTCTCTTCTTGAAAGCTCTAAATGCACCAGCAATAAAAAACAACAACTTAGATGCTAGACGACAGCTTGTTTGTTGGCCTATAGCATGCTAAAGTTAGCTATAGAGATGCTTGTCGTAAATAGATTTTTACTTACCGGAGTCTGACATAGTGGAAAAAGTGCAAATCTTCTTTTGGAAACATGTAAACAGAGCGTGCACGAGGAGAAGTAGGCGTGTGCATGCTCTCTCGTGCACACGTTTAATAGGCGTTCCCTCTCGGGAGCAGGTAGTGTTGTGCATGTGCATTTTTTCAAAAAGTGGAGAGGGCGGTTCTTTTCTAAAATTCGGGAAAATCCTCCATTAGACCTTTAAACAATTTTTTTAGATAATTTTTTTGGTCCTTTTTCCCTTAATTATAGTGACAGTGGATAGACATGAAATGGGGAGAGAGATGGGGGATGACACACAGCAAAGGGCAGCAGGCCAGATTCGAACTCACGCCGCTGCAGGACTCAGCCAACATGGGGCGAACGCTCTTACTGGGTGAGCTAGAGGCCGCCCAGATCATTTTACTTCTATAGTTTATAGCTGACTTTACCAACTGACGTCTCTATTGGCTGTTGAAAGAGGTGACGTCCCTACATTCTAAAACCAGCCTCTGCGACTCGACAAGCTGAGTCGCAGCAAAAGCTGGCTTGAGTCAAGCCAAGACGGGCTGGTTTAGACCGCTGCAACTTTTCCCTGCAACGTTCTAAAATGGCTTCTTACTTTGCAACTGTCTGTTATAAAGAATTGGCAGACCACAGAATGCCGTCGTATTCAACCAAGCCATGTAATAACCACAGATAAAAGGTCATCATTGTATTCTGCTGAGATTTTATTCAATCAGAGGATATTCTTTGATGTCATTGTTCCTCAGGTCCCCGAGAAGTCGTTGAGAAGGTCATCTCAGAGTCAGATTCCAATGATGCTTCAACCGCCACTGAGCCCGAGAACTCCAACCAGCCAGAGGGCAACATATCAGACAAATGTTACCCTTGCTCCATCTGTGGCAAGGCATTTGACAGACCATCAAAGCTAGAGAGGCATAAACCTGTACACACAAGGAAGCCTAAAACTCTTTATCAGTGTCAGCATTGTGATAAGAGTTTCACACAACAAGAGAAGCTGAGCCGACACCAGAATTGCCACAATAGGACAAACAAGCACCCCTGTCCTGACTGTGGGAAAGTGTTTAACAGGCCTTCAAAGCTAGAGAGACACAAGCGCACCCACTCAAAGAAAGCAAAGGTGCCTCATCAGTGTTCATACTGCATGAAGACATTCAGTAAACTTAACAAACTTGTCCGCCACAAGCGAATGCACACTGGGGAAAAGCCTTTCACCTGCTCGGTCTGTGGAAAAGGATTCTCTGAGTCCGGTCACTGCAAAGCACACGAAAAGACGCACGAGGAGCAGCCAGAAAAACCTCACTGCTGCGCGGACTGTGGGATGTGTTTCTTCAAGGCCTCAGAACTCCGTCGGCACTTCCGCTCCCACACGGGAGAGAAACCTTTCAGATGCACCCTGTGTGAGAGCTGCTTCTCCCGCTCAGAAGGGCTTAAAAGACACATGAGGAGCCACACAGGGGAAAGACCATACAAATGCATTATCTGCGCAAAAGGGTTTTATTCTCGTCAGGATCTGAATATTCATGGGTTGACCCACTCAGGAGAGAAACCACATCTTTGCCCCGTGTGTGGTAAAGGCTTCTCACAGCTGGGCAACATGAAAGAACATGAACAAAACGTTCATATTAAGTCGGAGAAATATATTTGCAACGAGTGTGGGGCAACCTTCACACGGTACAAGTCACTGACAAAACATCAGCGGACACACACAGGAGAAAGACCCTATCTGTGCCTCACCTGTGGTCGCAGGTTTTCATGGAGCCATTCTCTTAGCAGACACCGGAGGACACACACACACAGACAGATGTCTATGGACACATCCAAAGACATGTTAAGTTTTGAAGGACCCTCTGAGAATCCTAGCAGTTGAAAAAAAAAAGGGAAATCCTTACAGAAGGACATTTCATCTTCAAGCTATCTTCTTGGAGCCACAGTCAAGCTAAATTTAACTCATTTGTAGTCATTTGTAGTGTGTTGAGAGAAACGCTTTGAAGCTTTGTGACGATTCACCTTGCTGCTTAATTTTTGATTTGTCCACACAATATCAGTTAGAAATTCTCAGTACAGGCCTCCAGATTAGCTTTTTTTTATCTCAATATTTGTATTGATCTAAGTTGTGTTCTGTTAATTGGGTAAAGATATATGTGGCTATTAAAGTACACTGCTGTATCTAGGGAAGCACAATTTACTTTTTCATAAAGTTGGACTAGCCTTCAGATAGTGTGGAAGAATATCTCATATCACGGAATAAATTCCTGTTTGTTATTAACCAAAAGATGTGTCACAACCAAAGAAAAGTTACCATGCCAGAAGGCCTGAAACTCTTATTTGACATGCAACCAAACTGATATTAGACCAAGTCTCTGCAACTGTATGAATAATGGAGATGTCAGACTTAAGTCTTGACTAAATCTGACAAAATTTCCAATAGTGATCAGCTTAATCTGCTACCTCACTAACAGAACGATAGAAGGCACACAGACATTAACCAGTACAAGATTTGTGCATGGTTCAGTCCATACCAGTAGCTCACTGATTTTCTTAAATTGTACTTTCTTTTTTAAGTTTGTTAAAAAATTTAAATAACAAATGCCAAAAATAAAACAATTTATGTACTCTGTATATCATTATTTTTTGTTATATTTAAACCGTTACAGAAGTGCAGTAGCAGTTTCCTTCTGGTATGAGCTGTGTAAAATAAAAGTGAAGATAAAACGTTAGTATTACATATTGCACCTTTTAATATGTATCACTGACATATATATTGTGTAGTTATGTAATACATTGATTTTCTTTGTGATGCTATCTACATACATGGTTGCTTACTGTCTGATAACTACATTGTGCTGTAGTTCACTGCATATTAACAACACAGTGGGCCCACAATTGATGTGCTCAAATGTACTTTTAGTTGTGCTCACAACGATGTGAATTGAACCGTGAGCTACATAAGTCTCCCTACGCTATTTTATGGAAAATATAGTTACCAATAAACTGTCTCCATATAACAGCAATTGCAATTAGAGCATTTTTGTTTTATTGTGCATGACATCTGTTATTGTGTCCAAACAATTCTGCTGAATGTTGCCTACTTGTAAAACCACAGTTGCCTGTAAGGTTTTTGACAGATCTTAGGTTAAATAGCTCCATCTCTACGAATAGCAAAGAAACTATAATTAAAAATGTGTCTTAGACATGTAGTTGTTGTTGTTCTTCCCACACCTAATTAGCTATTATATTATCCAGTGGTACAACTATTTGTATTTGTCTTTAAGTTTGTACTGCACTACTTTGAAGAAATAACGTTAACATTTCCAAGAGCACCTGAAGCACGGCGAGGACGTTCCACCAATAGGCATAATGTCTATGGTTTCACCCATAGAAACACCGACCAATCACAGTGGCTAATAGAACCCCAGCTGTTGCTAAGTAACGTTTGTTTGGTGTAACGTTAGTTGAACTATCAGGCCTGTTTGGGAAAACTAGTTGCTAGTTTTTCTAGCAATATTTACATTTCTTGATAAAAGTAAGCGTATCTCAACACTTTACAGAAGACATATATATATATATATATATATATATATATATATATATATATATAAAGTTTTCAGCCATGGCTCTTGAAACACAGGGAGTGCCTCAACTTGAACTGGAGGCTGTTATTGGGTTCAACGGTAAGTTGTCCTGCAAACGGTTCTAACCTAACGTTAGCTAACCTAGCGTTAACACAAAGCAAATTTAAAGGAATAACGTACAGCTAGCTAGTTAACACGCTAATTTGCGCACATGAAACACCTGTGATTTTCTTTTTAATTAGCTAGTGTAACGTTATAGTTAGTAGGCTTTCACTAGGTTTTGTGATATCTTAACTGTCAAAGCTAACGTTAAGTTTTAAAATGGTCAAATAAGGAGGTGACAAGATAAAGTGCTTTATAATCTTAAACTATTGAACGACCCAACGCTGCAGCTACTTGGTTGGATTAATGTAACCTGTTAATCTGGGAAATGTTGCGCATTCTCATTGCTGTCTGCTCATCTAGCTAACGTTACCTTTTGAAATAGGAGACCATCCATCATGATCACAAACAGTTTATATTTTGTCCTTTTCTATCTTAAAACACCTCTATCTTATTTAATGCTACATGTTGTGTTATCAGGGCATGTGTTTTCTGGCCTGAGAGTCCATCCAGACAGAGAGCATCTAATCTATCCTCTGGGATGCACAGTCATTCTAAAGAGAATCAAAGATGGCAAACAGGAGTTCCTGCATGGACACACAAACAATGTATCCTGCATTTCAGTGTCCAAAAGTGGATTATATATTGCCTCTGGACAGGTCAACTTCATGGGCTTTCAGGTAGGCATAGTTGCTATACCTTTACCTATAAGTTTAAGTTAACTCAACTGAATCCTCAACACCAGCACTTACCAGTTTAATCTGTTTCCCCTTTTGATGTTGTTTGGTACATAAGGAAATAGTCATTGTTTTTTGCTTTAGAAATATGTGGTCTTAAATCCAGTTACATTACAGTAAGGAATGGCAAAACAAATGTGTCATTTTCACATATTTTAAATATTTGCCTAGGCTATGGTTATCATCTGGGACTATGCACAGCGAACAATCTATGCCCAGCTGCTGCTCCACAAGGCAAAGGTAGAGGCACTGACCTTCTCTCCCAACGACAAGTACCTGGTGTCCCTTGGAGGTCAGGATGATGGCAGGTAAACAACAAGTTTGGGTGGTGCAATTCTGTGTAAGTAGTGCTCCCTCCGAAATAACCAGATTGCGTCACACGGAAAAGAGACACATGATCAGCTCATAGACTTATTTTCAGTCGGATCATCTGAAAACCAGGATATTAGTTTAAAAATCTCATAATGAGCTCTGCACTCTTTTATTTAATGACCAATCTCCACAGTAAGGCATGCAGCATTTTGCCATGTGACTTTCAGAACAGTGTTTACTGCAGTGGCCATTTTATGCAAATTGAGACACTTCTCTGGGCACATTATCACAGTTTGTAACACTTAATAAATACAATCATTTCCTGCAAATCAGTTCTTCAGTGAAAAGAAGAGAAGAAAATTGTCTCTTTTACTGAAAATGTAATAGAGACGCTACCCCTTAGTAGTATGTAAATCCACTCAACTTTACATATTCTCTATTTGTTTAGTGTGTGGGGTGTTTTTTGTGTTTTTTCAGCATAGTGGTATGGGATATTGAGACCAAGCAGGCCATCTGTGGGAGCCCAGCTTCAGCGCACAGTGCTGGTCACTGCTTCACTGTGCAGTACTCTAACACAAACGACAATATCTTTGTTTCTGCTGGGAGGTGAGTATATTGTTTCTATTGGCATTCTGTAAACCAATTGTCAGCCTAGTAAGTAACAATATTATTTGAGAAATTTAATATCATTGTGTCTTTTTTTGGGCAGCGGAACATTGCGTGTCTGGGAGCTGGACCTCCCCAACAGGAAGATCAGGCCCACTGAGTGTCAGACAGGCAAACTGAAAAGGATTGTGAAATGTATAGAGGTACGACGCCATGAGAGTCTTTCATTCACATCAGTTTGTTTACTCAGCTTATGTAACTAGTTTGCCATTTTGAGGTCCATCTGAGTTTTGCAAAATGGCTATTGCCAAAAGTCACAAAATGATTGGTGGGACAGTTGCAGCAGATGCATTTGGGGAAGATATACAGTTAACAATCTATGAACATGGCTAGCAATTTAATGTGGCATTACGTTCCGATTTTTTTTATTTCAATTGTCCAAAAACGTACACCAGATAAAGTAATATTAGACAGTTTTGCTCATGTTGACTTGTTTATATAACACAGATCCCAGAGGACGATAAATTCATTTTCTGTGGCACCACCAGTGGAGACATAATGAAAATCAACCTGAAGACGGGGCTTCTGAGTGACTGTGGTCCAGTTAAAGCAAAATACAGCCTGGTAGGTCAGCGCAACGGGAGTGCTTACATTCCTAATTTGTCTCTGTGAAAGTAATTTCAGCTCTTGCTCACTCACATTGAGGACTCCTGCTGCACATAAACAGCTGATTGGACTGTATTCCTGATGGAATGCTACTTTTGAAACATATGCAAAGGCTCATCTCATGTATTTTAGTTGATCTGCAACTGTAATTTCTTTTATCTCTTTAATGGATTGTTGTGCACTTCCTTGTCATTCTTGAAATCTGTCTTGTTTGTGAGTACTGTATGTTCCTTTACTACTAGTATCCAGACTCATTTCAAGTGCGGAAGAAATTAGCTTGTGCTTCCTGGAACTAATTCAATATTTGAGAAAACTCACCAGGTCTTTCTAGACATGGTTCAGCTAGTCAAGCTACTTAAATCTCAGTGCTCATAACTTTTCTTTTCAGGGTGTCAATGTCATAAGGATACTGAAGTCTGGGGACCTGCTTGTAGGCTCTGGATCTGGCACCTTCACTCTGTGTTCCAAGACTAACTTCAAAACTCTTAAGTGAGTCCAACAACTGTGCCATTTGAATCATCACTATTAAAACAATCTTACATTTTGTAATAATACATGTTTATCAAGGTTCACAGCTTTTTTTTCTCTATATCTTGTACATTAGAATACATATCTAGGCTACCTACAGTATATAATGTAAACAGTTTAGCTGTGTTTAGTGCTCATTATCAGCTCCTTTTTTCCCTCTTCTCCTACATTAGGAAAGTCCAACTGGAAAAGGGGGTGACCTCCATCGCTATAAGAGGGGAGGGCCAGCAGTTCTTTGTTGGAACGGAGGCTGCTCAGATGTACCGCTTCAGTTATGAGAACTTCAAATCTGAACTCATTTCCACCAGCCACAACAGTGCTGTCAAGGACGTAGCCATATCTTTGTAAGTGGCACACAGAGAATTCAGGGAGAAAGAGTCAAAGTTCCACCAGAGAGAATAACACGGCAAAGTCGTTTACAGCTTTTGAATTTCAAGAAATTCAGAGAAATAAAACTTCATCATGCTGTAAAATAATCCCTTTGCTCTGGAGCGTGACAAGATACAAGTATTTACGATGCACTTGCATCAGTTATGTTTATGGCTACATTTTGGAGATTAATATTCAGTTAATTTCCAGCAAATACCAAGACACACCAACATCTGAACAGTATTGGGCCAGCTGGCTGTTCAGATCTGTATAGGACTATTTGAGGTTGTATCAGCATGTGTTGTCTGATAAAACATTTTCAATCTGTTGTCACATTTGTCCAGCAAAAACAACAGTGCTTCCCCAAGCTTGACAAAGAATAAGGCTGTGCTTACAAGCAAGGACACAGCACACCACAGAGTGTTGCCTACCTTCACTTGGTGTGTTGGCCTGCCTTAGATTTAAATAGGCAGGCATATTGTAATGCCAGGTTTGCTCCCTGCATCTTTCTACGTTTTTTTTCACAAGCACAGATTTTACAAGAAAAATAGTGTTTTTTGTGTCATCTATAGTGCAACAAGTACAAGTGATGATTAAACTTCTATTGTGAATAGCTGTATGTCATTTTTGGGTAAACCACTTAAACCACATTTATCTCTCAGTCAGTACGCCACTGTGCTCACTAGAGGGTGACATATGCTTGCCTCATCCATGTCTGTTTAAGTTTAGAAAAACAGTACTGGTATAGGTATATTGTACAAACACCTGGGTAATGTATTGGATCCAACGTCATCATGTCATTGATTACATGGATACTTGGTTAAATGTAAGGTGATATGCCTTTAACTCAATTAACTCTATTTATGGGGCAACATTAGCTCAGTCCATGGGGACTTGGCTTGGGAACGCCGGTTCAAGTCCCCGTACAGACCAAATACGGATTGTGGATTAGTAGCTTGACATGGGGCCTTTTCACCTCCTGGGCACTGCCGAGACGTCCTTAAGCAAGGCACCGAACCCTGAAATGCTTGAGGCGCCTGTCCATGGGCAGCCCCCTCGCTCCGACATCTCTCCATTTAATGCATGTGTATAGGTCCTGTTTGCATGTGTGTGTAAGTCGGGCCTGTGTGTGTGTAATGTGTAAAGTAACAGAGTGAAAAAATCTTCTTCTTCTTCTTTTTCTTCAACAGATGGTTATACCCACATTCACTGAGCTGTAATTCCAAATTATTCTCTCTTTTTTTTCTACTAGTGGAACTTCGGAATTATTTGCAACCTGCTCTGAGGAGGACATCAGGTTGTGGCACATAGACAAGCCCAAAGAGCTGCTGCGCATCACTGTACCCAACATGACCTGCAATTCCCTGGACTTCATGGTTGACGGACATAGCATCATCAGTGGTGGGTATCAGGGAGAGATATTAGCAAGCAAGATTGCATTGGAGCTCATTACTGCAAAAAATTCAGTCATAATTATATTAGTAAACATTTTCTGAAGTTACCTACTTGCACTAAAATTATACTATTTCACATACTGAATCAAATTAATCTTCTTGATAACTGACTGTTGAAAATGTATTTCACTCTCTTCTAGCATGGAATGATGGTAAGATTCGTGTGTTTGCGCCGGAAAGTGGCCGACTCATGCTCATCGTTCACAACGCACACAGAATGGGTGTGACAGCCATCGCTGGCACCAGGGACTGCAAGAGGATTGTCAGTGGAGGGGGGGAGGGGCAGGTCAGTACATATAACAGTGATAAACCTCAAACATAGAATTGTTTAAAAAAAATGGTGTAATGTCCAGTGTTATCATCAAATGAAAACACAAAGCAACACATTGAAATCCTCCACAAGCACCAGGATAATGTTACAGTTTAGAATTGCAGTGTGCACTAATTCCTCCAAGATGCAATTGTTTGCTAGCAGACACCATGTGTAGTAAATGAACAACAGTTGGTTGCACAACACACCATTTTGTGGAGACATTTAGTCAGACATTAGTTTTTTGTAAGTTAGCTAACCTTGTTACCCGGTCTGCAGTCTGCAGACACGTCTAGACTTCTCTGAAGGAGCTGCTTGTGCATTTGTGTTATTTATTGTAGAATTCCTCCTTAAAGCGTAACTCTCGCCAAAATGCAACCTAGGGTCTTTTTATGAATATACCCGAGTCAAACTTTCATTTAAAAGCATAATTTGGACGGAAGCGCCACTTTTAAGATTGACTGTATTCTCGTTTTTCGGTCAAATGGCCTTTTTGAATGGGAGTGCTAGGGGCACTACAATGATCGCATCAAAATCACTATTTTTAAAACACTAAGAAGGCTCAACACAACATGAAACTTTGCTCTAAGTATCACCAGGGGCTGTACACATAAACTCCAGCATTGAGAACATTGTTTGTGTGCACAAACTCTTTTTGACTGGCGAGATGGACGGCGACCGGAGACACCAACAGCTACAGTGAGTTGTGAGTTGTTCTTTTTAGTAAACTCTGTGCACACAAACAATGTTCTCAATGCTGGAGTTCATGTGTAGAGCCCCTGGTGATACTTAGAGCAAAGTTTCAGTGTTTGTAGTGTTTTAAAAATAGTGATTTTGATGCTATCATAGAAGTGCCCCTAGCGAGAATACGGTAAATCTTAAAAGTGGCGCTTCCCTCTTAATTATGCTTTTAAACGAAAGTTTGAGTTACGCTTTAATCTGATTAAATGGTTTTAAGGATGGAAATGTGTACATTCTAAATGAAGTCTTAAATTTGAATAGGTAATTGCTTTTTTTTTTTGAAAATGTGAAGCTGTGGATTAAGGACAAATTAAGTTAAAATGCTTAATGCAAATAGTCTCATGATTTAATCTATTATAATTTCAAAGTTTTATTGTCATATGTACAGTAGGGAAACATGTTTTCCTATACAATGAAATTCTTTCATTCCACAGAATGCCAAACAATATAAAATCTACAATATATACTACAAATATACAAAATGAAACAATTTTAAAAGGCAGCATGTGAAAAATAAAGCAACAATAATAATAGTAAACAGTGCAAATGTTACATCTATGATACACGATCCAAGACTATAATGTACACACTGTACACACCCTGCAAATACATATCCTTGTATATGTTTGTGCACTGTGGCATACAGTAGTATTGCAGTTTTGACAGATTGGAAACTGTTGAATATCTTTTGTAAAGACAAATAACTGAAACAAAGATGAGAAAGCATATTGATCAAGTGTCATATCTGTTGTAAAAAGGGTCTCCTGTGAGGTTGAATGAGTTTGGGTTCACCTGTTGTAGGTGCGTGTTTGGGAGCTGCAGCCACACGGCCATCGGCTGCTGGAGACCATGAAAGAGCACAAAGCCACCATCAATTGTATCAAAATCAAGAGTGATGACAAAGAGTGTGTCACTGCCAGCTCTGACGGTGCCTGCATCATCTGGGACTTAGTGTGAGTAGCCCGTCTGCATACGCAAACACTTCTGTCTGAGCACAAGGCAAGAACAACAACACATACATCTCTCACATGTATCCTCTTTGTTCTTGTATATTTAGTGCATAAAATAACCCTATTTTTCTAGCAGTAGTATCAATGTCATGCAAAGCCGCTACACTGAGTCAAAATTGTAATGAACTAACTTCAATTTTACCCCACAACCAAAAGTGGATGACTCCTAAATTAGATTTTTCCTGAACCTCAACTAGGTCTATTTTACTGAGAGCAGAGCAGACCAAATGGAAAGGTGTTACTGGATCAGTTAATCACATGATCCAGTACAAAACATAGTATAAATAATTGCTAATGATATACATAGCCACCAGAGAGAAACTGACAGAAAATAGAGTGCTGCCTGTGATAAGAGTGAAGTGCTGAAACTGTTCATTGGTGTCTGGCTGGTACAGTAGAAATACAAAAATAAATCCAGTGCATTACTTATGAAGAAAGCTTTGAATCCTTTAATCTGTGGGGCTTCTTCTGTGAAGAGAATACAACCTTTAAAAACTCTGCTGATGTTCATGTTGTTTCACGGTCTATTCCCTTCAATGACCAAATGTGTGGATTTAAGGCTTTCCAGACTGGATGCATCAGGAGTAACATGGATTTCCTTTTTTTTGGTATGATTACTAAGAAGCTGATGTTGAAAAGAATATTAGTCAGACAAGAGCCTTAATGAATCTAGATTGTCCAGCCAGACACACAATTATTTTGTGTCCACACTCCACAGAGGAAGTTATGCATGTGTGTGCATGTTCTATTTGCTTTGTGACTGCATGGTGCATTTAAGCAGTTTTTAAATCTAAATAAATACAATACATATTCTGTTTTCTTTTTCTTTTTTGGCCTGAAAAAATGAAAAATGTTTTATCACATTAAACTGCACTTGTTTGGTGTTGTTGTGCTAGACCACTTCTATTCTGGTGAAAGTCAACCTCCTCTGTCCTCCCTTTTTTCCATCTTCTGCATTTCCTGCTGTAGGCGGTTTGCAAGTCTTCAAATGGTGATTGCCAACACCCTGTTCCGGACGGTGTGCTACCACCCAGAAGAATACCAGGTCATTACCAGTGGCACTGACAGAAAGGTTTGTTTTGGGACAGTCAATAGTAGAAGAAGTATTTAGATCCTTTAATTGAGTAAAAGTACTAATACCACACTGTGGAAATAGTCCATATAGGTTAGCAAATAATTCCCTGGGACGCAATTCATGCCTCACAGGAACAAAATGTAATGATTGAAAATCCCTCGGGGTGCAAAGAGACTGGCACTCACACAATCACAATCTAGATGTCTCATTATGCTGTTATTGTTATTATAATCTCCACTCCGTGTGTGTGTGTGTGAGAGAAAAGCCTGCCACTCTGGTAACATCAGCGTAGAGGAGCACAGTGAAGACTTAGACACACACACACACACTTGCATGTCCATAGATTAGTTTGAAAAGCTTGTGATTTGTTTCTCAGCTGAACGTAATTAAGCCGTTGTGTTGGCTGCAAGTCCCTGTGACAAAAACACTCAGCTGTCTACATAATAATACCATAATAACAAGTCTGTTATTTGGATTAACTCAGCACTTTATTTACATAAGGACATAAGTTCACAGTGGCAGAATGAAATGCTTGGTTCTTTGATTGTGCGCTCTATCCACACCCGTGAACCCGGCCACACTCTAGACCCATATTGTTGCCTCCCCTGCATGTTGAGAGGTGAGAACAAGTTGTGCTGTGGATGTGCTGAGTGAGCGGAGACAGAGTGAGAAGGAGGGATTCAGGGAATGGGGAGAGAGAAGTGAGAGATGAGAGAGGGGAGTGCTGTGGTGTTCGTGCCTTCCTGTGGATGTGCCTATGCCACCCAAGTGCCAGTCAGATCCGCCATCTGCTCATCCCAGGACACAGGTGCTCTGTCTGGGAGAATAAATACCAAAGCTCTGCTCTCTCTTCTCTCTTCCCTCTTTACTCCAACCCTTCATCACATCCCAGCATGCCTCTGAGTAAAATCACAGAAAGTAAACCACCAGAACTGAGAGAAGGTGTGAAGAGAAAGGCAGTGGCCAAGGGAAAAATAGACCAGGGTAGTGCACAGTCAGGGAGATGTTGTATTGATGATGATGATGCCTGTTTTGGTGCTGCATTTAGTGTAGACAATATGGTGCTAACTCTCTCCCCAGTGTATTTTAGGAGGATGGGAATGATAGTTGTAAGCAGGTTTATTATATTGTTGCTAGTTCATATTTTTAAAGTGTTTGTTTTGCTAAAGAGGGGATGTAGCTTTGATGGCTTACATAATTAATGTAGTAGTACTAGAAGCACAATATGAACTTAGCAACATATGCAGCAATAAATATGTTACATTTTTGGAAAAAAAGGCATGTGACAAAGGTTCCTGGATGGAATCAAACGTGGAACGTCTGGTTACATGGTATGCACCTTAACCTCTCAACCACACATGTGCCCCCATAAGGTCTTCTCTTTCCAAGATGTTATTATAAGGCATCCTTTGTCTTTGTGTTCACTCAATAACTTTCTTGAAAGACTCCAGAATGCATATTTTGAAAGGAACCATTAGCATAAGGACTTAGCAATGCTGACCTTGTCTGGAGCTGAGGTGACTACTCTGGCTGTGACTTCAGGTCTTTTCTGGTTATAAAATGAGCATTACCAACAGCAGGCCTGGCGTTTCAGACTCGCCCTAGCTTGCTGCATGTAATTAATTTCCTGGTGGCCCATGTTGTGGCTATAAGCCAGTTTCCTAGGCTGAGGTGGAGGGAACACAGATGGGTCAAGACAACTCACACAGGTGGGAGTCTCTAATAAGCTGCTGAAATGAGATAATGAAGGAGGAAGCGACGGAAGATGACATGAGGGAGAAGAAGGAGCAGAGTTACAATATAACTGATCTTACTGGGATTTACTAAATATTGTACATTAAACATAATTTTGATCACTTATTAGTGGTATTGTTAGGCCATTATTTATGACCATAACTCAGGACAAAAGGGGAGATTGTGACCATATTATGCATTTGGTCAGATACTGAATTCTTGACAATACTTTTGGGTGCCCATCTTGAAACTGTGATGATTGTATAGATCTTTTGTTTTGAAGATGTGTGTGAACCATCCACATTTTAGAATTTGCAGCTTCTTTGCAGCAGCATCCATATTGAACTTTGTGTTCAGTCAGAATCAGCTTTATTGGCCGAGCATGTGAACACATACTACAAGGAATTTGACTGTCTTTTGTTCCTCTCACTAAACTTACACACAACTAGACATACAGCAGAACAAGAACAATCAGATCAGTTTAATTATATATCCCTATATCACATCAAAGATTTGCCTCAAGGGGCTTCCCAATCTGTACAGCAAGCAACATCCTCTATCCTTAAACCCTCGTCTTGGATGAGGAACAACTCCCAGTCTTTGGTCTTCATGTTTCTCTCTGGAACAAGCTGTCAGTCTGTCACAACTCATTGTAGAGAGGGTGAGGAGGGTTATCCAAGATGGCTTTGATTTTGTACCTCGTCCTACTCTCCGCCACTGCCTCCTGATCACCCAGTTGGCCTGCCTTAACAGCTTGGCGAGACTGCTAACCCCAAGCATCGATGCCACCAACCCAGCACACCACTGCGAAGAACAGAGCACTGGCTACTACAGCCTAATAGAAGATCTGCAGGAGCATGTTACACACACACTGAAGGATCTGAGTCTCCTCAGGAAGAACCACCTGCTCTGTCCCTTCCTAAAGAGGGCTATTAATAGTGTTGTGACTCAGGTCCAGTTTTTTATTGATTTGGACCCCACAACAGTACTTATATGAGCCCACCCTCTTCACTTCCTCTCCCTGGATGGCAGCTAGGACAGGGGGTCTCCTGTTCCTATGGTAGTCCACCACCAACTCATTGGTTTTGCTGATATTGAGTTTCAGGTGATTTTTGTTGCACTATGACGAAGCGCTCTATCAGTCCTCTGTACTCCTCTGTGAGAAAATAGTGTCTAATTGAAGACAGCATCACATCTTTTCTCACTGGAAATTATTCACTGGAATCATACAAGGCAATATAGTGATAACTTCCATTTCAACCAAAAATAGACTTAATGCCTTTTATTGGATTCCTTCAAAGTCTTTACTCCATATATTCTAAGTCTGGACAGACATGAACATAAACTGCAACTTGACTGGTTGGCGGAGGCATACAGCAGCGAGGCGGTAATTCTAGGTACTGCTTTGTCTGCAGTTTGTTTAAAAGATAGTACTCTCATGAAACACACGTCAGCTGAAATAATTTGCATATTCTGCACAGCTGTAAGCCTTTTTGATGTGATACTGAGTTAAAACAAGGCAGGATTTCAGAACTTTGTATTTGGTGTTTATAATGAACCGTTTCCCCTGCTGGTTGTGGCTGTGTTTTCCCAAATTATGTTTTGCAAAGTTATTTTGTAGGAATATTAATATCAGCAAGCCATTCCATCTGAATAAGCCAATATGTAGCAGAGAAATCCTGTAGTTTCAAACGGCCCCCACAGAAATGCTCCTGTGGTTTGTAAGGGCAGCTTATTGCTTTGAGAATCACTCCGCAGTTTTGAAACTATAAATAAGAGTTGTTGTTTTTTTCCAAGCCTTATGTTCCTCTTCCATTCCATAAAAACCAACCGTATTTGATATGTCTCTGTGAGATTACATTTCCCATCCTATAATGTATTATAGACATGGTCTTGTGCAGAGAAATGAAATCCTATCTCAGAGGCTATTCTTATAAAGGTTGGGCTCATTCTGTGCAGCTCTGTGTAACATTAACTTTTATACATTACCTTTTACAAACAGCCAACCCATGTAATACTGCGTATGATTTCATTTAGTTTAGTCAAATAGTAAGCATCTGTGTATTGTTTGTTAGCAGCATTACAGTCAGGATATGTACAGATCTTTATTAATTAGATCTTAAAATGTGGTGTGTAGTGCTTTTAACACTTGATTTACTTTGAGCCTGTTTTACCAACTTTGAAGTGGCTTCTGGACTGTAAACACACATAGGGACTGAGATCAATGCTCAGAAGGGCCACTTCATCTTCTAGTAGAACCTCATTCATATAAGGTGACTCAGAAGACTGATTTTAATTATCAAATCCATCTTGCCCTTTATTTACAGTACTTCACTTTTAAAATGTAAGCAGCTTAGTCATATATAAATAACAAGAAAGGACCCTTGTTACGGTGTGGTACTGTGATGTTTCTGCTGCCTGCGCTATAAATAACTTCGGATAAAATTGCCTTTTGTGAGACTTGATACTTTGACAGCTATAAAGCTCGAGGGATGATTAAGTCTCATTTAGATCAGCAAACAGTTTCAATTGTGTGTGTGTGTGTGTGTGTGTGTGTGTGTGTGTGTGTGTGTGTGTGTGTGTGTGTGTGTGTGTGTGTGTGTGTGTGTGTGTGTGTGTGTGTGTGTGTGTGTGTGTGTGTGTGTGTGTGGTTAATACAATCTAACCATAGACCTAAGCATTTCCATACAGTGTACAAATAATAAAGCAGTAACAGTAGTTCAAAGGGGTTTGAGATCACACATTGCATTTTACCAGAATAGGAAATAATACAGTTTATAATGATGATGATGATGTAATGGAGCAATAGCACAGCAACATAGAGATGTTGTCACCTGCATCATCTGCATAGTGAACGACTGAATCAATCTTCAAAAGCAATTAATACTATAATCCAAATGACAGCCAAGAGATCAGAAGGTCATTTATGATGCCTGCTTTTTGTTCTCCGTGTCAGTAAAGAAGAGAGACTCCACAATATCAGTGTACAGTACATGCACACTCTCCCTCCCTCTTGGACACTGACTGAGTCTTCCATAAACAATGCCAGTGATGAACAAATATGTGTAATGTGTTAACTTCCCTCTCAGGTTTCCTACTGGGACGTGTACGACGGGTCTGCCATTAGAGAGCTGGAAGGCTCGCTGTCTGGGGCCATCAATGGCATGCACATCACACAGGATGGCAAACACTTTGTGACAGGTATGGCCCATTACACGTCTCAGACTTGTTAAATTGCTGTGCTCCTTTTACACATGCCTCGGTCCGTTGCTGATAATGCAATTCAGATAAAAGCATGATTGCCTTTTTTTTGTGTGAATAAAGTTTAAGTTAGTGTTCTTTAGTTAAAAAACTCTTTAATTAAATGCTTAGATGTGTATTGATCCTGGCATTCTTGTGTTATAGTCCATTTGTCTTTTTTACTCTCAAATATTAGTAGAGTGTGTTCTCATCTCTTCGGAGCCTCAACTTTCATCTCCTGTGCTGATACTACAATGCCTGCTCTGCTCAAACGTCTTTCAGGTTGTTGACATATTTTTCACCTTTTCATGACAGGTGGAGATGACAAGCTGGTGAAGGTGTGGGACTACATGGAAGGTGCAGTAACCCACACAGGAATAGCTCATGGCGGCAGTATCACCAGCATCAAGGTCTGCTCCAACAACCGCACCTTAGTCAGCACCAGCGCAGATGGAGCCATTCTTCGATGGCGGTTTCCTCACCCCTCTTCCTCTTAATGTGAATCCTGGATATGTCATGTAGAAGCAACAGAAACTTTGAATCCAGTAACACCGCATCGTATGCAAATGTAGCCAACATTCTCCCTTAATCTTTCCACTTAGTACATGTTCCTATCAGAGTTCAACAAGCTTACATTAACATTGCAGAATAGGTTTGCACTCTAACCAAAAGAAATAAATGTAATTTGATCAAGCATTAATGACTTTGTTAGATTGTTTTCTTTTCCATCAGAGAAAGGATGATGTAAGTGAAGAGATTACACTTCCTGAGCAGTGTAGTCCCTTGAATGGTAATTCCCCACAGGAGCAATTTAAAATTACACTTCAAGGTACAGGGACTTATTCTTCACATCAAAGTGTCTGCATTATGCTTCTTTAGACTTCATGAGAACAACAGAATGAATGCAGTTCTACTGGCAGTCTCATTGCAGATTAAACCTGAATATGTAAAAACAAGGCAATGTTATACAGTACATTACATGTACTCAGATATGATTCTTCTGTATGTTACTGTAGAGACAAAGAATAGGCCCAGATTCTTGGCCGCTTAAGCACACGGCTGCTGTCAGGTAATCTATCAATAGCGATTCCCTGATGGATTCTGGGTAAAGAGCGAGGCAAAGTGCAGTAGAAATCCTCTGACTGTCTCTGATCTGAACCCACTCTCCTCAGTATTGTTCAAAATGGCTAATCAAAATAATTTATAACTCACCCCTGCTTCCTCCCAAAAAAGTAAAATGGCAAACCTGTAATGTTACCCAAGTCAGCTATAACATCCCTGGAACAGTAAAAAGAAAAAAAGGGCATCTCTGTCTTGGCGCTTCTCCACCCTGCTCATAAACAGGACGATTGTTGGTCATTTTCTGTAAGGAGGTCACGGTTTTATTTGCAACAATGGTAACCATGCGTGCATGTTTCCTAACAACGCTGGAATAAGAGCATGGGGGGGCGATTATAGAAATATTGGATGGGGCCCTGACTATCTATTTCAATAAATCAGCACATCTGGCCCACTAAGTTCAATCTTTAGTACTGGTGAGCTGTGAAATTAAGCTTCAAGTGATTAGAATCTGAATATAGCACAAAAGATGGTAAATCCCTGTTGAACACCAGAACTGCAAATAACTTGTCTGGCCGAATGGTTCTGGAACATCCATTTTATTTACTTTGTGGAGCTTCCAGGTTGTTGTTGTAGCAGCAGTATTATTGTTTATGAAGGTAGCAGCCATGCTATTTATAGGATGCTGTACATGTGTCTGTAAATGCTAGTGTGTTATACTGTGAACAGAAGGTATTTCAATAGCAGAGTGAACCAAAAGTAGACCCGTATACACTTTTGAGTCTTTTTTTTAACAGTAATAGAACCATACTGCATACAGCAGTATTATGCGGTCATTGAGAAGTTGTACTCACATTGGTCTCACTGTATTTAATTAGTCCATACTCTTACTATCGGATGATGATAATGTACCACTAAAAGGCTTTCAGTAGCTGATGTGTTTTCATTTTAGGATTGGGGTAGGAAATAAGGAGAGGTTTGACGTTTTTGTGACAGCCCCTATATTAGGATCATCCAACAAATGCCAGTGATGTCTTCTTTCAGACACCCTCTGAAGATGTTAGGCAGGTGATGTTGTAATTAGTCCTACAGGGGGCAGTTTAAGGCTACAGTGCTTGACACCTATTAAAGTCAACAGCTTCCTTGTTCCCTGAGTAACAAACAAGACATGTCAAGTTATGTGCTCCTTGCCAGTCCAGCAACAGTGTGAAAAGGATTTCCTGCTCATTGTATGAACCTTTCTATTGTGATAAGTAATGCAATCCAGGTTAATTGAATTCATGTCTGAGGGGCGGACATCAGGCGATGTCCTGCAAATACAAACGTGTTCATTGTAGAACCATAGACAGGAGAGGACGGAGGAATAGGTAGTGAGAGAGAGTCCGAGACCGCCAGCGTACGATCCAGCGCCCCATCGATGAGGAAGTGTACTGAAGCTGCTGTGTGGAGGGGAGTAAAGCGTCTCCTCTCTGTAGTTCCTGGAGGGAGCGTCACGCATCAAAACGCGCGGACTGGTGACCATATCGTAATGGGAATTACCAGGATGTCAAGGGAATAATATCAGTAATCATGTGCCTTATCGGCACCAAGTCGCTGCCACTTCAGCGGTAAGGTTTTTTGGAGAGAAAGGGGGAGGAGGGGTAGACAGCCTGGCAGACAGGTGCGACTCCAGAGCCTGTTTCATTTTCTCTCGGTCCTATTAAGTAGTAGGAGCCATGGATGCCCGCAAGGAAAACAAGGCAAGAAAAGCCATGAAACCCAAAACGACGAAGCGAAAAGAGAATAAATACAAAAGCGGGAAGTTTATCAGGAGGAAATCGCTGCGATCTTTTGGGAATTTCATGGGAAGGATCCTTAAAACTTTAGGCACTTTGGCGCACTTTGGCGACGCGGAACCACCGGACGCGGAGGACGACGACGGCGGCTTCGGGCAAGGGGATTCTGGGGGTTTCAAAGACGACTGCGTGCAGACCTCCAGAGAGGGAACCGTGAAGAAGTGCTCCACGGCGTCCTCCTCTCACGGCTCGGTGAAAGACAGGCTGTCGTGGTGCTACGGCGACAAGACCCCCGGGGTGCTGGGGCTGAAGAACCACGGCAACACCTGTTTCATGAACGCCGTGGTTCAGTGCCTCAGCAACACGGACCTGCTGGCCGAGTACCTCGGGCTGGAGCAGTACAAGTCTGATTTGTGCCACAGGAGGGTGAACGGGGAGGTGAGAGGCGTGGAGCCGCAGACCGCTAGAGGAGAGGTGACCGAGCAGCTGGCGTCGCTGGTTCGAGGGCTGTGGACCCTGGAGTACACCCCGCAGCTGTCTGTGGAGTTCAAGGTGAGGACAGAGAGGGCACTGGGTGTTTATCTACTACAGTATTAGGTTGCTGCTGATTGCACTGGTTTGTTGTGATGTTTTTTTGTTTAGTTGTATGTCTTAATGCATGTTTGCCTGAGTGGAAAGTAAACTACTGTGATGCCCACCGTTTAATTTCCTGACATGCCATTTGAGGACATTTGTTAGGAACTACTTAAAAGAGAGAGAGAGAGAGAGAGAGAGAGAGAGAGAGATCGTCTTTCGTTTTTTTCTTGGGAACTTAACCACTATAGTTACACAAATAGATGTATGTTTTGGTAAGTATTATTAGGAATAGGGCTGGGTGACATAAGTGTTGCCTTTTCCTGGTTTTAAAGGCTGCATTTACAGTAAAGTGATGTACTTTTCTGAACTTACCAGACTGTTCTAGTTGTTCTATTATTTGCCTTTTCCCCACTTAGACATTATGTCCACATTACTGATGATTATTTATCTAAAATCTAAGTGTAAAGATATTTTTTTAAAGCACCAATTGTCAACCCTAGAATATCGCTGCAATATCGAGGTATTTGGTCAAGAATATCGTGATATCTGATTTTCTCCCCATCGCCCAGCCCTAAAGTTATGTTTTTAATTGGAAATGGATGTTTTCCGATGTATTCAGCCAGGTGTATACTAGCAAAGCTATATTTCTACCTGGACATAGCATGCACAGGCCCCAGCCCCCCAGGGGCCATGAAACCCTTTAGTTAAACCCTGTGTCAATTGGTTTGTGATTATTTTATTAACTGCACATTTGTCTGGGAATGTGCTCTACTACAGCACAATAAAACCAATTTCATAGGGCCCTAAGGCATTTTTAATCAAATGATCAGCAAACCTGCGGCCAGGTAGTTTTCCAGCACAGGCGAGCTGGTGGGTTTCTGCAAAATATAATTTAGCTGCCTTGAGTTGTCTGCTGTGTTCTGTACTCAGTGGGTAGCTACTTGGAGAAGACAGGGTACATACACATTGCACAGAGAGAGGAGAAGGAGGGTCAGTGGGGGTTCAACAGGAAATGTGTGCCTCATTGTCCACCTGTGATCTACTCCAACAATAAAGACATGTCATTATCTGTAGGTTAGTTTACCTATACACATTCTTCCCATGGAATCGCCCCAGTTTTTTTTCTTCTTTAAAACACATAATAGCTTTTGTGCATCCTGTGCCCTGCAATTACTCAGCAGCCAGCCTCCCAGCACAGCAGGTGTCGAGAGGATTTTGAGTTTTTATTTTTTTTATTTTTTTAAGCTGTATTACCAACTATCACATATCACAGCCTATATTGGCAAAACAAATATTTGAATAAACACGTCAGGTGAGCACTTAACTGGATGTGGTTCAAAGGGCAAAAGTCTACCTGTGTGTTCCATTTCCGTGAATGAAGGCGCACATCCAGGTCGTGTTTCAAGTGAAGCAGTAGTAACAATAAAAACACCCTCACCACTTTGCCTCCCAGTTTCGGCATTTTATTATTGTTTGTACTAGTAGTAGTTTTGTGTGTGCGCATGCAATGTGGTTACTAATTACACACAGGCTGCAGTGTCTCCACTTGACTCACCTGCCCTTCAATGCAGCACTTCATGTGGTTTGTCCCCATTCTCCGACTGTCATTAGGAGTACGAGGGAGTCGAACATTCCTGTCTTATTACATACACAAACAGTTAAATGCATGTGATAAGAGTTGCAACAGTATCTGACAAAATATAAGCATATTATAAAGGATATTAAATCAACAAGGGGTCACATACTTGCTTGCTTGCTGTCGCAGTCACTCATGGCTGTTGTGAGCCAGGGCTGCAGGGTTCCCTCTGGGCTGACAGTCAACCAGTAGGCTGGTAACTGCTCTGTTGCATCAACAGGCAACCTGGGGGAAGTTGTAGGGGAGTGGGTATGCACAAAAACACACATAATGTGGTGAGACAGTATGAGTGGGATATCATTTATAATGGAAAAGGTTGAGAGAGAGTGCACACTGTTCCAAAGCTGTCAGTGAAAGGTAGTGATTAAGGAGATACGGTTTTGATCTGAAAAATTGAAGGAGTCATCATGTAATGGATCATTAATGCATGTACGATTTTAAAAGAGCAGATTTTAAACTCTTGTCACGGTCAGCGTCACCAATTTGAGTCTCTGTAGACTTTTTATATAGTAATAAAAAGTTTGGGGTGGGAAAAACATGAAGTAACACAAGGTCTTGAAGGGTATTTAGGTATCGATTGAGGTAAAAATCTGGATTTATATTAAATAAAATGACGTCCTTTGTGCAGTATTTTGTTCAGGTGATCAAATTGTCACAGAATGTGTGATTCAGTCTGTCTCATTCAGGCCCTTTGTACCAGAATGAGTTAAAATGGTGGCTGATACCAGTCCATGTAATGGCCACATATTGGAAGGACATACTCAATATTAGCACTTGAATTTAACGTCTGAACGGGCTGCTCTGTTTAAACAGAGGTATTCACTTTTTCCTTTATTTTGCTCTAATACCTCTCATCATCGTGGGCTGCGATAAAAAAAAAAATCCATCACTCCTCTTTCTTGCTTCGCCCCATCGCATCGATACAATGATTTGTGTCTGTCTGCTCATCCCAGGGTGAAGCAAGAGAGAGAATGTTTACTGTAGCAAGTGCATTCAGCCTAGAAAAGGAGGATACCCCCTGCTGAGACTCCTCCAATGGTGTGTACTCAGAGGGAGAGAGAAAGGGAAAGTGGGAGGGAGAGAAATTGCTGGTAAACAAAACTACATTGTCAGCCCTGTGATCCTCATAAGACAGTAGTAGGGCAGTAATAAGAAAAAAGGGACACGCAACTTTCACAGCTAGGCACTGGCCTGTAAGGGGAAGTTGAAAAATCTAAGTTTTTGCAGTACTTTTTCCAACTTCTTTTGTTTGGGATATGTATGGAGTCATTAGCCTTTCAGTAGACATCACAACATCTTAACTGAAGATACCAGAATGTCCTCAGGCTTTGCTGCAGGGAATTTAGTCAACATTTAAATGATGGGTGCATCTTCTCGAAAAGTTCGACATGAAGCTGGAAAACAAGTTTTGTTCTACTTTCTTGTGTAGTGTGCACTTACATGTCTGTTATACTCCGCTGTATGCCAACATTTAGATTAATATTGTAATGTCAGTCTTTGTCCCAAAGTCACAATGCACTTCAGGGTGTTAAACGTTTTTAACTGTGTGATTCACTGGGCTGGTTTAACAAGTGATGGTTTAAGGTTCTCATGGAAATCATCGTTAGAAGTTGCTCACTCACTAGCATCCTAAAAATTCTACACTTTGAGTCTGACTGATATGAATTGTGTTAGCAAATGCAGCGAAGCTCATGAATGACAGTGATCATCCTAATGGAAGTGCTGTATTTAAAGGTCAAAATGTCCAACTCTGCCATAAATGCTTCACTACACATTTGACGTTGATGAAATCTGGAGGGTGTCCTTTTGATTGGTTGCTCCAAAAGTTGTCTACATCAATTAAACTCAATTCTTTTTAATGTGTTACACTCCTGAACTAAAGGATTTAACAACACAGTAACTACTTTCAGAAGTCGTAGCATAGGAGCCCGGATTCATCTTTTTTACGCTTGACAGGATGCAGCTCTGTGAGGCCAGAGGAGCTCGGAGCTCGGCCCTGAAGATGAAGCCTGGTATTTTAAGTTGTCTTGTTTGTTCTGGGAGTGCAGGAAGTGTGACAGTGAGGCAGGGCAGCGAGAGTGATAGTTTGTTTGTCTTTTCTTGTCTCTGCTCTCCTTCAAGGACCACTCTCATTCTCACTCTGAGTGCTGAGATGTATACATTGTTTGTAGAAAGACACGCACACACACATTGCTGTGGGGATATGCACCACCTGGAGCAGGGCTGTCTCTCATTTCAGCTTGATTGAAGCAGATGGGGGGACTTATTTTACTTTAGCAGTGTGCAGGTAGAAGATTTAGAATATGTATAAGAATCAGTGTATTGTATTTGGCCACAGACAGTGTGATCTATGTCGTGAAGTGGGTGGGAAAGTAGTAATGCTTCAAACACTTCATCTCACCCTTATAAAACACAAGCTAGACCACTTACCAAGTACCGTAACAGAGCAACCATATGCTGTTTGGAAGCAGCATGCATTCCCACGACTCAGTGAGCCGCACTCCATTATACCGGCAGCGCTGTGACAAAAGGAAATACAGAAACACGACGACAAGTGTGTCTGCTGTATCTGTGTAAGCACGACAATATGAGACCATTTTCCACCAGGTCTATTATCCCTTTCATGATTTATGTACCAAATCTGAACAACACAGTGTAGGAAGCAATAGGAATAATAGAAATAAACCTTTAGTATTATGGGATGTGTTACTGTGATCACTGAATCATGGATGCTGGGATGACTTTCTTACTTTATCTCAGTGATGGGGAAGCATATGGCATATATGCTTATACAACTCTTGATAATATGACAGATACAGCTTCCTGGACTCTCCGTTGTGCAAAGTAGCGTATTTACAGCCTCAGCTGTGAATCCTCAGAGTATCAATTTCTCAGTTTCAGCTATAAACCGATTATTTCCATCGCATCTCATCCCTGATCATCTGTAAATCCCACACCGGGGACATCTACAGGCTCTATTCAGTCTTGACTTGCTGGCACACCTTTATCGAAGGATTTCTGAACTTCAGCGCTGCGGAGGAAATATAGGTCTGATTCCAAGACATGGCATTTACATTTGTCATCCAAAAATACCTGCTTGTTCTCTGTTGTTCTGGAGGTGAATCCAGTATGGCCTAGGCTGACACAGAAAGTAGCAAATAAGCGTGATTTATGGTTCTGCGGAGGCTCCGCACAGAATTTTCACCGTAGCCTACGTAAGTGGCCTGAAGTTGTGCGTTGGTGTGTGCGTCGAGCCGGCATGTGTGAGTGTGTGGAAGAGCGAGGGAGAAGTGAAAGAATGATGGTGAATAGCTTCGGCGCGAGTAGCGACTCTAGAGTCATAGTGAAAGAAACAAAGGCTACGTTCTAGGATTATTTATTAAATGATTAATCGGGCGATTATTTTATCGATTAGTCGACTAATCTAACGACTAATTGGACGATTAATATAACGATTGTTTTTCTGTTGCTCGATTAATAAAAAACATAATGTATCTCAAATAAATACCAAAAAAATCTTAATAATAAACTTTATTAAACAATAGTTTTGCACAGCAAAATCTTCTGCTTTACACAAAATAAAATAAATAAAATGATTTTACTATCATACAAAATGAAAGGCTAGCCTGTCTACTCTTACAGTACCAACATAACTCTCTTGTTCAAAAGCTACTGCAATTTGCTTGCTACCGTTAGCTAGATCTAGCTGTGCACTTTGGTGGTGCTAGGCTAACCAACGCATCTTATCTCTCTGTGCAGTTTGTTCGTGCTAGGTTAGTAGCTAACGTTGACGTTAGCTAACGTTAGCTACTATAGATAGTTGTCTTCTGCAGCCGTAAGCTGGCTACCATTCAAGCCAACATTAGATGATAACTAACATTAGCTAAACACAGCTGTCTAGGCCATAGACAGTATATAGAGGTCTAGGCGCCAGTAGCTAGCTAATGTTAACCTTGTTTCATCCTCCATTCTGCAATGTTTTGGTCTCCCACGTTTGTGTGGCGAGCTGTGGCGAAGCATCGACATAAAAATATGACATTGGCGTAATTTTGACGTTGACGCGTCAACATCATCGACGCATCGCTACAGGCCTACTACGTTCAGACTGGAGGCAAAAGTGGCCCAAATCTGATTTTCTTTTTTTTGGGGGGGTCAAGTGACCAGGTCAGACTTGTTCAGAAGTAGTGTGAACACTCAAGTCTTGCCCAGACGAGATTTTTTTCAAATCAGATTTAGACCACTTCCATATGTGGTCCTGAATCATACCCAGGATGCGCCGGCGGGTGCCATTACACAAACATTTTGAAATAATCTTGTATTAACCCAACAACATTCTGAAAGTTGTTAGATAAATCTTTTGTTGCAAATCTTTTATCTCTGTACGTCCAGTGTACAATTTGGTGGGGTGACCTCTTTGTCTCAAGCACTGAAACTATAGTTGTTTTGTTCCCATTTCAGAAAAGAAAGTATTGACTTAGAGTAACTTGAGTGCAACAGCGTGCTGCGTCTGATGTCATTGTTATTGTTCCTTTGCACATGCGGGTCAGTTCGAAACTGCAAACAGTTCACACTGGAATCTGATATAGTCCACATTTTAAAAGGTAATGTGAACATCCAAACAAAAAATCGGATCTGAGCAAAAAAATCCAAATTAAGCATTAAGACTTGAGCTGTGAACGTAGTGTCTCCCCTGTTCTTTCTGACCACGGTGGGAAATCTGTAGCAGGACAAGTTAACCCTCTCCTTGATTTCATGTTGTTTATGGAGAAGGAGAACCAGGAAATGAGTCAGGGGAAATGCAACGCTGGCAAGACACGACGTGCGTCGCTGCGTCGTGTTGTTACATTTCTCAGGAGGTGCACATGGTGTGGGGGTGTGTGTGAATGGTTCCTACATGGTAGAGAAGAAAGAAGAAGAGATTATAGAGGAAAAAATAAAGTTTGCGTTTGAAGGTTGTGTGTAAGACAGAAAAGGATAGATGGAACACAGCGTGAGAGGGGAGAGAGAGAGAGAGAGAGAGAGATTGGTATGAGTGGAGACTATTAGTAATGACGGTCCTGTGTCCAGAGGTGAGCCGGCAACACCAGGCTGCTGAAAAATGAAACGGCAAATGTTGCAGCCAGTAATGACAGATTCTATCCAGACTCATTCCAGCCACACCTGGGGTTGTGTGTGTGTGTGTGTGTGTGTGTGTGTGTGTGTGTGTGTGTGTGTGTGTGTGTGTGTGTGTGTGTGTGTGTGTGTGTGTGTGTGTGTGTGTGTGTGTGTGTGTGTGTGTGTGTGTGTGTGTGTGTGTGTGTGTGTGTTGTGTGTGTGTGATAAGTGTGTGCAGTTTCTCTAAGGTCATGCCCTGTCATGATTTGTCAGTATAATTCTCTGTCCGTCAAACAGAAATCCATCCAGGCCCGTTTGGCAGGCTGGGCCACGATGGGGTGAGGCGGTGAAATGTTTTTTTTTAGGGAGAGAAAGAAGGGGCATTTTCTTAATGTATGTTTATAGTAAATCCCTGGCCTGCCAGCACTCGTGATGCGTCATTGTTTACAGAGTAGGAAGATGGATTTGGTGAGGGTACGATGGGGTAATGGTGTGAGGTGAAGCAAGGGTAGCAAGCCACGACACTAAAACAGACGTGGGTGTTAGCAGGGGATGTTGCCAGAGTGCAGCCCTATCTCTGCTGACTGCTGGGAGGTCATGACCCCTGCTATGGAGACCACAGGTCTATTGCTGTCTTTTGTCATTCTGTTATCTTTCTTTCATGCTTTTTTCTTCATTGTTTGTAGAAATGCTAGTAGTCCTTGATTCTTTAGTTTTGTTCTTTTTCCTAAGACAGAAAATCGAATCAAAAGTAACTGCCAGCACCACAAATCAGACCCCCATGTTTCATTAAGCCCAAGACTATTTGTTCTGGGAGTTGGTCAATCCTAAACTAGTAAACTAGTTTGATGATAGCCAGACAGATTCTCCTAAGAGGATGGAGGAATGAAGGGGTGCCGTCAATCCGTCAATATACTCGTCAGGACCAATCAGGGATGGGTGGGATAGGGAATCAGGTCCTTGGTCTAGACTGATCAATAGTTCTTACAAAAGACTCCCTCAAGTTGACCTTACGCCCACCTTTATCCTCTCCTCTCCTCGGCGAGCTCTGAAGTGTTTGCTCAACAAACACTTAAGATCCCACCAGAGCTGTGCTCAGGTCAACTTTGAACACTGCCAGCGTTTGCAGAGGAACTCGATATTCTGATTAACCTGCAATTTGTTCCTTTGTCTTTCCTCACACTTCTTCACCATGTCATTACTTTGATTTAGTTTCTTCCTTTCATTTCTCCTTTTTCAAGAATTCAATTAAAACAGACTTGATGCTTGGGAATACAACCTTGCCACTTTGCCAAATATTTTTAAGTGCCTTTTGAGGCTGTGTGGCACCAGCCAAATGACCATTTCTAGCTTTGACACATACATCATACACACACACACACACACACACACACACACACACACACACACACACACACACACACACACACACACACACACACACACACAAAGGGAGAAAACAGCACATGAGGCCAGTGGAGGGGTCATCCCCTCATCTTAATGAAGTCATAACCTCTTTATGCCATCAGGTTTCTGTGCCCAGACTCACCGTAACCCTGGCAACTGTCTTTGCCTTGGTATTTTTGCCCCGCCTATTTTGTCAGTAGCTTTGAGGAACTGTGCTGCCTCCGTGTTCTCACTTTTCATCTCGGGGCCAGCTATAATAGTGCCGTTCTTTGATAGGGTGACCGAAAAACACTTGCAGGTCTGTTGAAACTCCGCCAGCATCCCTCCCTCACTCCTCTCCTCCTACTCCTCTCCTCCCTTACTCCACCGCTCCCTCTCTCCATCTGTCCCTCATCCCTCCATCCCCTGTCAGTGCTTCCTCATAGCAATGAAGCTTATTAGCGGGCTGTCTCCGTCAGGTGGAGGGGGGCCTTCCCTCCCGTGTTTATATTTAGATACTGGGATACTGCAGGTATAATGTGGTGATTTTAATGAGGTATGGAGCAGAGGCTGGATCCTGTCAGTCACACACAGAGAGGGAGAGCGATTGAGAGAAGTAGCCGCCGAGTTTAGCGTTAATGCCGTCGTTAGTTTTGCGTGTCATTTTCTCCGTCTGACTCATGAAGTCACAACTCCTTCCTCATAATTGAATTAGACAGTCTTTTCTAGTAACAGCTGTCAGGGTTTTGGATGTCCTCTGTGTGAGTCATTGTTTGGTATGCAGTGTCTGAATGTGTTTGAAGAACAATTTCTTAATATAGGATTGGGCACCACAAATGGCTCATAAGGACTGATGTGTCTGATTGTGTTTACTGATGCAGTCATGCGGCCAATATAGCAATATCAGTACATACTTTAATCAACTACAGTTAAAAATAAATAGGATTAAGTAATTTAATTTGTGTGAAAGTTTTAACTGGGTGTTTTCTTGATATTAGTGTAGTAATCTGCCTTATTCTGAGATGCGTCCTCTGTATTTTTAAGTGAAACTTTGACCTTCAGTTTATTCTAAATGTAATGGCTCTTCAGGGCCTAACAGTATGTTTTAGACACACATGAGTTGTATGAGTTCCTGTGTTCATTGTGATCAGGGCCTCATTTTGTCAGGAATTTCGTCAGTATTTAATGACTTGAATATCACCCAAAGTATTCATTGTGATGTTTCTCCTCTCCTCAGAGCATAGTGGCCAAGTACGGCTCTCAGTTTCGGGGAAACTCTCAGCATGATGCCCTCGAGTTCCTCCTTTGGCTTTTGGACAGAGTTCATGAAGATGCTAATCACAGCCCCAACAGCAGCAAGACCAAAGCCAACGCTAAGGTGAGTCCACATCATCAACTAGCAGCCGCAGGCTCTGCAGCAGTGAGCCGGTCTCTTTTAATGCTGAATGTGAAATGTGTTACTAATACCTCTTTCACACCAATGACCAGGGTTGGACCAGGGTTTGACCCGTGTTTAACCCTTTATTTTAATTTATTTTTGTCAATTCAAACCAAGCCGGTCAGAACGGGTTGATGACCACACTAAACTGCCGGCTGTAAATGTGTGTCTCGGGCGAGTGAAGGAGTGATAGAGAGCACCCGTGCTGTGACTGAGAGAAATAAAAGTTCTTTTGTTATTTTCTAAATGTTTCACAGCGGTTACATTCTAAAGCACAGTAAGATCTAATCTACTTGTTATGTTTTTGTGGCAACCTCTGACAATTGCATCATGACTTGGCGCCCACATTTCCAACCAATGACATAATTTGACCCGCCCTAGTTGTTAACGACCCTGTTCGCGTGCCGTTCATATTGAAATCGACACTCGTCTGACCTACCTCATGACCTGGGTCACGAACCCGATTCGGTCAACGCAGGTTCACCCTTTCAAACATAAAGTCAATGCAGGTACTGCTATTGCTAGCTTGTTTTGATTTCAATACCATTTTGTAATAATACTTGACTTGATCTTCATATTAAGAGTTGTAGCTGCTTGCGTCCTGATCACAGGTATTCATTCCTACATCTCTTTCTGTCTCGGTCACTCGGTCACTCGGTCACTCGGCCACTCGGCCACTCGGCCACTCGGCCACTCGGCCACTCGGTCACTCGGTCACTCGGTCACTCGGTCACTCGGTCACTCTGTCACTCGTTCACTCACACACACACACACACACACACACACACACACACACACACACACACACACACACACACACACACACACACACACACACACACACACACACACACACACACACACACACGCTTCTTGCTTAATAGTGCAGTAATAAACAGCAGCGTTACCAGAGTAATAACCCACCTTTTCAGCAGCAGTACTAAACTGTCTGAAGATATTGGCTCCAAGACGACTATTGTAACTCACTTTGTTAGTGTTTTTCAGCTTAATTTGGCAGGTAACAAGAGCTTGTTCCTTGTCTGCTAACAACAGCCAGCCTCCTACTTAAGTTGGCTGTCTCCTAATGGGCTCAGGGAGACGAAAGCAAAGATTTTGCTGCCCCGTACAAGTTTGTGAGAACAGAGGCATTCTCCCTGACTGTCATTCCTGCTGCTCATTAAATGTGAGCAGGTCACGGACGCAATTTAACGGAATCCTTGAGCTGTCCCAGACACCCTAGTCTCCTCAAACATGTTTGGTTTTCTTTGTGAATTATATAAAGATGACTTCTAAGAGCTGTGATCAGCCAATAACAACGTGGGAAGAAACCAAGAGGAATATGTTTGATATTCTTCTTGGTTTGATCTTCCCGGCCAGTCTCTTCTACACATTCAGTTCATTCCGTCTCTTTCTTTACTGCACAAATGATTCCACAGGCAGTAAAAGACCAAAGTCTTCTGCTCCATCTGGCGTGTTCACATTGCATAAAAAACGTTCACATTTGCTTTTATAGACAGCAAAGTGCAATTATGATGTAACCTCAGGTGCAGAGTCATGTGGCATGTAACACTGAGGCCATTGTTTAGTTGGAGCAGTGCATTAGTTTAGGATACAGTTGTATGATGCAATTCCCACCTCGTTATCTAAAGCTCACTATGGCAGATGTAATCATTGATCCACTCTACGGTCATTTTTGTAAAATGATGACAACGGCATTTCATTGTTTGTTTAATTCTAGTCCAAGAAACTCGTGTTAACAAAAGAATAGTATTTTCAGAAGTAGTCTTGTCTTTTCCGTACCAGTAAACCCCTTCACAATGGAGTTGGTTCTGTGAAGAGTCATCGTTGCAGCGCTCTGAGTGCCATTGTGCAGTTTAGTTGAAACCCACTGAGCCCTAGTCTGAAATGATCCTTTGTGTGCAGTGACTCTTGTCCTGTGAGATGTAAAAGGAGAAGCTGTTGAAGTGGCATGCATCCAAACTCTCTCTCTCTCTCTCTCTCTCTCTCTGAGTGTTTTTGTCTCTGATGTGGGACGTTGACCTCTCAACCTTGCGATTGGAAAGCAGCGTGGACGTGATGCAGTGAAAAGGAATGAAGGGCAGACACATCACTGAGTTGATGACTTTTCATCATGACTAGAGTTGCCAAGCACCAAAATATATAACAGGAGATTGCTTTTTTTGGTCCTGTTCTTGTATTTTGTTATCTGTTTACTGTTTATTCTCTCTGACCATATGTCAATCAAATGCTTTCAAACTGACCCCTTACTGGCTGCCTGGTTATACTCAACATAATACACCGATTTAAGATGAGACTGTGAAATTGTAAGCACTTCAGTGGCTATGAACAAGTAGTGACTATGAGCAAGTTGTAGAAATAATCACTTAATCTGCCCCAGTTTATTCATTTAATGTGTTGTCTCCGACACCATACAGCTTTGAAAATGGGTAGGGCGATGCATTGTTTTGCTGTATATTAATAATATACTGTAATTTTATTTTTGCTAGCACATATTATTGTCGACAAACGCATGACTCTACCAGGTCTTGGCAGCAAAAACTAAAATATGGGAAATAAACCATATTTTATCAGATCATGTGAATCTATTTATTCTTTTACTGAATTTCATTATGTGCCAAGTGACATTCAGCTCCATTAGTGATTGTTGTCCTACTGCAGTAGGGAAGGAGTAGTGGGAGTAGTTCCACACATTTGATTTCTTTGACCTTTCATCCTGTATCCCAAGTATCATCCAGTTTCTCCCAGTCGGCCTGGAGGTTGGCGGCAACGCTGCTTGTTCTGCCTCCACTCTGGGCCTCTATGCGCTGCCAGCTGACGACCTCCAGTCCTGTCAGTAAATGAATACTGTTATGAGTTGAACTGTCGCAGCGCTGCCACCCAATGCCCAGCTCCCCCTCTCTGACAGCAGTGCTAATAGAGACAGCCTTTATGCCACATAAACAGATTACAGCTGTGGCTCTCATTAGGCTGCCAGTGAATCATGGTATCATAATCATCATCCCCCGCCGCTGCCATGAGGCCGAAAAGAAGAAAATCGCTGGCTTTTTCACACTAGGGGGGTCTGATTAAAAACAAACACAGAAAAAAACTTGTCCCCCTTCCCGTAAATTGATTTTGTTCATATAGCACAGTGAACTCATGCTTATGCTGCTGATGTAATGTGAAATACCTGGAGATGACATTCTCCTCTATTGGTTTTTATGTACGAAACATCTCCAACAAACATAAACACACATAAACTAATATGCACATAAGACATTTACACACACTTAAACTGGCATAGTCCCCAGTGTGGTTTCATACACTTTATTAATAAACATTACAGTTATATTTAGATTGCATTGAATAATTACCAAATTAAAGTTAAGTGTCAGTCTAACCTCTCCATCCACACACGTTTCCTCTCTTGGTGCTCTTTTTATTTCTGTCAGCCTTACACTTATGCTCTCTCTCTCTCTTTCTCTCTCTCTCTCTCTCTCTCTCTCTCTCTCTCTCTCTCTCTCTCTCTTTCTCTCTCTCAATTGAAGGGGCTTTATTGGCATGAAAGTTTCAATAACAATGTTGCCAAAACACTGTAAACAGTTATATGTACATTAACACAATAATAGGATGGGTTTATATCATTTTATACATTTTTTAAATTTGTAATTTAATTTTAAATTTGTATGGCAAATATAAAAACAAAAGTTATTAAGCAATATGAAACAAAGTATATTCTAATAAAATATAAAGATAGAAAAAATATAGATGCAAATATGTAGAGACAAACTGGGAGTGTGTGTGTTAGTCTCTCTCTCTCTCTCTCTCTCTCTCTCTCTTTCAGTTTCCAGCTCATGGTCACTGACTCTGTATTTTGTTAAAATTAGTATTTCTTTTGGATTTTTTGTTTTGAGATATTCGGCCAATTCGGAGTCTCTCTCTGTCATATATGCTTTCTTTCTCTCGTATTTACTTTCTTTTTTCTTTTAAAGCCATACACAGTCTGACCTGTGTCCAACCCAGATGGTGAAGGAGGATTGCCAGATGTGTGTTGACCCAAGCAAATGAAAGGGGAAGGGGATATTAGAGAAGAAATGTTGCAACATTTAGCTACAGGAACCTCTTGAAAATAATGAATGACCCCTCACTCTCACACTTGTTTTTTCTTTTTATAAAATGCATCAAAAAGTATCTCTTTTAGTGCTTTGCCAAAAATACTTTTGCCAATGTTGATTCACTTAAAACCATGTAAAGGGTACAATGCATAAGGAGAGAAAGAGGACTATAGCTCCTTCCACAGAACCTTTACAAGTCAGAGTATTGAAGTCAGGTGGCAGATAGGACTGTCAGACAATAAGATGGAGTGGTGGCTGAGTTGAGCTGTTAAAGACTTTGTGACTTTGATGTCTTTGTCTGTCACCGGAGCCTCGGAAACTGGCATCTAGGATTATGCTGAGCTGACCGAAACGTAACAGTGTCAACATTGTCCCTGTCCATCTCACAGACATTTAGTGAAGAGCACCTCCGCCTGCAGTTCATCCTCACTCTTCTCTTGCCTACACATAGACTTCAGATTGGTTCTCATGCAAAGTCCTGTATTTTTGCATCGACTTAACTAAGTTGAAATTTTGGACGTGTGACTAAAACATTACATTTTGAAACGCATGTACTTTACGTCCTTAATTTGAGGACACTTACTGTCATTAAACTGCACTCTGCATTTTATGATGTGTATTTTTTTTCCAAGGCTGCCTTTTTAGTTTCTAAACGTATCATTTCTTCAGTTTGTTCAGTGTATCAGTGGCCTGTTTGATGGAGTTTAACAACAGCATGCCTGTCAAATAAATAGTCTGCTAACAGCAGACCTCCTAAGGAGCTTTACATTGTAGTAACTACATTTTTATCCTTACAACCTGCGCGTTACCTATGTCTTTGTCACATTTTTGACAGCATCCCAATGTTGTGACATTTTTTCGGTCTCATCCTGTTGTGATTTATTCTCTGGAGGTGTGTTAAAATTCTCAGGGAACAGGTGTAATGAGTTCCTCCTTAAAACAAGTACATATTCTTGGTTGTGTTTACTATTTTACTCTGCTCACAGCTTTATATTGATTGTCAGGATAAGAGTGAAAACATATGTTGTCTGCATATGCTGTTTTCTGGTGAAGACAGATGTGCATCTGTTAGTAACACATTCCTCCATTGAGACAGTATGGATAGATCTGACTATTTATTTATTGATTTAGGATATGTGTCTGTCAGGTGAACAGGACACTATAAATCATCCCATGCAAGTGTCAAAATGAATGTGTTGAACAGTCCCCTGTGAGCCTGAACAAGGTAGCGGTTTAGAGAATGGATGGATGGATTTGTTGATTTATTTGGATTCCCATTAGACTCAAAAAGGCAGCTCATCTCCCTTCACACAAATTAACATGTATGTAAATTGAGGTGGACAAAACACTGAATAAACTGGCAAATCAGTGTACAAGCTAATGTATGGTGTAGTACATTATGAATATGTTTACCTTTGCAACAAAAAAAAAAACTTGTTTGTGCAGCACACCTGCTGTACGAGCAGTGTGACCAGTCCAGCAGCTTCACCAAGTAACATTACGTAACACAAGACTGAACACACACGGAGGCAGCTCAGTAATGTTAATCCTCCTTCCAACGGGACCTCGCCAAACTCGTTTGGTTTCCCTCTCGCCTCACTGACACCACATCAGCAGCATTCCTTACCGGCTAACAAAAGCAACCTGACCCACAGTGAAATCTTTGTGCACAAAAACTACTCAAATCCTCTTTCTTTTCTCCCGATGCACAAACAGTGTGACAATAGTTATTTAGATACATAAGAAAACCATTGTGGTTTAATTTAGCAAGCGCCGAGAAGATCAGATATATAATATAATTTCTATTGGCTCACATGTTGCCAAACTAGCAGCTTTTGTCTTCCAGTAAGTCAGAAAAGAGGGAGGTGTAGCTGAAGATATAAGAGAGAGAGGCTTTTTCTTGACCCAATGTTGCCACTGCCTATGAGCCAGGCAGATTACATGATGTTAAAGGTTAGAATCACACTCAGAACTGGTGCTTTATATTCTCCCCGTAGGCCCATAGACTGTGAAAAATAATGGACAGAGCTTCCGGGTCTGGAAAGTAAAGCCAATTCGGAAGTGCCTTGAAGCTGCATTTTATCTAATTTACAGTTGGGAGCAATTCGACTGGTTGCAAAAAGAAGCAAACTTGATTAGAAGTATATGAGATAATGACCCTACTGCTCACTTGATTTATTATGTTTAACTTTTTCCCAACAAGATTATAGTCTCACTCGCTAGTTTCAAGTCTTTTTCAATACAGTGTGATGTTCATTTTGTAAATTATGCTCTCCATCTTATTTGAAAATTGAAGATAAAAATAATCCACACTGGATAATGTTAATGTTTTAGTGTATAGGTGTCAGTAGGTCACAGCAGTGGAATGACTGCCCTTATATTGTGTATGCGAATAGCAGCCAAGAGCTCATTGGGACCTACCCACATTTTTACAATAATCATCATTTGTGCTACTGGTGTGATGATACGTGAAAGATATGGAGACGACTTAGACCAATGCTTACCCTGTGTGTGTGTGTGTGTGTGTGTGTGTGTGTGTGTGTGTGTGTATATATATATATATATATATATATATATATATATATATATATATTCTTTTTTTTTTCATCCGCTCACTTGTTGTCTCTTACGGTTTCGTTTAGTGATAGATCACTGTTGTTTTTGTCTCTGTTTCTATAAAAGGCAATAAAAATGTGAATGACAAAAAACAAATGAACATAAAAGGTCGGTAGCACCTTGCCAATCAAGCTAGCTAGCTAGTGCTAGGATTAGCTGGTAACTTAAGGAAATGTTTGCAGATTTTCTGTACTGCTGTACATGCAGATGAATGGCCACCCGTACCCAGAGGTCTGTGTTTACCCACTGGCAAAACTATCCTGATATTGTTGGTGAGAAAAGAAATGGATCAACCAACAAACTTAAGTGTTATCAGAGAGTGGCATACATTTCCCAGTGTTCATTGAGTGAGCACATTGAGCACATTTACATTTTGCCTCAGGCCCTCCATAAGTGGGATTTAGGGCAAATACATTTAAAACCTCATCCATCTCACCCTATGGACAGTTGTGGGACACAAGGTCTGCCAATGCACACATTCACCAGTGCCAAAGCATTGTGTATGCATTATTCTATTTTAAATGTCGATAGTGGTCAGCCTCTCAGCCCCAGGAGGGTTGACTGTGGAAAGAGGGAGAGAACAAAAATCCCCTGGTCCCGGAACCAACTGCATAGACTTTGAAATCGGGTCAGTGCCCTTATTTTGACAGGGACATGAAATAATGAGTTTGATAGCTCTCCATGTGATTTTGGCTCATATTCTCTGGGGAGGGGAATGAATGAATCAGCTGACAGGTACGGTGAAAGGGAGAGGTTGCGAGTCCTTGATCTGGAGTCTCCCGTTTCTGTGTCAGTCATCACCGCATCACTGCTTTGATATCGCATCCACCTTGTTTCAGTCAAAAACATAATTGTGTTTTATGTAAAAATAAAACATAGTCTGTGACACTCCTTCTTCTAACAAAACCTATGAAATAATTCAGAAAATATTGTTGACATGTTGTCCTTTGCAGTGACTATACTGTAGAACTACGAAGAGGTGTTATAGAACAACATTTAAGCTATAGTGTGCAACTATTTAATATTACTGAATGTCCGTTACATTCAAGCCATTGCCAAATAAGTTAATACAAAGCTAATTAAGCCTATCAGCTCCACAAAACTCTCTCTGTATTTCTCATAACTAAATGATGGAGTCCAGTGACATTCGCGCACAGAAGTTCTAGTGATGGGTTTATGTCACCACTGAGACAGGACGACAGCAGCGTTCAGCTTTGGAAATGAACAGGACTAAAAATTACAAGATAATTACCTCTTCTGAAGAGTCCATGTTTTTAAACAATTCTAGATTCAATAGTTTATTGCCATGCAACTAAGTTGCTAGGAATTTGCTACGAAAACCTCCGTGTCCTCAATTTGGCGCTACTAGCAACTGCGTGGATGAGGGGTGGGGGTGGTGCGCGATCACTGAAGGCTTGCGTCACGTGGATGCACTGACAGTGTTGTTGTCTTTACTTAGAATTCCTCAGGGGACCGACAGAAACTACGCACCATAGCTTTAAGCAAAAAACCCTCTTAAATAACTATAAACTGTAACGCAAAGTAACTCCTTGCTGTTGCAGAATGACAGTAACAGAAAAAAATGAAAATGTTCCATAAATATTTCACGTTTAATAAGCAATTTAACAACTTCGTTTTCCCCCAGAGTATAGCTGTTGAGAGAGCGTCGAGAAGCAGCTGTTAATATTTAACACATAAAGCAGACCACTTTAAAAACAGCTTTGAACTCACTCAGAACTTAGAACTTGCAAACAAACTTTATTTCACAGAAAGGCCGACTACAGACTAAAGTCTGGGTTGATAGTTAATTGGTCACAGGTTAACTGAATTGAATTGAAATAAAACCTCATTCCTCTTTTGCTTCACCTAGGACAACATCATAGATGACGTCACAGAAGTTGGTCCTTAATTTATAAACACAACTTCTCCCCACACAGATACTATTACTACTAAACTGGTTTGACAATGGAATTTTTCTGGTTATTCAACTCCTTAATTCTAGTGGCGATTTGTTGTCATACTCAGAATTTCTAGGAAATATTGAATTCCTATCCCACCGAAGGAATATGCTATAATCTTTGATGCTTAGGAACTGAGCATATACCTGAAAAGGTTTACATGGTTTAATTTTCAAAAATACACGATATTTTGTTGTACTGCACATTCCTGCAGCTCCTCTTTTCACCCTGTGTGTTGAGCTCTCTGTTTTAGCTACAAATTTCTTTTTCATAATATGGGCACTTTAAAATATCTGATTTTAAATAAGGTAAAGAGGTGTCTCTTAAAATGATTTATCGATTTTATCCCTGCAGTGTATTTCTACAAAGATACAAAAAGGACATTAATGTGGACTGCTCCTTTTGTAAACTGGCTCCTGAAGACTTATGTCACCTATTTTGGTCCTGTCCTGTCTCCTGTGTTTTTTGGCAAGGTGTCCGCACGTTTATTTCCTGTATTGTTTGGGTTCTTTTCTTGTGCTTTCATCAAGACCAATACATACTTCATCATTAATCACTCACTAAATTTTATATTCATAAGTCTAAATTTGACAACCACAAACCATCTTTTTTTTATATTTTGAAAATGAACTCATTAAAACCATTAATCTATGTACTCTATGTTTGTGTTTTGTTTTGATGTTCTGACTGCCTGTCTTTGAATGTTGTATAAATAGATTTATATAGATGTTGTATAAAAAAAGACATTTCAAAAGTATAAAAAAAAAAAAAAACAGGCAGAACAATTCTAACATTCTATTTCTTTGGCGAGACATTGTGAGGCTTCCCAGATGTTGGATGAAAGTAAATAAAAATGACTGATGAAGGGGAAGAGTGACCGCCAGACACCATTTCCTGTCCTCCCCCTGATGTTTGTGTCCCATCCAGGTGAAGTGGTTCTGTGGTGAAGCTCTTCAGGCACCGTCCGGTCGCCCACACCCTTCACTGCACTGGTCCCTTCTCTCCTCCTGCTCTCAATCTCACACGCATCAAAGCGGCGTAACCCCTGCCAAAGCCACCACGCACTCAGACAGCAACCCCATTGCAAGTGACATTTCAGAGATGCCACACATTCCTCCTGACAGAGAGGGAGAGCAAGTTTCTTGAAAGAGACATCTTTCAAGAAAGAAAGAGTCTTTCTTTTTGATGTTTTTTCTCAAAGAGGGCTACTGTTGCAATGTTGGGAGAATGTTTGATGTTGGAAAAGGAATCTTAAAGCATGTTGTTGCTGTGATTGCTTCTAGGCCCTCACAACACTAACCCTCATTTCAGCACTTATTACCTGACTATGCAAGTCAGATGTACAATGTCAATTTTAGGAGTGATTCTGAGAGTTTCTGTTTTTCATCAGTGTGAAGTAGTCTGGACAGAGTGGACAAGGTCAGCTAATTTCCCTGTGCTATCCTTTCCTTCCTAATATGACTTACACAGGAGGAGGGAGAAATAGACGTTTTTTGTTTTGTTTAATATTTCTCAACATATATTTCTGACTTCTCTTTCTTGCCACGGCTTCATCCATAATTCAGCCTGTTCAAATGTCTTTTTTAAGCCTCTTTCTTTCTCAATCTATCAGCTAGTGAGGGTTGAATGACTGAGTAGGCCTTCTGATCCCCTGTCACTCCCACTCTCTTGCAACTCTGTTGCTTCTGCAGAAATCAAATTTGGATTCTTTCTTTTTTCTCGTTAGTGCTGCTGTGTGTATTGAGATGACACAAAGTTGTTGACTTTGCCCTGTGAATGAAATTGCTCAGCTCTTTGGTATTCCTTTGTTTCACCTCTGAATGGATGTCATCTACACAATGCCTAAATGCTTGTGAAAAAAAGCTCCTGCGTTTGGCCCTGCAGTAGAAAATCACAGAAACCATGTATGACATTTCTGTGCAGAGAACTAAGTAACATAAGAGGCAAGTAGAAACCAGAGTAGTCAGATTTTGCGTGCAAAGGGTTCTGAATTAGGGGACCCCCCCCCCCCCCCCCCCCCAATACCCCACCGTGGAGCAGCCCTACAGAGGAGCGCTGTGGCTGAAATGCCATACTGCGGGAGGTTATGAAATGTTAAATATGTCCTCTCAGGGGGCAAAACAGTTGCACACAGAGAGACACAGAGCAGATCCAGAAGTGGCAGCAACATTAGCACAGCGATTGATTCATGCTCAGGAGATGGCAGCGGGTGCATCCTACTGACCAACTCCTGTCCTCTGCACTTCCCCTCACGTCCTACTGGTGTCCTTTCTATGTGTGCGTGTATGTTCATGTGTGACACAGATGGAAGAGTTTGAGCTTTTAAAACCCTCTCTTGCATGTTTAACAAGAGCAGACAGATATGCCCTCGCTTGCGCTCGCTTTCTTCCATCTTAGTTTCCTATTTTACCATGCATGTTTTTTTTTTTCTTCTTTTAGGTCATGAGTGTGCTTTTTCTCCTGTTTCTCCATTCTTTCAAATTTCCTGCCAGTACACACACACACACACACACACACACACACACACACACACACACACAAACACACACACACACACACACACACGGGCACCATTTAGTTGACTGAAGAACAGTAACTCAAGGTGGTCATCATAGACACTGCCACCAACAAGCAGGTAGACATTCACTGTAAAAGGCTTTTAATGGATCTTACTACGTGAATAAAATATTCAGGACATTTTTTGGAAACATTTAATTAAATACATTAATGTTTCAAAGGATGTCCTTCTTTAAATAGTACAAGAACATCTGAAAGATAAACTGTCTATGCCAAGTAAGTAAGAGAGAGAGAAGGAGTGAAAGTCAGACTCAGAGGAAAGTGGAGAAAGAGTGGAGGGGAGTTGGTAGAGAGGTTCGTCTAATGAAGATTAGGGTGAAATGAGGACTATGGGAAGTGAATTGAATGCTGCAGAATCAGCTTTTACATTCTGAGCATAAAAAAAGAGGTCTTCAGAAAGAGCTCTGAACAAATGTTGAGTTTAATGACCTTCACATTCCATAATTTTTATATCCTTTTTATTAGGTCTGTATTTAAAAAGGTGAAAGTAAATTCTGTGAGTTTAAGGTTCCCTGGGGGAAGAGAACACAGATTCATAGTATTGGGACACCAGTGGAACTTTATGGCACATACGAATTAAGAAAAAGAAGACATACTTTTTAGATTTTTTTATTCTGTTTACACAAGCCCAAATACACACACGTGCACAAATAGGACCTGTACACATGAAGAGATGTCAGAGCGCGGGGACTGCCCATGGACAGGCGCCCTGAGCAGTTGGGGGTTTGGTGCCTTTTGCTCAAGGGCACCTCGGCAGAGCCCGGGAGGGGAACTGGCACCGCTCCGGCGACCAGTCCACACTCTGTACTTGTTACGTGGACCGCCGACCCTCCATGCTGATGAGATTTGCTCCTTAGGTATTGAAATTTGGTGTTGAATGACGAGGCATTTTTCAGTACTCGATACTAAGGATGCAATTCGGTTGGTGCCTAAAAAGCATTGAATTCGATACGCAACCCTGTTACCAGGTATAAGTTAACACGAACATGAAGAGGAGTAAAATTCTACCTCTCCTAAACTGCAGCCCACATTTAACTGCCTTGTTATAATCCCTGTTGGTTGTTACATTTACACAGCAGGTATTCTGATAAGGTAGATTGGACAAAAGGTCCAAAAGTAGCACTGTGGATTCAGGTATGAGATTTCACGTTTGGTTTTTGGTAGTAATTAATGTGGAGATAAAGATACCTGGTGGCTATTAGTCGCTCACGTTGTCACCTTGGAGTAAGCCTGACAGGCTGTGAGGGAAATAACCAATCTGTCTCAAATCATCAAAGGGATTTTGTTTAACAGTTTTCACACTCATAATGGTCTGTCCTCTGTGTGATAGAACTGGTTTTTGGTCTTATTCAAGTAAACAGAGTCTGCCATGCAGGTTCATTGTTCAGTTTAACTTCCACCGCACCCGTTAAAAGCTTTTCCTCCTTATATGGTTGTGTCTTCCTGTAGAACAAGACTGGCAGCTACATAGCAGTCTGACCTGCTCATGGCACCTGTTCTCCATTGTTTATCATTGTCCTCAGTGGCCTGAACGTAAAGGAAATATTTAGATATCACTCAAGTTATTAAGTTTCAGATTTAGTCATAAAATCCAGCTAACGATGATAAAAACAAACATGACAAAAGATGGTTGTATTTGGAAGAAAAACAATGATGACAACACATGGTAGATTATTTACAAGTAAAAGAAAATGTAGATATTAAGTCTCTCAGTGTTAGATTAATAAGCTAAGTAATAAGTAATATTTTTTCACAGCGTTCAGCCTTAGTATTGGGATTACCAGGTTACAACAGTATGGCTACAATACACACTCCTCATTCCAGCTTTTAGTGGCCTTAGTTGTAATTTGTCTGTAAAATCAACCAAAGCCAGAGCTGAGGTGAATTGAGGGGCGACAGTTTATGAGGACATTAACCAGTCACATTTCAATTTCAATTTCTCAGCTTGTCCTTTGGTATGAGATATCTCCTTGTCTTTCCCAGAATGCCAAGTACAGATCAACAATGATGCTTCTTTTCTGTCAGGACCAGAGGCTCTGGCACTGGCTACCTCAAAGCTCAACTCCTCTCAAAGCGAGTTCAAACACTCTTACAGGACCCATCCTCTTTAGAGACTAATGAATTATCTTCCTTTCATTTACATAAGTCATGTCAATTTGTTCATTCTCTAAATCAATATTTGCACGTTCAGTGTGCAGATGAGGCACAAAGAGTGAGAGACACAGAGAGAAACAGAGAGAGAAAGATGGCTCTAGCCTCTGCTGCCAATCCAGATTCGGTTGTCAGAGCTCTGCCAGGGGCTCTTGTCTGAGGCTGCTTATTTATTTTTTCTGCCTTTTGTTTTGGGCCGACTGGCATCTCCATAGTAACAGCCAGAGAGTGGCGGGTCTGGCTGCACTCTGCGCCACATGAAATGGAGTGGGTACATGCAGTGCTCTTCAGATAGGGATAGGCTGCTGAAGATCAGAGAAAGTTACAGTGAAGCTCTTTGCTTTTGGTCTTCACAAAATGGATTTTAGTGAATGAAGGGGTATCAGTCAAATTGTCAAAAGAAAGCACACGCTGGTTTGGACACGTTTTTTGGCGCTATAAGAGTCAGAGTGCACCAAGCAGAGCTTTTGGACAGGGGAAGTGACAATGGAGAAGGGGTTATGATGGCTTGGAGAGAGCTGATGAGCAGAGGATGAGAGGTCGAAGAGGCAGGGTTAAAATGCCTGTGGTTTCCTGTGTTATTTCCCAGACTGCCTTGTTACCATAAGCCAGCTTTGAATAGGCCGAATTAAAGGCAGCCGTCCATAGCTGAAAGAATAGGGGTGAGTCAGCCGCTTTCCTGCACGGACAGCGTTTCTTTCATTCCTCCCTTCTGTGCACCGCTGCGTGCCCCTCTCTCTCTCTCTCTCTCTCTCTCTCTCTCTCTCTGAGTCAGTCCCTATGCTCACCCTCTCTGTCTCCTCTCTTCTCTTTCCTACTGTCTTTCTCTTCATTAGTTTTATAATAAACAATGACTGCCTTTAGGGCTGAAATGACTTGTCAATCGATTAGTAGTCCATCGACAGAAAATTTGTTATTTATAAAGCACCAGATGTCAAACCTTTGCTTCTTCCAACTTCTCAAATGTGAGAATGTACTGCTTTTCTCAGTTATATCATTGCAAAGTGAATATATTTGTCTTTTTTTACGTGTTGATCCGAAAGAAAGCTTAATATTAGGATGTGACCTTGGGCTCTGGGAAATTGTTAGTTGCAGCTGTAACTATTTTGTTACTTTATGTGGTTTAAAATGTTGGTCATTTTAGGACTCAAGTTTGTCAGTCCAGGTTTGGCTCAGCCTTCATCAGTCTAACGCCGCCTTCACATTGGCACAGTAGATACAGCTGCAAAATGACCGGAAGTCATTCATTTCCTATGGAGATTCGCAGACCGCATGCGCATGGATACGAACCGATTCGAACGAGTGCGGTGTGAAAAAAATTGTGTCCGTTGGTCATCCGGATGCGTTAAAAAAATTGTACTCGTACGACAGGCAACGGACGGTTCCTATCCAGCAATCCGAGCGGAAGTTAGCGTTGCTATGGTACTGATAAACAAATCTGAATTCTTAACTTTTAATAGAATAAATAATGATTTCATAACGATATGTTGTCATGTAATCAATTCATGCTCTTCCGTGCAGAAACAATGCATAGGACACCTGCTATGGCTAAGCTGGTTAGCAACAAACATCAAACAATTGACATTATACCGCTACATCACATTAACCGACCTGACATATCAACATCCTGGGCAACTTTTCTCCACGCAGCAGCCTTTGTGTTTATATCTCTATAGCCCTCAGATGAGAGGTCATAGAGAATTGGACATTCAGACACTGACAGAATGAGTCGTTCTAGTCTCTCCGCCATATTTTTTCTACTCGCTTTCAACGGTGTAGTACGACGTCCACTGGGGGCGCATTGCGTATTACGGAGCTGATTTCCAGTGCCAGTAAGCTTGGGGTGCAACGGATCACAAAACTCATGGTTCGGATCAGATCACGGTTTTGAGTCACGGATCGGATCAATTTTCGGATCAGTACAAAAAAGGGGGAATTTAAATGATTTATTAAAAATGTTAACCGTCAACAATAATTACTTCTTTCCCCAGTAAATTGCAGTTAAACAGATGAGAAAGGGGTACAATAACTTTGACTGCACCACAAGGTTGACAACAGCAGTGACCATAGTGCTAGTTTGTGTCTTTTAGCTCTTAGCTTTAGCGGCAGACTGTTGTACGTCCTGGTGTTGGAATCCTCTACAGTGGAATACAGACACACTTTACACCGTTTACAGTTTAGCTGTTAGCATTTTAACCGTGTTTAATCCAGCTACTAGCTAACGGTAGGCTAACGTTACCCAATGCCAAGTGTAACGTTAGTGTTTACTAGCGTGACACGCAGCGATGCTTCCGTTGCCTGTCGGTTTCGGAGCATCAGAGAGCAGTGCAGACATTTAAGTGGCACCGAAATCCACATTAGATACCGCTGTATAAGGCACCGGTGCCATATAAGCACCGGATTTAAACATGCCCTTCATAGAGATTTATCATCTTACTTTAAGTAACAGTGACAGTAAAAATTAATTTCACACTATTATTATGGTTAAACTTTGCAATTGACTTTGCGGTTCACATGCATTCCGAACCGTGAGTGTTGACCACTGATAAACTATGGTCCGTTACACCACTAGTTTGTCAGCCTTAGCTGTACTTACACATTGTTCAAGCCATAAAGAAGTTATTCTATTTTCTGGTTTTAAGATCATAAACACCGTCAACATTCCAGTAGTAATTATGATTTGCACTTCCATATTTTGAAGCTGACAAATCAGACTAAGTACATCTCAGTCTTAAGATGTACAGCTGAGGGATTCTGAGCTAACCCTATAGCCTGACAATATGAGTCATCTGGTGACATCCCCAGGCCAAACTTTATATCATTTTCCCCCATCAGTATTACAGAGTACAGTATGACAGCCTCATGGGGTGACTAGCATAGACTTTTGTTAAGTAATTAAGCAAACACTGCCGGTCACACATCTTTTTCCTTAACATCACGCTGTGGCCTTTGAATTCTCTTCTTATCTCTGCCTTTAACAATATTTCCTTTTCTATCTGTCTTTTGTGTAATTCTTCTCCATCTGGTTGTTTTGACCTTATTCAACCTGTGCCACATTACCTCTCCACACCGTTAATGTGCGAAGAGAAGGTGAAAGTCTTTTAGCACAGCTTGATTTGCTATTAGAAGCTGTTTAATTAGAAAGTGAGAAATGAACAAATCTCCAGTCCTCAGACAGTGTTGACAAACTCTCAGGTGTAACACACACACACAAAAACACTTTTATTAAAACCTGGCCTGTGCTGATATGAGTGCCATTCACATGCTCTGGTGGCGGGCACTGTCTAAAAGACAAGAGTGGATCTGGGTATCTCCAGATGCAGCAAACGGCTACAGCTATGTCAACATTGGCTCGCCTAATTCACATGCTCTGCGGGAGACATCATCTGTTCCTGCAGAAGACCGAAAACATCAAGCTGATACCAGCAGCTTAAAGTGTGAGCTAAACACACACACGCACACACGCACGCACACACGCACACACACACACACACACACGCAAACACGCTTAATAGGACCGCAACTGCACACACAACTCATCGCCACAAACTACATTCGTAAAGGATCAAATGAAGGTGAGCAGAGAAAACAAACTATATTTGAACTTGTGCCAAGTCCACCAGCTATATTTGTATTTAGTTTTTATTATTTAGTCTTGCATTTTTTTATAAGTTAATTTCCTGAATTTGATTTTTTAAAGTCTGTCTACTCCTGCACACTTCCTGATATGGAATGGTATAATTAATTCAGTGCTGTAAGAAAGTCTGTTAAATGTGAGAAATTGATGTTCAGATTTTTGTGAGTTCAATGCTTTTCAGATACCAGTTCTTTCTGAAGTCAGAGCTTTACAGCAATATGTTAATACACTAAATAAAACAAGTAGTGCCTGGTACAGTCAATAAAAATGTTGGACTCAAAGTTGACTTCCAAGTTAACTTGTGTAGCAACACGATTGATTTGTCACTGGTGATTGGGCCGTTGTAACTATTTTGTCTCTCTGCTTAGGACATAATCATTCGATCAGCTTCTTCTTTAGGGCATGTAGGTGAAATTGTTAAAACCAATTAGCTCTCTTAGAAAAAACGTTGTTACATTGTTTATGGTCTTATCTAATATAGGCAATGATTATAATTAAGTTTGTTCCCAAACTTATACAGTTGTGTGTAAAGTGCATTTGGGTGTTGCCATGCTTACTTGAAAATCAAGTTTGTTTGGAACAGACAAAGAAATGTGCCTCTGTAGGTGCTGTATGCGAGGTGTTTGAGTCTCAGAACTACCACAGTCACTGCTGCCTCTGGCTCAGCTCAGGACTCCGTGTCCCAGCTTTTATCATGAAAATTTCTCCAGACCGCCATCCTTTGAGCCAGGGGGGTATGGCTGCCTGAGATTACATGTCTGGTAGCTCTGGCTGAATTTGGCACAGTGCTATGTCTCACTGTGGTGAAAACACATTTGGGACAAGAACCATGGTAGCATCTCAAATTCATTCCCACTCGGGCGCCTGGCAAGCTCACCTGGTAGAGCAGGCGCCCATATATAGAGGATTACTCCTTGACGCAGCGGCTGCAAGTTCGACTCCGACCTGCGGCCCTTTGCTGCAAGTCATTCCCCCCCTCTCTCTCCCCTTTCATGTATTCAGCTGTCCTATATAAAGGCCTAAAATGCCCAAAAAATAATAATAATAATAATTAAAAAAAAATCATTCCCACTCATTCAAGTTTCTGTCATGCTCTGCTGTCACAGTTTTGCTTTATCACCTCAGTGAATGTCGTCACTCTTGCTTCATGACCACGAGCCGAAGACCATTTAACTATCTTTTTGCGAGAAATCTGCACTATTATGAGCCTGCCTGAATGCACAGAAAGTGAAACAGGAAGGGAGCGAGAGTGTGTAGGCCCATGTGAGTTAATCAGTCCCTCCAGAAAAACGCGGAGTTTTTTTGTGATTGTTGCGGGCAAAAATCCTTGATTATGCGGCACGTTTTCTTAAAAAATGCGATGGAATATGCGGGATATTTATGCCATTTTATGAGATGAAAATGCGGGAACTTGCAAAAATTGCGGGAACTTGCGGGAACTTGCAAAAACTGCGGTTTGATGAAAAAGAGAAAAGAAGTGATTCCCCCAACACTGTTCTCAGTAGGTGAAATTACGTCACTTCATAACGTTCCCATGGCAATAGGGGAAAATGGCTGCTCTTGTGTGAAGTAAACGCAACATTTTTCGACTTTCTGCTGAGATATATGTGACTTTTTTGCAACGAAAATGCGGGGATTATGAAATCATGCAAGCCCCGCATATTTTGCGCGGAAATCGGCAATTTATGCGGCGAAAGTGCGGCGTATTTGAAAAAATGCGGCCCCCGCATTAATATGCGGACTTTGGCTGATTATGCATTGAATTCTGCGATCGCATAATCGCGTTTTTCTGGAGGGACTGGTTAATATGTGATAGTGTGTGCATGTCTGTGTGAATGCGTGTATGTGTATGTGTGAGTGTGTGTGTGTGTAGGGATGACTCAGAGCAGTTGCTGGCAGCTAAGGTGAATGTGTTAAGTCCCTCCAGCCTGCCAGTTGATTAGAAATGTGGTTTGAGACGATAAATGAATCCGCGTCTTTCCTCAGTCGGACGCAATTTATTTTTCAGAAATTTATTTTTAGTCTCAATAAAAGCTCATTCGACTATCGAGAACAAAGCTTTGGATCTCGTTTTGGCTGTCAAGCACTTTGAAGTGTAGCTGTCTCACTCAGGCCAAGAAGTGGTGGTGGATACAGTCCACAACCCACTGTCTTTCCTAGCCAAGTTCAAAACCTCCAACCAGACAGTATTTTGGTGGGCACTGTTATTGCAGCCATACAGTTTGTTGGTGCAGCACGTGGCAGGAAAAGATAATGTCCTGGCAGATGCATGTCACGCATGCTAGTAGGGGAGCCTACCTGAGTATCCATCTATGTGAGCGTCCGGTTCACTGTTGCACTCTTTTGATGTTTATTTCCTAAGAGGAAAATTAGAGATTGAAAAAGGTCAGTATCGGAATCCTTTGGAACCGCTGTCAATTAAAGGAAAGGCTACAGACATTTCAGATGCACCTTTCAAGCCGTTAGTGGTTGTTGTTTGATACTCAATATAATATGCAATAAAATAATTTTGTTTCATGATTTAGATTAGTAATTGTGATCAAAGTGATTTATTTTGGAGCAGAAATAAACCAATGTGTCAGCGCTGTGTTTGTAATCTACCTCCAGGCCAACCTGCTTCTCTTGGTTTGTTGTTCTCATGTTTTGCAACTATAACAACTCGTCCATGCACACACACACACACACACACACACACACACACACACACACACACACACACACACACACACACACACACACACACACACACACACACCAAACACACACCAAACACCCACTCTTTCCTATTGTTACAGTGATGTCAGATTATTTTTCTTGCTTTGAAACCCCCCCTCCCACACACACACACACACACACACACACACACACACACACACACACACACACACACACACACACACACACACACACCTTAAAATATACAACTACACACAGCAAGCCAAAACTCCAACTCACTCCCCAGCATGCTGTACAGGAGCGCCTCAGTAACGTCTCACATGAATGCGTGGGGAATCAGCAGGGCTTTGATAACAACATATGTTTTCATGTAGGGATTGGAGTGTGAAGATCCCCGGAGAGAAGCAGAACATTTGCCAGAGGCACAGGGCCAAAGACATTTACAGTGGCTGCACTGGCGAAATGTTTCACTGATTACACAGAATTGAGTACCAAACCAAGGTGAGGTTTCTGAGGAGCAGAAGATCTCACCCTTCAGGTGTTATGCCAACCAAATATCCTGCACTTCCTTGCTGATGGAAGGTGATTTCTGTTACAACCACACTGTCACACTGTTTATACTGAGATCGATTCAGGAGCATTTTGTTGTTGTTGTTTTTGCAGTTGCAGTATGTAATTTTAGTCTTGTCTCACACTGTGCTGTAGGGGAGCCCTGATGGGATAATGATAGCACACTTAGTGCATATGCCACAAATGTATCTTTGCCTGAAGAGTGTATTAGACCATGTATTTTAGACCACTGCTATCATGTGAGAGTGTCTTGGTGGCTTTTACCAAATCTTGCATGCTGTGATGTCCTGCAGTGGTGCCGTAGGTAGAGACGGGCAGGAAGGATGAGAGGACAGCAGCATAATCTGCAGGTGGGGAGATGGGTATGATGCAGCTATGCAGGATCCCAAGACAACCAGAGAACAATCTGTTCTTTGTTTTTTTAGCTTAGCTGTGTGCATATAGTGCTGACTACACACACACACACACACACACACACACACACACACACACACACACACACACACACACACACACACACACACACACACACACATATACATATACACACACACACACACACACACACACACACACACATACACACACGTGAGTAAAAACACAGGTTATAGGTTTCGATGATGTCATATATTATTATATGTCCCATGACATCACCGGTACAGTCAGTACATAGAAGAGCTGCCTGAAGTGGCTGCATGACTTGGCTGTGCATCCTTCAAGTTTATGTGTGTGCACTAACATGTTTGTGCGTGTGTGTTTGCATGCACAGGCCCTTGTGAGCCTTTGCATGAGTGTGTGCAGAAAGCGCAACGTTCTCACTGATAAACAATGCCCATGAGGCCTCGCTGCTCCTGCGGTGCGATGATGCAGAGCTCTGCTGATGGTGGTGATATGTTCCCGTTTGACCTACCATCAAGAAAAACAGTAGGGGAGAACAAAAGTGTTGGAGTACACAATGTTCTTTTCAATGTGACCTTAGCTCTTTACAGTTTTTTTCGACTGCTTAAGCACTATTTTGAAAACGGACCAGTTTTTCAAAACACTACACACGCTTAGCACAAACACACACCCAATTAGCAGAACACCTCAGACCCTTTGCACTTGCAAAAACTATACTCTAATTTATAAAAAAAACATTTTGTTACCATATGAAACACACACGTTTCATATGACTTAATTCTATTTGAAGCAGTTACACACTGCTGTTGCTAACCTAAAACACTTTTAGCAATTCTACTTCTCGGTGATTAGAGTACTGTAAATGAAGTACAGAGAGAAAGTGCAAATTCACCAAACACTACACAAGACCAATGCTCACAACAAAACATGTCCCAGTTTTCATGCTACTGCAGTAGTGTACATAACACTGTTAGCTCAGCAAACAACAGACAAACATAAAATACTGTATCCAGTACAGGTTCAATTACAGAAAAAACAACAAACAAACTAGAAAACTAGACTTGCCTGCTGCATTTTTATAGTGCTTAAACTTGATTGGTGTGTCTACAATTAAGCAAGCATGTGTGTTTACACACCTGATGGCTGTGTTTCACAGATTGGCTCATAGTTGTGATACTTTGCGTGTGTGTGTGTGTCAGTGCTTTGGAATTGCAAGGAAGTGACATCATGGCATACTTCTGTGTCTAATGAATACAAGTGTGTTTAGTGTTTTGCAAATCACTGTGTGTATTGTTTTGCAAAAAGTGTGAGACTGACATTGAGCTTATAGTGGTGCACATATGGGTCAATGTTTTGCTCCTCGAGTGTAAGGTTTTGATAAGTGTGTAATACTTTTGATTTCAGTGTGTGAGCAATCGTCAAAAACTATTTTAGCTCAATATTCTGGGAATGGCCTTGCTGCCAACGCTAAAAAGTAATTCATTTTAGAGCACCGGAGTAATAATATAAGCAGTCTCAGTGTAGCAAAGTTACTATCAGGGCTCATGACAAATAATCCTGTTCTTATTCTCAAAGTGTGTCCAAATCCCAGATCCCATTGCTACAAGACCTCCAGGCTTTTGACTCGCTTACTATAGTAGATCAGTCATTTGTGCTATAATCGACCAACACCTGCGTGTTTGGGCCAAAACAAAAACCTGCTCTAAAAGCAAAGCATGGGCAAAATGCCCGCACTACAGTCCTTAAGAGAACAAGGCAAAACCAGCTATTTTAGTTGTAGCATGGTGAGTTCTGAAACCAGGGCCGATAAGTAAAACTTAAAAAATCAATTACACTGACGGGGGTATGTAGATATGTAGATTCCGCCACTAATGTTGTCCCCAAGCAACGGAGGCGGTAAATGTGGCCTAGGTCTGTTAGCATTCAGATTTATTTGGATTGCACCCAGTGTGACAATTGAACACCTTCTGAATATTGGTATTTAATTGTTATTGCTGCGGCCGACCCCCGCATCTATTTTTGGCAGACGATAGCTGAGCTGGAACAACGTTGTGGGGGTATTTATTTTTCCCTGGGTGCTAAATAAAGAGGCACAGTACGCTCAGTGCTTTTTCTGTCTCTCCCTGTGTTTTAATTGTGTGTATACACTATGTGTTTAACATATACAGTAGGTGTCTTTGTTAGATATACACACATGCCATGTTTGTCTTGCTATCATTTCTTACTCTCATTCTCGCTCAGTGGAGTCGTCTGTTTATCTGTTCTCAGGTCTGGCTAAGAGGTTGATGACCGGCCCCAAGTGCACAGTGATGGTTTTGATTTATAGAGAATTAAGTATCAACATTTTTGGCTCTTGCTCATATTACTCTTTTCACCATCAAACAACCTTCTTTGTTTCTGGCACTTTGTGTCCTAAGCTCAATTAAATATGTATGAGGAAGAATGCAAAATTGGAAATTACCATTACTTAAGTGATCAAAATAAACCATGCATAATCTTACGGGTATAGCTGAATCTAAAGGTATTTTCAGTGCGCAGACAAATGAAATACAACACTATATACTCCATTACACATTATGCCATCTCGGTAACATTTAAATTTGAATACATCAGACTTTACGGTGGCATCTTGTGTGTATCTGCAGGGTTTAAAAGGTATCTTAGGATAAGGTAAGGGCAATTTCAGATTGTCTCTGCTGAACTTTCAGTCTGACAATCCATTTTTACACCTGAAACATGTCCAATGTGCTCGTGCAAACACCATTATCTCTATAAACGTACCAGCAACCATTGAGTATAGAGTACCTGCCATGCTCTCGTCCTTGTGCTTTCATGAGAAGAGTTGTCACAGTACTTAGAACCTTACCTATAAATTCTAGTATGATCCATAAATTTGTATAATGGATACTAGTAAATTCAAAATACTGAAGTTGAGTTAGTGTATTTATTGTCCTCATTCATGCACATTGGGCATGGTGCTTCCAAGAGACATTATGGCAAATGCTTCAGAAAAACATGAATGGCTCTGGTGATTAGCCCTTTTTTCTTTATTTTTAGGCCACGCTGTGACCGATAGAAAAAGTTCCCTGTTCCCATATGCTGATTGGGGGAATGTGGCCATGGTTTCCATGGTGATGGTTTAACCCAGTTTGTCTCTGAGGGTCTGTGGATTGTTTTTCATTGTGCTCAAGAGCGGAGATGGAGACAAGAGGGCAAAATTGAGAGAAAGAGAATTTGTCACAGCTTGGATCGCAATATAAAAATAAGAGATGTTATACACAACAATACACATTGTTATTTAAATAAAAGAAAAATGTTCATGTCATGTAAACAGTGTTTACATGTTCACAAATCAATGCAGAGAGGAATGAAATTAATCTCTGTTATTTGATTCAGTGAGAATATGGTTCAATGTAAATCTGTAAAATCATATGTGATTGCCAGAGAATTAAAAGAAAACAATCCAAAAGCATATTTTGTCCATGCAAGATTCAGAAGCGTTTCTTTTGGGTAATTGTACTTTTTCATTTTGGTACCCTGCTCTCTGCACCCTGAGTAAAATGTTCACCAGCACAAAATGGAAATTGAAGTTAACTTCAAATAGCCTCTGCTGCACCGCATGGTCCCCAGGTGCTGATGAATCCCTTTTCTAATCTGTATAGCTCACACAGGCCTTCTAAACTGTCCATTACAAGTGATACGCTCCTCTGAGACAGAGGCACCTCCTTCTGTTTTGTTTACAATTCAATCTGTTATTTCTTGCCTTAATTCTGCTTTTATCTTACATACTGTATAGCATAAAGCCACGTCAAGATTCATCACTTAAACAGATGGCTGAGTTTTCAAAGATGCTAAAACATAGCTAATTGTTCAAAGTGAAAGCAGCAGTGATTGGATTTTGTTTGAACAATAGCAAAGCTTCATCAAAGTTGGATTGTCATTATTTCGGAATACACGATGCGAGACCAGCGCAGAAAGTCTCATTTCCCCAGAGAAGGTGGGAAGACCAGACTATGGTATCTCTGACTGGTGCTGCTTAATGTGTCCCATACAAGAGTTTGAGCCTGAATATTAAGTTTCCTAATTAGTATGCATGTAAAACAATGATTTCTTAGAAGTTTGAAAACTCATCCTGAATAAACAGAGCAAGTTACAAAATATCATTCATTCATATTCCAAAGTAGTATAGAAATAGGCTCATCTCTGCTCTGACGAGAAGCAGTGTGGTTCATCCAGGTAATCTGTTTCAGGCCATTTCCAGGACTCAAAACACTTTAAAGTTTCTTTTCCCTGTAGTACTGTCCATAAAATCTTAGATTATGTGTTAGCTTGCTTGATTGAAATGGTTCCATCTTACAATTTCCAGATGGAAAATCCTGTTTCCAGCTGAGATTACTTAAGAAACATAAAAATGTAACACTATATCTTTCATCTGGTATGAACACATTATGTTGAGACAGCTGAAAAAAGTTGTCAACAGTTGCCTAAGTGAATACAGCATGTAGTGTCTTTTTAGCAACAGTTTGCTTTATTTGCAATCGTTTCTTAAAAGCATCATATGTCTTACACTCCAGGATATAGTGTTCCTTCTCTCACAGTAAGAGTCTTCTTTCAGAATAAAATCTACTTTTTTTTTTTTACTACTGTGAGTCCATTCAGCTTTACAGTTACCAGCGCACATAGCTAATGAACAGTTCCAGGTACATTTTGCAATGTGCATCTCAGATAAAATTTTCACTCACTATGACCACTACTTTGTCATTACTAAACATTGTGTCAAAATATTAACAATATTGCAGTCAGTGGGCTTATTTGCTAGGGGTGTGCGGTTCAGAAAATGTCATGATTCGATTCCGATTTTTAGGCTCACGATTCGATTCAATTTCGATTTTCGATTTAAAAACGATTCTCGATTTAAAAAAAAACCGATTCTCGATTTAAAAAAAAAACCCGATTCACAGTATATAAATGTAGTTACTTTTCCCATGTATGTATGTATGTATGTAGCTATGTATGTATGTATTATACATCACTTATACATCATGTGGATTTTTTATTTAGTTTATTTAGTATCTTTTATTGTCCATATTATTTGTCATTTTAACATCCTGTTATGATGTATGTTCTGTGTGATCTCTGTAAGCTACTGGGACCTTGAATTTCCCCTTAGGGATCAATAAAGTATCTATCATGTGATTTCAGTAAAATATTTTTAAAAGAAATAAAAAATTAAAAAAGCTTGAATCGCGATTCGAATACGAATCGATTTGTTTGCACACCCCTATTATTTGCTAGCTAACAACCGCTAAGGAAAAATCCAGCATATAGATAGCAGTAGAGTTTAGCGACAAAACTAAATTAATTAACATTACTTCACTTTTCCATGTTGGCTTTGAGCGGTAGGCTATGCATCCCCAGTAACCTGGAAAATGTTTTAAACAGTAAGTGAATACAGCGTGTCGGAGGAATACAACGTCTCCTGCAGCGAGGAGTCAAAGGCAGAGGGGCCGCAGAGTTCGCTAACAAGCTTCTTATCTCATCTGGGGTCTGATAAACAGTAAATTCATCAAATTCAGTGCCCATTACACTATTTTCCAAGTATAGTAGCTGTCCTACTTCACGGGATCCGCGTTTTCATGGTAAATCAGCTGTCGTCGCTCTTTGTCACACTGCCTGATTAACTGCTATACTCGCACTGTTGTTTATTTGGTTGTCATGACTTTGCGAGTGATGACGTCCTATCACTATTCCAGTTGCTCACCCTCAAAGGGGAGAGAGAGCCGATGACTGTTTGCTTGAGTTCAGTTCAGACTTCATGACATTTCATAAAATACTGAAGCAGCTACAGCATAAAATGTTGCTCCAACTAAAAAGCGCATTTTAAATTGTGCTGTAGTAATATATAGGCCTAATAGGTACAGTATGTCTATCTGTAGTATCAGACAAATTACCAACACTCTTACTAACACCATGATGCGTGAATCCACAGCAGAACTTCATGTAGCAGCAGACCTCGACTGATCTCCTTTAGTGTGTATCTGCCTGTGTGTTAAATCAATCATTACCACCTTATGTTCACTGACAGCTTCAATATCAACTATACAAGATACAGATTTAGCAATCTGTTTCTCTGTTTCTTCAGAGTCATATTGTCCATCTTTTATTCATTGCCTTTATTTTTTTATTCTTATACGTATCTTTGAAGTCTCTCTGCCATCCTGCTGAGTCTGACACAGCATGCAGGGTATCACAGTCATTTAGTTTATTCAGCAGACATTGGTGTCACACTAAAAGTTGGTTGATATTTCTGTGACTGTAATCTCTGTTCTTTCCAACTCTTCCTGGCAGATTATATATCTCCCTGCAACATTTTATGAATCACCTTTTTCCTTTTCAATTGAATTGTCTCACTTTGTTTCTCCCTCCACACATATATCTGTATGTGTCTGTCTGATCATCTCGTTCATCGAAGAAGCACATTTTGGTGAGCAAAATTGCTGACAAGACTCCCACCTCATTACTCCGGATTTCACTTTTTGTAAAGCATACTGTCTCTAAATACTGCAGGCAAAGGGCAAAGTCCAAGAGGTTGAGTTATATTCTTTCATCTCCCATTCTGTCCATATTTGCAATTACGTCTGGTTAAAGCTACTATACATGAGTGCTTGTTGGCATCTGTTAAAGAGAGTTTTGCATTATCTCTTCCTGTGCAACAAAAGTATCTTTTGCCATATATCTAATGCCTGATATTCATTTGGGCAAATGGGTAGATACAGATGGTAAAAGAAAATTTCCTAAGCTATTTATTAGACGGGATTTGGGAAAGTAGTGTTCAAAGTGTCTTAATATTATTCTGAAGATGATGTGTATTTGTATTTTTTACCATCTGCCTGCAAAGAATGTTCTTCTATATATATATAATATACCATGTCCACTAAAGTGATTATTTGTCTCCCTTCTGTCCCTCTTTTGCCATCTCTTTGTCTGCAGGGACCCAGTTCATTGGAGGATCCTTCCAGTCCCAGTTCAGCCAGCACACAGCAGCCTCGAGATCGACACAGCTTTGTCCAGGAACACTTCCAGGCTCAGTACAAGTGAGAAGCGTAGACATGAGCAGCATGCTCAGATATTCCAAAAGCTTTGTTTTACTTCTAACGTGGCTGATTTTCCCCCATTTGTTGGCCTTTAAGTTCAAGATAATGTCAAATCCAGTGCTTTTTAGTCTCTGTAACTATTTAGAAATGTAAGATGGCTGCAGTGTGACTGTGTGAGATCAAGTCTGGTCAAGTAGATTCTGTATCTACATTGTCTAAACTTTTCATTCTGTCTTGCGTAAATGACCAAGAACTAGTCTAGAAGAAACTTTAACGTTTCATCGTAGTTAATTGAAATGAGAATAATTTACTCTGAACACTAGACTATGGAGTAAGGCCAGATTTCCCAACAAACTTTATGGGATGCCATCCACGAGATTAAGCCTGACATGCCGACTCAAATATGAATCCCATTTATAACACTTTATGCAATATTAAGGGTTCATTAAATACTTTGGGAGAACAAGTTTCCGAGTTTGAGCAACTTGCAACATTAAAACAAATTGCATGTGTTTTAAGTAATGCTATCACGGACTGTTACTCTATAGTTTGATAATTCCTTCTACTTCTAATTACAGAGTCTATCCTGAGGTTGTAGCTCTTTTGCGTTAGATTGTCTAGTTTTTCTTTTGCATTGAGGCGTTTTCTATTTGTTCTTGTGAGTATTTGTTTTGGGACCTCAAGGGGTTTATCCTGATATATAAAATGTGACCAAAAAAAAAAAGGACAAAACTTCAGTCAAAAGCCTATAACTCAAAGCTCTTAGTGAGAAGTAGGACGAGGACTTCTTAAGTTCTATCTATCTTAAGTTCCTTATTAATTATGCAGTAGGCAGGCTGGATCCCACCAGGCACTATATCTAATGTCCTGAGGTTGTGTTTAGAGTGCAATACATACCATTAAAGAGAATAGGTATTAAGCACAGGTGAGAATATTTTTTTCTCCTTTGTGGATAAGAAACAGTATCTTGAGAAAGTAGGTCAGACAGACCTGTGAAGGATTCAGGGGATCCATCTTTAGTGCTGCCTTCTGTTCCTCTTTGCTTCATTTACAGAGGAAAGTCAAACTGATGTTCTCTAGTTTAATAGACCCTCAAATGGAATTGACTCAAGACCTTTTAGTAACCTGGTCGACACAACATCACCTCTTACCTTCGCTTTGCACTTGATTCCTGAATAATATAACTGTGATATAAAATGGTAAATAAGGAGAAAGGCTTGTTTCATTTCAGACTTTAATGTTGTGATTGGACGATCAGATTATTTGAAATAACTAAATTGGCAATAGTAGGGTAGTCTTTTTTAAGGGTGTGACGAGACACTCCACTCACAAGACGAGATGATACACGATATTGGGTCCACAAGAACGAGAAGAGATTTTAACACTATTTCAAAGAAAACTTCAATGACGAAATGTGACTGGAAGAATAGTATTTTATTTAATTGAAAGTCACAAAATGAAAAACAAGCACTGTGAAAGGTTTTGCCAAAAAGTCACGTAGCTTCTGTCCTGTATAACTAACCTCTTCATACCTAAGAACTGCGACGTTTCCACCAGGAATTCAAAATGCTGCCACATTAAAGTGCGGATCGGGCCGCATTTTTCTGTCCGAGCCCGGCCCGCGTCCGACAGAGCAGTAACCGAACCCGACCCGAGCCCGACAGACATTAAGATATTTATGTCCGAGCCCGACCCGAGCCCGACACAGTTAAAATCACATTTTTTTCCCCCCACTAATGACACATGTACGTTTGTTTGTGTGGAAAGCCCACTTTTATTAAGCAACTGTAGGCTCATTTACAGTCGGCTTAAGACTTATTTGTGTTTGGGTTGAGTGGAGATTTATAGAAAGAAAGATCACGCCTCAACCAAAACATACATGACTTTCAAACAAGAATAAAAAAAAAAAAAGTGAATATGTTGCCCATTAACAAAGTGAACCTTGTGCTTTTCCAAGCTTTTAGCTCCACATATAAATTATTGTACACTCTGGAAACGGGACATGGATTTAGTCAAATGTCTCTGGGTGAGAAGTGATCATGTTGCTCACAGTCTGAATCCCCTGGAGAGTGGTCCTGTCATGTTTGGTCCATCACACACAGTCGACCCGAAGCAGATTAGTGTGTGATCCAATCAAAAAAAAAAGACAATATTGACCACCACACTGCGAGGTTAACCAGACATTTATTCATGGGATTATCCCATTCCCTCATTGGCAGATGGTGGATTGAACGCTTAGAATCGGACTGTATCCCTGCGGAGCCTTGTCTCCCATGATGCTCTCTGCCTGATTAATTGAAACGGTTTGCCCTGGATCCGAGTCAGCTGTAGAAAAGACAAGCGACTCTAAGGGGTGAAGATGTTTGTTGAAGATCTCCTTCAGTCTCTTTCTCTCTCTTCTTCCTTCTTTATCACACTATTCACATTTACACACACAGCTCAGTCTTTATATGCCATTATCAGATCAGCTGATTACAGTGTTACGAGAGGTCTTTCAGGAAGTTTATGTAGCTAGTTTTGATAAGGGTCAGAACTGATATGATATGATACATGAGGGAGCGTGTTTGTGTACGCTGATTTAACCCAGTGCTGCAGGTGTGTGGGAGAGATTCATTAAGGGATTCATTTAGGAAGAAAAAAAGGAGAAGCTGGAGGCTTCAAGCCGCAGGACACACAAGAGCTGCAAACCACACGCTGAAAGAAGACACTATTTGAAAGACAAACTTTTTTGTAACTTTTTAAAACCTGAACTACAACAAGAGAAACTGTGTTCCTTTGTTCTATGAGCCCATTTTAGCTTAGCTGTGGAACAATAGTCTATATCGGCGACTGTTCATTTACGGGATAGTTCAGGTACCGCCAGATGTCCCTAACTTTATGCTTTCTTTGAGTTAACTTTAAACTCCAGTCAGATCCAGCGACATTAACTGGTCCCATGGGATGAAAATTTCACTTTATGAGTTTTTTTAAACATTAATATGAGTTCCCCCAGCCTGCCTATGGTCCCCCAGTGGCTAGAAATGGTGATAGGTGTAAACCGAGCCCTGGGTATCCTGCTCTGCCTTTGAGAAAATAAAAGCTCAGATGGGCCGATCTGGAATCTGCCCCTTATGACATCATAAGGGGAAAGGTTACCTCCCCTTTCTCTGCTTTGCCCGCCCAGAGTATTTGGCGAACCCATGAGAAAGAGAGAGACATCATGGCTTGAAAACAAGCGAAGCATGGCAGTTGGTCAAGGCCACACCTCCATCCTCCACCTTGTATCCAGCTCATTTATATAGCTCTCATTTTGTCTCTCACTGTATTGTGTGAACTGCTCCTGTTTACATCATCTTTGTTTTGCTGTTACTTGCTGCTGCAACTGCCAATTTTCACCACGCGGATTATTTAAGACATATTATTGGTAAGTCCTGATGAAGTCTAAAACTTTAAGCTTGCTGCATCACAATGATTGTAATGTCGTAGTTCGTTTCAAAATAGTGAACAAATCTGTAACTATTTTGCATAATCCTGTATCATAACCTGCCGTGGTATAGCAAATGAAATATTTAGCTACATCTGATACTTTTTTGTCACAGAACTGTTACAAATGGCGCTTACCCACTGCTAGTACCTGCTCTACTCGGCTCGGCTATGCGCATCTCGGCGAGCGTGACTGGTCGTCGACGCTGCAGGAAACTGCTGTGGCCTAACGCGACACACACACAGAACGTCGAAGGTGTGTTGCCACAGCCGGAAGACACATTTTGTTTCAAAAGAAGCTGGAGGCAGCAAAAAAAAAAAAAAAAAACGCTGGCTAAACTATTTAAAAATGTCGGGTTTGTTCAGGCACCCCTGTCTGTCTCTCGCAATAATGACACAGTGATTCTCTCTGACCAATCAATAGTCTGCAGGTTTTCACGTCACCTTTTGGTATCGCCTCAGCTCGCTTGGAACCCACGACAGAGGTGATACTAAAAAAAGTACCTTAGCAGGTACCAGGGACTTTTTTTTCATTATTGGAAAAACAAAAAAGGCGAGTCGAGGTACCATGTAATGGAAAAACACCATTAGTGAATAAATGAAGCACTCCTCAATTAACAATTATCTTACAGCCTAGATTGGCTATTTTCTTCATATTGTAGAAAAATAAATAAAAATAAAATAAAAATATATTATTTAACTTATATTACTTTCTCCCTCCAAGACCTTAATGAAGTGCTGGCTGCTCTCCTTCAAACCACATCACATACACAAGTTATGCTCTAATTCAAACCACTGATCCAGTTCTAAAGTCTGAGGCAGTATTATCCCCTCACTCTCACTGACTCCCTCTCATTTAATAAATAATAGACCAAGGTTTGTAATTTGTTTTCTTCTCTGGGTTTCATCAGGCCTTCAGTGTAAATATGCTTTATATCCATTTGTATTCTCATCACATTACTGTATCTCAGTCTGAGTTAGGAGACTTATTACTTCATCTACTCTCCTTTTTCACTCCTCTCCTCCATCTTACTTTCTTTAATCACTTGGGAACCGGAGTCACTTTGGATCTAAATGCACACTAACAAAAGAGCAATCACTCCTTCTCAATTTCGCAGCGTCTTATTTTTGTCTGTCTCCATCTCTATCTTTTACTCTCTCTGGCCTTCCCTTCTTTCTGTTTCAATCACTTGGTTGATCTCTCTTTCTTCCCTCTTCTTCCTTCCTGATTCTTTTTATGTCTCACAGAGATGCTCCTCAGAGGCATTCAGTGGAGTTGTCTGATCTGAATAAATGTTTGCGATTAGAGCCGGGGCTGTCTTGTGGTTTGGGCTGCCGATGTGGGAGTCGGTGCTCAAGTCACTCTGTTGTGCTGCGGTGTTTAAATGAGTCTTTGTCAAAGCCTCTCTTCCCTCCCTCCCTCCTCCTCTGTCTGTCGCTCTCAGTTTGTGGCATCTATTTTTAATTGCCTGGGAGACGTGCGGAAAGCCCCGGCCTCTATCTCCTTCTTGACAAACAAGATAGTTGAGAATTGTTTGTCTTATCACAGTGGCTTTTATATGGATGCAAATTTAATGTGAAAACATTTTGGATATCGAACAGTTTGAATAATAAATGTTTTCGGATACAAACTCCAGTTTTTATGATTTCCAGGTTTACAGAGCAATTGAAACAAAGGAAACTGAAAAAAACATGCAAGTGAATTTCTCACTCTCAACTGTCATGAACAGTTATTGCAAAACCTTTTAAGAGCCACTTATGCAACAAAGCAAACTGATAGCTGTCCACTTCGCTTGTTCTCTTCTCCACCAATTAAATATATTTATGCCAACTCCTTTGAAGACTCAACGCTTCATAAAAGAGTGCAAACTTTCTCTCATCTTTTAAAGATGGTCCCCAGGGGCTCCAATTTTCAGGTTATGCTGTGCTCGCGCTGACCTCTCTGAGGCATCCGTGTGGTCGTTCCACGCTACACATCTGAGTTGCTGCTGAGAATATGGCCAGACGTTGACCTTCCTTACTTTGATTTTGACGCTTCCCCCACCCACAGTGCTTTTTCCCGAGCCCAGCCTCACGCACCACTCTCCCTCCCGCTGATACATCCCAGCTCCCTCTATTACCACACTTTACGTGGGTGCTAACCAGTTACTGCAGGGCATTATGAAATGAAAGTAATTCTTTGATTTCTTTTTTTGTTGTTACAAAAAAAACAAAAGAAATCTGCCTAGTCATTTGCCACCTCACTCTGGGCCAGATGTACATACATTTGCGAAAGTAGCGTTAACAGCGCCATCCCGCAACCCGCAGAAAGCGCACGCTGTAATACATCAGCTTACGTCGTATTTACCAAACCTGCAGTTCATCGGGTAATCAGCGCCTTTAAAATGCACGCAATTTACGGTATATATACCGTAAATTGCGTGCATTTAAAAGCGCAATTGAATGAAGAAATCCTGCTTGATGCGTGTTATTTCGGCATTAGTGGTGGGGAAATGTATGTATTGACCAGTGCGCTGTAGCAAACCGTTAAGTACTGGTGCTATGATACGGCTGAGTGCAGACTGCGATATTCCCACTGCTGATGCTATGACTGTTTGAAATGATCCTGATGCTAACATTTGTAATGCAGCGAGGAGTTTAACAACTGCTGGAATGGAATGTGAACGCTGAGTCAGAGATTCAATGTCATCTTTGATTTCTTCCAGTAACTGTAATATTGCATGGCTGCTTAATCTGTAACGCTGATTTTGAATGATTTTGTTTTCACTCAACTGAAAAAGTGTGATCCTTGTGGCAAAAATCTTTTCAGCTCGTCTCCTTGGCCTATGTCTTCGTCTTGCTCGGATTACTGCTGCCATTTCACCAGGAGGCATATGCAAGGAAACCCACTTGCGGCTGGTTTACACCTGCTTTTAAGAGGCGGAGAATTTTCACCGCATAGGAGAGGCGTGCTTTCACAGGCTTTTTTTTGTACATACCGCGGAATACGTAATTAGGCACACTTTATTTGCCATTTTTAGCTCCCGCGACAGGCAGTCTGCGCTTTTACCTCAGTGCGGCCTGTTTGTACATTCCTCACCATGCTTTTACGCGCACATTGCGAAACAAATACGCCTGAAGTGGGCACAAAAGCGTTGGTACATCTGGCCCTCTGAGTTATACAGTAGGTACCCACACCAGCACTTACATACCTGAACCACTGGAGCCTACAATGACCTCTGGAAATGATCATTTAAAATACACCACATCACATGACTAACACTGTGACAATTACATTTGACTCTGGTCCTGAAAATGTAGTCAGATTTGTGATTGAATGCAGGGTGAGGCCACATAAGGAAGGCAAACATTTAGGGATTTTTACTTCTTAGAATTGAGATGACAATTTAGAGCGGAAATGATCAATCGGTTATTAAGTATTAATTTGATTCATCCATTTGTCGCATTTATTGTCATTTTTCAAGCAAGGCATTTTACCAAACACATTTATGATTCCAGCTTCTCAAATGTGCTGCTGTTGTAGCTTTCCATTGCTTAGCGATAAATACAATGTTTTCATGGAAGCAATGTACAGGTGTGAACCACATTAGCCCTGAGCTGCAGTACCCAAAGAGCCAAAAGCTTACCGAGAACGTGTGTGTGTGTGTGTGTGTGTGTGTGTGTGTGTGTGTGTGTGTGTGTGTGTGTGTGTGTGTGTGTGTGTGTGTGTGTGTGTGTGTGTGTGTGTGTGTGTGTGTGTGTGTGTGTGTGTGTGTGTGTGTGAGAGAGAGAGAGAGAGAGAGAGAGGCAACTTGAAAAGTTATTTGTCATTCATAACATTGGCTTCTGTCAAAGTTAAAGAAGCTTTTGCCCAAAAGATTGGCGTTTTAAAAGCTAAGAGTTAAGAGAGATGAGTTCCCTCCAATCCATAGCCAGTGACACATGACTTGACTGACTGACTGAGTTAAAAATTAACTCTCATGAGTGCTCTCCTTTTCAGTCCCCCGGAGGAGCACTGACTTATAGACAACTATGACATACTCTATAATAGTTTGCTGTGGTTTTGTTTAGGTGATGTGGCTCCTACCAGCTGGCACACTTGAGACTTAGGTTGCCCAAACAAGCGTGATTTGTTTAGATGCTTGTCATATTAACTAAGGCTCAGAGCAGCTACAGGTTCGTAATTTCTTTATTTTACAAATAATGCAAGTCACCTTTTGTCTCCTTTTATTTATGCAATAATCACTGCATCAAATCTGTATTGATAAAATTGATCAAAACTTGTAAAACACTCTGGTGGTTATGATGAGTACTTTTGCATCTAATGCAGAACATGCCAGTGATGATTCGTCCATAACAATCTAACCAGGTGCTATAATTCTGTATTCTGCACACACTTGGTCATTGATCATCATAGTAGGCCTAAGGGGGATTCAGAAAGTTAAAGAAAATGTGTATGGTTTACACACATATTTCTTTTTGACTTACCAAAGCATCACTGCATCTAGTGCTGATGTTAACTGTGTGTTGTTTGTTCTGTTTTGCCTGGCTGTAAAACACATTTCTCCCTATAGGATCATAAATAATTCTCAATGAGGACGTGACATTTGGCACTAGCAAGAAAACTAGATTAAAGTGTCATGATATTCTTGACCTTTGTTTTTAGAGACTGAATTGTGTGGAGTAATTGTTACTGCAGGGGAATCTGACTGGCATCTTCAACACTTGTTAGTTAACAACAAATAAAATGAAACGCTTAACCTTTATGAGAGGAAAGGTTTTGCTAGAGTAACCTCGGTTTCTTTGTTAACCATATTTTTTTGTAGTTCTATTTACTCCAAGTTAAAGCAACACTATGTAACTTTTCCCACTTTGGTCCCCCTACAGGTTGTCTCATTGGAACTACAGGTCACGCGGCTGTTCCAATGAGACAACTTGTAGGAGGACCAAAGAAGGAAAAGTTAGTGTTGCTTTAAATACCAGTAACAAACTCTGTTGTGTTGTGTTTGGGTGTGCGTCTCCACCTGAGCCCAGGCCTCCATCCATCACTGTCAGCCGAGCAGTCAGCTGACACTGTTTACACCTTAAGTAAGGTCAAGACGGCAGTTACTAAACAATCAGATTTCTTTCACAAGAACATTTAAGTGTGGTTGCTGCGGGACCAAAGCTGTGCCCAGAATTATTTTTGATGAAAATAAAAGCTGAAAAATAAAAAAAAAAACAGGAACAGATTTTAAAAAAAAAGACAGCTGTAACCAAACTTGACAAAGGGTGCAACTAAATATTTTGTTTGTTATTATTATATTATATATATAATATATATAATATAATAATTATATAGCTTTACGCATTGATTGCCTCACATGACATCATGTTTATTCACCACCCTTGTAACTTGCCATTCCGTCAGATTTTGCACTCGCAGCTGCTCGCACTCACACAGACTTTTGACTGAAAGAAATACCAATACAGGTGTTAGTAAATATTTTTCCGTAGGCTGTCAAATACATTCTTTCGAGCAGCGAACATCAGCTCATCCCTGACACCATGGGCCTTTCCCAATTCCCAAATTTGTACCTCCTCGACTCCTCGATCCTCCAGCTTGTGACACGGAAATTATTCTCAGTGCGCCATGTTGAAGGACGTCTCTATTCCTAACATGCACATCGAGGAGCGAGGATTGAGTAGACTACCCGGAGGAGCTATAATCGAGGATACGCCGATGTATCCTTTGCGGAAGTCTTTTCACCCATGGCATGTAAACAAAGAGGCATGACAGAGCGAAATGGGGAGAGAGAGAGAGAGAGAGAGAGAGAGAGAGAGAGAGAGAGAGAGAGAGCGAGCGCAATAATAGAGTTATATATCCGCGGCCCCGTGGCTAATCTAACGTTACAGATCGGGCCGGTCTGATCATACAAATTAACATTCTGATTAATAGTGGGTGGGTGAAAAAATACACAATTAAAAATATTAACGTTCCCTAAAATGTGAACATAGCAGAGCGGCTGTCGGACGGACAGCTTCATTTGTGAGTGTGAAGCTAAAGCTGTTTCCTCTGTCAAGTTTATAACTACAGTTCGTTTTGCTGCTTAAATATCCGTTGATAGAGCTGCAGTGACATTACTTTGCACATGTTAACATTTACAAGCAGCCTCATTAAAGTAAATTTTTATAGAAAACACTTAACAACACATTAATACAATACATACTTTAAAAAGCAAAGCAGCCTACAGGGACTGTAGGGGGGCAGTGAAATGTCCAGCCAGGTCTCTAAATCAGAGAAAATAATTTATTCAGGTGGGTGGAGGGTGGATGATTTTAAACCTATACACGCGGATTCGGATGAAGACCAACGTGATACTGCATAATGTTGAGAGATGCTGCTGATGGAGTGTTATTTATTTAGCTCCGAGCAGATCGGAGGGATTCTGAGCAGCTCAACTTTCTTCATGATAAAAAAGACTAGCTGCTGCTGTGTTGTGCATGCGCATGTTTGTGGCTATATTTGGTACAGCTCCAGGTATACAGACCTGGTGGTCTTTTGGTTTGACACCTGAACATTGTACACACAATACAACCCTTGTTCTCTGTCTATCACACAGACACACATAAATACCAGCAGGAATATTACCTCCTATTCTCCAACAGACTGGAAACACTCCCAGCGGCAACACAAGCTTTTTAAGTGATGCTGTGTTTTTCTTGTGTGTGCGTATGAATGTTCCTGCACGCAGATATGTGAATTTCAGTGTAGGTAAGAGTTTTGAACGTTTTGTGTGTGTGTGTGTATGTGTGTGTGTGTGTGTGTGTGTGTGCACGTGCGTGCGCGCGCATGTGTGTGAGTGAATACAGCCTGTCACTCCACTTTTCCGAGTACAAACTGGCATCATTAGCGAGCCTGTGACTGGCTGCCACGGCACAATGGTTACAACACTGACAGTGAGGAAATGTGGAGTTTGAAAACTGTTCAACTGTTATTTCCAGCATATTTGTACATTTGACAAGTTTGTATGTCCACAAACTTGGATACAGTTCAACTGGCAGAAATCCTAGTGAGACACTGGGAGATGAAACGAGCATCTGGCAGCACACACACACACACGCACGCACGCACGCACGCACGCACACACACACACACACACACACACACACACGCACACATGCATGCATGAACACACTCTAAAAGCTGTCAAGAGTGTTAAGAGAGACATAACATTGCAATAATTTGCTTCAAATATCAAATGCATACAACAGCAAAAATGAATATCAGCAGGTATCAAAAAACTGCTTTTCAAGTTTTTGGTGCAAAACAGAAGTCACATTAAAAACTTATATTCGGCAACTTATTAGCAATATCCACACTTGCTTTTTCAAAAATGCTGCATCTACACTTTCAAGCTTGTTTAAAGCTTATTATCCTATAGAGGATAATAGGTTTCTCTCAGATGGAGACAAATGGCTAACTCAACCATGTTTGTCAAGTTGCCTTAGAGAAATAGTTTGAGTAGAAAATGTAATGTGTTTGAATCAGCTCCAAATGAGTACACGGAAAGCAACACAGCCACCGAATTGCATTAAATGACGTGAATGAAAGGATTATGTTCCAATCTGAGAGGAGGATTATGTGACTCGAGAACAAACGGAACCATAGTGTTTTCACTTGATTGCCATATGAAAAGGATAGATTACACTCAGGTTTTGGAAAGGACAACAGGTTGTTTGAGGCTTGGTTTCATTCATGGTTTGTTAAGATAAAAGCATTACTCACAATAGGAATGTGCGTAACTGGAAACTTAATGTGGATTTGCAGTCAGAGCTGAATTTTATTGTATTTGCTTATCCGTTCCCACGTTATTATTTCAGTGTCAGACTACTGTTTCTTTCCATCACACAATCTTTTGAGGGATTCCTGGTAGGGCTGGGTACCGAATTCAATACTTTTTAGGAACCGGCCTCTAAAGTATTGAGTATCAAAAAATGCCTCGTCATTCAATAGCCAATTTCAATACCTAAGGAGTAAATCTCATCAGAGTCAGTGAGCCAGTAAACACGCAGGATGCTTCTACCAAGATCTAATAATGTTTGTGATTGGCTGTCTAACGTTGCACGTCGCAGAGACACGCAGGAAAAACTCGCACAGAGACTGGGCTCAAGTAGTAGGAGCTGAAAAATAAATAAAAAGAGTTGTGCTGTTATGTGTAATGTTGTAATTTCTTTTTGTTTCATAAAATTGGTAACGATGACAGGATAAACCAGTTACACTTACCACAGAAGTCATAGAGCAACAAAAAGAGCTTGTTAGCCTAACTAGCACTGTGCCATTTTGTACATGTATGTCTTAAAGGAATACTTCAACATTTTGGGAAATGTGTTAATTCACTTACATGCCAAAAGTTCAACATTATGTTTGTGCTTTTAATATAAAGCTAGAGTCAACAGCCAATTAGCTTAGCTTAGCATAAAAACTGAGGGAAACAGCTAGCCTGGCTCTTTCTAAAGGTAAAAGTTACTGCACCTGACCAAGAAATAGCTAATGCATACCCTGACAAATTGTTTTGTAATTTCTTACAATTTTCATACAAATTAAACTTAGGAGATATAATGTGCTAATGAGCTTTGGATGTGCTGGTGGATTTTGTTACCTTTGGACAGAGCCACTGATAGGATGATATTCCAGCATTCAGGGTTTACAGATGCATGTGGTTTGCAGGAGAAAAACTGAGGCCTGGAATTTGCAGAGCTATTCTGAGTCATCCATACAAGGTGCAGAGACTATTTTGTGTGAGCAGAAGAAATAGTTCTCACCTATGTCAGCAGAAAACATGTACTTAAGTCCGGTCCACTCGTATGTTACTTTAGACACTATGGATACATGTGTCTTGCGTGTAAAAATGGCTGTCTCCTTTGTTCAGATTGTTGAATAAGGTACCAAATTACTCTTACATGATGTCACGTCTTTTGTGATGGTAATATGTCTCCTCGATCACTCTACTCATTCATCATTGTTTTATTACAGCCAGGCTACCTTTTTCTCCTGTTGTAGTCTTTAAACAAAACAAAACTAAGCTAAGTTAAGGTAACTGTCTCCTGTAGCTACATATTTAACACACATGCTGTGTTCCAGTTGAACTGGGAAGTTGGAATTTCCTGGTTTCGAGATCATTATGAGTACTATCTGTCTGTGAAAACTGTATTTGGCTGCATATTTTTGCCCATACTGCAGGTTGGGATACCAAGTTTTTCTACCCTCATGTCATTCCCTCACTCTGATCAGCTCCACGCATGTCGGCTCAAAGACCTTGACGGGTCCTGTCCGTGTCTTTGTTCTCCATCAGCTTTGCTTTCTTATTTTTGTCAACTTGACTATCCTGCTCAACTGTCTGTTCGTTTTTTAATCTGTCCTCCCACTGAGCCCTGCACTTTGTTGTCGTTCTCTTAATCTTCTGTCTCTTTGCTCTCCACTTTTGTTCCCTCTGCCTCTCCAACCTCCACTGTCTGCTGCTCTTCATTTTAGTCTCAAGTCATCTTTGTTCCTTTCAGCTTACCCATTTCTCTTCACTATCCTCTCTGCCTTTAAATATCCCCTCCACCTTTCATCCTTTACCTTTCCTCTCAGCTTTCTTCTCTCTCCATAGTACTCTCTCTCCTCTCCAGCTCAGTGTGTTCTTTAGGATTCAGCCTCATTTACTGCAATATCTCACCAGCCGAACTCTGTGATTATTGTGCTAACATTCTGAACAGCATCCCACCTCAGTTGCTTTGCTGCCCTTTTCTCAGCAGCAGATCGCGTCCAGATGGCCTGATTCAGTGCTTAGTATTCACCACTGTCCACATGGAATATTCACATTTAACCACTATGGGGGTTTTAACTGCATGCAGCACATAACACAATCAAATTCTACTGCACATTTACTCCATACTTATGAGGACATGTGAGGATTTGGCATGTACAGTACGTAGGGGTGGCACTATCAGTCAATCCATCTGTCCAACAGTTCTGTAAAGTTAAGAGAGCTTTCCTCTCCAAAGCACCTTTGTCGAATGTACGCTTTGTGACTGTATCGGCTGAAGGTGAAATGGACCAAAATTGAGTCAAGCAGGATCAAATTGGGAAGAAAGATGCAATATTTCTTTCAAGAATATCAAAACCCAGAGTGTATGGTGAGCTGAGGTCATGTATAGCAAAATGATTAAAATTGCTCTCTCTTTGTCTGTCTCCAGGTCTTCTCTGACGTGCCCTCATTGCCTTAAGCAGAGCAACACCTTCGACCCATTTTTATGTATCTCCCTGCCTATCCCCCTACGACAAACCAGGTGATGTATAACACACACAAGTGTTAGAGTATATATATATATATATATATATATATATATATATATATAGACACACTCAGTTGACACTTTGGATATCAATGATATATGATCATCTATATGACCTAATATAGCAGAATATATTAATTTAGAATTTGCCTCAGTGGATAATTAGAAAAATACATCAATCATGACAGATGCACTGTTAAAGCACACATTTCTAAGAGAAAATTTGACAACTATGACTACAGACACTCATGCATAGGCACACATTTACACAAATATTCTCTACACACCGGCTACTGACTATGGTCATATCATAGTGATAAATGTATGTTGGCCATCAAAAGTCCTGACCAAACACTTTCTGTGTTGTTTCCATTTGTAACCGTCCCAGATCCTGCATGTCAGCAAGGTCTGGCATTAAGACAGCACAACTTTGACATATAAATAAAGAAACATAGAGAGATAGAAGAATGCACACATGGCTGTTTTAGATTTTGACAATAGTGATGCAAAGAAAGAGAATGATAGATATAAGACTTTGTGGCTCTAGTGTACGTTAAATCTATAGTGCGTAGTTTCTGTCGCCCCCATGAGGAATTCTAAGTAATGACAAGAAAACTGTCTGCGTGTCCACACGATACAAGCCTTCCGTGATCGCGCACAGCCCCCACCCCTCCTCCACACAGTTGCTAGTAGCCAAGTCGCCAAGTCGTACTGAGAAATACAGAGAGAGTTGTGTGGAGCTGATAGTCTTAATTAGCTTTGTAGCAACTCATTTGGCAGTGGCTTGAATGTAATGGATGTTTACTAATATCAAAAAGTTACGCACTAAAGCTTTAAGCATTAGCAGTCAGTTACTGGTGAAGGCCCTACACACCCACAAAGGTGATTTTATTTTGTTTCCTGATTAGACCTGTTCTCAGGACTGTGTGGGTGTGTATAGACTGTAATTTATTGACATCTTCCTGAGTCTCCTGTTAACTTTTTTGCACCTGTTTGGTTGAAACAAATGACACCTTTATCATTCTTATTGGTAAATGGAGTCCTAAGACCTCAAGTAAATCCCGTCAAAGTTCTGGCCCACCTTCAAGCTAAGCTGAGTTCTAATCAGCCAGAATAACCTGTATGGATGTGCAGGGCCTTCAAAACCAGTTGAATGAGGGCACACTGGGTAACCACAACATTGCAGGTTTTGTCTCATCTTATCCCATTTCTCTCTCTGCCCATGTGTCCAGTCATACATAAGACATCTTAAACAGAAAGAACAACAAATATAAGTTAAATTCCAGTCACACGTTTTCACAATTTGCCTACATTCAGTGAATCCTCCTATCTTCAAACATGCAGACGGTGCTGCTTTGCATCCTCTATGCATGGCTTCCACAGAGCTAACCCCATACTCAGTTTTACAGCGTGAGTTCTCTGACAGTGCGTGGTCTGTGCAGTTGCCTGAGCCCAGCTCAGAGAGGGAAATTCATTCAGGTTTAGTTTGGACTCGCTGCTGGCCCCCCAACACTGACCTGACACACACACACACACACACACACACACACACACACACACACAGTGGCCTCATTGCATCGTCCTGCTGCAGCAGTATCACAGCAGAATGCCTGATAAGTCTGAGGGCCCCCAGAGACACAGCAGGGGCTGGCAGACAGCAGGGCATTGAGGTCTGGGTGCTGCAGATAATGCGGGTATGGCAGAGAGAAGAGGAGGATGACAGTATCTCTGAGTGTTTTTTTCCTGATCTAACCTTGCACAGTCAGTCTTAGCATAATTTGTTTCTCATTTTTTTTGCTCCAACAGTTGCATTGTGGGTAATATTGATGGCAGGTTTTGATAAGGAAGAAGAAAGCATGGAATGAAAAAGATGATCTGGCTTTGCTGCATAAACCTAAATTCTTTAAAAAAAAAAAAATAAATAAATAAACTGTACATGTTGAGTCCGACAATGTTTTAGAAGCGCAATGCTAAATTGGTGAAGTACTCTTTTAAAAGCTATAATACTGGTGTATTATTGCAAGATTTGAATGGCCTAACAGCAACCATTTTAATGCAAGAAAGAAAACGTTTTGCTTATTGTTTGTCTCAGGGGTTTGATTTTCGAAAAATGCACGTCTCATACTGTTGTTTCCAATTACCACCTGAACACAGACTTTTCAAATCAGCTCCCATTACCACAAAATGATGACAATTATTATTAAGTACTGCACTTGTTGACTCTGAGGGATTCATTATTTCAGCAAGTTTGACGTCTTTACTAGTACATCCTAGTACAAACATTGCAAAAGAAAAAAATCAGGAAAACAGCTGGCAGAAATGTGAGGTACACGTGATATGTCGTCTAGTAATTGATCTAAAACTTACAGAAACATTTCTATGTTTGTTGTTATCTGTAACCAATGTGAACATGATCCTAGCTCTAACATTGTTTTTCAAGCCTAATTTGAATATTTCAAACCTGTAGAGCACCGTGCACTCTTGGTGCATGTGGGAACATGTGAGAGGTTGCTGTTTAATAGAGACCATCAGGCTCCAACCCAGCAGGGGGCTGGGAGGCTGCAAAAAATCTGCTTTGCAAGATGACAGCTCTAATTCTTGTTCCTCACAAGTGTCATCCCACACCTCTCATCCCGTTTCATTGCACATCTCGGTATCTCATCTCGGAGCATCTAACGCAAACATCTGCTCAGATCCTCCGCTGTCTGCCCTGTCAGCCACCCCACTGTTAACACATTACTTACCTAAATAATGCATGATGGGAAACAGGAAGTGGAGGTGTCAGCGATTACACCGTCTCCTTCCCAGATGAGGAGGCCTTACCTTACTCTGTCTCCCCGCTCTGTCTTTTTACTCAATACTACCTGCTCTCCTTTCTGTTCTCCTATGTTTTTACGAGCCCTCCCTCATTTTCGTCCCTGCATCCCTTACAGAAGATGTTCAGATTGCTGTAAATCAGACATATCCCACCACACAGCAGCTTCCTGCGGGACCATCACCTATGTGCTGGTGTAGCTTGTCATGTACAGTCACACATAAATCTACACACATGCACGCACGTACACACGCACACACACACACACACACACAGGGGAAATTGAAATGCTACAAGACAACATCTCTGAAAATAGTTAATTCACTTCAGATATTGAGTCAGACAGACAAATCGAATGGTTTACGCGCATGAAATTAGATTTTGTACAACATTATTGTCAGAGGAAATCTTTTCCCCAATCTTATCAGACATTAAACAGCTCAGCAGTGCATTTCAACGTCTCATTTTATTGAATGTTTTGTTTTGCTGTTTAGCAGCTGTAATACTCAAATCAAGACTCTTGAACAAATTGACAACACGGTTTCTGTTTGCCCCCGGGGTCCTTTAATTCTGCACAATTGCATTGTTTTCTCTCTTTTTGGTTGTGTGTGTGTGTGTGTGTGTGTGTGTGTGTGTGTGTGTGTGTGTGTGTGTGTGTATACAAATATGTAAATAACTCAGTATGCCAGGGTGTGTTTGGAATCTATAATAATGTAAACATGTGTCGTCTGAATTGCAAAACAATTTGGCACTTAGCTCTAGCATATCATCTATTTTTTTTCATCTCTCTGTCTTCCTACCCCTCCCTCCCTTACGCACAGGCCGATGTGTGTGACGCTGGTGTTCAGTACGAAGGGTCAGAGGTACTTGCGGGTGGGGCTGGCTGTACCTCTCTTTGGCTCCCTGTCCTGCCTGAGAGCCATGGTGGCAGAGGAGGGCAACATCTCCCCAGACCAGGTACACACACACACGCACACACACACGCACACACACACAACACACACACACACACACACACACACACACACACACACAGACCTCTGTTTTAGGTAAAATTGTGACATTATTTTATGTGAGGTCACCAAACTCTAGGTGCAACAGAAAAGTGAGGGCGATGTAAATCAAGCAGTCTGCATACTCCCCACAGTCTTGAGAAACACATGTGTGAGTAGACCATAACTATCTATGGGCTTTACTGAAAATGTTTTTTATAACCTAGGTTTGTTTGTTTTTTTGGCTAAAAATGTGGGTAATCATTCTTTTAACATTCACCTTTGTTATCACTTTGATTTCCTGAGGAGCAGTCACAGTATTTTAGATAATATGGTCAACTTTAAACTTGTTTAAAACCTCCATGATTTAAAGCGTCCCCCTGTGATAGCTTCACATCCCCAGTTCTTAACAAGGAAGTCAGTGAGTAACATATTTTCTTCACAAGAATAATGGAATAAAATAAATAAATACATCAAACAGAATTATCTTTTATAGTAGGGTTACACTTGAATGCATGCACACACTTAGCTGAAATGTCACCAACAAGATGAAGGCTAGAGGGAAAGGTTCCATAGACATGTGTTCATAAATCTTTCACCTGCCAGACAACAGATGATGAATGTTTCTGCAGCAGCGGGAGAGTTAAAGAGAAGCAAAGACTAAAATGTCCCCTCAAATGAAAAACAATACCCTTTCCATAGTTAATGAGTGCATTGTTCCATTATCTATCGTTATAGATCAAATGCCTGTATGTCAAACTCTATTCTGAAATACACTGTATATACTGTATAGTGGGTGTAATAATGTTCCTAGCTGAGAGAGGGATGAAATGAACTTTTAGCATTCTTGTACAATTCAAATTCCCTGTTGAATTATTTTCCAAACTAGCATACGATTTGTTTCAATTTTTCTTGTTTCCTGTGGTCCGTTTCAGGTAGGAGGTTTAGTGGAAACTCTGACTTTGTTAACCCTGAGATGAGGGAAACTGTTAATTCTGTTAATGATGGTGCTGCAGCCTCAGAATGGGATTAGTAGGCCTAGAACTTTTTCGCCCACAGTATTGCACCTAAATGAAATAGATTTTCAGTAAAATTGGGCTATACTTATGATTAAATATGATATACATTATTTTGGAATATGCATTTACTCTAGCAGCAATTTTCTCCCACGCAAATTCTCTCTTTTGCAGCAGCCGCTGTGTTGCTTTTTAAACGAAATACATGTTCAAACTTGCATATGTGCATGAGTATTTCCGCCGACCCATTTGTTTGTGGTTGTTGCCATGGTGAATCGTAGTATCATGGCTCCATTCATGCTGCCTTTTTGTTATGGTGGTGCACGTGCGTGAACCTACTCCGAGTTGATTGAACCAACTCAAATCAGCTGTTCTGGAACCGAAAACTCAGTTTCCCATCTCAGGGTAAATCAACTCCGAGTTCAGGGTTAGACTCAGAGTTTGTTAAACCTCCTTCCTGAAACCCCTGATGAGGAAATGCATTCTAATTCACAGTTTGAGATTTTCTAGTAAAAGCTGTTGCATCTCCTACACACCCATGTCTACCCACGCATATGTTTTCACTGATTAGACCTCAGGGCTGTGTGTAGACGCTGTGCTTAATTAACATCTCCCACACTCTTTTGCTAGTTTAGTCAGAGTAGAAATACTTGAGTTATTAAAATGGGGTACGTCAAAAATTTAAACAAAGCACAAAAGGGCAATGACGGGTGAGGACAAACGCACGCACACACACGCACACACACATGCACACACGCACACACATACTAAGTCTGTCATTCACGTACCACAGTCTGTTTTAATCATCACCCATTATCATACGTTTGATTTTAGTCAGTTAAACTCATGACTTGGTCTGTTTCACCAGTGAAAGTTAACTGAGTGAGTGATTTAAGGGCAGTTGCTATGGTTACCTGCAGTTTAATAATTGCAGATTCACCACTTTAACATCATTTGACATGATCAATCACAAATAAGTATTTTGAAACACAAATGAATAAATAGATATAAGAAACTTCTCAGTCTGCACTTCAAACATTGACACACAGCAAAAAAAGTTACCATTTTTCTGTTTCACTCTCAGGGCTCTGAAGATCTTTGACTTAAGCATGAAACTAGGAAATGCACTTCTCTGATGGAAATTAAAACTTAAACGTCCTTAATAGAATTCCCTTTGCAGTTTTGAATTGTTTTTGATGTCACCTGATTGTGTGCTTGTTTGATACATTTATTTTAGTTACTTTTACAAACTGCTTCATGTGATTTATTTCTAGAGATTTAATGCAGCAACATTTAGGGTTTACTTGGATTTATTTGAGATGATTACAAATGTATCTAGTTTTCATTTCCTCTCTTAATTTGCCTGCATGCAATACCTTTTTTGGTTTATTGCGTCCATGCAGTTCGTCACACAGAGTCACTTTTGGTGGCATTCTGGCCGAATGTTCTGGTTGAATTTTGGTTTTCAGCTCTGCGAGGATTGCTTGATGCACTTCTGTAGGCACAAAGTTTCACAGTGTCTCTCTCGCCCTTTCTCCCTCTCCCTCTCTCCAGGTCATCCTATCAGAGTTGTACTCCACGGGTTTCCAGCGTTCCTTTTCAGATGATGATGACCTGACAGCAATTGCTGATAGCGACGTCATCTACGCCTTTCAGGCTCCTTCCCTCTATAGTCGTGGAGGCTCCGCACCGCACTCAGGTAACCATGGTAACAGGATGTCTATCAAAAGCGGTGACGACACGTGCTTCCCACACTGGGTTTTTCTCATTCCTCATTTCCAAATTTCTCCTTTTCGGCCTCGCGCTGTCCTCTTGATTAACTTTTAAACCGTTCTTCGTGATCAGTGAGTATTTTTCACAGGGAGACATTTTACTTTGGTGAGGTGAGGACCGGTGTTTTCGACGTGCTTTGTATTCCTCCTTTAATTATGTTTCTTATGAATGATAGCACCCAAACAAATGAAATTAAATGTGTCTGAATGTCAACCTGGTGCATCACATCATCCTAAATAAATGCCTGAGTAGCTTCTTACCTGGATGAGCTCCTACAAATTATTAGCTTAACTAAAACTCTGAGAAGTCAAATTTTGGCAAGTGAGAACCATCTAGAGATAGCTCCACATGTCAGAGGCAAAGCTTCCCTTGTTTTAATGTTCTCAGACGCTTGCTTCCCCTCTCTTATTTTGGTCATGAGTTCATAAACAGCGACAGCAGAGCTTTGTGCTCTTACACTAATAAAGTAAAGAGACATGAGGTTGACTCAGCCTTGCAGCATCACCAGCCTTTAAAAAACCCTTTTTGTCCATGCAAGACACTGCCGAATGCACTATTGACGAGTATATGACGCACACCCACACCCACACACACCCACACACACACACACACACACACACACCCACACCCACACACACACACACACACACACACACACACACACACACACACACACACACACACACACACACACACACACACACACACACACACTGTAAAAGCTGTCAAGACACACTTCATATTTCCTACCTAAATGACACACTAGGTCGATTGCCAATGACTCCCAAATTACATAAATTACCTTTCTATTTATTGTCATGAAACGGCCGCTCAGTTGCCGTTTAAAGCACATGACCGTTATATTTAATGTCGTAGTTTTAACAGTCACAGTTTTAAACACATAGTTACATTGTGAAAAGGATCTAGTAACAAACATACTTAGGGGTCAAAAGAGCTTGCTTAAAATACGTAGGGTTAGGAAAATATCAGGGATTGGCTTAAAGTGAGTCACAGACATAACTACGTCACGGACGTAACTCAGTCAAGTCACGGACATAACTATGTCACGAACGTAACTACATCACGGACTTAGGTCCATAACAAATTTGGTTAATTTAAAAAAGTAACTTTTTTTTGTTTTGGTTTTACAGGGGACACAAACACCACTCTCCTGATTGAAAGTCCTGTGTTTATTTGACCCATCTACCACCCCAAACTACCTTGGACACGGAGTTTGGGCGCTGTTACACATCTTTACCTTACGGTCTTCTTTGCTTCCACAATAATTTCTACGGCCACTAGAGGTCGCCACCTAACATCAAAGGTGAATATAGGTCGTTATAAGCTGCTTGCACAATGGACCTATACGGCCATTTTCTGGTTGAGGACGGTCTGTATTAAAAAGTCTTCAATTTTATTTAACAAAAGTCTTGCCTGCTGTAGGCAGTGATGTTAGTGATTGTGGGCTGACGTTACACTCCAGTATTAAAAGTGTGATGGTTGTGACAGTGAAATGTGCACACAATGTGGTATTAAGACGATCTTTAAAACGTTCTTTTAAGGGAATACTGTGTACGAGCCCATTTTAATTAAAGTAAAAATGATTATACTCATTGTGGTGCCGACAGGTGAGCAAATTTTCAAAGATGTCAGCATACATTTTCAACTTTCATTTTATGCCAACAACTTACAGGGTAAACATCGAAGCGAAACGATTTATCGACAAAGTCAGAAGAATGTCAGTGAAATAAAAACTAGATTTCTAAATTGATATTTCTGTAGTTTTAAGCCTAATAATAGCAGCTTGGGCACTATTTGATTGTGTAAAACATGCATATGTAATAAGTTATGGGATATGTGAGAAAAATGATCAGGGAGGTTACAGGTACCTAGAAAACTTCCAGTGGAGTTAATGAACCAATAATTGAGCATCATCCTCTCGCTGTAGATGGATGGCAGTCAAGCTTTGAGGTCAAATATGTTTTATTTTTAATCACTCATTCACACATCAGCCAGTGTGAATGCTCTTGTCTCTTGGTGGTATTACGTTCCACTCACTCCTGTTCTCCGGCAGAGTGTCCGCCATGCTGATGAGGAAAAGAGGTCTGTAGATCTCTTTTATCAAACAGCTATTACTTTGACAGATCAATGTTCATGTCTGAAAAGGGCTTAATTGAGTCATATTACCACTGTGAGCTTGAGATCATTAATTGCCGTCTCTGTGGGTTGCCAGTTAGGGAAGTTGTAGTTAGCCTTTGTCTGCTAACATTCTGCTGTATGAAGCCTTTATGGGGTTTTGTGTTACCCCTGAAGAAGAATGACATCAATAATTCACATAATGTGCTCAAAGTGCTCATGAAAAATGAAGACCCTTTCACTTTCTCAACGGGAGGTATTTTTGTTGTCACTTCACACACAGTGAAGACAGTGTCACAGTGCTAAGAGAGGGAGCAGACACATAGAGTATGCTTTCACTCAAAGTTACACACAGAAACATGCGCACACACACACACACACACACACACACACACACACACACACACACACACACACACACACACACACACACCATTAATTACAAGTGCACTTGTAATGAATCACACTTAAGTGCTCACTGGGAAATGTGACTTCCATTCTTGTGAGCAATCTGCAGAAAATGATGAAGGGTCCTCACCTCGGAATAATTCATAAGGTCACAGCAGACCAGATTCTAGGATATCACAACTTCATTCAGTGAGATTTATTTCAAGTTTTATAAAGTGTAGTAAGTGAATTTACACAATCATTACTGCTGAGACCACTGTGTGGCAATGTGGAGAACAGATGATGGACGGCAGACAAAGTAACATAGGGAACTTTTTTACGTTGAGCATAATTCAATTTTATGTTCTGAAGCATAATTATAAGCATAAATCATTTTCTCTCTCTCCATATCTCTATGGGGTTTATTTTGTATTGACTGTCAAGTGTATGAAGAGTATTTTGATAATCTGTCATCACACCAGGTTTAACAACTCAGAATAAAACACCTCTGTTGTTGGTTGTTTATCAACACTTGATTAGATCCAGCTACCGATTTTGTCAACTGAATTTAAAAACTAAAAAAAACTAAACTAAAAGAAGCCATATTGGTTTGAAGCAGTATAAGTGTTACTATGGTTACCAAGATTATGTAAGACGCTAATTACTGTGGTGCTTAAGGAGGCCTCACTTTGCCAATTCAGTTTAGTCATTCAGCTGTAAGTATATTACACAGTACAGCACATAATGACACACAAGCCAGATCAATGTTTTTTGTATTTTGTGGGGACTAGTTGTTTGATTTGGTGCTTATGACATATGTCAGGTAGTGCAGAGGTCTCTTCCTCAGACTAAACAACCCTTCAGCTACAGTATTGCTAGTTTTTTGCAGCCTCTGTGAAATAAGTAAAGCCTACTGCTGCCCTGATGGATGACGGTATGGAAAGCCTGTAGAACCATAAATATAATGGAACAACACACAACTCACAGGACAACTACCTGAGGAGGTCTACATTTGTTTCTTTACTGAAAGACGTGCATTTGTTTGGCGTATTCATTGTGCATATGAGTGTGTGATGTTACTTTAAAGTCTTGGTTGCTTTGAGTCTGTCACACCATAGAAAAATGTGTTTTTATCGTAGTTTTTATATAGTTTGGGAGGCCTTATGTTAAGGATGACTCCAGTGCATCATCGAACCATGATGTCAGGCCCCCCAACAGTTTGACGGTCTAACTCCACAATTAAGTACTACAGTTTACAGTCTTTTCACGTTTTCAAGTATTCAATTATTTTCTAGTATGTATAATGTGTTTAGAAAGAAATCATTGGTTTTGCTTTACCTTGAAATGCTTTTGTCCAATCAATTTTAGCATTTCTTTTATTTACAGGCATCATTTTTATGCGCATGCTTTCTAATTCTGCCAAGGCATGCCCCCATCTCACAAAATTTGAATTTTCCCAGTCGGGAACTTATTTTTCAGATTATTCTGACACTAAATGAATGCAGCACAAATTCTATATCTCACAATATTGGATCAGCATGTGGCAAAGAGTTATAGTTTTCCCAGTATGAAAGCAGACAGCCATCACATACTTATGTCTTCCTAGGATCCCCCCTGTCAAGCCACCACAGCATGACAATCTGTAGGTCACTTGAGAGCTATATAGTGACTTTAAAACAGTATAACTGTGTTGCATGGCACAACTCTGCTCAAAAATACACTTAATGTACTGTGCTCCTCACACGGGGAGAGACTAGGGTGAATGGACTGAAAATATGCTGCAGGATATGACTAGGGCAATACCACACTGCAAAATTTGGACATTCGGTGCAGATGATGGTTCTCTACTGTGATATGGGGCTCATCATCACACCTCCTGTCTTGCTTTACCCACTCCTTTTCCTCTATGATCCTAAAAAGGATATTTTTGACACCATATTTTTGCTGCTCCAGAAGTGGAGGATACAAAAGAGGGTACCACTGAGACATTTGCATGTGTATTCAACGCAAGAAAGAGGGCTTTTCAGATTTAGGGTATTGACCTCACTGTAAGGCCATGTTCAGAATAACAATAGAACAAGTAGCAATTGGAGAGGGTGTATTGCATGTAGGAATAATCTGGTGTGTATTTCAGTGTATGGCAGCTGGATTTCCGCGACTTTATCAGTAACCAGTTTCGGGGATATTGAATCAGCGCTACCAGGTACAATAATGAGGTTTCGCATTTAGAGGAAATGGCAGCAGGAGGTCTTATGATGGAAAACTCTGAAAAATCAATTAGGTCCAAAGCGCCACAGTGGCATCCTATTTCACCCCCCAACAATCCAGGCAATTTGCACATGAATAGTGATAAAGCTCCATAATGCTGGAAAAAGAAAAAGACTTCCCACAGAATAGCAGCTCAGGGAAGTTTAGCGTGCTAACTTTGTGTGATGTTCACTTGGTGCCCTTGACATTAGAAAGTAAAGTCCTCTTTGATAATGGAGAAATCAATCAAGATTTAAGCAGAGTGGATTGTGGGAGTTGCTTTCCTGTACAAAGAGAGGGTGTGTGTGTGTGTGTGTGTGTGTGTGTGTGTGTGTGTGTGTGTGTGTGTGTGTGTGTGTGTGTGTGTGTGTGTGTGTGTGTGTGTGTGTGTGTGTGTGTGTGTGTGTGTGTGTGTGTGTGTGAGAGAGATGTTAAAAAGGTGAGGATTCCCTGGTAAAGAAAAAGGGATTTCTCAGTGGAGATGAGGGATCTGTCAGGAATTAACTTGCACAAACATCTACATTCTGAGATAGATGCAGTAATTAAAGTCTTGTTTTCTTTCTCTCTATATCTTAGAGATCGTATACACACACACACACACACACACACACACACACACTAACCGTACAGTGTGGGTGACAGTCAGCGCTCTCGAGTGCTCAGGTCCTGTCACGGTGAACTGCAGCTGAGGGTAAGCCACCGTGTTCCCCTCAGCCCACTGAGGACTATGTGCAGGTGGAGAGTCAGGGATTACTCTGAGGTGTTTATCTGGGCAGTCACATCCTTCAATCAGCTACTTAAAGTCAAGGTATTACTTCTGTGCGAGTAATCTCGCACACACACACACACACACACACACACACACACACACACAAACTGACGTCATTTATGTGGTCAGCACAATTGACAAATCCGTTTCCACAGTCACACACTGCGTGCTCTTGAAGTTATACTCATACTGAGACAAAGTCATCACACGTACAAATGAAACCCTGCAAAGTTCACATTCTGTGCATTTCCATTAAGGCAATTACAGATTGCCTGAAGCAAACTCGATGCAGAAAAGCAAAAATATCCCAGGAACAGGAACCAGTAGGATTTCATTTAAATCATTTAAAATAACCTGAGGAGAATGTCTACACTTGGTGCTCTGAGCACCACCACTGCCTCTAGAACGTGTTCTCAAATCATTGGGGAAATACTCAGCTCAGCTGCCTTATGAAGAACAACACAAATGATGCACAAATGCCTGCGCAGACGCCACCTCGAAAGCTTCCTGTCTTGCAACACAGCTTAAAAGTTAACTAATCGACAGGGCAGATTACACCAGGTGACGTTTTTTCAGAAATATTTTCATGGTACGTGGTTGTTTTCATGGTTGTGTTGGCCTAACAACCCTCTTCTGTTCTCTATCACTTGTTCTCTTCTTCTCATTTAAAGCCTGGAATCTCAACCTTTGGTCACACTTGTCTTTGGTTCTGCAACATAGTTCATAATACAGCATGTTTACTATTTTTATCTTGTTTATTCACAGATTTAAACTACAAAGATTTGCAGCACTGAGTTGTGAACATGTTGCTGGACTAATATTTGAGACGTGATGTAACTAAGTGTAATATACCAAGGGCAATTTCAGTGATTACAACTTCAGCAGCAGGGGTATTGTGGCTACTGTTTACACAAAGTGTGCCTTGTTTTGGAAGATGACCTGGGTGTAGTTGAGGGACGGTAGAGCAAGAAAGGTAAAAAAAGAAAGAGAAGAGGAGAAAGAGGGCAGTCCCTCCACTGCTGCCTCCCTAATCTGTCATGTTGCTGTTGGCAGAAAGCTCAGGTGCTTTTGCTGTCAACAGGGGAATTTTTTGTCAGATGGCTGTTTGCTGCTGGGACCTCTGATTAATCCAGGGCTCAGCCTAACGGCCCCCTGGGTATTTTTAGTCAGGTGTGTGGATTGCACTGACAGAGGTCCCTCATTTGGTCTTGAACCACTTGGAAGGAGTGTCAATTCTGGTCAGTACGCTTTTTCTGTGTTACACAATTTGTGCTATTTTTAGTAATATTTGGGAAAATAAGTCATCAGTGTTGAAAGACTTTTTCTTCCGGTACAACAGCAAAATATGGGGTCTTTGATTTGTAAAAGTCCCTAAGATAGAAAAGACTGCAAACTGTGCATTTGTCTGTGTGAACATTTACTGTAGTCCTAACTGTGATTAGATCAAATTAATATATCTAAAAACAGCATACCGTGTCCTCCCAGGCACAAAATGTTTTCCATCACCCATTCCACGAATTTGAAACGCACTCAAACATCTTCTGTTGAAGCTGAACACTTCTGATTCATCCCCAAAAAAGTCAGATAGTGGAGAGTGGGGGGGGGGGGGGGGCAGATAGTTGCAATGATGAATAGAGTGCTAGGGAGAGAGGGGCATATAAGATAATGCAAAAGAAATGGAGGAGAGCAGAGAGTGATCGCCAGAGGTGTGTAGTCTTCATTCAGCGCTAAGCTGTTTAAATGGCACTGCCATACTCACTACCTCCAATCTCGAGAGCAAATTCTGTTTCTCTGCTTTCTGTATCTATACCCCCCTCAGTTAACTTGCATTCACTTTAGTCTTTATGTTCATGTCTATATTTTAATTAAATTTAAATTGCAGATTATGAACAGATTGGCACAGCAACTATGACATTGTCACAGCAGCAACGAATGGTTCAATATCATTCTAATTGGTAATTAAATCAATAGTCTATGAGAGGACATTAAACATGCAGCTTTACTTTCTCAGTTCTGTTGTCTCTGTACATTTTTTTTGTTCACTTTGGAAATTACTTTTTAAAATTAGCAACCGCTGCTTTTTCTTTCTGCCCAGGGACAACGCTTCTTCTCACTCTCATAGTCTCTGCTTTTCTGTCCACTCTGGTCTCCTTTCTCTTTCACTCCTCCCTCTATCTATTTCCACCCCGCTAACACCTCCCTCTGTCTGTGGCTCTGCTCTGTCCGTCCCAGGGAGGGAGGGAGGGAAGAGGAGGTGAGAATGAGAGTCTGGCTGGAGGTTCTCCCAGCAGACCCTGGGACATGTGGGCGAATCACGCTCCTTGCTACACACAAAATATTACTTTTTGGTTTTGATGCCAGCCACTAAAAATACTGGTGCTGTTAAAATAGGGCTGCATTGTTTTAATGCTATTCAACCCTGTATACTACATATTCTGTGTATATTCTATATGAGGAAACATTGTTGATGAACATGCGTATTTGTCATCTTGCAAACGTAACTATCTATCTAAAGTGTTGCCTGACATCACTGGAAAAACATTCAGTAATTGGCTACATTTCTAAAATGTAAAAATTCTAGTTGCTTTAGTTATTAGGTTGAAAGAAAATTCTTTTTTAACCTTCTGGTGAAAAACGGAGTGGTAAAGGTGACAGAGAGGGGTGACTGAGACAAAGAGTCAGGAGATGAATTGGCCGTTTAAAGGGCAGGCAATATGCATAAAATGTCACGTCGAGTTGCTCCTGTCTGCTGAGACAAAGAAAAGCATTGAGCAAGTGATTTAGTAGCAGATTGGACAAGTTCACTGAGCTTGGTTTAACAACAATTTTATTCATATATTGTTTGTTTTTTTAACCAAAATGTGTATTTATTTATTGTAATTCCAGTTATTCAGCTAAAAATGTTGTTTCCGACCTAGTCTCTGACACATAAAGCAGCACTTCCTCTGTGTGTCTGCAATTGAGCTTGTGTCTCTGTGTATGCGTCTTATTAATCTGTCTGCTTGCTTTTGCGAAGGCGTTGCATCAAAGCTTTACATCTATTCACACTTAATTTTCTGCGTCTGTGTTTAGGTTTGTTTTGTGTGTGATGTTGGAAGGTGGCAGTGATTAATAGCACGGTAGGGTTTGAACAAGCATTGTTTAATTAAATCCTCCGATAATGTCAAAGTTTATGTTTGCAGGGAGACGAGAGGTTGGGCCTTCTATATCCCCTCAGCTATTACCCATTATTAATCATAGCACATGTGCGTGCATGTGTACATGCATGTGTGGTGGCAAATGTAATTCTTCTTCCAGCTCCTCGGGGTAAATAAGAATCAAAGGGCAATTCAACATTAATGGAAATGTGAAAATGTAAACGTGTCACATTAGATGTTTCTCCATGCATAGCGGTTTCTCATTCTGGCACCCTAAGCTGTTTTATAACTCTGGTCCATTTCAGTCCTGCCTCCAAGCTGGATAAAATAAGCTTTTGATATGAGCAACACTTTTAAAGAAAAAGAGCTTTAACCATTTTGACATTTCCAACTCTCTGATAGCGAATTAGCTTTAACTTTGTCAGAACTTTAGCACTAAAAAACATCCAGAAACTGAAAACACACAACCAGTGTAACCATTTTTCTTCCCTTTGTCAACTAATACCCTTGACCCTTTTATTCACCTCCAAGTTAGAGATATTCATTTTTCTTAATGTGTGTGTGTGTGTGTGTGTGTGTGTGTGTGTGTGTGTGTGTGTGTGTGTGTGTGTGTGTGTGTGTGTGTGTGTGTGTGTGTGTGTGTGTGCGTGCGTGCGTGCGTGCGTGCGTGCGTGCGTGCGTGCGTGCGTGCGATTGCAGTTTTGGGTCTCAGGTTGTATCGCGGCCTTTTTTAAACAGTTCTCCACTCCTCTGCTCTGCTCAGGGTATCACCACAGCCTCCCCTCCTCTCCCTGCACCTCTGCGGCTGGACCAGATGGTCAGAAGTTACCTCCGTCTGGCACCCTCTCCTCTGAATACCTGAACCAGGGCGGCTCCACAAAGGTCCTCCTCGTCATCTGCAACACGGCAGGATCTGGCCAGCAGGCTATCAGGTGAGCTGCAGGCTGATTGATTTTCAGTTGGTATTGTTGTCGGTTCAGTTTTTATCGATATTGACCTGATACCATCCGGAACACCCGTTTCAAATGTTCAGTGGGTATCTGCCTAATATATATATTGGTTTGAAGGGGTCTGCCACACGTATTAGTAGGTTCAGAATGCTGTTATCATCTTTTCACAGTCAATCACCAATACAAAGAGTTTCAGTCCAAGATCCCGCAGGTTTTGAAACAATTGCAGTTTTAAACACATAAAAAAACATTTAAAAGTTGTGAAATTGAAGTACTTGGTTATGTTTAGGAAAAGACCACCATTTGGGTTAAAACTGATAGCCATAACCATAACCCATTTTGATATCACATGCTCAGCTGTAGAGTTAGGGCCACATCTTGTGAATTGGTTTTGGTAAGCACATGGTAGCAGAGTCAGTCAACCTAGATTTCTTTTATGACTTGGAGTTTGAGGATGTGCCTACATTTGTCTGACAGTTCTTGAAAGGCTTTTTTAAGTCCAGCTGTACAGACATCTGTTCTCCTGCTCCACTGTGTCTTAAATAGAATATCTCATTTATTCTTTTCCACTTTCATCATCCAACGCTGTCTCTATGTCAACATCCCACTTCTGTTCGAATTCAACCTGTATATGTATTGCATGAGTGCCACAGATGGGGCTGGTTTTATTTAGCTTGTGCAGCTTGAGCTTCCATTCAGCTGTAGCTAGTAGCTGACAGTGTAGAAACCCGAGACTGAGTCGAACAATGCAGCTCAAACTGAAGCACTTAACCGGTGAAAGTTAAGTTTTTATGGGTTGCCATGTGTTACTCTAACAAGCATCTGATGTAAAACAGCAACCGGACGGATGCTCTTTGTTCGCCACCCACAGATGAATTGTACTGTTTGGGGATACGTGTCCTACAGGGGCAGAATGGCATGGCAAATCCGAGAAGAAACGCTCTGATCAAACCTACCTCCGCGGCAATGACATTAGGATTGTCCGAGATGAGCTGTGCCTCGCCTGTAAAGTGGACAGGAGCAGGTGGCAGCTGAAGGGGGGCGGTGACAAAAAGCTGCGTTCAAGTCGGACAGTTTCCATCCATTTCAAGCAGCCTTCAGTATGTACAGGAAGTCAGAGAAACACTCACATCCTGTTAGGTCCGATTTATTAAAATGTTATCACACCCATATATCAGTATCGGCCTCCCATTGTTTGTATTATGACAGATAGCATAAGACAACAATTGTTGGAGTGTGGGCAGAAGTTAGCAAGTGTTTTTTGACTTATGCAGCCAATTCAAGTAAATGCTTGATTACTTTGCAGCTACTTTAAAGATGAATCCACTATACTACAAAGGATCATGGGTAAAGCAGGGCAGATAGTCCATCTGAGCTTCCAGTGATTCATAAGAGTGAAATATTTTGTAGAGGGAGAGAAATACTTTATATTGATGAAAACATTGAAGATCACAGCGGTAAGCCAGTACATCTTTGAACAACCTTTGATTAGCCCTAGTGAGAATTACAGTGGCATTATATGTGATTTTTATACAGTTAAATATGAGGACTGGTAGCTCCAGATTTAGCTAAGGATTATCTATCACCAAACCTTTCGTTGACCAAACACCTCTGTATTATTGAACAAGTGACATAAAAGTGTCCTTCAGTGAATGCGTTGAGCCATAATAATTCATAATAATATAATATATGAAAATTCTAAGGTGAGGGCTATATTTCAGTGAACATACTATAGACTTACATATAGTGTCTATACTTGTTTGTTCCCGTTTTTAAAAGTGAGTAGACATGCTAAATACAGCATGTCCAGTGCATATTTATTTTCTGTTTTTAGTTCAGGTTAGTTGCATTAAGAGTGACTTTTGCAGTTAATTGCAGTAAATGTATGTCACTCGAATGTTCCTGAACCCATTATGAGACACGGCGTGCTTTGTAACACGGAGCACTATTCTAGTGGAAATATTTATTTGACCCAGGGTAGACTGTGTCCATGAAGAGTGCCTGGTTAGGATTGTAGTAGAATTCAGACAGTAATCCTCTGATACTATTGGGTTTATTTTTGTGTGGTGGGTTTATTGTGTGCAAAAAAAATATTCCCATCACCATTAGTGCTCTTTGGTTATAAGGATTGCTCAGATTTCCCTACAGGGATCAATACAGTTTAACCTATTATTGACTAAACGAAGGATGGATTCATATTTCTCTTCAGTTATCCAGTTATCATATCATTCCTATGAAAGACATAATGTCAACATTAGATATTTGAGGACTCATTTGTTCACATGCCACATTACTCGTGTACATGGCAGCAAACATGAGAGTCTCTCTTTGAACTTTAGCACTTCATCACCAAATTGAAAGGGCTGTTCTTGGTCTGTTTAGGTATAACCAAGGTAGCATTTTATGCAACCATGATTTCAGAATTTACTTGCATCAGATGGCACTGGCTGCAGGTGGCAGTCACATTGAAACAGGAAAGGTCCTTCTTTCAACTGTTGCCAGAAAGTTGGAAGCACACTATTGTTTGAAATATCATTGCATGCTGTAGCACTAAGATTTCCCTGAACTGAAACTGATGGGTCCACCAAAACTATTGCAAGTATTATACTGAGAGAAAACAAAGATTAGCACAACAAATTGCAGCCTCCAAAATAAACATAACATGGAATCAACACTTATCTAAAACATTCTAACCTTCATTAAGGTAGGATTTATTGCAGAGGTATTGTTTTAAATTCGTTTACGCTAGGTGTACCTACAGTAATAAACTGGCAATTGAGTGCATTTGTTTTGTGTAAGTGTGTGAACATTGGAGCTTTAATCTTATGTGGTATGTCTAGATAATCTGTGAGAGATCCTGAAATCCTTGACGAGTGCCTCTCCCATTAACCTCCCATATAAAAGCCTCTAATATAGCCACTGATAAGCAGTCAGGAGGAGCACCAGCCTTGAGTTAACCTAGAGACAGAGAACCCATTATGAGCCATTGATGCATTGATGATATAAAGACTGGTTTCTCTGCTTTATTTTGCCCCTGACCCTACATTATGACCCTTCAAACTGTCAGACTGTCAAACTGATTTTTTCCTGTCAGTACAAGACAAAATGAGCTAACAGTAAAGCCTTGATGCACTTGACACCTGACAGCTTGACAGATGTGGTGATGACACAATGAGTTGCAACGACCTTTATACTGGCACTTTCTCTACTTTCAATACGTTTTTTAATTAATTTATTTTGTTTTATAGTGTGTGTGACTTTCCAAGGTAATCAATCCTCCTCTCCTCTCCTCTCCTCTCCTCTCCTCTCCTCTCCTCTCCTCTCCTCTCCTCTCCTCTCCTCTCCTCTCCTCTCCTCTCCTCTCAGGTTTGGACCTCCATTTCTCATGCGTGAGGACAGGAGCATCTCCTGGGACCAGCTTCAGCAGAGCATCCTCAGCAAGCTCTATTATCTGATGCTGAATGGATCTCAGGCTCAGGTAATGCCAGCTCACCCCCACTAACCAATAACATGTTATCCACTCTATTTCTTTAGCCTGGACCCTTCAGCTCAGAGGTTTCTGGACCTATTGGACTCCAGTAGACCAAATTAAAATAGCAATACAGAGTATAGTTAGAACATTAATACATTTTCATTAAGGTTTGGTTCTGTGTTTAAATACATACTTCCCGCTGTCTGTTTACAATTGTCTGCGTCACATATGAAGCTAGAGATTAAGAAATTAAGTTAAACCGCATGTGCCAAACCAATGTGTTTAAAAAATTAGTCCACCAGATGCTTGTTTTTCATGATTTTGATGACGATTATTTTTTTTTTTTTTTAATAAGAGCTCATTGCTCTGCTGAGACTGCAAAATAGATGTCCTGCTTAGCATGCTGAGTGAACAATTGTTGGATTCTCTGTTGTTGAAGTTTGAGTACCTCTTTGTATGTAGCCATAGTGACTACATTATTGTGTTGGCTCTTTATTATTAATTACCTATTGTAGTTCTCTTTTTTATTTATACTTAGTCCTCATGCCTGATTAATAGAATTCTAATCTAGTGTCCTGTAGTTCTGTAGTGCCGAAAAGCTTGCAACCATCATTCAATCACAGAGAAGAAAAATGTATTTCTAACACCAGAGACTGCCAATATTTAATGAAAATTTTGATTAAAAGCAAAGAATGCACCTCAGGACATTATATTCACATGCATGCATGCACACACACACGCGCGCGCACACACACACACACACACACACACACACACACACACACACACACACAGTCAAGCCTTTTATGAGAACGTAATAATGGTTTTATGTGCTGAGCATCAGCATACATTAAATTATTTCACCACCCAGTAACACACACCCTCCTCTTTACCACTATATACGTTCTATATTTCAGAATACTGAGTGAAGATAAGAAGCAGATTTTTATTATATTAATATTACTATTATTTTATTATATTAATACATTCCTGGATTAAGATTCAAACAATATGTCCTGTGATTCTGAAGTGTTTTCCGGACAGCCGGTCGCATGTTAAAAACCCACCTCTACTTTCTCATCTCCACTTCATCTGTTTCTCCATAGACAGTTCAAGTTATCCGCACACCATGAGCCCCAAGCCATTGCTCCACCCTTAAATACACGGACACTCACGCTGTCCACACTGCTAGCCGTCAAGTTGCCATGGTGGCAGGCAATATTTGAGGTGGCCTAATCCGCTCTCAAAAGCTTGAGAAGAAAAGAACTAAGGCGGAGAAGAAAGAGAAATATCAGCCTGATTTTTAGGTACTGATCACTGTCTCAGTTTCTTACTTCCTCAAAGCCTCTCTAGTCAGATACAAACTCATTGAATCTTCTCAATCACCAGGGATTTTTTGATGTAGATTGAAGATTTAGCTGAAAAGGCCATCAATATCCCAAAGGTGCTTAAATTTGAGCTTCTCCTTGATGTAAAACATAAGGATTGCTTGTGAGTTCACTGTCATCAGTGTGCAATTTAGACACATACAATAATCACAACATTGCTGTTAATATTCGTCATTCCCTTGACAGGCAGTGTGTAAGTACTTTGCTGCCACTAGTTGGGTTGTCCCTTCTTCTTTATGAGATGTTTTGGCGCCACCCAGAGGTTTATTCGGCAATATACAACTTTTGTTTCAGGGTATGAAAAAAAGGAAAATATAAATTGAGTTGTTACTGACTTGCATGTCAAAATCTAGCTCCTCAATTTGCAACAAGAGCCAGATTGTGGCCAGACAGACCAGTTACAATTTTAAAGGGTTTCAGAAATGATCTCAGGTCTTTTACTGAATACTAAATTAATCTTCTGGAGGAATTTGTTATTTATCAACTGTGAGAGGTCAAAATTAGTTTTAATTATAATAATATAGCTTGAAGTTCTTTTAAAATAATTTGTCTTCTGAATCAATGTTAAAATAGCCCATAGTAACCTCATTTATTAAAATGCTAATGCTCTCAAACTTCTCATGGTCACTTTTGGGTCTCACTAGTACGTACTGATTTCTTACAGTTTGACCAGTTCATTTATCTACTGGATACTAGCTTTGGTTTAAGCATTTCACAAACATAAAAAAGTAAATCAGAATTACAGTCATATTAAAGATGCTGCATTTATTTACTTTTATTTTTATTTAATTTATTGTATTTGAATGCTTTGTATACTGAATTCAGGTGCTCACGCAAAAGACCCTTATACAGTAGGTTTAGATTTTGGGTCCTCAAATCACTCAAATTTCCCACTGGGGTTAACAGCTGTCCTTTAAGGCAGATCATAGATCATCCTGCAGAAGCTTGTGAATCCTTTAAAAATGTACCAAACTGTAATCTGATTACTCACAGTAGTGACAAGTAACTGGTACATTTATTCAAGTACTGTGCTTAAGTACAATTTTACATACATGTACTTTACTTGAGTATTTTTTATTTTCTGCGACTTTTACTTATACTTTAACTGCACTACATCTCAGAAGGAAATATTGTACCTTTTACTCCACTACATTTATATGGCACTTAGTTACAATTTTTGTTCATTTTATATATATATATATATATATATATATATATATATATATATATATATATATATATATATATATTGTTTTTATGATATATTGCAGTACTACTAATCTACCCAGTTGTATGGCTATACAAAGTATCTAAGATTGGCTCCACGTTGATGAACTGCAACTTTAAAATGCTCTTACATGTATTTGTTAGTGATAAAAAGACAGAAATACAATATTCTACAGAATGCTCATTAGCATGAAGTGTTTTGTCTCTTCTTTTTCATTGAAGTCCCATAGACAGATAAGACCATCTGGTTGTATGCTCGCTCAGGCTCTTGAAACTGAAAAGAGAGAGTATGTCCTCACAATTTCCTATTAACCAGCTCATTTATTTGTTTTTATGCTCGGCTGCAGTTTGTATTCTCCAGCGTCAGCGCACTCAGAATGAGCACATTAGCAACCTGAGTCTCTGCTCCCTAATAGCTCAGCCCTCTTGAGGAACTATAATCCCATCTGTACAGTAAATACTTTCTTTCTATTCAAATGACACGTCGACAAATCTTAAAGCTACAGTGCGTAGTTTCTGTCCCCCCCCCATGACGAATTCTAAGTAATGACAACAACACTGTCGGTGCGTCCACATGATACAAGCCTTACCCCTCCTCGATGCAGTTGCTAGTAGCCAAGGAGGACGCGGAGGATTAAAAAAACATGATGGACTCTTCAGAAGAGGTAATTATCTTCACTCGAGTTTCTGCGCGGGAAAGTAGCCGGACGACACAATCTTTTGAACATAGCCATACTGAGAAATACAGACGGAGATGTGTGGAGCCGATAGTCTTAATTAGCTTTTTAGCAACTAATTTGGCAACGGCTTGAATGTAACGGACGTTTATTAATATCAAAAAGTTATGCACTAAAGCTTTAAACTTTGTTTAGTTCAACTTCTCATGGAAATGTCAAGTTGATTGTAACTGTGTGGTCACTTTAGAGGATGTAGTTTGATGTGCTGTTTAACTGCATTGCTTTATACAAATAGGTGTTTCTGTTATTTAGCCTACCCTCATTAATTTAAAAGCATGAATGGAGTGGACAAAATAATAGAAGCACCTGTCAGTACAAAACAAAACAAACGACAGCCTCTAAAATGACCATGCAGTTGAATCAACATCGCCTCTTAAACAGTTTCAACAAAACGTATAATATAACCATTATTCAGCTATACCTTTAGGATTAATTGCAGGATTGTAAGATGGTAACTGAGTTGTATACACACTATGCTAGTGGTGATGATTAAACAAGGTGTAGTCGCTACTTAAGCCAAAATATTTTTTTAAACAGACTTTTCTTTAGTAATGTTTTAAGTAAAGCACTCTGATGCGTACCAATGTAGAACATGATGGACTTGGTCAAAGGAACACCTCTGTTCATCACTGTTTTGTCTTCCTGGTTTGGGACTTCCCTTTTTTAAACCAACTTATCTCTCTAAGCTATGGGTTCCTACATGCCCAGAATAATATGCCACCGTTTTTTAAAAATCATTTTCCGTATTTGTGTTTTGTTTCTGTGCTCTTCTCCCTAATTTGAAATGGGCAAGGCTCAGTTGGAAAAATGTGATGTCACTGATTCCCATTCGCCTATCAGAATTTAGGAACACGTCAAACAAATGGGATAACAGTTGTTGGTTTGTTTGCTGGTGTTGCCACACAGTCCCGATGAAGCAGACTAACTGAGCTTTTTAGTGTTAAACTCTTAATAAAAAATGACTTTCATGTTTTTTTCCAACATTGTTGCTCATTTAATTATGAATATGTAATGCTATTGAGAAAACAATATGTTTGGAGTATGAATTTTTCCCCAAAGACAAAGTAGGCTTAACCCCGTTGGTATTATCTTGCATTATTTTAATATCCACATACTCTGTATAGTGCTTGATTACTCTTTCTACCAATATCTTGATTTTGTTAAATGGCAAAAGCCATCAACGTGAATCTTCATTGATTTGTAAGGCATTGATTCATACTTGACTGCACACCACTGCTAATTAACTTGCTGCTTGAGCATGCTGGGTAAAAATAGCAATACCTTTGATTTTAAATGTATCACATAAATACAAGCTTTGAGATTACAAGGTATCAAGCCTTTCCGGATATATTTACAATTGCAAGAGGGAGCTCTTTATGGTCACAGCTGTACTAATCTGTATTACTCTCCCTGCAGAATGCTGGGGTGCTGTTCAAAATCAGAGTAGTGGGAGGATCGACAGCCTACAGCTACCTGTCCCCAAAGGACAGCAGGCCACTGTACCACCCTGCGGTTGACCGGTAAGACAAACACACACACACACACACACACACACACACACACACACACATGCACACATGTCCACTCACACAAAGAAAAAACAACATATTGTACTGTACTGTACAACTATGCAACCAAACATGTACACTCTTTTTTTTGTGTGTGGTTGATAACACATTTTGGCAACATAGATCTACAGTCGGTCCACACGTACATGCACAATAGCATGCACATCCTATAAAACGCATACACTGCTGAAACCCTAATATGTTCCATGTGTCCTTGAAATTGGAATCATAAAAGCATGTAGAACTAAAAGGGCAGTCGGAGAGCGCAGACCTCTGCCAAGGCCATGCTATATCTTGCAAAATAATTTGTGTATTGCCCTGTGATCGGATTGGCTCCAAAATTAAATGGGTTATTCTTGGCCCATGCTTACCCTTCCACCAAGTTTTATAAATATCAGTGGCGACTACATAACCTCTTTGGCGCAGGTAAAAATGCAATAATTACGTAAAAATAAACCCACATGATGAATTACTGCTAGTGAAAAGCACAGTCACATATTGTAGGATGCACACAAACAAATAATCATATCAGCCTATTAAGGCTGTAAAGAAAATGACTGCATGAACTCTTATTCAGAACATACAGCAGACAGGTTTTCTTGTGCATTATGCAAAAAGCTACAGTTCTTTTCAAAAGAAATGGACCTTAAGAGGATTACAAGAGACTGAGCAGCTATAATGATTTCTGTTTGACGATAAGGCCTTTATTTCCTGTGTGATGAAGAGTATGCCGCTGAGGAGCTTAGTATAAATCTCTAATGTTGTTCTACTGAGCTGCAGTGAAGGCCAGGCCTTCTACAAAGGAGCTAAGGAAATGAAATTGTCTTCCAGATACGGCTAGTCATTTGTGTGTGTGTGTGTGTGTGTGTGTGTGTGTGTGTGTGTGTGTGTGTGTGTGTGTGTGTGTGTGTGTGTGTGTGTGTGTGTGTGTGTGTGTGTGTCTGTGTCTGTGTCTGTGTCTGTCTGTGTCTGTGTGTTGTATTGCATTGCATGTTGCTTATATCACATTCAAAAAGTTCTGTACTGTAGGTAAGGAATTACACATATTGATCCCCCGCACAGAAAACAGATTTTTTTGTAAGTCGGCTTTCAAAACTTTTTGTCCCAGCGTGTTAAGGGTTTAGTTTTTCCAAATCACAAGAAGATATTGTCCCATGTATCTGTAATGTTTAGTAGCCATGCTAGTGGTTTAGATTTTTTGTGCCATGGTTTTCTTTCACTTTGAAGAGTTTTCATTGAGAATGATTTTCTATCGAAGTAAAACTCCCATAAGTTGTATAGCACTAAATGCAATCGCAAGAAATAAGATGAGCCTGTCAATCTCACACAAGCCTGAAGATTAGTGGCTGAATATCCAGAAACTGTTCCACTGCATCTCCACAGTCTGCACTAGTATAGTGTACAAAGTTTTTTTGTTTTTTTTATAGTATAGAATGTAATTACATTTTCAAAATGAGTGCTGTGTAATCACCTTGGTACTGAATGCACATTGTTTGTCAGCATGTTGTTGCGGAGTCTGGAGTTTGCCACTAGAATATGTGTGTAAGTCCACAGTGTTTAATTGACCAGTTGTTGTTGTGTTGGCAGCAATCTGGTTTATCAAAGCTTTGCTGCTGCTCTGTAAGATGGATTTCATCTTATTTCTAGGTGGCACGGTGCTCACATAGAGAGCTGTCTTTCAATTAAATCGATCTGATGGAAAGGTTGAATCAGGAAAACTAAATTGTGAGATAGAGCGTGATAGGCAGACGCATTAGTAACTGGAATAACAAAAAGTAAGAATTTTGAAATTCAGTTTTTAAATTAATAAATAATTCATCATTTAAAGACAGTATAAGGTAATTAAATGATCTTTTTATTTGTTATTGGTTCAAATTAAACACTGAAAAACAATTATTTATTCTAAATGAATGAACACAACAACACACCACAGATTCACAAAGCCAACTCCATGAATGCTTGAGTATGGGAAACGGAGTTTTTAAAATGAGTTAATTGATCCTTGTGTCCTGCATATTGTATTGAGATAAGGTTTCTCATTCATCTCATTCATCCAGAGACAGTTATTGTTGCAGTGCTCATGCAAAACTCAAGTGCATTCACAAGTGGAGAGAGAGGAGCATATTTTGTTGATACATTAGGTGGAAATTAGCATTATTGAGTTCTTTAACCCCTTTGTGTGTGTTGACATGTTATGTAAGCCTGACATCTAGTGGTAACGCTCAGAACATACACATTTATGCATTTAAACATGTTCACAGTGAGCAATACCAAGACAACGACATGGGACATGGGTTCTACTTTCAAGTTGAAGTGAACCTACTCACAGTACAGAGTACAGATGTTTTGCAAATTCAAAAGGAATTGAATTTTGACATTGTACATTTACCATCATTGATCCGTCATGTTCCCCGAACAAGAAAATAACTTTTTTTTAGAATTTGGCGATTATTAAATCTACCTTGGCCCTTATTAAATCTACCTTGGCCCTCTGTCAGCGATGTTTGGCTCTTGAATACCAATGCTGTTTTTATCTTTCCCCCTGAGATCAAGCAGTCAAGGAAAGCTCTGGATTACAAACATGATTTCTTTCGCTACATAATGACTCAACATCAGACTTAGAATATTAGTGTGTGTGTGTGTGTGTGTGTGTGTGTGTGTGTGTGTGTGTGTGTGTGTGTGTGTGTGTGTGTGTGTGTGTGTGTGTGTGTGTGTGTGTGTGTGTGTGTGTGTGTTCAAAGAAAGATGTCTAGGTTTCACCAGAACAAGCATTATTCGCTGCAACACAGATTTCAGCCTCTCTCGCTTTTGTGGTTTCTGGCATTTGGAGATGAGGCAATACTTTTGACTAACTGACTTAACTCAGATCATAAGATATATAGATGTATTTAAATTTGTCTACTGTATTGTAGAGCTCTGAAGTTGTGCGGCCCTGGGGGACCTCCCCACCTGAAGGTTGTCATCGAGTGGGAGAACAAGACTAAAGAATGGTAAGCATTGTGCACAAAATTGTTAATCTCTAGTGGAGTATATACTGTAGAATGAAGAACATGTTATGAGCGGAACACACACACACAACTGTTGTGGATGTCGGTCCGTGTAACGCTTATCAGTTCAATTTTCTAAGCACAAACGGACATTTGGAAAAACAAAAAAATGGGTTCAAATATCCAATTTTTAATTTTTTTCCGCTTTGACAAATTAAAAAATTGGATCTTTGAACTGTTTTTCCAATTTTCTGTTTTTATTCAGAGGATCAGAAATTTAGAGAATTACAAAATTGCGTCTGGGCTCCAATTATTCAATACTGCAATGATATTCTCTCCCTCGTTCCGCCTAGCCCCGCCCCACCCCGCACAGTCAGCAGCCAAGGGGGCAAGCTTCTCTCCACAGAGTGAAGGCGCTATGGCGCCATTTTAATGCTACGAAGTACTCACCCCCCGTTAGCATCCCATTGACTGCCATTCATTTTGGCGTCACTTTGACAGCCAATAACTTTACATCTGAAGCGTTTGAAGACTTTATTTGTCCATTGTTTATTTCTAAAGAAACACGACAATGTATAAAAGGGTCCATTACCTTGTATCTCACGTTATGGCTCTGTAACAGACGTTTTTATAAAAATAGGCTAACGATTGTGTCATAACCACGCAACCTACTGTCGCATAGCAGAGGAATTACCGTATAGTACAGGAGAAGCTCGCAGGCAGTTTGGACTTACATTAGCTGTTTAGTTTAATTACAAATGTTAACTAGCATTTTAGTTAGCAATAATTAGCCTGTGCCTATGTTATCTCCTTACATACACCTACGCTCTCCGTCTCTGCAAGATTGGGAATGATTGAGATTTCTCTTGGCACAGCTACGCTAGACGTTGCTCACGTCACAAGCTCAGTTTGCAGCTGTGCAGTAACGCTCGAGCCTCACCGGAAAAGTGCTTCTAATAGACTTCACTGGTCTCTGTCCAGAGCAACGGGATCTGTTGGTCCACTTCTTTAACTGTCTATGTCAGCAGCCAGACCGAAAGACAGAATGAGAATGGACGATGTGTTGGAAGTCGAATATCCAAAAACATTCAGCGTTCACCGAGAGGTGAAACGCTTGTCAATATCCAGCACAGACTTGAATCAAGATCGCCTAGTGTCTATATTTAAATTGTCATCCTCCGCCCAGACACAGGACCACTCAGAGGCCGAGTGGCAATCCAGAGTCGGGACTTTTCCCGGTGGGCCGGAAGGCCTAGTGTCTGTTTCGAGGCCGCGAGGGCCGGTCTGATAATACAATTTTGTAATTTTCTAAATTTCTGATCCTCTGAATAAAAACAGAAAATTGGAAAAAAAAACAGGTTAAAGATCCAATTCTTTAATTTCTCAAGGCGGTTAAAAAATGAAAAATTTGATATTTGAACCCATTTTTCTGTTTTTCCAAATGTCCGTTTGTGTTTAGAAAATTGAACTGATAAGCGTTACACGGACCGATGTCATCCTCAGTGTCATTTTACTATTTGCACTATTTCCAGAACACACGATGATTTAGTTGGTGACTGTAAAATGGCACAAACATACAGACTCACACTGATCCAAACACTGCAAACACAAATCTGCAGCTGAATGGAAACAATAAGCCCTTTGTGTGTTTTTTCTGTGTGTGTGTGTGTGTGTGTGTGTGTGTGTGTGTGTGTGTGTGTGTGTGTGTGTGTGTGTGTGTGTGTGTGTGTGTGTGTGTGTGTGTGTGTGTGTGTGTGTGTGTGTGTGTGTGTGTGTGTGTGTGTGTGTGCGTGCTCCAGTCTATTTGGCAGCATCCAAGAGGAGGTGGTCAAGGATGCGGAGAGTGTGAGGAGCCAGCAGCAGCAGCATCTGCAGCAGCATAGCTGTACCTTGGACGAGTGCTTTCAGCTGTATACCAAAGAAGAACAGGTGAGATTAAAAACAACACAACTATCAAGTAAACAACATACATTGTTATTCTCCCCTGCCATCGGTCCTCTGTCTATCTTGGAGTCCTCTCCTGTCCAAAAACCAGACTCAATTCTAAATTGAAATTCACCTTCTTCTTAATCACTTGTCTTCTTTCGGTGTGTTTTTTTTTTTTACAGTGGTGTGTTGTTGTTTTTTCCTAATCTTCTGTTTTTCTTTATAATTTTTGGCATGCGAGTATGAGTATGAATATGTTTGTTTTTCAAGAGAACAGTTTAAGGTGAAATACTACTGATCCACCTGCTGTGTACATTTCTGTAGCCTTAACTCCCTCACACTTACACCAGCAGTGAATTCTTCTTTCTAGCCAGAGTGAATGGGGCAAAGAAAAAGGGCTTCAGGTGGACAGAAATCATTACAAAGCTGCGAATTATGTAAAATTGCAGATATGAGAGTGGGTGAGTTTCTGGTTTATTGCCAAGTAGGTTTTTTACATAACAAGGAATTTGCCTTGGTGTTGTGGCGCACAGCAGTCACAAATATACACAGTAAGAGAACATACAAGTACAACAAAAGTCGAAAAATCAATCCTAATATAAATATGAAATAAGTACAGTTAGCAACAACTGAAAAATAATGTAAAACAACTTACAGTGCAGATGATCTGCAGCAATGACAGTGAATTGAGCCTTGAAAGTTGATGGAAACAATTCCGACAAGTGTCCCAACTTTTGTTGATTATATACAAACCCTCTGTGTGTTAGAAGCAGTGTTGGTACAGACTGTGTTACACAACAAAATAGTTTGCGGTCAACACACCGAAGCGGGCATGAGCGGTGCTATCTTGAAGTATAATTATGGTTTATTACAACTTGCATCTTTTTATATTGATGCCATCATTTCTATGAGTTATGATAACACCAAATGAATTACTGAGATCACTACAATGATTATATCATCACAAGACAATTCCACTGGAAGTTGACAAATGATTATAATGAAGTCATCACCTAACATAGTAGTAGTGTCTGGACTCTTTTTAAGTTACCTCGTGAGATAAGATATATATCACGACAACGCTAATTATATCTACCCAATGGCTGTGTCTCAAATCGCCTACTTGCGCACTTCACACACTTAGTTTTAAGTATATAGTGTAGATAACAAAAAAGTCAGTGCACTGAAAGTACCCGGATGACCCCTAAAAAAAGTCAAAAAGTTCAGTGTAGAACGATGGACACTACGCACACTAAACCTGCACCATCTTGACTACAAAGCGGAAAGGGGAGGGACCAGGGACGTCGACCGGCAGCTGATTGGACGAACGCGTCATGTGCGTACTAGCTCTCGCAGATTTTACATCCGAGCTTAATGGCGGCCAGATGGCGGCTCGTTTGGAATACGATCTCGAATTTTACGAAAATAGTTCACCGAAACGTGTTTCTGAAAATATTTTAAGCGAGAAATAGGGCATGCAGTTGCTGAATCTGTCTTCATTTCAGATCAACTAAGGTCAGTTTAAAAGATTTTCATCAGATTTTGAGAGGCGCCGAGCCGAGCCGACCACTCGTCATTTCCGGTAAGTGCTTTAACATAAGTGTTCCATTTGGGACAATACTAACCATCGACAGTGGGCACTACGGCAATAAGTGGTCAGTGTACATTAGCAGTGTACTGACCGAAGTAGGCGGTTTGAGACACAGCCAATGTTTTTAAATGTAATACTGTATCTGAATCTTGGTTTGAGTAGAGACTGATTCAGGGGAGATGGAACCACACTCAGTTTTTATATTTCTAAATACATTTACATGAAGCATAATACAATTGTTTCTCTACTGAAGAAAAAAAGGGAATTAAGTTATTTGCAGCAGTAAGCCCTGCATTTGTCCCATGTAACATGTTCCACACACAGAGCCCAGCGTACAGTGATTAATCGTGCCTAAAATAAACTAATTAAAATGCTGTATGCGGTAGAGAAGATAACCCTGCTCACTGTGAGGTTATGGAATGTAACATCACCATTTACAGTACATGTACTGACTGAAATGAGCCAGTTTAGAAGAATGGCAGTTTAATAAGTAACTCAGCTGCTGTGTCAGCCAAAGTCTAGAGATATCTTACTATGTATTCCTCTCTTGAAACACTATTCCTGGTACTATTTAATTAATCAAGAAATGTCAGCTCTGATTGAAGATTTGAGCGTTAAGAACTTATCTCATGATTCCTTCCTTTCACTGAAGAACTATTTAGATAAAATACACAGTATAAGGATACCTACAGTAAATTAGAATGAAAGGACACCACATAATACTACTATGGCATACTACTACTATTGACACTGTGTACTATAAGGACACAAACTAAAACTGACATCACGTAATCTATATTAGGCAAAAGGAAAATCTGTAAATAAACTAAAATATGTATTGTTAGTTTTGGCCTTGGCATTTGCTGCAAACAATAAAGAGATACAATAAAAGAACATTCATTCATTCAAAAACATAATGGCAAATTTCCCCCGAAGACCAGACAAATATTTTGCATAATACCAGATGCCGCCGGAAATTCCACTGGATATCCGTCACCTTCTGTTATTTTTGTGTTGGAATTTTTAACTCCACTCGATTTATTAGGACTATAGTTAACTGCTCCTCAGATCTCTGCAGGGTAAATCCAGACAGCTAGCTAGACTTTCTGTCCAGTCTGAGTTTTTTGTTGCACGACTAAAACCACCTTTGAACGTACACATGGTCTATGCCTATAGCTTTCAGGATAGATGGGTTGCTGTTATTTTTTTAATTATTTTTTTAAAGCTTTAGTGTGTAGTTTCTGTCGCCCCCATGAGGAATTCTAAGTAATGACAACAACACTGTTTCACACAGCCGCGCACAGCCCCCACCCCTCCTCCACACAGTTGCTAGTAGCCAAGGAGGACACGGATCTTCACTCGAGCTTCTGCGCACCAAAGTCGCCGGACGACACAATCTTCTGAACATAGCCGTACTGAGAAATACAGAGAGAGAGTTGTGTGGAGCTGATAGTCTTAATTATCTATAAGCTTTGTAGCAACTCATTTGGCAATGGCTTGAATGTAACGTTTATTAATATCAAAAAGTTACGCACTAAAGCATTATATGTCTAGCCATCGGATAGTCCTCATTTTGTGTCTTAATGGCATATTTATGTTCTGACAGTCTGTCTTGTAGTCTGCGTTTAGGTCTACCAATATAAAACACATTGCACTGAGGGCATTCCAATTTTTAAATTACATATGTTCTCTTACAATTGATGAAGTGTCTTATTTCATAGTTTTTAACTCCATGGATACCCTGAAAGCTTTTGCATTGTGACACATTAGAGCAGTGATTACAATGACCACACTGAAAACTACCACAAGGTTTTGGAGGGAGCCAGGTAGTAGTAGTAGTGCAGCTTATCACTCAGGGTAGATGGACATTTAAAACTAAAAATAGGAGGCTCTGAGAAGATGCATTGTGTTGAGATATCACATTGCAGCATGTTCCAATTTTTCCTGATTATATTTTTTATGTGATTGGCCTCTGTACTAAATTTTGTAGAGAAAACACTCTCTTCTTATCCTGTCTGGATATCCACTTTTGTAGGAGAGTATGTCATTGTAGGCCCCTCTCTTTATCTTTAGCCTTTTGAACCACTGTCTTCTCATACCATCTTTGGATAAATCAGCTTTCCATTTCTTCAGCTTTAAGATCAAAAACACCATTTTCATCACAAATTCTCCTCAGTCTTTGACACTGACTGTAAGGTATATTTTCTTTAAGATGCTTTGGATGGAGGGTGGTTTCCTATAGATGGTGGAGTGCAAAAAAACATCTTCAAACCACTTCTCTGAATTACTCTTAACTGTGTCTGTGGAACTGTGGTTTTCTGGATAAAGACATGTGTGCTCACTGAATCTACTCCAGTTAAAATAAACGTTGCATTTTCGGTAAGCTATTTTTAAAAAGAAATTTTTGTTTGCTATTCTTTTTTGAAATTATAAGCAAGCCACACGTTTGTTGCAAACCTGTGTCATTGAGCTCTGCAGACAAAAGCCATTGCTATTTTCAGTTGACTGATCTGTTTGTTGTGCGTTGTTGTACATTTCCTATCCGATTTTGTAATGATGCAGGGCGTTGGTACAACAGCACTAACCGTGAATCAGTGCATCACATTGTCTGAATAGGGAACTCTAAGACAACTAGATGATGCGGAAGACCATGAACAACATGTGATCCAGCTGTGCAGACATTCATCAGTAACTGTTGTCACTTTAGATGACACTTGATTATAAAGAACGTCTCTTTTTACAAAAGCCTATATTCCTATATTTCTTTCCTTAAATATCTTCTTTATGTGGGAGAATTACATGAATAAGACACAAGTGAAACGAAACAAAGGGAAAATCAAGGGAATTCTTTCTTTTGTTTTCTTTCTCACACGTGTAGTGGCTTAGCAATCACATCTGTATTTGACAAATATTTCTCTCATCAGGAACATAGTAGATCAAGTATTAATTTCAGTGATTATTGTAGTAGAGTTGGAGGAAGCGAATCCTCTGCCCCAAAGCAGCAATTTGATGCTGACCGACAGGATCGCAAAGCTACAGCAGGTTCTGTGTTTCATTAGTGTATGTTGTCGTGGAAATTATTCTTAATAGCACGGGGTAAGTAAATAAAGGTTAAAGTGAAACAAATGAAGACTATTGAGCAGAAACCAAAGTCTGGTTATTGAGTGTTTATTCTCATTTGCAAAAGGAGCACCCTTAACACTGAACCTCGGTACAAATGCAAGAGCGCTCTGAGTCACATCACACAGAAAAAAACAACATATAGGAAACAACAAATGGTGACCGCCTTCCTTCACCCCTCATGCTTCTTACAAAGACCCAGTTACACAAACACTTTGGAAAAGGTCATGTCATACCTTTTGGCCCAGTTCAACCCAAGTCATAACACCTTTTCTTGTCTCAGCTGCTGGGAAAGTTAAAACTGTGTCTAGAGGGTCTGTTTATGGCGCCCCTGTCCCCTTATCAAAGGTTGTTTGAATAAACAGATTTCAGGGGAGACCTCGAGAAAGGACTCTGAGTACTTTCTCTTCAAAGTTTCTTCTTTTGTTCCATCTGTTAAAATCCTTTTCTAAGTTTAACACATACACTAAACACATTAACCTAACAGAAGAAGAATGTATGTTAAAAGTAAATTTGCCATCACAATGTAAGAGCATTTCATATGTGTTTGTGGGAGGTAATTCTGAATAATGTCCCTGACGGCCCATCATAGGTTATTATCCTGCACTAATTATGTTTTGTTAAATGACGCAACAACATGAGACCAGGACATTAAATTTCCTGATCTCATGTCATTAAGCAACTCAAAACATCTTAAAGGTCCAATATGTAATACTGACAGCTAGTGTTTAAAATAGTTACTGCAGTTCAAATTCAAAATACTGGAGAGAGTCGTCTCCCCCGCCCCCTCCTCCCCAGACTCGAAGCTCACAGAGGTTGCCAGGCTGAACTGTACTAACGTTACAGCTGCAGCATGCTGGTTTACCTGTTTACAGGTATATCTGGCAACCCGGCCTGGCTGTTAAACTGGGCAGTTGATAACAACACACAGACCAAAACATAAACATAAATTCCGTCACGGATCGTAAATTTCAAAAAGAAAAAATACTGACTTCAGCATTGTTGTCAGAAAAGATAGTATTATAGCCTAACATGTTTCCTTAATATCTGATGAGGCATGGTGTCATTTTTGGATTTATTACAGTACATATATTACATATTGGACCTTTAAACAGCACTTTTCGGAGCAAGGCATAGAGTTTTGAAAGGGGAACAATATGTCCTTAAAGCGGTGCCTGTAACTATAGCAACAACGGACTGGGGTTAACTGACAAATGATATAAGTGTGATTTTGCAAAGGGCAAAGGGCGATAGTCATGACCAAGATGATTTCATTTTAATATAATATTTAGGTTAAAGTCAACCTCTGAGTGTGAAGGGCAAAATACTGGGCTCAGAGCCATACTTCACAAGCATAAGTGGTGGGAAGATGTCTTTGAGATGTCAGTCACACACAGGTGACCCTTGCACTTTATTCTCTATTCTCTGTATTATGGTGAAGTAGGACTCCACTCTCGAAAAGCATGTAAAAAGGCAACTTTGAGTTTCTCATACAGTGAGTTCCAGGATACTTAAAGGTACACTGTGTAGTGTTTTAAGTATTTTATTATCTAAAATCAATGTCTTCATTCATAAATATGTCCTTTTTGAAAAGCTATAATCACTGAGAGGGACATAAAGCACTAGCCTACCTGTCTAGCTTATCCACAACGCATTTTCGTTCAGAGCCCGCATCACGTGACTGAAACCAGCTGAAACGGAGAAGGAGATCAATGAGAGGCGCTTGTCACTGCCCCGGTAATTTTGAAAGCCGGCACTGCACTTTAGTTCATAATGGAGGGTCATACGTATGCCGAGCCACAGGAGAAGGAATCCTCGTCGCCAAAACAGCGAAAATTGGAAGACATGTTGTCATAGCTTCTTGGTACATAACGGCTACCGTAGTTGCAACACGCATTTGAAAAAGCGAGGCGCTAGAGAGCACTTTGTTTGAATGCAAAATACAATTTCACCGCTAGATGCGAGAAATTCCTACACAATGTACCTTTAAGGTGCTTCTTTTTCTTTTGGAAGATGAAAAACCTGAAGAATGGAAGGGAGAGTTAACATTTTCAGGCACTCATAACAAGAGAACAACAAGGCCTTAGAACAAGGCTAAAAACAAGTTTTGATCTCCCAGGGTTTAAATTAGGGCAGAGTTAATGAAAAACAGATTAACACCTGCTTCCATATAAGGACAGATCATCTGAAGTAAACGTGACATTACATAATAATAATAATAATTTATACTTTATTAATCCCACAAGGGAAATTACAATGTTTTCACTCTGTTGTTAGAACACACATTACACACAGTAGCTATACATGCACTAATGGAGAGATGTCAGACTCAGAGTGAGGAGGCTGCAGCTGTCGATGGGCAGGTGCCCCGAGCAATTGGGGGTTCGGTGCCTTACTCAAGAGCATCTTGGCAGTGCCCAGGAGGTGAACTGGCACCTCTCCAGCTACCAGTCCACCACCATACTTTGGTCCGTATTACTTAAACTAGCAACCCTCCGGTTCCCAGCCCAACTCCCTACAGACTGAGCTACTGCCACCCCAAATGATAAAATGACCACATACTGTATGTGTATTAACATGTTACATTTTGACTTCCAATTTGTTTTGAATGGATAACCATGTAATTAATTGGTTCATTGACTGATTCCAGCTTGCCCCAGATGATGCCTGGAAGTGCCCCCACTGTAAGCAGCTTCAGCAGGGCATGGTGAAGATGAGCCTGTGGACTCTCCCTGACATACTGATCCTCCACCTCAAGCGCTTCCGACAGGTAGGTGAGCCGTAAAGTGGCCTCTGGGGAAGACAGGTACTCTAGTCAAACTTGCAATGAATAATTTATAATATTATATCTTAAATCTGCATGAATCAGTACTTTTCAGTTATGTATGTGTAATGAGAAAGGGGTCACTCAGTGACAAACTCAGACATATCACCTAGTTCCCCTCAGCTCTACAGAGCATCTATGTGTGCTTAATGTTTTTGGTCAGATAGCTTCAGCAAAAAAAAAGCTCTGATAAACCCACTGTACCTTACCAGCACCAAACATCGTTGAACATTGAGCCAGATATTTCCCTAGGTGTTGGTGCAGACAAGAAGAGTGTTGAATGCTGATGTGTTTCCAGGTTTGCTGTATATACTGTATGTGAAAAGACAATTGTTTGTTAACACAATTCCCATAACAAGTTTACGCATTAAAAAAAAAATTAGTCAATATTGTGTATACAGCTTGTTCTGCTGCCCCTAATTGCCCCCTCCAAAATCATGTCAATCAATGAATGCAACTTTAAGACAGTTGAAACGTTAAAATTATTAAAATGATATCCATGCTTTCTGTATGTGTAAAAACTACTGAAAACTGGCTACTGAAACACTGGCCCGCTGTAGGGTGTCCGGTAAGAACTTGAACCAGAGATGTCTGACTTTGACATCCAGGTAGATTTATTTACAACTCAAACATGAAGTTAACTACGAAGTTGTATTTGACGTTACATATGAAGTTGGATGTGGTTAGCTGCTGCGTTCTGTCCCGTTCTCCTGTCTGACCGCGAGTGATTGGCAGGAGATGAAAGCGATGACTCTCGTCACTGATTGGTCGATCGTCTCAGGAGAGAGAGCAATTGTTATTATGGCCTTTTCTACAGTATAAATGTGTTTTGTTGTGCTCTAGCCTTCTGCGAGGAGTAAAAGTTACAAAATGATCTGAACTGAATCATTTCAGTAGCTAACTAAATTAAAGAAAATGCTCTCATAGTAAATGTTGCATCAAATATTCTGCAGAGAATAAGGATTCAGGCTATGACAATTTAAGAGGGAGGGGTGAGATAAATGCGGAGCAAGAATGCAGACAGGAAAGTAATTCATAGACATACGTATTGCAGGGCAGACTGTTGACCAGTTGGATGGAAATTGCGACCACAAAACAAAATCCATAAAACCGCTCATCCTGAATGTGAATTTTGACAGCCAGATGTCTTTTCAGCACACTTGGAAACAAAGTGTCATATCCCAATCATTGAAACATATCCTCTGGTCCCCCTTTTTTTGGGGGGGGGGACCGACACCCCCGTCTACCACAGGCATTGTCCCTGATCCCCATGCATTATTGAAGATGTGTGTCAGTCACAACAGCCCTTCAACATCCAGCATCACCTTGTGAATCTCATCCACCCCCAGTACCAGTGACCTCAGCTGGGGAAATAAGAAAGGGATCAATCCCATATATCCTCTATCTGACTGGTAACACGTTTTTCTCTGTCTGGAGGCGTGTATTGAATGCTGCTGTATACATCCAAGATAAATGAGAAACATTCTGCTGGTGTATGTCTTTGGAGAGAGAGATGTCCTGCCACACAGCAGGAAGAAAAAGAAACCCGAGTACTAATCAGTAATTGTGGTGGAATTTCCAGCTTACGAACTCATGCTATGCAATTTGAGACAGTGGTACCCAAGGTCTCATTCAGGTCAGTGTCCAACATAACAGCAGTAGGGACTAACCTGTCTCAGGCAGAGTAGTAGTTCAGTTCTGTGTCTCCATAGATGACGGGAGACGTAACAGCTGTATGATAAAACAGTGCTGCCTCAAGCTCCCATCCCGTCATGTTCAGGGAGGAAGTTAACACATAACACGTACTCGCATTCATACGCACACACCTAAGTTTAGGCTCTACTGCAGTATGGTCAGGCTGACATTGTTTTCAGTCTGTGCTGAGGGGTTTGGGTTCATGATTTAGGTAAGCGTTTGTGTTTACGGCGCCCGTAATATCTTTGTGTACGTTGAAGGTTCAGCTAAATTTAACGCCTCCAGCATGAGTTTAAATACACCTACTGTACAGGAGAAGAGGAATTTCAGAAGTTGGGATGGCACTACCCACTTTGCTGTTTAATCCTGAATCCTCCTCAATCGAGATTTTATTAAATGCTTCTGTGTAAGGCATCAAAGTGTCCCGCACCTTCTTAACATATGTGAATATGAGCTGTGCTGCTACTGAGTTTTTCCATAACAGTAATTACCTGCAGCATGTCAGCCACTGCTGCTTCCCACCAGGGTCCAAAATTAGCACCATTTTACCAGCCAAATGCTGGTAAAATATGCAGGTGGCTGGTAGATTTTCTTCACTCACCAGTCAAAAAAACAATGGTGATCCATTGAGTGGCTGGTAAAATTTGAACATTCACTAGCCATTTGGCTGGTGGACAAATAAGTTAATTTTGGACCCTGCTTCCCACCCAAGACACACACACAAAAATACATCTCACAGAGCTGCCTCCTCCCCAGACAGCATGACTGTCGTGTTCAGTATTTTATCCTCACTGCTTGGCTGTATACAGGTCAGCTGCACCCCACCCCTGGTAAAATAAACCAATGTTTACCCTCACCAGTCTGTATGGTTGGATGGAGACCAATGTGAGCATTGAAGCCTCCCGGTAGTCTCTCGAGGTGTAGCCTTCTTCAATGCTGTTACCCAATGCCACACTATAAGTAGACATGTTTTGACACGTCACAGTAGGGAAAAGCACAGGTGTGAATAATAAAACTAAAGATGACTGAATTCTATTATTATATTATAGTTAATGTTAGTAACAACTGTGCTTTTCCTACTTTGACAAGCCAACTTTCTGAAAAAGGTTTTAACTTGAAACTCCTCTGTGATTTGTAAGCACCAACAATGCCTGCAATACATAATAATATGTAGGCCACCCTCTCATTCTCTGGAACAAACTCCAACATGCAGTAATAGCATTCACAGGGAGTTCATTAGTATCCCCACATATGCCTGACATCAGGGACATCTACATGTAGTAGCTGCCTGTTTGGCTTAAGTGCTTCTCTAGACCAAATAAATGAATAATATTATTACTGGAATTATTTTTTTAGTGCTACTGTGCTAAATAAACATCTATGCGAGAGAGACCATTTACTTCCTAATTGGTCCTCAGTTAATAAGCACAAAGTGTACCTCACGCTATAGTAATTAAGTAATTTTTCAAAGCGTCATTCACCAAAAGGTGCCCAGCCTGCATGGGCTTACAAGACACTACTAGTATAAATAACATACTTAGAGCGAAAGAACAAATATAACACACCTGCACCACAGTCAAACTTTGTATTCAAAGCAAATATAAACACAATCCTACTCCTTAGGCATTACAGCTATAAAACATAATGTAGGGCTCATCTGAAGCACAGACTGCCTTATACACATCATACATAAAGCTAGGTGAAACACTTTGTCTGTAAACAGGGGCTGAAGTCTACATTCATCAGACATAGAAAACAAATCAGGACATTCTGCAGACATTTTAAGGATAAAGCCTGTGTCTGGGATTGTGATATTGTTATTCTCAATTAATGTCTTTCACGTCTGTCACATCTTTCAGTCGTCCATCTCAAGCATTTCTGATTAAAGCTGCTGCTGCGCTGCTATTGTCCTGCTGCCATTATGCCACCTCTACAGTATATGCATTAAGCTAAAGCAAGTGGCAACCTCTGGGCCTGAAAAATGAAGCCAATGCGGAATTGCCTTAAACCTGCATTCTTGATATTGGCCAATGGTGCAAAAAGAAGGCTACCTTGTGATTGACAATGTTCTACCATGGTGCCGTGCATAGTGTCCTCGGGTTGTCTTTCAGATCCACCCCTCGCTCCTCCCCAGCTCCACCCTCTCTACGAAATATGGTCACTTCTAGCTTCTAAAAAAACAAGATTTGCCAAAATGCCACACTCCATCTCCATCCACCCGCTCCACCAAGAGCACATCGCGCATGGCCAAACATAATTATATATGGTCTGCAAAAATGGGAACTGCTGCGTCCATGTAGATGAGAGAAGCAAAGTGTATGCGAGTTGTGTAAACGCTACATTATGGCCAAGCATGCGGCCCTAAAATAGTATCTGAATAACTCGCCACTGACTTTAAACCAGTTTTTTTCTGGTCAGTGGCAGAAATGTTTTCTGAAACTGCAAAATAGCACCAGGGAACGTTTGCGCCTGAACACGCCTCCTCTTTTCGCTGAACCGCCCCCGGGAGGGCAAGTTCATTCCCTAATTTACCAACGTGCGTCTGTGGAGGGAAAAGTCCGCTGTGCGTTGGGTGCAAAATAAGAATGATACATGCGTCGGTGTACAAAGTCAATTGCGCTGGGTGCAAGATAGGGCCCATAGTGTTTAAAATCGTTCTTGTGGCAGCGATAGAGGCAGAGATGTTTCCTGTGTACTGTACGGGACTCTCATCCCGCCTCAAAACCGACTGACAAGTCACCGCAGCATTGCGTCGTGTTGCGTTTCTCTAAAAGTTGAGTCGGTCAGGCCAATCCGTTTTTTTTTTCCGTCTTTGGATGACACAGCCTAAACGCACTACCCCCATTCAAAATGAATGGGAAGACCTGCATTTTTGCCGCAACGTCCGACGGCCGACGCAGGCATTGTGAATGCAGCTAAAGGGCATTCAAGTTTCATTTCCCAGCTGGCACTGCTCGCAAAAGTTTCTAACCGTATCTAGCTGGCACCATTCCACCTCCCACACAACTTCTGGCTCTTTAACATTACATGTACCAAAAACCATTTTTGCAGCCAAGGTTAAGTCTAAGCTATGCCCCCCCCCTTGCCCAGTGCCTGATTTTTTTAGCCTCTGCATTACAGTAGAATACAGATAACATCTCTGCGTTGGACTATGTGCCCAGGACAAGTTCTGCTCTGGAGACTTAACCAGAAGCCCCTGATCTGCACAATGCAGCTTCTGAGGTCAGGGGTATGCAAAACCTTCCATCATGATATGGGGCTTCAATATTAATAATATAATAATAATAATAATAATTCGAAGGGGAAATTTATAATGAATTACAGTACATTGCACAGGAAAACTTTCAATCGGATTCTTGAATCTTTCAATAATGCAAAGATCCTGTTGTGACAGTGGCCATGAACGTGATTGAAAGTTCCAACCTTTAGACACCTGTGCAGCTAGTTTTCTTCCCAATGTGTCAAAGTCTTTGATGTGATATTACTTCAAAACTTTAATTTGTATTAGTGTTTTATATCAAGCAAGTTTTTTTATTTTTATTTGCTGCAACAATACTTTGATTGCTGTTTATCCAATTTTAGCGTTGAATTCTTTTAAATCCACTCTTTGTATGAATAAAATGAAATGTTGAAACAGGTAGGCGAGCGGAGGAACAAGCTGTCAACCCTGGTGCGTTTCCCCCTGACTGGTTTGGACATGGCCCCCCATGTGGTAAAGAGGACTCAGAGTATGAGGAACTTGAACTCAGGGGCCTGGCCACCGCCCTGGAAGCAGGCTTCAGGCCAACACCACCAACCTGCTGACATGATCCTCCCCCACGACTATCTGTACGACCTCTACGCAGTGTGTAACCACCATGGAGGAATGCACGGAGGACATTATACTGGTATGGAATTGGGTGGTAAAATACACTATTTACAATGTAGTAACTCTTTGTTTTAAGGTTTTCTTTGCGACATTGTCAAATGAACCAGCGTGCTTAAACAATGAATCTATTAGTTGATTTGTTGACAGAAAATAAATGGATATATTAATATCAGCTAAAAATACCAACATCTGGTGAATACACTTTTACAAATATGAGCATTTGTTTACTGTCCTTTACTTCAACCCACTGAATACCTATGAACTGCGTTTTTTTCCATTGGCTGTGTTTTGGACTGTTGATCAGGCTAGCATTTTAACACACATCCTCAAATAATTTTCAGATGGGACTTCATAGTTACTTTTAGCCAGTCTAAGTTGCTTTTGATGATTTCAGTTCCAGTCTATTATTTGTTGCTGATCCTGTAAATTATTTACAGCACATCAGTCTGCTGCACTGCTGCTGCATTTTCAGTTTTAGTCATATTAACTCCTTTTTAGCACATCCTGACTATATTTTTCAGTATGATCCCAGTTTCTCTTAGACTTAATTATGAGCTTTTCTAAATAGCCCAACACACTTTTTTCATATTTGGGAAAAAAGCTAGGAACATGGAGAGGTGGGATTATGTTATAATCAGGATGTATTAGCAAATTTGACATCATCTTGCAACAGAGAACAGATGTTGTTACATCCCTGTATTTGAGTGTCAAAATACACAAAGTCAGCAAGGTAGCCAACATTTGAGTTCATGTGGAAAGTAGACAAACGTTTATGTCCTACTGGGATATGCATCAACAACTAAATCAATGTCTTCAATGTCAAAATCTTGATAAGCAGCACCACTCTTATTTCTTTCCTTTGCTCACTCCCTGCTTTCAGTCTCAAGACGCAGTAAGAATGTTGCAGGAGTGAGAAAATCCTTCCAAGGACAAATTTTTGTTTTTTTAAAATTTGAATAAAAAAAGATTGAAGTGTCCGTTGGATACAACTCTTTGACGGTGTGGGTCTCTAATGACCTCAAAACACTGGCCAATGAACTCTGATCCTTCCCACATTGGCAGTAATTGCAAGTAGTCTAATAGGTCCCTACATGTGTGATGTATTTTCAGTAATTGCCAACAGTTCCTCAAACTGGTGTGTTGGGGATTTTCAGACTAATGAGGTCAGCTCTTTGCTTAGCCTAGTAGGTGGCCACCACACATGTTCAGATGCTTTTTCATATTATTTTATATCAACCGCCGTACAAAATTACAATAATAATAAAATAATTGAACAGAATGAAGAGGTGGATTTAAAAATGAAACCCCTTCCGGCCATATTCTGAGGCAGAGTCATTTCTATCTCTAGTCTATTACTTTACTTCAGCTTTTGGGACACACTGGCTGGTATGCAGGTGATGTGTTCAGATGACTTGCAGGATGGACACCTTGACACACTGGTGAGGCAAAGGTCTGTAATTGCAGGGAATGGTTAGTGAGGACACACAGCACTGCAACTAGTAGGAGAATTGGAGACAGCAGGAGATGAGGAGGGTGAAGTAGTTGTCTCCGTGACAGCTCGCTTGGGAGTTGCATCCTATCTCTGGGTCTTTTATGGCATGGAGGTGGAAATGTGAGCCTTATGCACTATAATAAAAAGGACACAATGTTGTTTTGTATATATAAAGCAGATTAGGTTACTTATTTAATGTGTTATACACTTTAAATGATGAGGTGTGCTTCAAGAATCCCCATGACAACATATGTGGATTTCTTAGCTATGAATTATTTCATGTATTATACATGCAGCAGAACTGAAGTGTTGCTTGACTTGATGTGAGCACTTTCTCATAATTGCAATTAAATTACGTATATCCTGGTGTCCATTGTTCATACTTGTTGTCATTTTCTAATCCAGCTTACTGTCGGAATTCAGTGGACGGACAGTGGTATAGCTACGATGACAGCAGCGTAGACTTGGTGCCAGAGGAAGAAGTATGCACCAGAGGAGCCTACATCCTTTTCTACCAGAGACGCAACACCATTCCTCCATGGTCGGCCAATTGCTCTGTCAGAGGTATGATATTGAATGACTACGCTGTAAAAAATGTATAGTTGTTGCCAGTTGATATTAGTTGTTATAAAAACTTGGTAATTAGTTGTAAATACTTCACATAGCTGTAAGGAGAACTTGATATTAGTTGTTATAAAAATTTGGGAATTAGTTGGAGGGACAAATTATTTTTGTACCCTCAACTATTATCGTTACGTTGGCACCACAATCCAGAAAGAGTTGTTGAAAGTCAAAATAATTCATGCAACTAGTTCACTTGTTATTTTAAGTTGATAAAACTAGGCAAACATACATACTTTAATGGATTAAAAAGAACTGTAAAGAAATAAAGTAGGAACACTACACTGTGTTCTTCATAGTCCGTAGTTGGTCTATTTCCAGTTATCATGTAATTATGAATACATTAACTGTATTCATATTACAATTATTACAATTATTCAGACTAAAAAACTAAAAGAGCCTTCCATCAATAAAATACAATTGAAGTGGCTTTTTTATTTTTCCTCTTTCATGGTAACATGCACCAAGACCATGCAGGCTACAGAAAACAGATACAGCACCGGACATATCAGAGAGGAGTGAACATAAAGATGTCAGTTGTTAACCAAATCAGTATCTACTTCATAATAGCTCATTTTGGACAGTGCTCTCTGTGTAATGCCACCTTTACTGATTTTCCTCCTTTGTGAGTTGCTATGATACAGAGTCACAACATGCTGGTGCAAAAATAACTGAGTTGGAAATTACCTTGTTTGAGGTGTTTCGTGTAAGAGGCAGACACCCACTCTTGGATTCTAGACACTGCCATCACACGCAAAGTACTCACCATAGCAATCAACCCCAGCCACCCCCTGAACTCATGCTTCGCTCTACTCCCATCCGGCCACAAAAAAAAGATGCATGCTACAGCAAGAGCTTTGTGCTCTCTGCCATAACTGCCTTCAACAAACTGTAGCAGTAATACTCAAAGGACTTATGTTCTTGTGACTTTATTATGGTCCTTGTGGCTGGGTTTTCTTCCTTAATTGTTGTTATGTGTGTACAGGCTTTGGAAACAAATTTCTACTAACGAGGACAATACATTATCTATCTATCTTTCTATCTGTCTGTCTATCTATCTATCTATCTATCTATCATCTTAAATCACATGAAATGTATCAGGTGATAAAACTTTAAATATTGACAAAAAACACTTGGAGTTACATTGTTACACATTAATTGACTCTAGAGGGCTTATTATCTCCATTTTCTGCTTGTAGACCAGAATACAGCATCTGAATCATTGTGTCTCTGTTTTGCACCAATACTTAATGTTCTCTGTGGTTACACTAGCAGCCGGTGTAGGGGCCTACACCACAGGGTGTCTTTTTGCCCCCACACATATTTGTCGGTGGCAACAAAGATTTTTGGCAAAAAAATAATCCTCCCAATCATTTTCTTAAAGAAGCACGTAAACAGCAGCATACAATAGACTAATGACACCCCCACGGCGTATATTAATCATACAATGATGCAGCCCCAGCAATGTCAAACACCTGCTTAAAGGCACAGTGGGGAAGGCAGAGAGCTGCTAGAAAATTACCTTAAATTATGTGACTGTGGGGAAACTGTAGATGTGTGATTTGTAATAAATAAAAAAATAAAAACTCATTGTCATATCACACCCAATGCTGAGATCTTGTTCATATGATTTATGTTTTTAATGACAGTATTTATTCCATGCTGTGCTTCCATACCCAGATGTGATTAAACGTGCATGCTCCACTCTTCACATCGAATATTGAAAAGGCCTGGTTTTGGCTTTGTCAGCATCAGTTGCAAACGTAAACACATTTGAAAAAACATCCATCCTGTGCAGGGTCGCAAGGGGGCTTGGAGCCTCTAGTCTGGCCTCCAGCCTGTTAGTGTGTACTTCACTAAATGCCATCAGAAAAATGCATGCATTCAGAAAGTACTCAACTACCAGAGGAAAAGGCAGACAGGAAGAACAGAGGACACAGAGCGGTGAAAGTTTATTAAGGGCACCATTACAGTTCAGGTAACATTATTAACTGGCCATGGCTTTTGTGGGGTGCATGCCCACACCGGTACTACAAATGTCGGAAGGGCTTCTGTTTAACCTTTATCATTATAACTGTCCTTTCCTTCCACTATACAGTACATGTCAGTACATTTCTATTTTCATCCCACAGTCCCTCCCATTTTCATTCAAATACAATAAAATACAATAGAATATCTTTATTGTCATTGTACAATTACAATGAGATTGCAACCACTGTATCAATACTAAATAAATAAGGTAAAGATTAAAAAAAAAAATAAGAAAAATGCACAAATAGGTAAGAATAGCAATAAAGTGACAGAGTTATAACATAAACAGTAACAGTATCCGGCAGTGTAAACGGTATCCACTCCAACACTATACTAAATTGTGCAAATAGTAATTGTCAGTGAATGGCAATAAAGTGGCAGTAGAGTTATAACGTTGTAACAGTAACTGGCAGTATTGAATAAGTGAAAATAGCTTGGATCAAAGTAGAGCTACATCCAAGGATGAAGGTAAATTGGGCATTATTACCCAGTCTAGCATTATACAACATCAGATACTCAAGCATACTGTTGGTCACTTCTTCCCAATAGTTAAGTTGACCTTAAATGCTTTGAAAAGAGTATTTTCTCCATCAGCTACTTACTATGAGCACAACATGAACAAACGATTTTTTCATCGCTCTTCTCATTGGTTGAGATGGATGGGGCTCAGATGAAAAAACGGAATGTGCTTCTTCAAAATGTAATGACAGCTGATTTTTTGGGGGGGTGTTTAACTTGTAATAAATAATAAGTATGATTTTGAAAACTTTGATTGTTGATTATTTAGTCATGAACATTTAATGTTTTAGAGAAATACTTAAGATTTGTTTAAGATTTGAAGTTGAAGAAGTGGCGCCGGCTCATTGAATGATGAATTTCTATTATAGTATACGTATAAGTATACTATAAGTATTGCTATATAATATACTTGCTAACTTCCTCCAACAAAACATTAAAAAAGGTCTAAATTTTATGTATATATTGTCTGTTCAAACTTGAGCTATTTGACATTGAGCGCTGCAGAACCATGCTTGCACAATAAACTGATTTAGGATTAGTACAAAACATATTCAATCATTTTTGAATTTGTGGTTAAGCTAAGTGTGACCTTTTGTTCTAAAATGATGTATTGCACCTTGATCAGTCAATACACTTTTCAGGTAGGCAGTTTTTTATTTATTTAAATATTTTCTCAAAAGGTAACATAATAACGTGGTTATTATGTAACCTTTTGTCTCCCTCTCTGTCTCCCGGGAGACAGAGATGATGCATTGAAGGAATTTGGGTTAAGGGCTGGAGTACAGAAGGTAAGGTGGCCAGGAGGCAAAAATAACAAAGGCACTTTCTTAATCTCCTCAATTAACTTTCACTTTGGGATAAACTGCATATTCTACTGCATTCAGTATGAGTAAAAAGATGTATAAATCCTCTTGTGGCTCCAGAGGGAGCTGCGCAAATTCTGCAGAGGGAGCTGTGCGAAGGTCCAGTTGCATTGTGGGTATAGTTTAGTTTAGTTTAGTTTATTATAGTATCCCCATTAGCTGTGCCCTTAAGCACAGCTACTCTTCATGGGGTCCACATTTAAAAATATATATTAAACATTACAGTCCACATAACTCCACACATTTATGAACATACTGTACATGAAACATTAGTCAACATCTAAAACATACATATAACATTACAGTCAACATCACTCAACACATTTAAAACGTACATTAAATAGTACAGTCAACATCACTCAACACATTTAAAGCATACATTAGGCTATATGAAAAGATAAACAAAGATTCCCGAAATGCCTGGCAGTCTACAAATATGATGCTCCAAAAATATGATGGTAAAGGTCACAAGTTGTTTGTTTCTTTTAAAAGAAGAATGCCGGGAATAAAAAAATTGATATCTGTGGTTCTGTCACATCGAACGTTCATAATTTGTGTTCAACAATGTTATAGGAGTGCAATGCTTAATTGGTGGAACACTCTTTTATGGTTTTTATCCGTCCTCTGATCCCTCTCTTCCCTCTGTGTGTCTCACAGGATCCACAAGTTCATCAATGTCAGACCACTGGCTAATCCGGCTGACAGGGGATAGTAAGAGAGGCAGTCTGGTCTCTAGATCATCCACCACCTGCCCATCTTTATTACCTGACTCGCCCGAGTCTCCGGTCTTCCTTGAAAATGGTTCTAAAGGAGAAAGAGGTAAGGGGCCACACTCAGTAATTGCCCTAATCAGTTCAGTATATTATTGGTTGTTTATTTCAAGATTAATTAAAAACTAAAATGTAAATGTAAAAACTAAAACATTTTCCTCTCTACATAATTGTTAGGGGGGTTTGAGAGCAGGCCATTTATCAGGGGTCTTCAGGGACGCAGCGTGAGCATGAGAGCCCCCAGCAAGCCCAGGGACACCCTGAGCAAAGTGTTTCCCCTGCGCTGGTCCTTTGGTTCAAAGGACATACGTAAACCTGAACAAGTGCCTCCATCTGTTCAAGATCCTGCCCCTGTGGAGCTGGTACAGTACTTGGAATCTGGCCGGCGACCCCGGTGCACAAAGGATCCAATAGTAACGTTGATGAGCGACCCACGCATCACAAAGGCAGCTGCTGAGGGCCGGGCTTCAACCAATGTCCGATCTTCCAGTGTTGGGAGCTTACATTTTATGAGTAAGGCAGGGGATCAGCTGCCACCTGAGTCTCCACAGGTCCCAGAGGGCCAGAGGAGGCCATCAGATAAGACAGCCAGCTTGAGACGCAGGAAGGGGAGCCAGACGAGAGATGAGAGCACCACAAATATCAGCAGTAGCTCTAGCAGTAACACCCTCACCAGGAGGATGGATGCCAGGAAGCAAAGCTCCTCCAAAGCTTCCCAGGATACTACTGCGACAAAAAGGAGTTCCAGTGCTGGAGTTCAGCCCAGCTACAGCACTCCTAGCCTTCACGATGGGACCCTGAGGAGACAAAAAGGGGACACAGGGTCTGATAGGGAACCCCGCGGTGCATATGAAGGAAACTCTAAGACCAAGAAGGCAGAAGTGCCCAAGAGCCATGAGGTACTGCTCTCCTTCTTTAAAGGTAACTTCCTGAAGAAGGATAAGGACTCAAAGAAGTCCAAGGAGGGTGAGTCAGGGAAAGGAGGAGTTGAGGACGGAGGCAGGAGGACTCTCTCTAGGCTGTCACTGTCCAACGGAGCAGCAGGAGGAGGAACTGCGGTGGAAGGAGGCAGGTCTAATGGCTCTGGCCATATGGGCAATGAGCTGTCAAACGGGAAGGTGGGACGAACCACGGCGGAAATCAAGCGCTCCCAGAGCTCCTCCAACATCCCCAACAAAGCGGAGCAGAGCATGCGTAGGACAGCATCTTTGCATCGTAACGGGATGTCTACAGCCCCAGCACCATCACGCAGCCTGACAACAGACAAACCGTCTTACGGCACCCTGCAGAGGACTCGTTACAGCACGACCTCGCTGGGACGCAAAAGGACAGTCCCAGAGTCCAGCTTCTGACACAGAGATATTCAACACATCCACTCCACACACACAAAGCCTTTTATATGTCATAAAGTGAATGATGTCCAATCTCTGAGATCAAAGCAATAGAGCTCCATTCACAGTGGTACGCCTTTTTGTCCCCGGAGAAAGACCTGGCTCAAGTGGCCTGCACCATGGAGTTGAGAGACACGGAGTAAAGGAAGGATCCTTCAACGCTGGGATATAAAGAGCAGAATGAAATGATATCCATCAAACACCAGAGGGAGTCCATTTTTATTCATTTTTTTTATTACTTCAAACAAGTGCCTGAGCAACTAATATGCAGTTTAGACCAATGAGTTTGTCTGTTTAGCACTGGAAGCAAGAAATCTCACACACACACACACACACACACACACACACACACACACACACACACACACACACACACACACACTGTAGTGTGAGTGTCTGAATTCATCACTACATGTTGAATTATCTTGGTTGTTTGTCACACTGATTGTGTTCATTTATAAGAATGGAATGGGTCCACTTGATTAATGGTTGTGCTTTGAGGCTGCAGTTTTAATCTGTGAAATGTTTATTTAAAATTCAGGATGACTTTACACACAAAGCAGCGTTTTAAGAAAGCATTGACTTGTCCCCATGCTACCCACATTGCAGCTGTTGTTTATTCCATGTTAAAGATTATAAGGACAAGCAACACTTTATTTGTCTACTGTGAAGTGTAATATTAATGCAATATTCACTCTTAGAAAATGTTTTGCACCTTTTTATATAACATCAGTTAACCATATTGAATGCATTCATTGTGTTTATTTCCATCTTCAATTTTGGTGTAACCACTTTATTTCTCTTAGTTTATGATTTCCTTTGTCACACACCAGAAACGCCAGTTGCATTTAGCTGAGGGGTATGTGATGGCGTTGACCACAATTAGCACAGCAAGAGAGTGTGGCTTTTTCTCAGAATGCAGAATATGGCTGCATGTCATGCTGTTCTATTGAAGCTGTGGTTGTACCTAGCTGTCTAAAAAATACTCCTTTCTCTGTGATTGTGAGTTTTATTTTTTACAAGAATCTGACATTCACTGTTGGTGTTCATTTTTGCAATCAATTTTCACTGTAGCAGAGCTTGAAGAATATGATATTGACCACATTTGGCCAGTTAACTGGAAAGAAAGATACTCCACACAACAAAATGGATGCTAAAATGCAAGGTACAAAGAGTGTCAGTGTTTTTTTGGGTGGGGTCTTTCCTTTAATTATGCCTAGTCTGAACAATCTATATATAGATACATGTATTTTCTTTTTATGTATGTATTTACTGTATTTTCTTTTAGCTAACACAAGCTAACTAGTACTAATTAGCTGCCAACACTAACTGAGAATTGTGGCAAGAAGATCACTCTAAGTGTCTGTTTGTTCAGCACAATCCACCCCTTGTTACAAATGTAATGTAACAAAATGTACAGTCCCTCTGGCACTAAGCTCCGCCCATGGCCCCCACCCCCAAGGTTGTGATTTCCATACTAATCAGTGAGAACTGTAATGTTGCAGTTATTTTGTGAATCCGGCATAATGAAGGTTTTTCTGTGCACTTTCTTTTCACAGGTTAGAGTATGATGATAAATTATGACAGTATTTATCTCCCGTGAGTGTGAGTTATTTTGGACTCTATGGAGGCACATGCAAGCATATTTAATTTAATTTAGTGTAATCTCTTTTATTTTTCCTTAACTGCCTTTTTTCAATATGCATGGGCTTGACATCTACATGGTTATTTTTTTACTTGTATGTAATACTTAGTGACCCTCCTGCTTCTAATTCTGGTCGAACTGTGACGGTATAACAGGCTGGCTGGATCTGCTCATATGTTGCTGCAGTGATATTTCAATGTTGTATGTGCACAGATATTTCCCATGATGCCTTCTCAGGCTCTACACATGTATGGCCCCTTATTAATATTTGCACAGTGCTAAGATTTCATTTGCACTTTACACATAAGGGGATCTCTTAAGTAAATAGCACTAAACTCAATGGCAATGGCATAGCTGTTTTAAAAAAAAAAAAAATCTGTCATCTTGCGAACAGTTTACTGACGGTTATATATGTTACATATCTTTGTATTTAAGTTGGGAAGCTGCTTTTGTTCACTTCTCACCAACAATAAACACATTAGAATATTGACCATGAAGTAGGTGGTAATGGAAAACATACAATATAATATAAGTTCATTAAGATATATAAGTAAAGCATATAGTAAAAGCACCATATCAGCCTCAGACATACTGTAGCTGTGTATAACTAAGCAGTCAACATGTGCTGATTCACCCTCATAATCCAATTTGTTATTAAAGTTCAAATATAGAGGACATTGAATAACCCTCAGCATTTGCAAGCCTTCTCTATGATTAATCATTATGAATATACTTGTATACAAATGATATATATAATATATGGCTTCTGTTCGTCATCTGCTGAGATGTGCGACCTTCAGTTGCATTCATGTAAACTAATAAAAACCCTACAGTCTAAGCATTCAAACACAATACCAACAGCCTTTATAACTAACTATATTTTCTACACTATCCTGTATCAATAATTTGTAGTGTACTTCCAAATGACTATAAATACTGGATTTACACTAGATAATCTGCAGTCATCAAATCTTTTTCTTTGGAGTTCAGTTGACTCTGATTGGAGCTGTGCATCAATTTGTCAACCCATATTAGAGACTGGAAGAAGCTCTCTTGTTTGCAACTATGTAGTCTAGATCAACGCCAGTACGTTTTCAGGATAATTGCCCCACATCCAGCGCCGCCGGGGCGTATTGGGACTGATTGGTGGGGAATGCTATGGACAAAATACAAACTGCGATTCACTGGTAAGAGCAAATTATGTTTAGCAAATTTAGCTCACGTTACTTTATTGTGTGAACGGTTTCCTTCATTTAATATTGTATGTGGCGTTTTCTTTTGCGGGGTGCAAATGTTCCACCAAAACAAGTTCCTTCGCGAGACTATGTTGCAGAGCCAGCGTGGCTGCTTCCGTAGCTTGGCGGCACCCAAGACGATTGTGATTGGTTTAAAGAAATGCAAATAACCCAGAGCATTTTTTTTTCTCCTATCCTGGAAAGTATGTGTGGTAGAGCCAGTTCTTACTCCACAGCGCTGTGGAGATCGGTCTGGCGCTGTGAGACCAGCAACTATGTAAAAAACTTCAGCTGAACTCCACCATGTCGTGGTGTAGCACATGTGATTGCTTATGTATAATCATACAAGTACTGACATTTGAATATCATGATCTTTTATCCTGTTTATAAAAGCATCAAATCAACCTCGGAAATCTCCGCTGACTCAGTACAAATACAAAATAACCCCACATGAGATTTGTCACAAAGATTAAGAAACTGCGCAAGCAAAGCCTTAAAAGTGTAATTTGTTTCAAATGCTGTATTTTGTTTAAAGCTTATCACAATGCAACAGTTGGATCTCACAATATTAATACTAGACAAACTGTACCAAGCAGTATCACAGTTACACGTCAGAATAAACAAGCATGTTATTGGGAAGCATATTTATCGATTAAAATAAAAAAACGTTGAGGCAAACTTAATTATGGAAGCCAGTTTTCTATGCAGATCATCCACATGTAGCTCGTCGCTTCATTGCTTTATTTACACATTGAACACTTGAATTAACATTTTCTCATGTTTCCGCCGAGGATACAAGCTGCTGTTTCTTATTAACAATGACACAAACCTCTATAGGGCGCCTGCTCTACCAGGTGAGCTACCGAGGTCGCTTGTGCAGCCATTCTTTTGTGTTAGATGTTTGGATAGGTTCTACTTTCCTGACTAAATTGCTGTTGTAATAGTGAATGTTTAGCTTCTTTTTCAGCCCCCACAGTGTACAAATACTTTCAACAACACCCATAACTCTTCTTTGACTTCCTCAAATTTGTCTGTGCACAGATAGCATCATCGTTTCACATTTGTTCAGTTTGACTTTGCAGAGCAGGATGAATTTTACTCTTTAGTAGCTATCGAATGTCTCTACTCTTTTCACGTCCAAATCTAAAAAGGTTTTATTGAAAAGTAAATAATCTTCCTGCAGTTATTAGTCACAGCTTTAAATAATCATACACTGTCTGGTACATTATAACCCCGATTTTGAAGCTGCTGGTTGGAAAAGGATTTTTATTTTATGCGCGAGTCTCAAGTGACTATAAGCAATAATAATTGAATGTCTTATTCATTTGTGTTGATCCCCAAGTTTTGACTCTGAAATTCTGTTAGTAAAACATATGACATGGGCAGATACGGAGGAAGTCAAGCACAACAGTTCACTCCAAATAGAAAGTTAATATTGAACACACTATTAAAACCACAAAATTGCATGCTTTGTTTTCTCCTTAGAATGTCAAGAGGGATTGATGGTGACTTTGTTTTGACAGCAGCTGCTATTTGGCTGTCCCCAACTATGAGTTTACAGAGCCTTATAAATGGAGTTACAAAGACATCTCCATTTTCAATTGGGGATGGGAGTAGCACATTCCACCAAAGCAAGCCAGCAATCACTTTAATCACAATCACAAATAATAACACATTGCAGCTTGTGCACTCAATAGCCAAGCTCCCCTCAACCAACAGTGACAAAAGACAGCTGTGGCTTTCTATTACCAAACAAAATCATCAACCTGTTTAGAATATGGTCTGTAGTGATGCCCATACTGAAATTCTGTGTTTTTTCTTTAATGTATGAAAAAACTATATTTTTAGTGTATAGTACCAAAAAGTAGAAAAAAGTAGTTGATGGAAATTGAAAAACTCACCTTGAAACCTCAACAGTTTCTTTGACTTCTATATATCTGAGCGACCCTTCTGCTATTAGTATAATGGTTATGATTACAGTACAGAACAAATCATTTTAGACACTGGCCAAAATTGATTACATTCATTTTTTTAGTAATTTTTTCTGAAAAGCTATAAACTTCATCTAGTATAAAACATAAGGCCAAAAAACACAAAGTCTCTATCCTGTCATTCAGAAGTAGCAGATAATCACTGATACAAATGAAATAAATTCACAAAGCATTCCATTATAATTTATTTGAAAGATCAATGCTGAAGTAAAATAAAATTGAATTATAGGGACACAAAGTCTGTATTGCATTACACATGTATATGTTTGATTCTGTTTGTTTTGTTGTTGCATGGGTCAATCAACATGTGGCCATATACACACAATGTGTACATACTCTGCCAAAACTGAGCACTGCTGTGTTAACACAATGTATTGTGAAATGTAGATTAAAGATGTTTTTATATGCAATTTTTCTAAATTTGATTAAAAACTATTCTGTAAATATATTTGTGGATACCACATTTGTGGATATATTTCTGGAACTCTGTGCAGGTATGTGTGAGAGAGAAAACGAGTGAACAAATAAGCTTATTATCATGCTGTCAACCTGTTGAGTTAGTGATTTGGGAAGAAAATGCCAAGGTATCTAACTGAACTCACATGCAATGTATTCCATGTTTTGGGTGTAACAAGTATGCTTTCACTGTAAAAACAACAGCGTCTGCCTGTATTGCCTTCTGTACTTGATGGTATATTGTTTTATTTTTCCATACAACAAATAAAAAGGTATTATTTATGACTATGGCCATCAGTCAACACCTTTTTAGATGCTTTTTTGCTCTCACACTAATAGTTTTTATTGAAAGTATTTCTAATATCTTTGTTTTTACGCCATAGACCGATCTCATCAATACTTTCATATGTGTTTACTAAAACAAAAGCAGAAAGAAAAAGTAATTAGCAAAATAATACAAAAATAGAATAAACAAGCAAACAATCCAAGAGAAAGGTAGAATAAAGACATTTAAAAAAGCAGTTAAGGAGATGTTAGGCACAGGTGTAAAAGGAGTAAAAACCTTGTTTACAGCACACACACAAAAAACATCACATTCCTAATTCCTTTAGATTGACAGTGGTAGGGGAATTCTTGAGTTTATTGTTTACACCCTGAAAAATAAAATTAGAAAATAAAATCCCATTCATCCCAATATGACTGAAATTGGCTCACTGTTAAAGAAAAAAGGTCAAATTCTATATTACTAGATATCCTTAATACTTTTAAGTCTTGTAATACAGGTGGTTCAGGCTGTAATCATTTTTAGGGTGACCAGACGTCCCGAAAAATTCGGGACAGTCCCGAAATCCAAGCAGCTGTCGCAAATCCCGAATCCTGCCCTAATTGTCACGAAAATTAGGCAAAGTCTCGAGAGCAGACTCTCGAGTAGTTATAGTCTGATAGAACATTTAAAACTGCTCATGGTGAGTGATTGAGTTGTCCTGCAGCCAGCTCCCGCCGGCTGCTCATTGGCTGCAACAGTACGCGGCTAGGCGTGAATTTTGATAACATGCATTGCTATTTTTCATTCATGCATTCATTCATTCATTCATTGTTGAAATGGAGACTCAGGCTGGTGTCCCGGGACCCAATGAACACGTAGCTTAAAAGCAAAAACGTCTCTGCAGGTACCGGGAGGACTGGGTAGGGAAATAGCCCTGGATTACTGCAGTTTTACGTGATGCAAACAAAGCGTTTTGCAATGTATGTAGGTAGTGAGTTTCTGAATAAATATAATAAATCATTTTGTGTGTGTGGAGTTTTGAAATTCATGTTACACCCCCATCTTTGTTTTCACATATGCTGTAGAGAATGTTTTCTGGTTCAAAAATACATAGAGATATAGTAACTTTTGGCTTTGTCACCCATATGCTGAGTATAATACATTCATTATGCCTTTCTTTTGTGTTTCTTCTATATATCCCCACTCTGATCACTTGATAGAAATCAGCTCTCATTTGGGAATGTCTGTAAAAACTATTTGTGTTCCAGTTGAAAGTTATCTTTCAGGGCTTGAACATCTTGACGTTCTCCAATAGTCATAATAGTGCGATAGAAAATGAGCCCCCTTGTGGCCCAATTTTTAAATATTCTAGAGTATTAGGGGTGAAATCAGTGTCATAGGCACACCATATCAGATATGTTCCTACAGTTTTTTTAAATTGAACATTTTGAATGCATCATTTCATATTTTCAGAGGTAGACTGATCCGTGGGTTGTCATTTTTTGTTGGGTGTGCACGTAACCCTTTATCTGGTATCAATTGGGGTATTATCTGTTAGTGCAGTCTTAATATCTGTCCATCCTGAGATGTACTCAGAATGCTCTTAATTAGGCAAATCTGTGATAGTCCCTCAGACATGGCAGTGCAAGACCCCCTTATTTCTTGTCAGTTGGAGTGTTATAGCTCCTGCTTGTTTTTTGTTATTGTTTTTGCCCTGCCATGGGTAGCCTATACTTTGAGATGAGTCTATCCCCCTCCATAAATTGCTTGTCTGGAATATCAACATATTGCTTCAACTCTAGAGGCTAAGCCCATACATTTCTGTCCAAATATTTAGGCAGATACACCCCAAGATATTTAATTGATTCTTCCTGCCAATCAAAGTTATAATCAGACTTTATGTTATCTGGAGGGTCATAATTAGACCCTTGGTCTTCTGTACATTTATTGTATACCCTGACAAAGATCGATTTTTATATGCTTGATTATGCAAAAAAATATACAAAAGAAAATCTCAACAATGCAATAATGTATTATTTTCTATTTCAAATAAATTTGTATTTATATTATCATGTTTGAAGGAGACATTTTATTTTTGTTCATCAAATCAGAAACAAGCAGGTAGCAAAAATAACTTTCAGTGAGTAGTATGACTACTACTAGATACCAGACTACTAGATACATGTAGTGGAGTAGTACAATATTTGCTTCTGAAATGTAGAGAAGCAGAATTAGAAAGGAGCACAAAATAGAAGTGAAGTAGAAGTACCTCAACATATCAACTTTGCAGCTGTTTTGGCGCTGGCTTTGTTTTTAGCTAAGGAGACTGCAGCTACTGAACCACTTCATGTTTCAAATGTTTTTTGATAGGACACAGAAGGTCTCAAGGAGCTATACAAGAACAAGGATGTAGAAAATGGAAACCACTCAATCTGTTTAACATGGCATCACTGTCCCCTGGGGAGCATAGCACACTTTCTGCGGACTGAACAAACATAAAGTGGCTTTTTCAGAATGCATACATAATTGCAAAATGATGCATTTTTAGCTTGCAGCATTCCCCTATTTTAACTCCCAGATTTGAATGAAAATGGCCTCATCGGTTGGATTGCATTCTATTTTGCTCCTGCTGGGAGGAGGATTAAGCCAATGACAAAGGCTAAGAGGATGTGTCTGTCGGGGATGATGGAGGTGATGAGTTTGGGGATGTGTGGTGCAGGATACCAGCTGGACCTCTCAGAGTGTCTTGCTCTTGCTCCTCATCCTGCTCTTCTGCTTTCATTGTTGTAGGCTACTTGTGCAAAGAAATATGAACACAGTCATGCTATTATATGTCCAGTACATATATCCTTCAACTAATAAGGCTGAAAAAATCTTACCATGAACCATGAGTCTCTAGACATAGAATTTGCAACTACATTATTCCAACTTAAGAGGCCTAATAGTGTCTGATTGGTGTATGTATACTGAAACATAATATTCCAAGAATCATCTTAAATGTAATATGTGTTAGTGAATGCTAAGGTGGTTATGGTTTCTGGGGGATCAGCTGCTGATGAGCTAATCTGAGTAGCACGAATGTCAGAGATTGAGTGCAAAACACGCTCAATGGTGTTTTTTGTCTCCAATGGCACCTTCCAGGCAGCTAACCCTAACCTTAACCCTAAACATAACCATTGCTGCGCTGCCTGGAAGGCGCCGTTTGGGGCAAAAAACACCAAACACGGCAAAACACACTTCAAGTTGCCCACCAACTCCCATGGGTCACTAGATATGCCTATAACTATAACTAAGCAACATTTTAAATGATTGAGCAACTTCCTGACCAGTACTCCTGGTATGGACCAGGAGTACAAATACTGTTCAAATAAAGGTCCAATATGTAATATACAGTATATACTGTAATAAATCCAAAAATGACCCCAATGCCCCAATCAGGTATTATTATTATTATATAAACATGCTAAATTGAAACACTATCTTTTCTGACAACAATGCTAATGCCAGTATTTTCTCATTCTGAAATTTCAGTTCTGTGACGGAATTTCTGTTTGTTTTGCCAAGTTTGACAGCCAGGCCGGGTTGCCAGATATACCTGTAAAAACGTAAACCCAGCGTGCTACAGCTGTAACGTTAGTACAGTCATGAAAGCAGCAAACAAACAAACAAACAGGATCAACAGAGATACATTCTACCCAACCTAAAAAAAACTGCATGTTTCTAACAGTTGCGTCAACAGAGACATAACAAACCCCGGGTAAATATTGGAGATGTATTTGAAAGATGGAGACAGCTTAGAGCCCAAAAGGACGTTGAGTTGGCTAATTTCCTCCTGAACAGGTAGATAAGCATTAGCTTCAGGCTAATTTATCACAGCTACAATGGACGGGCATTTTATGTCATTTCAACATTTGTGTACTCACAATGTATTTTATACAATGTGAGTATTCTCACATTGTATTCTCATTTTATAGCTAGAGTAACCGAGTTGGTTACTCGCAAAAATAATTGAGACTAGTGTAATCGCTAGTGTATTGTCTTTTTCCCAGATAGCAATGAGTCGGCGGAACACCAGCGGTGCTCCAGAGGCAGTAGAAGCGTCAGAATGGCGTAATCACAAACACGTTTGCCAGAGCACCACCGGTGGCAGCCGCTTTTTAAAAGCGGTAGCCGTCTTCCTAGCGTCTTCGTTCCGCGGCCGGCCGCGGGCCAACAGCTGTTCTGCCGCCGTTCAGACACCTTGTAGAACTGCCAGACCGCTGAATGTAGGGACGCCGCCATTTTGAAAATGTTCTCAGGAGTAGTGCGCTCTTAATACATCCGTGGTAGTCCGTCATCTGATCGGCCTATCCGATCGGCCTTTATGGAGACCACCGATCAAACTATTTAAAGCCATTATTGGCCGATACCGATTGGTGACCGATCGATCGGAGCACCCTTAGTAGTTCAGTAGTAAGGGTGGACTGCAGGTGTGTTAATCCTATTTTGTCCTGTTTAATTAGTTAGGGAGGTAAGTCTTTTGTCATTCGTTTTGACTTTTTGTTTGTCAGGTCAATTTATTATCTCCTAGACAGGATTGTTTGTTATTTTGGTAGCAGGCCACCCTGAAGCCTTGTATAATTTATTTATATCTATATGTTTATCTATATCTTTTCTTTTTATTTAAAATAAATGAGTTTTTCTGACGTTCATACAAACAAGTGTTTGTGGCAACTTGAGAAATGGGGAAGATGGGGCCTTTTCATGTTGTGTCCTAGGCACCCTTAGACTGGGGCGTAACAGTGTTGTCAAGCACAATACTTACAGCAAAGCTAAAATGGCTACATGAATTTTCTTTTTAAAATAACATCTATGGCAACTTCATCTCTGAAAGCACACACTGCGGTAACTAAACAGCAAATAAAACTCCTCTGCAACAAAGTGTAAAAAAGTGTTCACTCATGCCGATTTTGAAGATCAGACAAATAAGTATGTGATATTAGTGCAATACTACTACTGTGTTGCTGGGTAAAGTAATATGACTATAACATGTTCCATTCTAACCATGTGCTACATGGTAATAATGAGTGATTCTAAAGTTTTCTTTAGTACTCTTGATAAGCAACGAGGGATTTTCATCTGCAGTAAATTACTAATAATAATTCTTTTTTCTATGACACTGCTGGGCTCATAGGGTCCAAGATCATACAATAAAGTAGGATTTTCATGCAACCTCATTTGGCCTTACTGTTGCTCTTTTGCTCCATCTCTCCTCTCCATCTGCTTGCATCTGATTATTTAATGCATGATACTTGCATATAATATCTATTTACAGTAAAGACGGTCTTCTTTGTTTTTTTGACCACGGGAGGCATCTGCAGGATAAGTCAGGATATGAGTATCTGAGGACTGAAAATATTTTACATGTGTTAAATAGCAAAGGGTGAAATCATAATGCAGACAAAAAAAAACGGTACAATGAACACATTTTATATATTTCTGTTACAGTATACAGTATATATTGATTTATTAAGCTATCAATGTTCACAACAGTACAGATAAAGTGCCTCGCAACTTATTTTGGCAACAATTAGAAAAAGCTGCTCATGTTTTGAAAAGAGGCTTTTTTTCCCCCCGCTTCATAACGGACAAGAACAACAGTTACACCAGAGTTTCTCATCCTTGGTTTTGGGACCCTACAGGGTGTGGTTTGATTAGCATGTCCCCAGGTTATGGGGGAATGACCGACAAACAGTGTATGATTGTTCATATCATCAATTCTGTGTGTGATTCATTTAGAGCTTCCTTTTGTCTTACAAAAATAGACTATTCTGTATAACAACTTCTCAACTCTAATTGCTAGGGGTGTGCAAAAAAATCAATTTGTATTCGAATCACGATTCAAGCTCTACCAATTGAAAATCGATTCATAGCATTCCAAAAATCAATTAATTTTTTTGTTTTTATTGTATGTCTACTGCAATCACATGATAGATACTTTATTGATCCCAGGGAAGGGGGAAATTTAAGGTCCCAGTAGCTTATTTATTTATTTTTATATATATATATATATATATATATATATATATATATATATATATATATATATATACACACACACACACACACACACACACATACATACATGGGAAAAGTAACTACATGTACATACTGTGAATCATTTTTTGAATTGAGAATCGATTTTGAATCTAATCATGAGCCTAAAAATTGACATCAAATCTAATAGTGACATTTTCTGAATCGTGCACCCCTACAAATTACTGGGATTGAGTCAATGTTTAAGTCCCTGAACAGTGGGCCAAAGGCCAGAAAAGGTTGAGAAACCCTGAGTTACATATTCAATTATTAATATATTGCATATTTACATTGATAATCCATCCAAAAGTTAGATCACATACATAAATCTACATACAAAATGGCACTCTTTTATAGCTGTGTCATCCAGAACACAGCCCTTTGTGTGCGTGCGTGCGTGCGTGTGTGCGTGCGTGCGTGCGTGTGTGTTGAAATCTCAGCTATATCTGCAAGCAGCTGGTATACTGCATGGAAGCACACAGTGATATATTAAATGTTCGTAGTGATATGAATCACCGAATATAGCATTACTTGCACAATGTCTTCATATTAGATGTGACATGTGTGTTGATGTGTGTGTGTGTGTGTGTCTTCAATGTCCACTTGTTAACCACATAACAGGATGTCAGGCTGGACCCAGTAGTATTTAGGTGGGGTCATTTTGAACTGACAATGTCCAGTCTGGAAGAAAATGTTTTCTGTTGAAGTGGTTAAAGGAAGTTCACTGTTTTTAGCTGGCATGAATTGAGGTAAAGGCAGGGCAGATAGGAGTTGGCCTGAAGCAACATAACTGAATCATGTGGAGTTCATGGAGTCAATACATGTTGTCCACTGGCTGTTTGCTGTTAGGGAAAAAATCTGCAAGATATCCTGTAAATGAAGATGAATGGTGCTTTGCATTCAGTCTGAACAAACCTTTTGTATTGAGAAACTTCTCAGTTAGCCTCACCCTCTAACTGATCTTGAAGAATTCCTCTATGCAGGAAAAACCCAATGTGTTCTTGGTGGTAATGTCCCATTCATAATGCTTACCAGCTGCAAAGATCCACAGTTGCATGTTATTTGGATTCTTCATTGTGGGGCCATGTTGGATGGTATCATCTCCCGAGAGGCTGGCTCCTGCTGAGCCCCTTCAGGTACCATTCTCACACTCAAACTGCCACCATCTGTGGTGCTCGGGTTCACACGGAACTTTCTATTAACTGGGCGTACAGCCCTGAGAAACTGCCTCTTGAAGGTCTCACTAAGGATAATGTAGAGGAATGGGTTGATGCAACTGTTAGCATATCCCATGCTAATGGCTATGTTGTAGGCATAGGAGAAAGTTATGCTTGGCTTCTGCACCCCTAGATGGATCAGCTGAAGGATGTAGTAAGGGGCCCAACAGATGAAAAAAGCCAGGCAGATAGCCACTGCCATCCGGGTCACCTTTCTGGTGCGCACCCTCAAACTCCATGGAGGCAGTGGTGCAACGCTGGTGGACATGTGCTTGAGGATCTTGAAGAACACCAGGCAGATGATGGCCAAAGGTATAGCAAAGGCCAAGAAGAACTGGTAAAGCGTAAACCAGTAAATGTCAGTGACTGCGTCAGGCAGAAGGAGAGCACAGGCCACCATGCCATCAGGTAGAGGCATCAGGCCTGCATACATCCACACGGGAATGATGGTGAGTAAGGACAGACCCCACACCAGGCCAATGACCAGTGCTGCCACACAAGGTGTGCGGATGTAGTTGAAGCGGATGGGATGGACCGTAGCCAAGTAACGGTCGAGCGTCATTGCAGTGAGGATGTAAGTACTGACAATCTGGCTGTTGGAGTCTAGCGCAGTGATAACTGTACACATTTCGGATCCAAAGTGCCAGGTGCCGTTGCCCAGCAGCTGGTGGATGAGGAATGGCATACCAAGGAGGAACAGGAGATCAACAATTGACAAATTTAAGATAAATATGTCTGGAACAGTTTGCTTGGCACAGCACTTGGTCTTTTTCATTATGGTGTAGATGACAATACAGTTCCCCATGATACCCAGAAAGCAGATGATGCCAAAGATGACGGGGAGGATGGCACTGCAGTGAAGAGCCCCATCTACAGCTGGAGACAAGAAGAGGAGGGAGCATGTATTCAATCATGTTGTATAATGGGAATGTTACATTGTATCAGTATAGACAGTGTTAAATACAATCATTATGTCATTATGCTTGTTATGCAAGCACTAATATTAACAATACTAGTTTGTCAGGGGATTATTACATGGGCAGATCTATTGTCAGATACTACATAGAGCACTTGTACATTTCCTCTCTCTTGCTTTTAGGCTGCTGGAATTTTCTGTACGTGTGCATGTGTGTTGGCTCTTCCAACACAGCAGAAAGCAAAGCCAGATGATGATGGGGGCAGAAGTCTTGGCTTGTCTTTGTACAATGTTAGAAGAATATACCTTAAAATAGGTTGCTAAAAAAAGTCTTACCAAACCCAGTCAGCAACTTTGTCTTTTTTTCAACAAAAATGATGTGCATTAATCACTTAGTAGAAATCCTAGAGATTTTAGCAGTGGCAAAGTTTAAATTGATGAGATTAAGGTAGTCATATTTTATATTTCTCATCAGACATTTCAGGCTGTGAAGGGAATTTACTGCAGCCTGAATTTGTGCAATAGACTGCGAAACTTGATTTTTTTGAAAAAGGATACAGGGTAACTTTGGTAGTTAGAATAAAAAAATAAAATCAAAAGAATACTGAAAAAAAGCCTACACACGTTTGCTTTTTGTTTATTAAATGTTAAATGCAGTTACAGTACGATGTAAATACGATGTCAACTAAATTATATTACCGGACCAGTGAGCCGGAGGGCTATTTCACAAAACCTAGATAGCGGATTAAGCCGGGGGAGGGGAGGGGGAATAACTGATAAATATCCTCTAGTACATTCATGTTTAGAGTGTGCATGGAGTTTCTAGATTTTAGATTAGAGTACAATTTCTTCAGTGTCTTTCTTTTCTATCTCCATATATAGCCTACGAGGGAGCAAAGCATATAATATGTAAAGAAGGAGACCTCTGTAAAAACAAAAACAAAAACACTTGAGAAAAGGCGTGGCAGAAAATAGCGCACTGACTAATAGTCTAAAAATATACATTTACGAACTACTTAACTGAAACCATTCAATGAGTCACTTGTCATTTGCAAAAACGAACAGTTGTACACTTCGCATTAAAAGCGAGCAGTGGAAGTCAATATGACTTAGAAATTTATATTTAGCCCATATTTACGCATCGTATTGCATAGAAAATGGATCTTCATAGTAAATTTCCTGAGTAACATTATCTTCTGCTCACTTTTAAGGCAAAGAGTACTGTTAATTTGTGCAAATGATAGTAGCCTAATCATTGAATGGTAGCCGATTATGACGGTTCAATTCAGAGCAGCGGTCAGTTAATGTATATATTTAGGCTACTTACGCATTCAGTCGTTTTTTGTTAGTTATTTTTTACAAATAATGTGTTTCAAGTTATCTTCACAAGAAGCTGCTGCTCACTCTCTATAAACTATGAACAATGCGTATTCACCATTTTAGCATCAGTAAATCTGTGATCGTCGTGAACGCGCATCTATCCAAATAACTTCAGCGCGGCTCGACCTAGTCGCTCATCCTCCTGGCTTGGCCGTCGTGAAACGCACCAAGCCAGGCTGCACAGATGAGACTGTAGTCAAGTCTCGCTTTATCGGTTACCCATGTGCAACATACCTGTTTTTGTTGTTGTTGAATTAGTGTCTCCGAGGAAAACATTACTATCGTTTAAGAAATCCATGGGTATTTCAAAGTATATCCAAGTAATAAAAAAAAGTATTACTAAGTGCCTGCCTCCCAAGGAAAATGCATCAAGGTTAATCCTGTTTAAAAAAAAAATCCTTTACAGCACAAGCAGTGTGTCATTCTATAAGGACTGCTCTGTGCTGTCAGTGACGATAAAGCCGTTCATCTCCTTTATTGATAAAGAGCCTGGGGGAGCATATTGACTCGGAGTCTGTGACGCTCTCAGTGGAGTTGCGACTGCGCTAAAGGTGTCAATCAAGATGGCTTAAATTCTTAAATTCGCTTAGAATTCGAATTAGAATATTGATTGCCTGTAGCTGACTACATTTCCCCTAGGAGAGAGAGAGAGAGAGAGAGAGAGAGAGAGAGAGAGAGAGAGAGAGAGAGAGAGAGAGAGAAAGAGAGAGCGTGCGTGCGCGCGTGCGCTTACTTTGGACACGTTGGATCCAAATGTATTATTTTATTGTGTTGTCTAGGGCGAGGTTGATGGGAATGTGTGTGTTCACATATTGTCAAGCAGGCATTATCAAACACAGCAATGAAAGGAAATAGAAATTAAAAATGCCGTTTGATGTTTTGAAATACGTACTCACCATAAAAACACATTCACACAGTTCCCCTGGGGGTTTAGAATAACTGTGAAATACAAACGTAAAGAGCGCAAATTAAGAAGCCGTTTATATGACGTGTCCTATCTCCAATGGCAGTAGCCATCACTAGTTTCTGGGCTAACCAGGAGCAGACAATGAGCAACATGCAGGTGTTCCTACTTAGCTACAAATGAATCCCCCTTGCTAATTACTGTCAGGTTTGGACCTTTAAACAGCCCCAATCAGGTCGTTTTTCGCTATCATCCACTAGATGGCTTTGTTGCCTCCCATTTGGAGTCCTCACACGTATCCTTTATAAAAGTTGGATGTGACTATGACAAGGTTTGTGAGTCACTCATGTTATATGCTTTTATTTTACAATTAGATGACAGTTCTGATGAAATAAAAACATGGGATTACTGGCTGAAGGTGGAGAAAACAAGACAGTCAGAGAGAGAGAGAGAGAGAGAGAGAGAGAGAGAGAGAGAGAGACTGTGTGTGTGTGTGTGTGTGTGTGTGTGAGTGCGTGCGTGCGTGTGCGTGCGTGTGTGCGCGCGCGCGTGTGTGTGTGTGTGTGTGTGTGCGCGCGTCCATGTGCTAAACCTCCACTGGAACATTATTATCCTAATTTGGCATCTGTTTTAAACAGAAATGAATCTAGGATTAATTAATGCTTGTGTGAACTGCAACAGCGTTAGTAAGATCATGCATCTTTAACATGTTTTGCACTCCCTGAAGAAGGGTGTTTAAGTAGTGAAATATTGCATCATGTGCAATAGATGAGCAGCACAACTCCACAGCTATAGCACAGATGAAAACCAGTAAGTCCACTGCTGCCTAGCCTCTCTCTCTTTCTCTCTCTCTCTCTCACTCTCTCTCTCTCTCTCTCTCTCTTTCTCTCTCTCACTCTTTCTCTCTCTTTCTCTCTCTCACTCTCTCTCTCTCTCTCTCTCTCTCGCTCTCTCTCTCTCTCTCTCTTTCTCTCTTGCTCTCTCGCTCTCTCTCTCTCTCTCTCTCTCTCTCTCTCGCTCTCTCTCTCTCGCTCTCTCTCAAAAAGTGCAAAAGCAAAAAGTATGCTACAGAACTGCTGGCAAAGAGGGAGAGCACAGTAATTGAGCTTTGGTTGAGTGGGGCATGCAGTGGTTAGAGACTTAGGAGTGCATGAGCTTTGAGTTTGCCTCAACTGTAATATGACCTGTGGTGCCTGCGTAGATGATGGAAGATATGATAGTAGATGTGGAAATGGAAAGGAAGAGTAGATCTGGTGAGTGAATTTGATGAATATGAGGAAGAAATATAAGAAATATACTGAATATGTGCATATCTTCACAGATAGGTCATAGGATCCGGAAACAGGAACGTTTACAGAAAAACATCAAATCTGCTAAGTGTATAGTAGAGCTATATGCCATCTTGATGGCTCTGGAATGGGTGGGAGAATGCAGACCCAAGAAGACCCTAGTCTGTAGTGATTCTCTAACTGCCCTGTACAGTCTCAGTTTGGTAACATCGAGTAGTTGACAGGATTTACTCTATCATGAAATCATGACAGCCCATGCAGAAATAAGAAGACAAGGTATTAATATTGTATGTGGATTCCCGCTCACGGTAATGAGAGGGTCGACAAGCTAACCAAGCAAGCGGTGAGGAGTGGAAACATATACACTGTTATTAAATTATCAAAAGCAGAAGGAAAGAGTATTGTGTCGCAGGAAATAAATAAAAAAGTGGCAACAGCACTGGGAACAACAAGAAAATGGAAGACATTTATACATCATCCAAAATGTGGAGATGAGTTGGTAATGTAAGGAGAAGAGAAAAAAGTAGGAAAGAGGAGACAGACATCACCAGATTGAGAATTAGGCAAACTTATTGAAATGCACTATTCATCATGGGAAAACATCCAACAGGGTTGTGTAATAGATGACCGAAACAAGAAACTGTGGATGTTTTAATTGAATGCATGAAACATATACTAGAGAGAAGGATCATTGTGGAGGGAAAGAGCAGGATTGATAGGAACTGGATCGAAAAACATACTGGAAAGTGGAGGAGTTGTGAGTTTTTTTTAACAGAAACTGAACTGATGGGTGGAATTTGAATGATGGACTGGACACTGTAGGTGGAATGTAGCACCAGTAGTTGGCGGTAGTGCAACACATTGGATGCAAACCGCCGTTAAAACACAGAAGAAGAAGACATCCACCTTGCCAGATTGTATCTACTCAGTCAGTCTTTGTTTCCAGCCTAGACGTTTCTTTCTCCTCACCTTGCAGTCCTGTCTGCTCTGCTCTGGCCCGTGTCCAGCCCTTCGTCTCATCAGCCCTGTTCCACTGCCTTGGACCCCTGCTCAGCTCAGAAATTCCCTGGTGCTGTTTCCCACTCCATGGACACTCTGCTCAGCTGAGCCCCAGTCTTCCCCCTGCTCAACACAGCCATCAGCCCAGTCCCCACGCTTCCAGTCATCCCTCCTGCCCAGCTCCTCCCAGCTCCCATCCCATTATTATCTTTATTGTAATCCAGAATGCCATCGCAAGGCTACTCACTGGGTCAAATAGACGGTCTCAGATTACTCCGTTACTTAAGTCTCTTTACTGGCTCCCTGTTGCATATAGGATTCAGTTTAAAACTCTCACTCTTACGTACAGAGCATTGCACGATCAGGCTCCTGCATATGTAGCTGAGCTACTTCACTCATATCCGTCAGCTTGCTCTCTTGGGTCAAATATGTTACATTTACTGTCTGTCCCACTTACCTGGCAACCTTTGGTGTTTGGTGATCAAGCTTTTGAGTCCGTAGCACCTAATGTATGGAATGCTCTGCCTCCTCCTTTGCGGTCTGCAGTTTCTGTTAATTCTTTTAAAAATTAGATTAGACATACCTGTTCTTCTGTGATCAGTTTACTGCTAACCAAGCTAGCCATCAGCTGTCTGTCAATATTATAAAAAACTTAATTTACAGTTGGGCCAACAGATGGTTGGGTTTAAGGTTAGGGTTATTCTACTTTTTTGACTTTAACTCTTTAGACTTTATATGTAAATGTGTACTAGATTAATTACTGTGTTTCTTTCAATGGTTATTTAATGTTATTCTTTCACTGGTGATACTTTGTTTCTTCCTGGCATAAGGGACAATGTAACGTATAGTGCGTTCCATTTACCTCGGAACTCAGAAGCCCAAGATGAGAATGACATCACACTCGAGTTGAATTCGGATCAGATTTTCATTGTTTTCATTAGCCCTGGCCAGGTTAGCCATTGTCAACAATGCCAGTTTAGCATTGCGCTGTTTTTTGTGTGCGTACAAACAGCGTAACAGCATGTCCATAGATAGAAGATGGACAGCACTGCATGTATGACAGTGAGAAAAAAAAGTCCATCATCAATCTGTCATTCTTCAGTGCATGCCATTCCTCCCTGGGATCTAGTGTAAGCCATGTGGAAACCTGCCATTCACTTGAATCAGCCATTGCACAACTTGGAAATGCGTGCCCTAGCAAGTAATGTGGCTACTGCAACTGTTGTGATTATATGGATAATTCAGATAGCAATTAAAATCTATTGTAATGTATGCAGCCAAGCTGCAGTTGGATGTAATTATAAACAGAGCATTTGCAATGATAGGAGGAAGTGTGGGTGTTTAAGTGTGCCTTCAATTATAATCATGTTGTTATGATGTACGTGTTAGCAAACAATTCCCTGATAACACATCTAGCAGACACAGAGCAAAACAAACATTTTGTTGGAGTCAAGTAAGACGACCTCCATCCACACTGTCAAAAATATTGAGCCATTACATTTAAAATCTTTTATACCATGGTCTGGGTGAATACTCGATTCTGATTGGCTGCTGGGTGTCTATTAAAAAGTGATGTAGGACACCTAGTAAAGGTGTCCCGGTGAAACGGACTCTTTACCGTTAAATCAATAACTAAATCAATGCGCTACATTAAATCAAAAAGAAAATGGGGATCTGTTATTTCCAACTCGTCCTCTGAACACCACAGGATGGCGCTAACACACACGCTGCAAGTAGTAAGTTATATTTCCCCTCTGGACTGATTTTGTTTCACAGAGAATAACGTTATCTCACACCCCGTTCACTGTTCAGGTCGCTACTTCAGGCTGCGCTGCTGCGGCCGACAGTAACGTTACACATCGCGGATCAAATTGTTCGTAAAAGTCGTTATATTGTTTCGGGGACAATGACATGGCTGGATAGCTAGCTTGTCTTGTTGTTTAACATACTGTCAAATAATTTTTACTGATTGCCAACTGTACACAATGTTATTGACTTTGGATCTTGCTAGCATAGCGTTAGCCTTCTGGCTCGTAGCTGAGCTGAAGAATTCTATCAGCTGAGCGGACTATAAACATCTCCGGTTGCTAAGGATGGCAATGTCGTATCTAAGGTTTTCCTATTTCCTGGAGGAGTGAACAACGTTTGCATTGCATTAGAACCTGATGGATGGGAATGATTGTTCCAGGTATTAGTCAAACCGCCAGGCGTAACCAGGGAAACAGAGTTATTGTTTGTAAAAACTTTAGATTTCGATTGTAAAACTAGTTAAAATGTGAAATAAAGTTTTAAAAATATGTTATTTGGCAAGTGACCATGGTATAAGCGGGTTAATGCCCTTCGAGGTGTCCATTGTCAGGTATTAATGGACTTCGGCGGAGGCAACCGTCCTCCGCTGCGCGTCGGACGGTTCACGCCTCGCCGTCGTCCATTAATACCTGACAATGGACACCTCGTCGGGCATTAACCCTTACTTATACCATGGTCTGGGTGAATACTCGATTCTGATTGGCTGCTGGGTGTCCATTAAAAAGTGATGTAGGACACCTAGTAAAGGTGTCCCGGTGAAACGGACTCTTTACCGTTAAATCAATAACTAAATCAATGCGCTACATTAAATCAAAAAGAAAATGGGGATCTGTTATTTCCAACTCGTCCTCTGATCACCACAGGATGGCGCTAACACACACGCTGCAAGTAGTAAGTTATATTTCCCCTCTGGACTGATTTTGTTTCACAGAGAATAACGTTATCTCACATCCCGTTCACTGTTCAGGTCGCTGCTCCAGGCTGCGCCGCTGCAGCCGACAGTAACGTTACACATCGCGGATCAAATTGTTCGTAAAAGTCGTTATATTGTTTCGGGGACAATGACATGGCTGGATAGCTAGCTTGTCTTGTTGTTTAACATACTGTCAAATATTTTTTACTGATTGCCAACTGTACACAATGTTATTGACTTTGGATCTTGCTAGCATAGCGTTAGCCTTCTGGCTTGTAGCTGAGCTGAAGGATTCTATCAGCTGAGCGGACTATAAACATCTCCGGTTGCTAAGGATGGCAATGTCGTATCTAAGGTTTTCCTATTTCCTGGAGGAGTGAACAACGTTTGCATTGCATTAGAACCTGATGGATGGGAATGATTGTTCCAGGTATTAGTCAAACCGCCAGGCGTAACCAGGGAAACAGAGTTATTGTTTGTAAAAACTTTAGATTTCCATTGTAAAACTAATTAAAATGTGAAATAAAGTTTTAAAAATATGTTATTTGGCAAGTGACCATGGTATAAGCGGGTTAATGCCCTTCGAGGTGTCCATTGTCAGGTATTAATGGACTTCGGCGGAGGCAACCGTCCTCCGCTGCGCGTCGGACGGTTCACGCCTCGCCGTCGTCCATTAATACCTGACAATGGACACCTCGTCGGGCATTAACCCTTACTTATATAACAGGAGCCTATCATTTCTGTAGCCTACTCCAAAACAGACTACATGAGCGCCAAAAGTCACATCCTGAGATTGATAATGTTGTCAGACACTTTTAGAAACAATCTGAGCCTGTCAGTGGCAATTTTGTTTTACAAAATTACAAAAAATTGGACAAAAAGCAAGGTTCTACAATTGCCCCATTAGGTTACATTGTAGCTGGGTTCGTGCTGTCATTGCGATCTTGCTCAATACTGGACCATATTCAAAAATTTTGTTCACATCAGTCTATTAGACACAAATGCATAGGGAAATGGGGCCCATGTTGAAAAAAAATGGTAGTAACCCTTTAAAATTAAAGAAGCAATGAAAGCTCTGTGTAGAACTCTGAGTCAATTTTTCAATGTGTTTGGTATTTGATTGACCCTTTAAAATTCTGATCACAAAAAAGACAAGACTATTAATGACAAGATAATGCTGTGATAATCACACAATTGATTCTGGGATATAATACCCAACCCCAATTACGCCCAAAGTTGGAACAGCCAATAGGAACGCTCTCTCTCTGAAATGTCCTGTGATTGGCGAAACAGGCTAGATTTTCTAAAGCCTGAAAACAGAGCCAAGAGAAGTTGCAAAAGTCTTATTTTCTCTAGACCACTTGAATTACAACATGCTGAAAGGTTATACTGCCTACCACAACTTTAAGTTGTCTGTAGGATGGTTAATGCTGTAACAAGGAAACACACAGTTGTAAATATGCATTCGCACAGCTAAGCATATCTGTCTGATATACTTAATTTGGCTACTTGTGACAGCAGGCAAACTAACGCCTGTCAGGATCAGGAATGTTGAAGACAGGTGCTGTTTGGTTGTCCTTTCTGGATTTATTGAGGTGCCTGGTTTGGTTTTGGCAACAGGCATTTGTACTGTGAATGTTTCCCGTTATACTGATATCATGTGATTTAGTTACTCCTCTAAAACTGTAGAAAAGATGCATGTGATACACTCAGCGTTCACAAGTTAGTAAGATAAATAAAGATTAAAAAATAGATAAAGATGATTTTTCATCATTAAGTTCTTTTATAAACCTAAATATTTTTTTTTTCAAAATAGTTAGAAAGTACATAGTTTTAGCAGTCAGGCAATAACTTATAGCCTCTTGACATTGCATTACAGCAGTTTTGAAATTGGATGTTTTTATTACTCTACTTTGCTTTGAAGCATATGCTTTTTCAGAGTTGTTTTCTCTTTGTAGCAGGCCCAAAATTCTTAGTCAAAGTAAAGAATATGCTCACACAGCAGAGCTCTCAGACAGTCCAGGCTGCTTTGGGCTTAAAGTACGCCGGCTTATTTCAGTATTCATTTATACAGAACCTTTCAAACCCAAGGGTAATCTGTGCTTCACAATACAAAGAAAACACATACTGTATAAAAAAACTGTTAGAAATATTTGCGAGACAAATTGATGACACAAAAAAAAATCCAAAGCACAGATAACAGAAATGGCTGTAATGGAAAAGGTAATTTTTAAGATTCAGCTTTGTTAGGCAATCGAACACTAACAGGTAAATACATTGTCCCTTTCAGATTTAAGTTGAGTTTGGGTGATGGCAAAAAGCCCATGTTTGTCCTTAGAACTTTGCCGTTACATTACATTACATTTTAGAAAAGGACGCTCCCACCAAATGCCAAAATTCCTTTGTATGTCATGATTGTTGATTGTAAACTGAGAAACATTTTTATTATTCTGTCTTAAATTACTGTGTTTTAATGACAGTGCAGTTTTGATATAAATTGTGTTGCTAAATCAATACTTTTTTGTACCCTCATGAGACATTCACCTTGTTGTAGACACTGTTATCCGAAACGTCTGTATGAAAGAATGTCAAGTCAAGTCAATTTATTTAGAGAGCACATTTAAAACCAACCTAGGCTGAACAAAGTGTTGTACAAAGTTATATTATGTTATAAAAACAAAGGAAGACAATAAAAATATAGACACAATGAACATCATACAAGCAACACACTTCTATACAAATCTCCCTAAACTAAATCATTATGCCAAACAATAAAAATGTGTTTTAAGACGAGACTTAAAGATCTCGGCAGTAGAAGAGGACCTAATATGAATGGAAGTTTGTTCCAGAGTCTCGGGTCACAATGGAGAAGGCACGATCACCCTTTGTTTTCATCCGAGTCTGTGGAATAGCTAAAAGGAACTGATTAGACAATCTTGGAGGAATGATGTAATGATGTAGATCAGCAATACAGTATATAAAGGGGCCAATCCATGTAATGCCTTAAAAACATGTAACATTACTTTAAAAACGATTCTATATTTGACCGGTAACCAGTGAAGAGAAGCCAATATCGGGGAGCTATGATCCCTCCTTCTGGTACCAGTCAACAATCCAGCAGCCACATTCTGGACAAGCTGCAGGCGTGATAAAGATGATTGGCAAATCCCAGAATACAAGGAATTAAAATTAAAATGGGTCAGTTTCAGCATAACTTTAAAGACAGCATTATAGGTGAAAGACCGGAGTCTGAAATTAAGGCACCTACCAATGGACAGGGAAGACACACAACAGAAAGACACATTTAGTAAGGTTAGCGCAGTGATGTTTGTCTATTAAAAATACTTCAAAAAAATACAAAACCCTATTTCTAGTAGGTTATTTCTTCTTTCACACTTTTTGGTCTACTATCTCACCTTATTCATAGTTTTTACTCACAAATGACTTTAATCTGGTTCAACTCGCTTTTCCACACAGACACCTACACCTCTCTCTGTGGAGACAGGGGAGTGTGTGTGGGTGCGCGCTAGCATGTACAGCGTTTTGTAGTAGCGTTTGTATTGCCGCGCATACGGCTGGTGTAGCCAGTTTCATTGATTATAGTGGAGGCTTAGTGTCATCACACAAATATTTCATAAAACTTAGTGGTTGTCGGTTGCAGTCGTAGACTGTATGAAATAGGTTGCAGCGAGGTAGAGATTACTAAAGCAAAACTTATAGCGGCTTGTCACTTAAACGAGAATAGCTGTTTCACCTTAAAGGTCAGCCCACTTTAGGTTAGTGAGCCTGTAGTCTATATCCACGACGTTCCACTTCTGGGATTGCTCCGTTGCCGATGGAAATTCTAGCGGAGTTCATTCATTCATTTAGGCCGGATATTCATTACCTTGGGCTTCCTTTGTGTTGGCATTTTAAACTCCGGTCAATTTATGAGTTCTATGGTTAACCTTTTCTCAGATCTCTGCAAGATAAATCCCAACAGCTAGCTAGACTATTTGTCCAATCTGAGTTTTCTGTTGCACAACTAAAACAACCTTTGAACGTACACATGTTCCACTATAACAAATTCCTTCTCTAGGCTATTTTGCAAAGGAAAAAAAAAATGCCAATAAGCCAGAGCACATTTTTCTCCCATCCCGGAATGCTGTGTGGACTAGCCAGACCCTCCTCCGCAGCGCTGTGAGACCAGTAAGCCTGTGCTGAAGTTATCGCTAGCTCTGGGGCTAACCCGCTTCACTTTAAAGCGACACTAAAGCACTTTTCCCGCTTCGGTCCCTCTACAGGTTGGATGCGGAATTGTCCATTACATTACATTATGCAAGTTTGCCAGATTGGTTAGCAGATCTGTAGTTCGAATGAGACATAATGAGATATTACGACAGCAGTAATGGACAATTCCGCTTCCAACCTGTAGGGGGACCGAAGCGGGAAAAGTGCTGCTTTAAACAGCAGGTAGCAAGCCAGACAGGAAGTTGGCCCGGTCTTAAGGAGTTGTAGCCTTATGGTTGTAGCATTTATTCACTGACAAATAAATTGTACACAGACTGCTCTGCTACGTTCACAGCTATAACGTTACGTTATGTTACGTTACTCACCAACAAACACCTCCTCTCTCTTTTTCTCTCTCCGCCGCACACTCACTAACAATAATCCCATACAGCTGCCGCTGTGTTTGCCACATGCATGGTGTATGTGTGTGTGGCTGTGACACTGTTTGTGCCACTGTGTAGCCTACATGAACCAGCGTGTGCAAAAGACCCCACTGTGCATTGGCTCGTCCACATCATAGGCTGTTTAGAATATACTTGGTCACAGATGCTTCTCACATTGTTTTTATGTTAATATGTTTACGCAGTGTGCAAAACCAGTTAGACGGTATGCCTGAGCTGAATAATGGCAGAGAAAACACTGCATATGTGTTCAGTGTAACCTGGCTGGGTGTAACGTTGACTAGCTATCCTTACTAGCTAGACATGCTTGTCAATAACTTACAACACACAGACTCACAGATGGGTCCGTTGTTAATGTGTTTGAGAGATGTACGGGAAAGTGTAAAATATAGGCTACGTCAAATTATTCCAAGCTACATAGGCTACATGAGGGGGTTCCGGGTATGTTCTCTATCTTGAAAGGGGTCCTTGACTGAACAAAAAAAGTTAAGACCCTTTATTTGTTTTGATTGACAGTTGATGTTAACTGAATTCATGTATGTGCGTGTCTGTGTACAGTACCCTCCGACCCCCCCAAAATAGAGCTCCCCAGAAAGCCACGGTGTAATTTAAACACTGAATTTACCATGCATGTAATATATTTTGTGTAAATACTATATATCAAACATTGAATTATATTTCTTCCTTTACATTAAATGTCGAAATGATCTAGGCCTAAATGTTATTTCTTCATTTAGCACATAGATTTCAAAAGTGGCAGATACCATTTCTGAGTGGCAGACAAAAACAAATACTTGCTTGCCAGTTAAAAAAGTTCATATATACCGGTATACCATTACATGTATACCATTTGCTCAGAATTTGAGTTCTAGTCAATCTGTCAATGACAGGGTTCTGAAATTGTTCATAAAAATGTCCATAAGGTAGGGTAAGCTCTCCTTTGATGTCTTTCTTTGATACCAAAAGCATTCCTAGTCTCACCTGCATATGTCGTATTAAACAAAATGAATATGTTGCACTTTACTTTTCTGGCCTTTTGTTGGGGATGAGGAGACAGCTTCATGTGTAGCTTATTATTCTTGTGTTTCTTAATTCTCCTTTGATTGTGATCAGTGGTCATATGGTATCAATGGTGATCAGTGGTATAATGCCATCGAGCCAGAGAAGAGTGCTGTACTGTGTGTGGATGTGTGTCTCCATTTGTTGTTAAAAGGGATTGCCAGAAGAATACAAAATATCAAAAGTTGGCACAGTCAAAGGTTACAGTCCCTCTTTATATTCAGTACTCATTAGTGGGCCAGTTTCATTCAGTCCCAAAAGAATTAGACACAGTCTAAGCTGCAGTATTTTTTACAGAAATAAAGTATTATACAAAGAAAAAATAGGCACTAAAACTGATGCCTGAGGCACCTCAAATCAGCACAGGAGGACATAATACCCCTGATGGCAGCAAATTAACAAATTTGATGCCAACACAATCTTTGAGTCTGTCAGTCAAGGTGGTGTATTCTATGGTGGCAACATTATAACAAGTATAAGTGTGTTGTCAAAGCGAAAATAGCACTGAATAAAAATTTTAAAAAAGCATGGCAGCACTGTGTGTTGGGGTGTTGCTGCAGGTACCAGATTATATTCTAGAAGTCTAGTTAGTGTTATAACTCCATTATTTTCTAGGCTTATCAGACGCCTGAACACTACACATCAGTTTTTAGCCATGCTTGCAGGTACTATTGGACATTTGACTTTGTCCAATGCATTGATTTAAGATCATTAGTTTAAAGCACTGCTGTATGCCTAAGGGTCTGGTAGGGCCAGTAAAGAAATAGTTCGTACAACGTGTTGTCCCACCATGTCAGGAGGCAAAAGTGTGCAGAGCTGCTCCGACGGCCACACTCGACAGTGCCAGCCGCCATGGAGAGTGCAAGCCATGATATTGTTTAAATATAGTAATAATGGCGCACATTTTCAGACTCCTGGAAGGCATTCATAGCGTTCAAACCCTGGTTACTTTTCCATCTTCACATGGACACAATATTTTTTTAAAGAAGTGCTGATGTCAGTCTTAACACAGCCCAAGAACGTACAAAGGAGCTAATCCCCCATCATTGCATGACCTTCCATTCTGACAGTCCCATGCATATCTTATGGACACTTATGGCACTTGCATTATTGCTTTGCATGGGACCCCCTTTACCTGCTTAGGCTTGTATAAATAAGCAAATTATTAGATTGTAAAAGGAAGATCTGGCCATTAAGGCAACAGTACATTCACTTAGTAGCATTTAATGACAACTGTATTACCCATTTCTATCCAAGCTTGAGAGACGGTTCAGAAAAGACTGATGGTTCAGAGTGGTAGGCCTACATATCCATTATGCTCCACTGTTATTAGCATGACGTTAACTGCTGTTGCTGCAGCACTGCTCTGAAGTTGGTTTTATTTATTGAGTGAGTCACAGACATGGTTATTGATTTAATCCTCCTCTCTGACAGCCACACTCCTTCTGTCCCTTAAACAAGAGCAAAAAAAGATGAATGCCTGTTTGGAATGGGCCAATTGCTTTGCCTGTGGTATTGCTACTTGCAGCTTTCTTGAGAACTGCTCATCTCATCCACTTCACACTTACACTGCGTTTCCTTGTGTCCTGAGCAATACACATGTCAAGACATAGTTCACATACCCATGTCACAGCTACTCACAGTCAGAAACACTGGTGAAATACACTCTGGTTTACGGAATAATCAATAGCGCTTTGACCTTGCAAATAAAATAAAAAATGCTTTACTGCAGCACCAACATATGAACACACAAAACGACTTTAAACTCTGCCAGTGTAACTGGTCATAAACCTTCACTAAGACTTCTCTTGGAAGCTTGTTGTCAGCTTTTTCTGATCCTCTCTTGTGTGTGTGTTTCGTTGAAGTAAACAGCAGAACTGTTTACTGCACACCTAGTCTCACTTTGCCAGACCATCCACACGCTACGGAGCGGAGGAGGGTCTGGCTAGTCCACATAGCATTCCGGGATGGGAGATAAACGTGCTCTGGTTTATTTTTTATTTCTTTAAACCAATCATAATGGTCTTGGGCAGCGCTAAGCTCCGCACAGAGCCGCTGCAAAATAGTTGTGCGAGAGAAAACTCACATTGGACAGCTAGCTGTCTCAATTTACCATGCAGAGATCTGAGGAGCAGTCAACAATAGTCCTCATAAATCCACCGGAGTTTAAAATTCCAACACAAAGAAAGCGGAAGGAAACGGAAAAGACATTCATCCGGCGGAATTTCCTGCAGCCCCTGAGCAAGTGGAATGCTAAGTACATAGACTACTGCACACCTAAAGGAGGGAGGATTCTTTGAGTAGTTTTGGGAAAATGTCACAGACTAAGGAAATGATTTAGGGAAAGACTAGAGGATTCAAAGACCAAGCAGATCTGTGATTTTCTGCAATGGTTTTCCTTCAAGGCTCTCAAAACATATGTTGTACTCAGCTTGGTACTACAACCCCAAATCAGAAAAAGTTGGGACAGTATGGAAAACACAAATAAAAAAAGAAAGTAGTGATTTCTAAATGTACTTTGACTTGTATTTCATTGCAGACAATACAACAGCACATCATTTAATGTGTTCCTCATGATTTTTATTGTTTTTTTTTTCAAAAAAACAAAATTCCTATTTTGGTTCTTGCAACACATTTCAAAAAAAGTTGGAACAGTAAAGCATTTACCACTTTGTAACGTTGCCATTCCTTTTCACAACACTTAAAAGACGTTTAGGGACTGAAGACACCAAGTGATGAAGTGGTTCAGGTGTAATTTTGTCCCATTCTTGCTGCAAACCAGTCTTAAGGTGGGCAACAGTACGGGGTCTTCGTTGTCGTATTTTGCGCTTCAAACTGCGCCACACATTCTCTATTGGAGACAGGTCGGGACTGTAGGCAGGCCAGTCAAGTACCCATATCCTCTTCCTCCGCAGCCAGGACTTTGTAATGTGTGCAGAAGGTGGTTTTGCATTATCTTGTTGAAATATGCATGGACGTCCCTGGAAAAGATGTCCTCTTGAAGGCAGCATATTGTGCTCCAAAATCTTGATGTACTTTTCAGCATTAATGGTGCCATCACAGAAGTGCAAGTTACCTTTGCCAAGGGCACTGACACAACCACATACCATGACAGACCCTGGCTTTTGGACTTGTTGCTGGTAACAGTCTGGATGATCCTTTTCTTCTTTGGTCTGGAGCACACGGCGTCCATTTCTCCCAAAAAATACCTGAAATAGCCTACTGATTCATCTGACGACAGTACACGTTTCCACTATGTGATGGTCCATCCCAGATGCCTCCAAGCCCAGAGAAGTCGACGGCGTTTCTGGACACTGTTAACATAAGGCTTCCTTTTGGCACAGTACAGTTTTAACTGGCATTTGTGGCTGTAACTACGTATTGTGGTGCTTGACAAAGGTTTGCCAAAGTAGTCCTGAGCCCATGTGGTGATATCGCTTATAGATGAATGACGATTCTTGATGCAGTGCCGCCTGAGGGATCGGAGATCATGGTTGTTCAGCTTAGGCTTGCGCCCCTGTCCTTTACGCACTGAAATTCCTCCACATTCCTTGAATTTTTTAATTATGTTATGCACTGTTGAAGGTGAAATAAGCAAATGTCTTCCTATCTTTCTTTGAGGAACATTGTTTTTAAATATTTCAATCATTTTCTCAAGTATTTGTTGGCAAACTGGCGATCCTCGGCCCATCTTTGCTCCTAAAGGACTAGACCTTTCTTGGATGCTGCTTTTGTACCAAATCATAATTACAATCTCCTGTTGACATCACTTGTTTCAAATCACATCATTATTTAAGCAGTTTACCTGATTACTAGCCCTTAATTGCTCCTGTCCCAACATTTTTTGGAATGTGTTGCAGGTCTGAATGACAGGAAAGGATGTATATTTACAAATGAAATTAAGTTGACCAGACAAAACATGAAATATTTTGTGTTCACATTGTCTGCAATGAAATACAAGTCAAAGTACATTTAGAAATCACTACTTTCTTTTTTTATTTGTGTTTTTCATACTGTCCCAACTTTTTCTGATTTGGGGTTGTATTTGTGATTGCGTCATAACATTACAAAACATAATTCAGTCATCTTGCTTGACGCTGCTGCTGTACGGATCGAAGCAGACACTTTCACAGGGCTGCTATGCAAAAATGGACTATTCTTTCAATATAAAAAGTCAAACGATGGTGGAGGCACTGGGCAAGAAATGTAATATGCCCAACCACCATATAACACTGGTAACACTGAGTCATAAGACTGAGGACTGATGTAACATCTTATAAACAATAATTTATTTTTACCAAAAAATAAAGACAAAACAACGCAGGAGCTACCTGCATAGTTGAGAAGCATGGTGTGTGAGGTTTGTGTGGTGATGTGATTAGATAAAAAAGGGGCAGAGGGTGTTTTTACAATTTGGATAAACCTCAAACTTCAAATATGTGCAAGGTCTTTCTATTTACAAAGTTCAGTTTTTATCCTGAAAACATTTCTAGCAGAAGCCTTTGAGGGGACATAGACATAGATAACATTTCTGTATGGCTCTCCACACCAGCTTTGAAGGTTTTTGTGTATAATCATGCTTTAGATACCATGTCACACTGAACTGAAAGCTTGTTTCACAGGCCCCTTTCTAAAAGCAGTAATGTGACCCCCATCAACTGACTCGACCTTTTCTAAGCGCATCAACCTGTTTGTCAAATGAAACTACCAAAGCTACCTAAGCCTGACAGACAAGATAGTGCCACACTGCAATTCTGTTGATCCAACATGTTTAAATTTATACTATTTCCCCCCTCAAAAAATCACTTTGTTTTATCAGCTGTGATGTGTGTGTCGGAGGAACTTTTGAATGACGAAAACAATGTTTATTTACTTCACCCACAGTAATTAACACATTCCCACGGTGTGGGACAACACAATTAATGCAGCTCATTAAGCATAGATAACAAAGCAGCAAACACCATGATCTAGGCACTTTAACACAGCAAAAAAACTAAAGGATGCAACGGTCCCATTTACATTAATACAGTAAGACTTACACAGCAATAAAGCTTACAAATAAACACACTAACTTAGTTCTGTCCAGAACTAAACATCTTACTTCTCTGGAAGCTTTTTTGGTGTGTTTGTCCGTCAGTGTCAGTCTGACAGCTTAATCATTAAAGGTGCTCTAAGCGATGTCACGCATTTTTTAGGCTACAACATTTTTTGTCATATACAGCAAACATCTCCTCACTATCCGCTAGCTGCCTGTCCCCTGAACACACTGTAAAAAAACGCGGCCTCTGTAGACAGCCCAGGCTCCACAAACGGCAACAAAATAAAACTGTGCCAACCTGCACCACCAAACATAACAGTCTTCCAGCATTCCAGCCAATAACCGACAAGAAGGATTTGGGGGTCTGGGTTGAGGGGTTAGTGCGCAAAAGCACGGAATGGAGGGAGAGGGGACGGGATGAGGAGGAGGGGGGGGCGAGCCTCGTTTTGTTTGAAAATACTTCGAATATCAACAAGAAGTGCTGTCACCCAACATCGCTTAGAGCACCTTTAATCTTTTAAGCTGTCACTTTCGTGCGATGGCAGAATACAAGAAAGACATTTAATTTGAGCTCTGACATCACTGGGTCTTACTGCTACTTATGATGCAACTTGATGAAAATACACGTACCAAACTGCCAGGGCTTCATTTTCAACGGCTCCCTTGTAGTACAGCCAGAGTTTGAAAAGTTGCCTCCTGCATTTAATGGGAATATATTAACTGAGTGATATCTGTATTTGATGTGTTATATTGCATTTTATTGTTAATTGTTTTTCTTTGATAGCAAATTATGTCCCTGGTATTTGTTTTATGAATCATTATATGCACTCAAGTAACCCTTGATTCATTAGATTACAACCTCAATTGGATTTAAAATAAGTGGCACAACACTATTTTTAATGGATGATACACAACAAGATTTGTTTATATTGCATTTTTGGGGAGAAGGGACAAATTGGATTAGACTTCCTAAATTTGTATGATTGAACTGTACTGTTTCACAGTTCATGTTCTTTTCCTTCTGTGAGTCATCTGTCACACCCCAAAGGTTCATATTTATTAAAGTTGAAAGTCTGTGACATTCTGTCTGGTGCTTTGGGAGTTTTCAGGAATCATCATAGGCTAGAGTCATTTAAGTTGCCCTTTTCACTTTTTGGCTTTCCTAGATCAAGATTTTTTTTATCTCATTGTTCTTTACATTTTCACCTTCCTCAGGTGTGGCAATGATGTCCAGCACTTTCTGATCATGCACAACAGTGCAGCAAAGTATTTTCTTTGTGTGGTAAAGTTCAACGTATTAAACCATGCAGCTGGTGAACTATCACCACACCTCATCATGTCGTGTCCCGCAGCCAAAAAATCCTTTTCCGCAATGCACATCTGGTCAAACATGACACATACACACATGCATGGCATAAACATGCCCACTCCAGTTCTTCCACAAACCTAGAGGACAGAAAGCACAGAAAGGCTCACAGTAAAATATGCATGCACATAGTTGACAAAGTCTTATCGCAAGATCCATTCAGTAGCTGCTCTGGAACTTTCGGAAGGAGTTGAGTTGTGATGATAAAAAAAAAAAAAAGTCAGATGTTGTCTACAAGAGACAGTAATCTAGATAGAAATGGATTATAGCTGGTCTGATAGCCACAAGAAGAAAGGATTTCCTGTGCTGTTCTGTGGTGCATTTGGTGGTATCAGTCCTGTCCAGAGGCCCTATTTCCCACTTCTTAGTTTCTACTTGAAACATAAAATGAGTGTACCAGAAGTTGCTTGTACTGTTAATCTGCATTCCCGCAGCTGAGCTGATAGCACCACCGCATGGCCACACAGTAAAAGGAGCTGGGAGATGATTTTAAATGAGTGCATCATTGATTAGATCAAGTGCAGGCAGGTCGGCGGTTCCTGGCAGCAAAGTGTGGAGGGGCGGACTTTGCAGATGCTGAAACAACAGCTGGAAGAGGAGGAGGAGCATCTGCCACTGCCAATGCTGTGATGCTCAAGGCTCAATGCTGCCTCAGGCTAAGCCTTAAGGGGTGTATGAAATGCAACAACAGGTCCACAACCCACCTTTTTAATAGTGACATCAAACACAGAGTCCCCTCAGGCAATTCAATGCTGGTCTCTGAGTTTATCACTATGAGACTGTTTTAACTAAACTACTCAAAATACACTTTTAATGGTTCAACCTTGTAAATGAAGTAAATAACCATTTGATGAAAGCATTACATGTTTGTTTTAGACTGAGTACAATTTGCCTTTTTTCCACATTTAACTCCATTAATATTTACTTATGTTTTGGCCACTAGGACTAGGGGGAAAATATACTAAAAGGGCAATACTGGTACCCTGTCATATTATTGACCTTACAGACATGTAGGCCTATTTAAATACTGGTGAGTACCCCTAGAAACGTACTCATTGTTTATACATCTATTATTTATCAATATGCATAGGCTATTTACTAGGCTAGCTACATACTTGTTTACATTCTGCTTAAATTCAGTTTATTCATTTACAAAAATTGTCTTCATAAATAAATATGACTATTTATATTTTAATAATGTTTATATTTTAGCCCTATAATTCACTTGTACGATGTTGTCTTAGATTCTCATTTTGCTTTTAGGCTACTTTTGTGATTTTCTTTTAATATATTTAATGAGCATGTTGAAGGAGGGTGATTTTATACATTATTTTAAGACAGTGTTGAAAGAAAAAATGATGTTAAGCGAATATTGTACGAGACAAGGTATAGACACAGGTGAAGCAGAAATGCGTCACTAACATTTTACAGTCTGTTCACATCTCGGCAATGAGGAAAATACAGGATTTACACAATCATTCAAAACATTCAATGGGTCATCGAACTAGCAAGGAGCAACTCTCTCATTTGTCCGACAGCACGTGAAGGCAGCAGGAGTCACGCGTTGTTTGCCTTCAGAGTGCAAATATGGCGGACGACGGAGAATCGCTGGAGTCCTGGCTTAGTAAGTACAAACTTTAACAGTCTTTTTACGTCGTTTATTAATATTGCAGGTGCGCACTCATGTGCTGTATAACCGTAGGTGTCCGATACAACTGTTGGACTCAAATGACATTGCTTTAACTACAAAGTATCGTGCTAATTCGTCTGTGTTATCAGAAAGTGGCTAACACAGACCTGCTGGAAACTAATTAATATCGTTGGCCAAAATGAGCTTTGATGTTTGATTTATGCTTATGTTCTGGACTTATAGTCGGTATGTTGAAATGTTATTCTGTTGGTGTCCCACTGCCTTTGCATTTCGCTCCCTGGTGTTAAAGACGGCTGTTGTAAACACCTCCAGGCGCTATCTTATCGAAGTTCAAATATGACTTGCAACAACAAACTGGATCAGTGAAGTGCCTGGAGGCTATAAAAGAGATAATTTATAACGTACGATAACCTGAAAACGTTGGACAACAACTGTCTGGGTTGTTGTGAGATCTCGGAATGGAAGGGTCTCGGAAGCGATGGAGCTTGATTCGAGGGTTGATTTTAATCTTCATATATTACAAAGCTCCAGCCTTCATTAGCCTTCATTAGCTTTCCAGGGCCAGGGTAGCCTGTTTACCATTGGTGTATCTATAAGTGCATGAGATATCATATTCTTCTCTTTTTTCCAGACAAAGCCACCAACCCTTCCAACAGACAGGAAGACTGGGAGTATATAATGGGATTCTGTGACCAAATCAATAAGGAACTGGAGGGGTATGGTCACATTTATTCAATAAACTCAATCTCACCCATAACGTTAAATCATGCCAGTTGTATGTTGCTCATCTGTGTCCTCATTGTGCTAAACACGTGGAGCTTATTATAAAAGGCTGTTATAACCCAGGCTCAGGATGGCCTTTGTTAATCAGTTTGCATTGGATTGTTACTTTTTGTCATCTTTTCCAGCCCACAAATATCCGTTAGACTGTTGGCTCACAAGATTCAGTCCCCTCAGGAATGGGAGGCGATACAAGCATTAATGGTCCGTGGTGTAATCACTTCAATGTGTTTTTTTTATTTTGAGGTTTATCAGCAGAAGGTGGAAAAATATATTTATCTCAGGTTGTTTTCCTTTTGTAGGTTCTCGAGGCTTGTATGAAGAACTGCGGGCGACGGTTTCACAATGAAGTTGGGAAATTTAGGTTTTTAAATGAATTAATTAAGGTGGTTTCACCCAAAGTAAGTAACATAAATGTTCATCCAATGGTGGATATGTTGTCTTGAATTGAAGTTTGGTGTCATTCTATGCTGTGCATCTATTATTTTCAGTATTTAGGAGACAAAGTATCAGAGAGAGTGAAGATAAAAGTGATCGAGATGCTGTACAGCTGGACTGTGTCTTTACCAGATGAAGCAAAGATCTTTGAAGCATACGAGATGTTAAAGTCACAGGGTGAGACACCAAGCACTTCGAAAACTGTACATTTTGCTGATAAGATATACTAATACACACAGTAAAACAATATGGTTGCATAACAGTGACATCCAAAAATAATACACTGAACAGTCGGTTATGACTGTGTTGTGCTTTGGACTCAAATTTTGTCGCCTTGAAGTCCCAAAACTGTCATTTCCAGAGTTAAATAGGTGTCTGTTGTCATGTTTATTTTAGGTATTGTTTTAGTTGACCCAGAAATCCCTCTTGATGCTACATTAATACCATCGCCTTCTCCGCGACCCAAGAATCCTGTGTTTGATGATGAGAAGAAGAGCAAGGTAAGAAGAATTATTTTGGAATGTTGATACTGCAGCTCACTCACTCATTCCACTCTTTCTCTTGTTTTTCTCTGTTACATTATATATATATATATATATATATATATATATATATATATATATATATATATATATATATATATTTCCTTTGGTACCTCAAGTATCAGAGTGACTGTATATTTAGACGCCATACTCAGATCCTCCTTGCCAAATACTATTAGAAGAATGGTTTAACAGTTTTGGAAATAGCCTTATTGGCTTTCTTGCTGAGAGTTAGATGAGAAGATCGATACCAAACATAAAGTATATGTCCATTACATATGAAGCTGTTCGCAGAAGATGGCTAGTTTAGCTCCAGGAAATCACTGCCCCCTGCAAGAAATAGTTCAGCAAATAGCTCCACAATCTGTTGTTTTTACTTCAGTTTAATGTTATACCGTATAGCGCACACGCAGCACACAAACATGCAAAAGATTACAAATAAAAAATATTACTGTGCAAATCCGCCATCATTATAGCAATGCACCAAGGAACAAACGCGCCTGGCCTTTAAAGGGAATGGGAGATAACACTCTGATTGGTTTATTGCATGTTACGCCCACAACACACCTATGAATTAATGAAGACACTACTCTAGTACAACCCTTTTGAACCCGGCGCACGGACCCCTTTTTTCTGCCGTTAGACTTGCAAAAGTATATTTGGGCACGCCCTAAACGCACCTGCACCATGCGCTTCCCGCCGTGCGATTAGATCGTTGAAATAGGGCCCCTAGTGTTAAAGGATCAAAAGAGTATCTCTCCCTCTCTTTCTTGCCCTCTCTTGCTGTTTAATCACTGATTAAAGGCTGTGGTATCCCACAGGAAAAAAAGGTCATATTTATCGTGCAGTAATGACAGTGGAAAATAAAAAAATTAAAATAATGTATTTTTTCTTTGTGCAATATCTAATAGCAGCAGCAAAGACTTGTTTTGACTTTTGATTTTGTATTGTGGTATGATACTCATAAATAGTCCTATTCCTATCATTTTTATTGTATTAGTTACTTCCTTTAAAGTCTCACATTGCCAGACCCCCCCCCTCCCCCGCGCTCCAGTACCTCACTGGTCATGACACACTGAAACAGGTCATGACTGCATGTTTACTTTCTGTTGACTGCAGTTGATCTATGGATGGAGTTAGTTTTTTTAGGGTCTGGGAGTTTGTATGCGTTTGCTGCTTGTGTCTGGATAATCTGTGGGAAATGAGTTTGAGTGTGGATTCTCTCTGCAGAGATTAGCAGAGCTGCTGAAGAGCAAAAAGCCTGAAGATCTGGAAGAGGCCAACCGGCTCATCAAGAACATGGTCAAGGAGGTGAGTCAGTGTCAAACTAAATGTTTTGATTGGTATCGTTGTGTTATACTTCAAATAAAAAGCTAATTACTGCACACATTTCTCAGTTTTCATCTAAAAGCTTGTGTTCACACTGACGGTAAAGTTTAATGAGCACTACCAACAAGTGCAACTCTCCCCAGGACGAGGTGAGAACACAGAAAGCGACAAAGCAAAAAAGCACACTGGAGGCAGTCAACAACAGCGTCAAACTCCTTAACGAGATGCTTGCTCACTTCAGCCAGGACGACTCCACGGACGGAGACAAGGAGATCATAAGGGTTCGTTCTCCATTACATAGCTCAATAGCTCAAATCACCAATTCACTTCTTTCTTTGGCATTTATGACCTTTTTGGAAACACTCTGACTTAGTGTCTTTCAGAGGAACTCAACTAAATAAATATATGTAGTGAACTCAAAGTAATTTGTTTAAAAAATAAATATTGCAAGTAATACTACAATTTAATATAGCCTCAACTGACATGTATTATGTATGAGAAACACTTTTCTTTTCATATCCTATGATACAATAGTTTCTGAATTAGATTCAAGAAGTGCTTTTTTTCTTTTCTTTTTCTTTTTTTTCCAGGAGCTGTATGGAGATTGCGACAAGCTCAGGCAAACTGTAGTTCAGCTCGCTACTGAGACTGAGGATAATGACAGCAGCTTGGGTAAGAAATCCTGTAATTTGGCCCTGGGGACTCTGGTGACGTGCTCTCGCTATTCTAATTTAAGTACGACGCGTTCAAGTCGTGATTTGCGGAGGTCTAGTACTGACCTAAGACCAACATCTTATCAGACCAGAGCGATCACAAAAAAATCAAATAAACATTCTGCTCACATAGTTTCTACATTTAGGAAACACTGGTGGAAGGAGTTGATTGCTTTTTGTTGTTGTTAAAATGTAATAAATGTCGTCCCAGTCTAACCTTTTAAAATGCACTTATCAGGAGACATCCTGCAGGCCAGTGATGACCTCTCCCATGTCATTAATTCCTATAAGAAGATAGTGGAAGGACAGATCGTCAATGGAGGGACTAAAGCAGCACAACAAACCCAATCATCAGTCAGACAAGGTAAGTTGTAACTGTTGTGAGCAAAGAATTGTATGTCCTCATTGTATGTTTACAGCATTATAATATGCCATTTGGCAATGTAGTTTCTGACATATTTTCAAGAGAAGCTTTTGTTTTGTGTGTATCACAAGTCTTTAATGCACAATAGGCATCCATGTAATCACAATCAAAGCCAATAGTCAGACAAACCTGGCATAGACCGTGTTTGGAAATTTATACCAATGTGCAAAGAACACATCAGCCTAATATTACTCATGCAAAAGTCTAATCTGAACAAGAATACTGTTCATAAGAGCATGTCCTATGAATATACTGGTTTGTAAAACCACAATGTCAACTAAGTTATCGTTATTGTTATTGTGCCTCAAGCAGGGTTTCCGCGGGGTCTTAAAAAGTCTTACATTTCAAAATCAAAATTTAAGGCCTTAAAAAGTCTTAAATTTGCTGAAATATTGTGTCTAGGCCTTAAGTTAATTTTAAGCAGGTCTTAATTTTCCTACGTCCAGGTAACGCTACCTCTATTGCTCATTGAAAGGCTCTCGCAGCGCTTAAGAATGTTGTTTTTTTTCATACCACAATACAAAATCACAAGTCAAAACAAGTCTTTGCTGCTGCTGTTAGATATTGCATAAAAGAAAAAAATACATGTGAAGATGCAAAACAATTTATTTTCCATTTCTTGTAAGAAAACTGCCATGGTACTTGATGAAAGATCTGTGATTATGTTGAGCAACTGGGACATTGTTTCTGGAAACGAACATGGGCCTAGAACTTTTCAAATGTCACTTTTTGATTCCCCCCCCCCTGCTGACTTTACCCCATTTAAACTTGCCGGATCCGTCTGACAATCACAGGTCGCACAAACCAGTCAGAGATTCTGATTGACCTGGTGGGTCTGGACATTCAGAGCGTCTCTCTACCAGGGCAGCAACCCCCAACATCTTCTCTGTCCATTCCTGCTGACCTGCTGTGTGGGTCTGCTGACCCTCAGTCCCACAGCCCCAGCGTACCCTCTGCAGCACTCTCCCTGCTGGATGAAGAGCTACTATCTTTAGGTAACATGCAGTATAATATAGTTTGAGAATATCTTGTTGACATGTACATATGTGACATGTTTTGTGTTCATTTTACAGGCCTCAACGAACCCGCTCCCATTCCAAATAAATCAACACGTGTAAACCTGAGCAATCATTTGCCATCTTTACAGGTATTCAAATGAATTACAATCATTTCTTCTAATATCAAGTATTGTCTTATTGGTAATACCAGTGTTCTTCTTTAATTACCTTGTATTCCAGGATTCCAGTCAAGATTTTGATTTTTTTGAAACCACTTCGGTTTCTGCGTTCTCTACATCTTCACTTTATCCAGACGGCCTTTCTGTGACCGTAGCCCCAGTTAGCTCCGCCAAGTCTTCTACAACTGCCTCTGCCTTAAGCTTCCCTGGCCCCGTCTCCTCCACGCCTCCGACTTCTACAAGATCTGTCTCAACAACGTCAGTCATATTCCCACAGCCTCTCAGCTCAGTATTGACCACCACGGCTCCAGCGGCTCTTCCTCAGGCATTCAGCATGGCCTCGCCTGCTGCTGTCACTCAGCAACAGATCTCCACTTCACCTGGAGCGTCCCACACCACTTTAACTTCTCTGAGTCACAATCTGCAAGATCTTGCCTTGCTGGATCTGGGCAGTCCTAAAATGTGAGTAAGACTTGCATACATTTGTAAAAGTGGCGAGGAAATATGGATCAGCACCTATCTGTCCATCTTTCACACATAATAATTTGGATGCTGGATCACATTTTTTTGGAATGATGCATGCACTTCTCCGTTAGTGTTTTATTTTTTTAATTGCACTGATTGGCCTGCGTGGATGTCTAAACACTTGAGTTTGATGCTTAACAGTGTTTTACGAAATTCCAAGTGCATCTCAACCACCAGTTTCCAAATGGCAGAGGGATCTGCAGAACTCCATTAGCTTTTGATACACAGTGGTCCGTTGTTTTGAGCACTGTAACTTAGCAACATCGCTCCGAGCAGATGGTGAATTTTTTCAAGAATACTAATTAAATAGTAACAAGTAGTTACAGTTATTGTCTCAGTTTAATTTAAGTTTTAAAGATTGTGACTGATCATTTTGAAGTGATAGTTTAGTGTCTAGCTGACACTCAAATGTCAGGTGGCTGAGATTTGATTTTGTCTTAGTGTAACGGGCCGGCTACATTGCACGCGTAACGTATGTGGAGCGGATGTTCCAACACTACTCTTCCATTATAAGTAATGAAACTGGCTACACCGGACATGAGAGCAGCACCTAAGTGGTGCGTATGCTCCGCGGAGATCCGCTCAACAAGCGTAAAAATAACTTTTATTTATATTTTTTACGCTCTGTTTGTGCAGCCCTTTTACACAGAAATGGATCATAATGTGTTTATATTTCTTTTAAATTAAACTACAGATATACATGAAACAACTTAGTGACTGTCAGTGAGCGTATTGGCAGTTTTGTTTTGAGAGTTTTTATTTCTTGTTTCCCTCACCTGCGTAACATGACAACAGCTGACAGCAGATCCTACGCCGTGTGTGCAGCAGCAGGTGTAGCCGGTTAAAAGATACATTCCGCGGCACATCCGCTCCTCAAATGGTCCGCATATGTTACGCGTTCAATGTAGCCAAAAGCGTAAGGCCAAATGTGTTTGCAGTCCAATAATTATTAGCAAACCTGACTGCATAGTGTTTTTATTTTTTTATTTCACCCTGCTTCTGTTGTCTTGTTGTTATTATGGGTCATCAATGTTTATGTCTGTCATTATATGTTTAAGCATTATGGCACCTGTATTTGACAAAGACACTTGATTTATCCACACAGTACACATGGTGTGATGGACTTTGGCAGCTTTCTGGGCAAGAGTGAGGATCTGCTCGCTCCTGCTACCCTGTCTTCCAGTCTCTGTGTCACCTCCACCACATCCACCTCACTGCTCCTAGGAGGGTCCACTCCCCCCCCTGCCAAGAGTCAGGCAGATGACAGCCCTCTGTTACGCTCTCTGTCCCCCATCCTCCCTCTGAGCCAGGCCAGCCCAGGCAAGGAACAAGAGGTGTCCCTGGCCAATGTTGTTGTCCCTTTAGATTCCATCAAGCCAAGTAAGTTCAATGAAATAAGCTGTAAGTGTGTGTGTGTGTGTGTGTGTGTGTGTGTGTGTGTGTGTGTGTGTGTTAGTGTTATGAGTATTTCAGATGATTTTGTTGAAAAATGTTATGTAGGAGAGGGTTAAATGGAAAAGAAATTGAGACGAACAAGGTCATCACAGGACCTGCAGCTATGTATTTGTGTATAAACATCAGTATTATGTTTAAACATTTTCACTCAAAAACCACAAGGTTGCAAGAGCTCCATCTGTGAAGTTAGCACTGGAGCAAGGCAGACATACTGTACTGTAGAGGACATAGGGGTGTGTCCCCAACTAAGAATTTATTTTTAATTTTTTGGGGGGATTTTTTCTTCCACATTTAATGGACAGGACACCCAGGTGAGAAAGGGGAGAGAGAGGGGGGAAGACATGCAGGTAATTGTCACAGGTCGGACTCGAGCCCTGGTCCTCTGCGTCGAGGCATAAACCACCAAGTATATGTGCGCCTGCTCTACCAACTGAGCCAACCCGGCCACCCAACTAAGAATTTCTGTAGTCGAATCAGAATCGTCGAATCATGCGTGCGGCTAATATAAAGGGGCCTGGATACAGTGATAATATATTCAGCTGCGATAAGGTTGTGTGTAAGCTTCTTTTGTATGAACACATGCAACAGATTAGGACACAGACATAACAAGAGCAGCTTCTTATTGTATAAGTGTTGCAGCGGTGGAGATCAATTGAAAGAGGTTTGGAGCACAGGCTCACGTGTCACTCAAGCAGCTGGCACGCGCCCCCGGTGACGAGAAGCAGAGCGCACGGAGCAAAAGTCTGTTGGATCATGGAAAGTGAAACTTAAGGGACAATTCTGGCGCAAAATGACCCTAGGGGTTAATAACACACGATTACCGAGTCGACCGTTCTCTGGGATATATTTTCATGCTAATTGAATGTGTCTCTAGCTTGAAACAAGCTACAGCTAACCGCTGATTAGCTTATAAAGCTATTTGTCGGGGCACGGGTAAAGTAAAAATAAATTTCTATTTTCTATACCGCTAACAAGGCTCAAAATAGCACCACACTTCCACGCATCCATAGCATAATGAGGGTCCCTACATGTAAACCGAAGCATTGATAACTTTGTAAGTGTACAGACAGTTTATTAAAAAAATAGTTTATAAAGACCGTAGCGTTCACGTATACAAGCAGGCGCCATCTTGGGAAAACAGTCATGACCAGTTGAACGACGAACGCCGTGCATGGGCTATGTTAGTGGTTGCACGGCGTTCGTCGTTCGACTGGTCATGACTGTTTTCCCAAGATGGCACCTGCTTGTATACGTGATACGCTTGTATCACGTGTTATTAACCCCTAGGTTAATTTTAAGTCAGAATTGTCCTTTAAATCTGTCACGGGGCGGTTGGATTTATTCACGCACGATTTTTTTAAAAGCTTCTTTATGTATGTTATCGGTCCAGCTGTTTTCTAGTCAGAAAATAACACCTTCCCCCTTGAAAAAAAACTGAACTTTAGATATTGCTGTCAATTAGGGGTGACAGCGGCAAACTTGATAATACTGGAAAAGACACAGAGATATCGGGCGAAGGACATGCATCAACATGCTTTCAGTACAGAGTACATTGGGAGCTACTGTATATAAGGTAGTGTATGTATTTGTGAAGACTTGAGACTTGTGACAGTCTTTGTAATAATCAACGTTTCCCTTTTTGTGTGCTGTGTTGTAGGCAAAGTGTGTCCTGTGACAGCATATGACAAAAACGGTGTCCGTGTTCTGCTGCATTTTGCCACTGACTGTCCAGCAGGCAGACCTGATGTACTGGTGATGGTTGCGTCCATGCTGAACACTGCCCCGCTGCCTGTCAGGAACATTGCTCTGCAGGCTGCTGTGCCCAAGGTTACTGCATAGGAAGCTATCAGCTCCATTCAATTAAATATTTGATTGATTTTTTTAAGTGGGTTGCTACTTCTATTTAATTAACATGAATGTCTGTTCTGCCAATTCACTAGACAATGAAAGTGAGACTGCAATCCCCCTCAGGCTCAGAGCTGGCTCCTTTTAACCCAATCCTTCCCCCTGCTACCATCACTCAGGTCATGCTGCTTGCCAATCCTCTCAAGGTAAAGCTCAGCCTGTTTTTGGTGTTCATACATTTTAAGTGCATGAGGCGATGTACTGGTATGTTTTCATTGAAAGAACACTTTTTTTTTTTATCAGTTTGAAGACATAGTACAGCACAGTATTACTCCTACTTACAGTTTTAGGTCCCCGTTCCGACCTAACACTGGTTTTAAAATCGGATCTGAGTGATTGGATCACAAGTGGACAGCTCTAGGTACGTGTGTTCCAACCTGGCGGTAGAATGGGTTTGCAAATGCGTCCTGAGTGACCACTTGGGATCGGATCTCACTTCCTCTCTATATGCAATTAAACATGTACATCCTCCCGTTTACATATAGTGTGTGTGTGTGTGTGTGTGTGTGTGTGTGTGTGTGTTTTTTATAAATGTCAGTTGTTACTGTCACATTGCTGCATCGCTGCCCACAGTCTGTGTGCCAACATAAAGATGTCTATTGACGGGCGGTGAGACCTGTGCAGGAGAGAAAGACGTTTTTAAAAGTCTCTGTGTCTTCAGCTCTCAGTATGTTTGTAGCTTCCAACTGAATCTCTGTGATTTGAAGTTTAGTTTCTATATTATAACTGCTTTATTTTACGTTTCATATTCGCTTATAGTCTTATAGTTGTGTTATGCTACTGCCGATGAAGACTCAACATTTTATTTATTAATTAAACAATCTCAATCTCCATCTCCACACCTGCTGCTTTGGCTAAATCAGATCAACCAACACCCCCCCCTCTCATTTCATGTGTCAGTCTATCCCTGGCAATCAGCTGACCACTCCCACTTCTCTGAGGACACTAAACTTATATCACAACAAGGCAGCACAGGAACAAAAAACCTGACCCATCACTGACAGTATGACGACACCCAAAACACACGATTCACTCTCAATGGTTTCTGTGACATGAGATATACCTTGAATAACGGCATAGTTCTGCTAACAGTTGAGTAGGCGATCCTTAATGTGGCTCAAGACACATACCCGTACACACTGCTAAAAGAACGTGGACACGTGGCTCAGACCACCTCCCAAGGTGGTTTTAGTGATCAGATTTGAATCCGTCCTGAGTGTTTTCACGAGTACATCCTGAGGTCCGATCACTCACATCCGATTTTAATACCAGCTTAAAACGGAGTGTTATCACTGACATTGACAATACACTAGATTTTGTGTGTTCCAGCAAGCTAATGAAAGCTGCCAAGCTGAGTGTGTACTTGTGTTTGTGTTTTGCAGGAAAAGGTTCGGATGAGATACAAACTGACATTTACGCTGGGAGAGCAGCCACACTCAGAAGTGGGGGAGGTGAATGAGTTTCCGCCTACTGACAGATGGGGGGCTCTATAGCCCTACCTGTTGAAACTAGATGTATTTAACGGTTTAGTTTGTCAATGCAGTTCAGAGGTCAAGAGAAAGCACAGAATTGGGAAACTTGAATGGACTTTAAAGGAGTTTTTCTGCTTGAGATGTTTGATTTTATTAGACAATTTCATTTAAAAACAGCACCAGCTCAACCAGGCAGTGAGTGCTTACATAAAAGGAAAAGTCAGGATAACAAAATAAAGCCCTCAGGCTTATTTTCATTGCGGTCCCTTGACTTTGGCCTACTGAAGTATCCAAAGTCCTGTAGTGTACATCCAACTTAAACTTAACTACAGTGCCAGATGTTGTCTGTGTGGTGCAGTAATATGGTGTGAAATGCTTGAATGTGGATGATGGTTATGTGGGAAAATTGTTGGATATTGTCAGGTTTTTACTAATTATACCCTTTTGCTCTAATTTTAATGTTCATATTTACTGTCCCTCAATGCCAGACAGTCTTAATATTAGGGATGCACCAATCCAACTTTTTCAGTCCCGATACCAATACCTGGGCTTTGGGTATAGGCCGATACTGAGTACCGATCTGATACTAGTGTTTAATTAATAAGCTGTATGCCTCACTGTGTGGGATCATTCATGTAACAAATACATAGATATCAATTTTACTGAATTGTTATTATTAAAATATTAAATCGCGACCCAGCAACTTGGTAAAAAAATCTTTAAAATTAGCAAGAATTACAATTTCACTGTAAACCTTTTTAAATGCAGTAACAAATTGGTCAAAACTTCAACTTGAATTCAAATTCCAGTATATAATGTAAATATAATATATAATGTAAATATTTTATATTTATATTGTCACCGATACCCAATCCAGCTATTCCAGTCAGTGTTGGCCCAATTTCAGTATCGGATTGGTGCGTCCCTTAATTAATATAGAGCAAATCCACATTTTCAAGAAGATTGTGAAGCATTTTACATGGTTTGCTGCTGGCTATGTATGATAACAATGTTTTATGCTTTAAACTTTAAAATTGGACTGGAACAGACAAGAGGCCCTCTGTTGCTAAGTAAAAGGCACTCACAGATTGGCTCATTAAGAGTTAGTTACTCTAAGTTGACTTCTTTCAATATGCCTCACAGTTACTACTGAATACTTTTGCTTGTCTTCTGAGTTCCATACTAACTCATAGCTCAGACTCTTGTTATGCTTTTTAGTCTTAGTATTTATTGACATGAATGTATTATTTATTTTGGTTTTGGGAGGAAGGTATCGGATCAGTTAATTTCCTGTATGGTATTTAAATCAACAGCTGTATTCCTTCTGCATACTCTTCTTATGATGGACACTTTCAGTATTGCAGTAAGATAGGCACAAATCAGTAGTGGGCTGTCTAAGAGGCTTTAATGTTACCAATTATTCAGACAGTCAGTTAATAACATGTTACATTATGTAACAACAGGGTGGATTCCGATGAAATACATGTCTCCTATGTCCCGATTGTGCACTCTGGATAGAAGTTTAATATAAAAATGTAATTCTTGTGAGATAAAACAGCAGCCTTGTGCCAGAGACATGAGCCATTTTTACTTGGTAGGTGTAACATGAACTATTAAGGACAATGACCAATTGTATACATTAAGTGGATGTGCTTCAGTAATTGCTGACTAGCCGACAATTCCCCTCCCTTGTGTGGGAGTTTCCTATGTCAAACTAGGAAAATAGCCTTGAGAAAATACTGCATATTAATAGTAAAACCTCATGTGTTTATCAAAAATGGTGACTTTACTGTTGTCTTTCTGGGGCTATTAGTGCTAGGAGATTATATAGCTACATATTTCTTATTAAACTATTTATTTGTCTTAGATTGTTAAATAAGCTTGTCATTGCATATTTTTTGAAAAGCAATTTCTGTGCATGGAAAAATAAAGAATGAGATGGATCTATTTGTATTACAATTCTCACATTGTTGCCTACTTTTTCAGTCTCTATGGAGCAATATCAATGCAGTAGCATATTAACCACAACGTGGTTTGAGGTGTATTTTCATTTCATCAGATTCTTAAAATTACAAATACAAGTCCTGCATTTAACAAGGTAACAAAGTATCAAAAGTAAAAGTACTCATGCATCAGTATTCTGGTCATTATATATTAAACTACTGGACTACTATTGTTATTGCTGATGCATTAATGTTGTAGCTGGCCAAGTTGGAGCTAGTTTCAACTACTCCATTGCTGTTGTACGGAAGCCGAGAACGGCCATGGTCTTCCGTTTCTCCCTCCTCTTCTCCGGTCAAATACTTGGGAAAAATCCCACTAAAACCTTCAATTTAACCCGGAGAAGAGGAGGGAGAAACGGCAGACCTCTATCCGCTCATGGAGCTCCTTCCTCGGGTTAAATGGTAGGGGGTCGTGTGGGATTTTTCCCGAGTATTTGACCAGAGAAGTAGAGGGAGAAACGGCAGATTTATATCCGCTTATGGATCCCCATTCCTCGGGTTAAATGGAAGGGTGTTGTGGTGGGATTTTTCCCGAGTATTTGACCGTAGAAGAGGAGGGAGAAACTGCAGATTTCTATCCGCTTATGGAATCCCATTCCCCAGTTGGAAGGGTGTCTTAGGCAAAAAAAAAAGAAATCCATAAAAAAAAAAATCTCGAGAAAACAAAAACAAAAATCTTGAGAAAACAAACTTTGTTATATCAAGATAACAAATTAATAAGTCGTTATCACAAGATAACAGCTAGTGCATAACAAAAAAAAATCAATGGCCGTTCTCGGCTTCCGTACTGTTGGGTAGGTAATAAGCTCCTCAGTTTATTTTTAACCAGTAACTACAGCTTATCAAATAAATGCAGTGCAGTAGAATTCTAAAGTGTATTACATGAAATAGTAAAGTAAAGTACAAGTACCTACCTACACTGTTAGATACTTATATCATCATCATCATCAACTTTCATTTCCAGACTCAAGGTCCATTTAAAAAAGACACAGACATGACATACAACACACCTTAAAAACAAATAAAAACATATACAAGTAACTAAAAAAAACAGAAGAATCAACAATACTACATTTCTACAAAATACACTTATACCAGTGTTTCCATAGTGATGATTGGTATCGCATGGCACTAAACCTAGGATTTACTAGTAGCATAACAATACTACTCTGGGAAACGTTCAGGCGACAAATTAATTTGTAGATCAGACTACTCAACAATACCTGGAAGGTGCTGACCCCTGCAATAAAAAAACAGGTGACTTGCACTAGAGTACATGGGTTTGTTGAGCAGTATCCTCATACAGTCATAAGCAACCTTGAGCTTCTGCAAGCTTGCCTTTTTAAACTTAGTCCATAACGGAGCAGTATACAGAGGAGTGCAATAAGCTTTATCAACTTGCAAATACAAATTATTTAAAGAAATCTGTGTCTTCAAATCCTTGGTAGTATGGGACATCATATATATACTGTCAGTATATATAGCTATGCTAGGACATTAGCTACATTTTAAAAGCGCGCAGTTGATTTGGCGCAGCTGTGTGCACTCATTTAAGACCGTGCACTAACAGCCCAGCCAATACATCCATGAGCCCAGCCCACGCAAAGTGGCGCGCCAGACAGACAGCGCAGCCGCAGCAGAACAGGCGCAGACAGACGCAGCAGCAGCCATGGCAGACGAAAAATCCAAGGTGAGGAGCGGAATTTGTACGCTGTATGAGTTTTTTTTATACATATATATATATAGTGTACCCAATAAATGCGTAATAATACAGATGGCACTAAAAAGCCGCACGTGAGACCAATTTCTCAACGGTCGCATAGTTACAAAAAAAGCTAACCAGAGCTACCGTGCTAGCTAGGTAGCTAGCAAGCAAGCGGGCGAAGTTAGCATAATAAGCTAACGTGGCTAATGTGCCTGAGATTTAATACTTGCCGGTCTTTTTAAAATAGAGTCAATAACTCTTAAATGCCACTGTCAGTTTTAGCGAGTTCGAGTAACTAGTGGCGATATGGTTATTGCAAGTCCAGGTAACGTTAGCAAAAAACGAAGAAAAGTGAGTAACGGTAACGGTTAACGTTACTGTTCAGAGGGCAGTGTAACGTTACAACAGCCACGGGCCCGAATTAATTGTTTGAGCACTAACGTTAATTGTTAGCTGTTAACGAATCTCATATGAAATAAGCATACCATCACACGACAAAGTGTCTCGGGATAAGAGGGATTGTTGATGCGTGCAAGTTGTAATTCCCATTCTGACTAACGTTAGGCCGTTGAGCATTAATAAGTTGTAGGCCATTGACTTGTTTAATGCTAGCTAGCTAAATGCTAGCAGTGAAGTTATGTTACTCCTTTTGTGATCAGTACGTTAACCACCAGTCCTCCGATCTGTGCTCACCAGGTGCCAGACAAATGTAACGCGGATAAAAAACGAAATTCACAACGTAGTGTCATTAGCTAGTTTATTTATACTTTTTGACTTGTCATTGAAGTACATACTGTACTATAGCTAGCTAGCTAGCTACATCAACGTTATATTGTGCCTGACCCGGGCGAAAGTGGTTTTCTGGTACAAGGGGCAAATGCATTAGCTGCACAGCTGGAAGCCGAAGCTTCTTCTCTTTTCTTTCATATTTTTTTTGCAATCAACTTTACTTTCTGCAAACTTCTGTTTGTCTCTCTTAGGAGGGAGTGAAGACGGAGAACAATGAGCACATCAACCTGAAGGTGGCGGGGCAGGATGGCTCAGTGGTGCAATTCAAGATTAAAAGGCACACTCCTCTCAGCAAACTGATGAAAGCGTATTGTGAACGACAGGTGGGAATGCTAGCTACTTAATTAGTACGACTCCTCAAAATAAATCATCTTTAGGTTCATTGCATTGCTGGTAGCCTGAAAGCTGGTTCTCAAACTGGAGACAGCTGATGGATCCTGGGTGTTCTAGCCAAATGAGGAATGGACCATAAGTTTCATGAAATATAATTGCATGACAATCATTAAATGGACCATGCTGTCATCAAATTCAGTCAGTTTATTGTGACACACATTTTTGTTTAAATTAACGGAATTTAAATAACGTCTCATATTTAGCTACATGACACTCTAGGGTCTTGCTGATTTTTAACTATTTGGCACATAAATTTGTTAGTGGTTACAAGAAAGCAAGAGAAGAGACTTTATTAATCCCACACTGGGGAAATTCCTGTGCTACATCAGCTAAAAAGAAGAAAAATTACACGCATCACAATAACACAAATTAAGTACTAAGTAGACACAGGAGAAAAAAATATACAAAGTATAAAAAATGTGTGTGTGTGACGAGCATAGTGCAGAATATTGTCCAGTGGACTCTTTACAAACATCATCTTGGACATGGTCCCTTTTTTATTTTTTACAATTTGCACCTTAACTCTTAGGTCACGAGGATGCCCCATAATGTTTCTTTTCAATATTTAAAACCTGATACTTCTGTCTCTCCACATAGGGGCTGTCAATCAGGCAAATACGATTTCGATTCGATGGTCAGCCCATCAATGAAACAGATACACCCTCGCAGGTAAGGCTTCACCCTCTTGTATACACAATAGCTGTATAGTATAAGAGAAAGGAGGCTGAAAGTGTTTAGTGCAGAATGCAAATAAATGCACAGTATGGACAGATGTATAGTCCAGGATGGAGATTAGTGCAAAGTGTAGTTAAGTCAATGTCAGTGGGCGACCGAGGATTTGTTGGTGAGGCTGAGGGGAAGAAACGGTTTTAATGGAGTGAGGTTTTGGTCCTGATGGACTGCAGCCTCCTGCCTGTGTAGCTACCTTGGACATTTCATAACTTTGATTTTATACTTTGCTGTCTGTTTTTATATTATGGGCTATTTGAGAATTCAAGAAAGCATGCGGTGAGACAACAGGTTTTACCAAAGTAAGGTCAAAGGATCTGCTGAATCCCAAACAATAGTCCTAATTGCAAAATCCTTGTTTTGTTTTTGTTGGAAGATTGTTCATGCATCGCAGCGGGAAACCGTGTTTACAGGTTTGATTCTTTGATGGCCTCAATATGTCTAAATCATCTAAATTTAATTTAAAATCAGTGCCATTAGACAGCAGTAGAAGAGTTGTATAAATACAAAGTTACTCCATGCAAACCGAGTGAACTGTGAACACCTATGAAGCTACTCTTTACCATTCCTGAGGGTGGACCTGCCGATTCTAATTTTCCTTGTTAGAACTATAATTGACAGCGTACGTAAACATTTGTGTAACTTTTCTTTTAAAGGAGTGATACAATGATTATATAGGGTTATTTCACACTGTTCCTTAAAGCCCCAGTGTGTAACGTTTGTAGTTCATTATCAAAAATCTGTGTTGCCCTTCACAAACTTGTCCTTTTTTTTTATGAATATTGACCACCACCATCAATTTCAAGTATTCCTATTGGCTTGAAATTTTACATTTGCGCTTGCATGAATTGGGGTAGACGCTCCATAGTCATGCGCCATCTTGAAATACGTTAGCCGGTAAGGGACATACAGGCTATACTGCTCCGCCTTTCGCGTTTTCAACTCACAGCTGCTGCTAATGGGTATCGTCGCGCCCCGGAAAGTTTGAAGAAGGAAATGAGGACCAAACGTATTCAAAATCCAAATTTCAGGAACAAGAGTCTTCTTCTTCGCCCAGAATAAGAAAACGGATATTGAAAAGAGCAAGAGACTGGCGTCATCAGAAAAAAGAGTGAACAATGGAGCTGCTTTGGACGCACACACAATTCTAACTAGTTAATTATCCTCCGTGCTGCAGTCTGTTTTTTTTTCTCCTTTCTGTCAGGTGGCATGTGTGCCCGCTCGTGGTGTGACGCGTGCGTGCCACTCTGACATGCACTCAAACTAGACGGCCTTTTGTACACTTTCGCTTTTTGAAGCGTGGGGGCTACCGTAGCTGCAATACATACTTTCAACTGCATGGCGAGAGATAGTTAACTGCGAGTAATTCTTACACACTGGGGCTTTAAGGACTCCTAATGGGGTATGTAACATTTGTTGGGCTGAAAATGGCCCAGGTGCTCTTCTATTCTCCCCAAAGCCACACCGTGAATTGGCTTTAGAATGGACAGGTTTTCTGCCATATAAGGTATGCTCATGAATATTTAGATGAGCTGCATGCTGATTGGACACACACAGTGCTGCACACAGAGCTGCAGCGCGCACACACTGTCTGTCAACGTTACTGATAGACTTCCAAAAGTACAGACATGCCCGGGCGCGAGCTGTGGCTGCTGCGTGGCTAAGACAGCCAGAAAATATTCCCAGCTTGCTTCAAACTTCATTTCTGCTCCAATGCATAAACTCATCAACTGTTACTGTACAAAGCACCAGATACACAGATTTGTTAGTTTCGTCCTCCAGTGTGTCGTAACGTTACCCTTGGGACGTTAAAAATAAAAAAAAATAATAATAATAATAAAAAATAAAAAAAAAACACTAAGGAATCACAACTCACCCTGTAGTTGGTCAGCGTGGGGACATTTAGCGGAGACAGCCCTGCAGGCACATCCTCTGCGCCGCTACGTTGGATCCAGTAAGTAAGTCCCGCTCCATTGTCCGATATACTCGTTCTAAACGCTTTTCTCTGGGCCAGTATTCCGTTGTACAGCCTGGAACACTGCATTTACAACTGTGGTTCATTTTCAATATCCTTGCAAAACTTTCTTCTTTCTAAAGTACATAACGCAGCTCGTGTGAGATCTGACGGAGCTTCTGCTCATAGCGGGTCTGTGATGGTAGGCAGGCCGAGCGGGAAGGCAGCATACCCAGCAGGCAGCCGCCAGCTGTCACGGCAGGTTGTGGAGCCTCAAAAGTCCGACATTATCATACCAAATTTGCAATTAGCCATACATTTTTGTAAAACAGCCCATATTTGAGCTCTACGTAGTTGATTTCTCGCATAAAAAAAAAAAAAAAGTCTCAGAAGTGAATTTAGTGATTTGAATATCAGACTAACAATGTATAAAATTTCTGAGATCTGCGTGACATGGATTTAGACTAAGCTGACCTCAAGTCAGTGGTGTAGCCTATGTAAATGTTGGGGCGTGGCAGAGACTAGAGCAAAGTAAGGAGGAGCTCGTGCTTCGTTGGGATTTTCCCGTTTTCAGCAGCAGTTTCAAATTGAGATTTGCAGAGGAAAGAGGTGTCAATGGGATTTTGAGGTTCTATGTATGTCCTATTTGCCCACCAAACTGTCGTTATTCAACTATGACAAGGTAAAATCGGTTTTGCATTCTAGCACCCCTTTAAAAGAAAATTCAAGGAAGAGGGAAAGACCCCGTGCTGAAGAGCCGGTCACTGCAGTTACTCTGAGCAGCATGAATTAATATGTGAATAGATTTCACGTTTTCCCCCGATTTGTCTAAATATGTTGCAAAAATTGTCACAAGTTGGCAATGGTTGTAACAATAGTTGGGTTTGTGCCACTGTGCGCAACGTGAACCATCATGTGGCGCGTGTACTGCCTCTTTACGTCATAGCAGGTACATACAGGTCTTCTTTACCTTCATGTTGGGAGTCTCCAGTTAGGCAAAACTCCACTAAGCTTCTGTACCTTACTCGACACACACAGACGGACACACGCAAGCTTTTAGATGCATTAGCTGACCTCACTAGTATTGTCAACACTCCTAATAAGTGGCTTGGCTTCACAGTAAAGACCTGCCATCACATGAACTTATGTTTTTGAACTTTTCTTACAGCTAGAAATGGAGGATGAAGATACGATTGACGTGTTCCAACAGCAAACCGGAGGCTCTTCTCTTTAAAGACTGTTTCCTACGGACATCCCTACCTCCCCTTTTTCATCCCTGAACATCTTTGTTATCCCCAGTCTTGAAATGTCCATGACCAGTGTTGATACCATCCAGTGGAATACTTTTACAAATGGCTCCAAGACGGCGGCACAGTTGATGTAGATAGATTTAATCACACTGTCATCTTAACATGTCCGAACTGGGCGGTGTAGACAACTTGTAAGCTGCAGTGAGTCTAATGTGCTGAAGAAATTAAAATCTTGGCTTTTTTTTCTGGAGGTTTTAGAGAGAACTCCTTGGTCCTTTTTTTTTGTTTTGTTTTTATACGTATGTCTTTGAGGTTTTGATTCAGATGGAATTTGTTGTTCAGTAAGCCGACATTTTAAATTCACATCTGTTATGAAAATGTGTTATTGGAATAAATTGAGTCCTTTTTTTTAAATGCGTCCCAGTTTTTTTATGAATACTAAGTTTATTTTAACTAGTACATATATGAACAGCTACTGTATCATCAGAACTATTTTTTTATTTTTTATAAATGGTATCAGTTCTACATTATGCAATTTTGAATAAGATTGAAATAAACAGTAGCTATTATAATTCACGATGAAAAAATTATATGAGTGAACATCACATTAAGACTGTGCATGCCATGCCAATACTTTATCCAATCACAGGTGTGATTCACTTGCCAGAATCATGGATGTATGGCCAGGATCCAGCTGTTCACTTCCACGCCGTGGAGACTATTATAGAGGCACCCTCTCTGCAATGGTTTCTGTCGCATCCGCACTTCTGTGAACCAAACCCATGGATGCACTAACGCCAGAAATAAGCAGAGAAAGACCGGAAAGACGTTTTTTGCTTTCAAATTACAATCCAAATGTGTCACTTTTTGTTAAAGTACAGGGTCATAAAGAAATACCACTTAGCGTTAAGTATGCACTCCTTTAAAAATTATTTAGATATGATTTGATTTTCATTTTATTATCTTAAAAAACGCCATAATAGTTTATCAGGTTCGCACTATATTTTGAAAATGTGACCGGAAGTGAGACATTACTTCTAGTCACTTAGCTAGACACTTGTCCACTCAGACTGGAGGATGATTATTGGGAACCACCGGCTAGGATAGACAATGATGAGGCGGTGAAGTGCTGCTAATGAAAGTGTTATTCGCGTGTAACCTGTAAGATTCATACATATTTTACGACTTCTTGTGCAAAAATGACGACGACCACGACATATCAAGGGATGGAGCCCGGCTCTAAAAGCAGTTCCAGGTAAAAATGCGTCTTTCAGACCGTTCCGTAACCCGTTAGCCACCATGATGCCCACAAGTGCAGCATCTTCTGACGATAACCTCAACGCTACAAGGTTCACCCTAACATTTAAGACATTTTTGATCCTACCCCTGCCCGTAATTATTACCTAACCGCTTCGAATTGCTTGAAACTAGCTAAGCATGGGGCGACGATGCTGGGAGACAGCTCGGTACCACACCTTCCCGTTGTGTCTGTTGGGATGGACCATTCCCATTTTCTTACGTTAGCTAGCAAGATAGCACACATGTACCCTCCCTTTTGTAGAGAAGCTCCTTAGCTAGCAAGGAACGTTACAGACTAGGCTGCTCGGCAACTAGCTAACATTAGTGTTAAGTGTAGGCCTTTTACCTGTAGCTATATTTCCTTATTGCTTTTTCGTGTTTATTGTCTGGAAACTAAAGATTTATCAGAGCTGTCATTCCAGTTGGGTGGGGCCCCCCTGGATTTCAGATCATTAATCGAGATGAACAGTGAAGTACAATAAAGACATCTTTTAGTCTGCCCTCCATATGGCCCCATTAGAGGCGAGGGCCATGTTAACGTTACAGCTGGGTAACTTACACCTGACAATAACCTGAGCCACATGTATATTTTTCATCACATCACATAGAAATGCAGTTAAAGGAATCCACGTTCGCAGATATTTCACGCATATAAAACTGGAAGGACGCATATTCAAAATCCACGATGTTTAAATGAGCGATTGAGGTTTTTTAGTAAAGTAATATGTAGCTATTATGATAAATTAGCGCGACAGTACTCAAAGCAATGTGAGTAAAATACAGAAATACATGGACCAATGCATTTACCATTGTGTGAAAGCCCTATTTAGTGTTACCTTTCAATTTGAGAGCAAATCACATGATCAATATTGATATATAACAGTGTAACTGTAAACTGTATCCCAAAGCATAGTTGTCAGTTTAATAGACACCTGTATAATAATGGTGCAGTCTAATCCAACAGGCCTGCAATAAATCCTACCCTCATTTTTAAAGCTGTAGTTTGTGGCGCTGTTGAACTGGATTGCATTATACTGAGAGGTGTTCTTAATATTTAGTCTACCCTTGTTGATATAAATGACATAACAATCAAACACCTGTAATAATGACATTCTCACTGTCACAGAACATACTAATTATAAGTGGAACAATAGTAGTCTGCATATAAAGTCCACATAGACACATTAAAGGTAATGCTCTTGTATGCCACAAGTAATTTTAAAGTTCAGTGTGAAACATTAATGACATGTCTGACGTGACTTTTTGTCTCTGCAGCGACCCACTTGAATCGGGCTGCCCAGACAGTGCAAAGATAGGTGATGAGTTGGAACATCTGATAGACAGTTTAAGTCATTACATTTTATCCAAAGGCATTGTTAAATGACGCAAAATAAAAATGATTTTGACCTTTATTGACATAAGTGTGAATGAAGAATAATTTGTCACTGATTAATTATGCACATCCCTAGTCTGAACCACAGCATTTAGGTAGGTTATTTTTTATGAATCAGTTTTAGAATGGAGAGGAGTACGATCAGCTAGTACGATCCAGCTTCCAGCAACAGTTCAGACCATCTCTATCTTTCCAGGGTTTTGCGCCCTCCTGGCGGCGGCTCCAACATTTCATTTGGTGCAGATGAGAAGAAGCCTCCCGTCCGGAAAGACAAGATGGCCTCCAGTGTTTTTGCTGAGCCAGAGGACCCCTATGCCAATCGAAGGAACAATCCACCAGGTACAATCTACCTCTTCTTCAAACAATTGTTGCTTTACTGTGAAAGCTCACAACTCAGCATTTACCAAATAGGCTACTAACAAATAATATATAATTTCCGAGGTGAGCCTATTTGCTATGGTAACCTAGCAACCTGTGTGCGTTTGTGTGTGCACGCGTGCCGTGCGTGAGGAAGAGTGAGAGATACGAGGATGCATGCGTGTGTGTGTGTGTGAAGGGGTTCTTTTTTTTTTAGGCTATACTCTCTTGCAATTGAACGTGAATAAGTTTACTACTTAAAAACATCAAAGCTAAACATCATATCTAGTCAAACCGCATCACGACATTGCTACAAATACAGTATGCGATTAAAATCAGCGCCTGCTTAGGCTACGTTACCTTGTTTCAGCGACGCTTGGTGAAACAGCGTGGAGTGGATGTTTTCGGTTCAGATGCTGAATCATTGAAGTCGTACTGCTGTGGTATGCCAGGTCTACTTTGCAGGAGTAGACACATTGCACCTTGTTCTCTTCCTTTTTTAGTATGCAATGATCCCAAACTGTAGACATTCTCTGCCGTTTCTGGACGTCTTTACTCTCCACCATCGCGCCAACTAAGTTCAAAATGTATCACGCGCTAGTGGTGTGCTTCTGGAACAATCATAGCATATAGTGCGCGTCATAGGAATTTAATGAGGCTTCGAGGCAGAGTTTTAGGAACCACGTTTTAGGAACCACGTTAAGCTGAAATACTTTTCTGATAACAATGCTAATGCCAGTATTTTTTTATTTTTTTTAAATATACGTTCCGTGACAGAATTTCTGTTTAGGTTTTGGCCTGTGTGTTGTTATCAACTGCCCAGTTTGACAGCCAGGCTGGGTTGCCAGATATACCTGTAAAAACGTAAACCCAGCGCACTACAGCTGTAACGTTAGTACAGCCATGAAAGCAGCAAACAAACGAACGGGATCAACGGATATAGATTATACCCAACCTAAAAAAAACGGCATGTTTCTAACAGTTGCTTGACCAGAGATGTAACAAACCCCAGGTTAATATTGGAGATGTATTTGAAAGATGGAGACAGCTTAGAGCCCAAAAGGACGCTGAATTGGCTAATTTCCTCCTGAACAGGTAAGCATTAGCTTCAGGCTAATTTATCACAGCTACTAGGGACAGGCATTTTATGTAATTTCAACATTCGTGTAGCTACTCCCATTGAATTATATAGCTAGAGTACCCGAGTTGGTTACTCGCAAAAACAATTGAGACACAGCCAGTAAAGTGATCCCAACTGGTCCTGGCTAACGCCACCATGCTAATCCTGCTAACTGCTAACGTTACGGGAGGACCAGGCAGGCGGGCCACGGCTGTTCTGTTCAGTGGCTGTAGCCGACAACGGTGAGTTATTTGAAGCCAGGGGGGGGGTCTGTAAGTCGGAAAGCAGGGCTTAAAGTACTCCGGCACCGTGCCGGATCTCCAGCGTGCGGCAGTGAGGGAAAAAAAATACATATATTTGGGAACTTGCATGCGGTTTAATATTGTCGAGTCAATTGATTTCACCTACCAATCATATGAGAGGAACGCAACTCTAACTAATGCAGGGCTTAAAGTACTCCGGCCTGCTGCCGGATTTCTGGGGTATCCTATGACTATTTCAGAAAAATAAATACATTAAAAAGTCCATATGGGATTTGTTTTTGATGCACTGGGTTTAACCAATCATCGAACTTCCACCTACCAATGAAGCGAGTTCTAGCCAATCAGATGCAAAGTAGGGCAGGTCTTTAACGAAAAACGGTGAGTGCGGTGCTGTCTCCCGGATACCGTCTCCGTGGTAACGTGGCTAGAAAAAATGGAGGCAAAGTTTGTCAAACTTGGAGCATGTAGATACCAGCTTTAGTTGAGAAAGGAGTTAAAAACAAATGGCGCTGGGCATGAATAGAGGACAAGAGGAAACGGGTGGAGACGGGAAGCCGTTTAGCACTTGGTGCCTCAGATTGAGGGAGCCGAGTGCTTCTGCAGCGTATGTTGAAGGACGAGACGGTACGACAGCAGCGGTAAGAAAGTGCTTGCTAGTCACAAAGCTTCGGTCCGTGCACTCTTTCATACAAGTATGTTACCGGCAACGACCGCTACCGCTGCAACTGCGCCTTCACTGACCGACTGTGTTTGTGATACAAGTAATACGTGTGTGCACGTTCATAGCAAAACAGGATTTGTCATTAACGATGGCCACTGTGTAAAAGCTATCTGAAGCCCAAACTACCTTGACAAAGCTCTCTGTTTGGAATCAGCATGGCGGTTATTGAAACATAACGGCCTTGTCCCAGAGTTTAGACCTCTAGCTATATGAAAAGCTAAACAATGCCAAGTTTTTAATAAATGTACTCGAGGCAACTAATGTCAACATGGACAAAATCATGAATGTACTAATTCGCTTTTTTGATGATGACCAGGCCAAAGTAACAACACATCTAGAAAGTTTTTTGTTTTCACAATGAGTCACTGTAGGATTATGATATTATTGCAATATGTAAATCTACATTGACTCCTAATTTAACATATGGTTTAACATTTTGACTTTTACTATCGTGTAATGTAAGAAGGAGTTTGTACTTTTATTTACACATTTAAACAACCCCCCGTTCCAAAAAAAATTTCAGGCTCAGGATTCTTTTTCACTTTAAGCCCTGGGAAAGAGAGGAACTTGAGTTTGCAGTGTGTTTAGCAATTGTTGCCGTAATTCTAAGGCCAATAAAGTGTGTATTTCAGTCGGGTGGAAAAGGAGTGCAAGGTAGTGTTATTTTTAGAGGTTCCTATCATAATTCTAAGCCGAGGAAGTGTATCTGTCTGGCGTGTGGAGAGGACGGCAAGGTTGTGGTGTTTTAGCGGTTCCTACTGTAATTCTAAGCCGAAAAAGTGTGTCTGTCAGTTAGGTACAGAGCTCCGTGTGAGCACGGGCTTTTATGACTGTCAATATAGCCAGCATTTAACGTTAACTACTCCGCTGTGCTGTGAAGTAATGTCTGGCTATGTGAGACAAGCGTCTAGCAACATTGTTGGATGCTGCGGTCTCAGCCTGGCAACCAACGTGAGCTTTGAGTCTGGGGAGGAGGGGGAGACGACTCTCTCCAGTATTTTGAATTTGTACTGCAGTAACTGTTTTAAACACTAGCTGTCAGTATTACATATTGGACCTTTTAAGGTTTTTCACTTGCTGCTGGACTGAACTTGTTCTTTGCCTCCTCAGGCTAGTCAAAACCTCAGACAGCTGCAATACATAAGAATAACATTTGCTGTCTACAGCGGTGATACTTGACAGGTTCAGGTGCCCAAATGGTGAATTCATTTCTCATTCAGGCTGTCAGATATTTAATTACTGGTGTTTTTCTATTAATCAGGATTTTCTCAACCCTACAGAGATCTAAATAATTAGGTAGAAATGAGCTGCCTCAAGTCCTTGTTAGATCACAAGGTTTATTTTAGAATTTAAAAAGTATATTTCTAAAAGGAATAACAAAAGGCTGAGAAACCCAATACAATGGTTTATAACCGTATACTATGGCTGGTCATTCTTGCCCAGTGCTAGGTTTTCAGGTCTTTTTCTAAATGTAGAAGGGCAAAATGTTACCAAAAGAGGAATTGAAACAAATTTGGAAGTAAAAGTGCAGTGGTTCTTCATTTTCTAGAACAAAAGCACCAATTTTAAGGTCATAATCCAAGTAGCTTTCATGTACTGTGTGCATTGCATAGGCCAGCTCAGGTCTGGTCTCAGACTTTGTGGAGTGCTAAAATGGATCAGCAATTCTTTTCTGTCTATTTCCTGTGACAAAGGGCTTATTTTTTTTCCAATTTGACATGTCTAGATTTTCAATATGAAATATGTATATACAATAAGTGTATTAGTATATGCAATGAATAACTAACACAAAGTGGACGAATTTCATGGCAACCATGGCCAGCCATCGCAACACCTCTTCTAGTAAATTTGTTTATAGGCTGGTAGGGTGTGGCACTGTCTGCCAGTGATGTCACAATATTCAGTCAGGTGTCAAGTTGTTAGTGGTTTACCAGCTTTAACTACATCTGGCATTTCCCAGAATCTCATCAAAGTAGCTTTTCTGTCAGTGGCAAAGTTGGATGACATTATACACAATCAACATTTCTGTAAATGTGCCAGTGTTAGCCAGCCGGCTAATTTTCAACTGTAGTCCTTTTGCCAGATTATTTTAGACCAAAGCAACAGGAAACAGCAAGACATTAGTACAGGTTAAACTATACATTACATTACACAGGGCTCCACACTAACTTTTTGCCTTGGTTGCACTGGTGCGCCTAACCTTTTTTATTTAGGTGCACCAGCACAAAATTTAGGTGTACCCACATTTTTCCTCGCGGCGCCGTTAACGCCACAATTTCAAGGTTATGTTTTTATCACACTCCATATACATTCATATACAGTATATTATGTAAATGATTTTAAACAAGAATAAGGTGTAGGTAAATACTTTTTAGTTGAAGCACAATCATACTGCATATAAAAATAAAAATATTAATAAAAAAAAATAGTGCTTCACTGAGCTGCCAAAATAAAACATTTTAAGTAAAACATTTCAAAATAGAAAGTGCTACTGTTTCAAAGTGCTTCCCTGAACTGAGATCTAACATTTCATGTTTCAAAGTCTTATAGCCCCCCCCCCCCCCCCCCCTTGCTGTCCTCTGCCCCTCAGATGTCCTACACCTGTAATTTGGCCTTCTTCCCCTTTAGCTTTGGCTAAACCAGCTTGCCACACTCCCTAGCATCAAAATCCTCCAAACTGCCCCCCCTCCCCTTTCATGTCGTCAGATTTCCTATCAAAATAAAAGAGAGAGAGAGAGAAATGCGTCTGAAGTTAGTTGCATTCAATAACTTCGTCTGTGTTTTTTTCGCCGTGTGGCGGCCGCAGTTACCAGCGGAAACACTCCTCTCATGTGTAATGGCAAAATTATATTTTACCAAATTAATTATGTCTTTTCTGTATGTGCTCTTGTTATGTCTCCCCCAAGGAGAAGTTAAATACATTTGTCTGTGAGAAAATAGCCAACCTAGGTTTACTGAGATACAACCGTAGTCACAAGGTCTCTACAGGTTATACGACATAACATCCCTGTGAACCAGACAGACCAGAAGGTCTATCTTCATTTGTTATTAGATTGAATTGTGTGCTTAAAGCGATGTCACTCCCTCTCTCTTATCTGTGTATTTAAGCTGATGTTCTTGATGTGTGAACTTTGAAGACTCTTCCACATGTTGCTGCGTGCATCTTGTGAACGAGTTCTCCTATTCTGCGCAGAATATATGTACTTCAATAAATTACAAAAACCTACATTGGTTTCAGTCTACTATTTCTTGTTACTTGTTTCATCTTCAATTATTCTAAAACAGTTAATTAATCTACACCTGCTGCACCCTGGGTATTTTCCACCACACATGCTTAACAATATACAGCTGTGTTAATAACAATTAAAACTGTAGACAAATGTCGCAGTGTGGACCGACGCCGTGTCTCTCCGTGTTGCACGGTGGCCGTGTGTGAGTGAATGGGGGCGGGGCTGCGCGGATGGGTCATGTAACGCACCGGAGAGGACGTTAGGTGCACCGGTGCGACCTAGGAAAAATGTTAGTCGCACCCTTACAAAATTTGGGTCGCACTCTCGAGCCCTGTTACAGACAGAAGTCAACAAGACACCATACAGACAGCTAGAGCAACAAATAAGCTTTCTCAGTAAGCCATGCAGAGCTACAGGATCCAGCAAGACATTAGCACAGTTACACAACATTATCCCCATTAAGTATAAGAAGCCATGCAAGCTAGGGATGGGCATTCGATTACATTTTCAATTATTGATTAATCATTAATATTTTTATATTAAAATTAATTATTTATTTAACTTTTTATAAATTAAAAACGCAATGAAAATACAAAAATACAGCATGTTTTTACCTCGATGAGATCTTAATTACAAGAAGAACAACGTGTGGCAGTTAAACTGGAGGTTTGGCTAAACTTAAAGATATATGCGCTTCTGTGTTTAATTTAGCAGCGGAACCGCTGCTGCGAGCCGGCGTTGTTAAACAGAGACCCTCGTTTGTTCCAAAATAATAAATAAAAATAATCATGTTCAATAATAACAACCACAATTTAACCAAAAACATAATACTACTTAGATCTGACAGGTTTTGTCAAAATGTAACTCAAAACTATCCAAGGCACGGACAAAGCCTAATACAAAATAACCAGTTACTCACATAGAACTTCTGCACCAGTCTACTGGTTTTTGTTGAGAAAAATAAGCAGGTTGACATGATCTGGGGTCTGAGGTTCCTTAATACATCCATGGGTCAGACGCGACCGCTACCTGGTGATAATCCTGGCGGGGGTAAGTACATTGGCACGACACCGGCACGGGATGCAGGTAGCTACCTCCGCGCTAGCTAACTTGGCCAGCCCGGCCCAGGGAACCTCATTCCGTTCTTCGTTTCGTAGTGAGTTTCTACCAGTCTGGTGATGGTACGTCGTGACGGAATGTGAAATGCTGGTTCCAATATCCATCTCAATGAACGTGCAGATCCCTCCGGTAATTTCCCTCTGCTCGTTGTGCATCGCAGCTCCTCCGTGTTAACGGTGAGTTGATGCTAGGTTGATACTGAGAGCAGGACGCACCGCCACCAACATTAACCAGCTGATGCACTTTGTTTAAGTGGTACATCATTTGAGTCGTGGCCGTGTTGTACTTATACACGGCGTCGCAGTGTTTGCAGTGAACTAAGTCGTTTTTTAAATCAAAATGGTCCCACGCCACACCGTGACCTCTTCATGTTTACTTTGAATCAAAACGTAACTCGCAGCTAACTGAGCAGCCTATGGCGCCCCCGGGTGGTAAAATGTTTAATTGCTGCTGACACACTGGAAATCATTTCATTGCTGCAATCACACTACACAACGCAACCTGCATTAGTTTAATCAATGACAAATTAACGTGATCGACGAAATTCTTAATGATCAATCGTCAATCGTCGATTAATCATGCCCATCCCTAATGCAAGCATCACAACGCAGCCAAGCAACACAGACCCGTATTTAATCTCCTTGACAACATAAACGTTTGCGTTTGCGCACACACGCGGCACATCAGACGCCGGTACGGTCACCACAAGTATTGATTGTCAGAGTGATCTACAAAGACTCCCCGTGGTGGGACAACTTACTGCAATCAATTTAACATTACATAAAGTTGGCAAACACCAGGAAAACACAGAGCAGAGCCAGCCCCTGACCTCAGGGCAGCTGCAACGGGGAATTCAACCCAAGTTGGTAAGCTTGCTAGTGACTTTGTTTATTAACGTTGTTGTTAAGTGTTTGCTAACGTTGGCCTGTTTATTGTTAACGGTAATGTTACAGTTAACAGCAACGAGTCAGGAGCCGATTTTTGCATTTACAGTGAGTGCACTGATGATAACATTAACGTTAAGAGGCAAAACTGCGCAACAGCTCAAACATGTCACTGACGTTACCACTCAACGTAACTTAGCCTACTTACTCCTCTTCATCCCCTGGGGGCTGCAGAGAGAGCCTTCTATGGCATTTATTCCTTGGTGACATGCTGTGAATCTCCCTGTGTAAGGTGCATCTGGTCTAGCAGCTCCTCCAACTTTTAGACGTAACAGCTAGCAGGGCCGTTTTTAGCTTTTTGAGGGCCCGAAGTGTAACAGGATTCAGAGAATTGGCAGACCCAAACGCATAGACAACAGGGCAGTGGTGAACTCGATGATTTAATAAAACAAAAATCAATACAACAAAATACAACAGTTTCCCTCATCTCAGGGTTAACAAAGTCAGAGTTTTCACTAGACCTGCTTTCTGAAACGGGCCCCTGGAAGGCAAAAGACCAACAGGAACACTGAGACAAAAGGGGTCGACTCCACACACTAACACAATACAATGATCTGACAACAGCCAAAGACATCACAGAGACTAAATACACAAGTTAACAAGGTGAAACAAGGGACAGGTGACACGAGGGCTCAGGAACAGGCAAAACACATCAGGGTGGGGCAGACAATCACAAAGGCAGGAAGTAAAACAAGACATTGTATTTGCTACTGTATTACATTTTATTGTGAAGCACTTTGTGATTTTTTTTATCTGTGAAATGTGCTATATAAATAAACTTTACTTACTACAAAATACGGACTACAAAATAAAACAGGAAACTGAAACATACACAACTATGACACGAAGGACAGCACTGTTGTTGCCAACTTGGCCTGTGTTTGTGATGTGACTGATTCACCTCTAGTCTCTAATCTTTTCAGATGAGTTTAAATAAAAATGTTGATGATTGATCATATAAATAATCATTTTCAAAACATTCAGAACTGTTACTGTGTCATTTCTGTTCCAAAAGGCAGCAATAAATAACACATTAAAATCTAGTGATGTTCATGTGATTTCATACATTAGCAGTGAAATTAATTCATGCATAATAATCGTGAACCCGTGATTTTTTTTCAGACTATAATCGTACCAACAAAACTATAATCGTTGCATTCCTAATAACTTCATAGAAAATATTTAATTGTGAATGTTTATTAAGACAGTCCAGTGTAACAGCCTTAATGAATTGGCTTAAACAAAAGGAAATATTTTGTCTTTCCAAAAAAAACTAAATTATACATCAATTATAATAATACAGACGATATTTAAAGAGATTCTACGTGGTCACAGGCTTAATGCATATTGAAACTTTCACACATCCTCCCTCTGACATTTCCTTCGTCTCTTACTCCTAACTTAGCCTCGTGAGACCATCCTGATCTCGCGAGCTCCAGTTTTCTGCTCGCAGATCAGTCTGGCATCTTGAGATAGAGAAAATTTGGAGCCGTTCGCCAAACGGCCGGGCCAATCAGCGTTGGTTGAGGCGGGTTTAGGTGTGATGCAATGAGGAGCTCGCGAGATCAGGATGGTCTCACGAGGCTCAGCAAGCGGAAGCAACGCATGCAAATCTGACCTGATCTAGACACATTTTCAGACAGCTTTAGCCCTGATTCTGTTAGCCGCTCGCTAATGCTTTTTTTTCTTGGATCCTTCTTTTGGAATGTGGACCGGGAACCTGAAATGGGGCCTTTTATTCCTAAATTCTTGTTACACAAACGGCAAATATCCTTTACCGACATGTTGCTTGCTTGCTGAGCTAACGAGCTATGCTTTGCCTGCAGCAGCAGGGGGAGCCTGGCTTCGTCGTTGCTCTGTCGGTACGTCATACACTTCGTTGATCTGATTGGTTGATTTGGTCCGTCTATCACCAACATAGGTGGTGATAGACAGATGGTTTATCCAATCAGCTAACCATTATTTTCGCCCCTTCCCAAACGTTCTCCAACGGAAAGTTCCCAGATGGATATGCTGAGCAAATGTGAAGCAATCCATCTGGCGGAGTCAGGTTAGTCCTAACCAGCAGTATATGAACCTTGAACAGAAACTTGAAACTTTGCCAATCACCCCTGCAGCATAATTCACATCTGTGCTCCCTGATTGTATGCTCAATATGGTCAAATCACAATTTCACCCAAATGGGGCTTCCAGCTACTCTTTATGTATTTAAGTATAATTAAAAAATCTCAAAATGGATACACTTATGTAAAACCAGTACTCTAAGTAAATTATTTTAAGAACAGTACTTGAGTAAATGTACTTATTCAATTTCTACCTCTCGGCTTCTTTTCTATTTGCTTCACCGTTGACAGGTAAGATAAAGGTCTGGCACACCAGAAAGTCTTATTGACAGGTTTGAAGGATTAAAAAAAAAAAACGAGTTACCGTCACCCTTCACTTGTACTCACTCAGACTTTCACCATGTAAGATTTATAAAGACAAACAACACCATACTGTAGGTAAATACAGATGTACGGTGTACGGTACATATCTCATATACCAGTTCAGGATACAAGTATGAATCAAAGAGGTACATATACAATCAAAAAAGTCCCTCTATCCTTGTCAAGGCAAGAAATGAACCCAACTGGCATGTGTCATACAGTTGCAAAATTAAATTGACGTGGATTGGTACAGAACAGAAACATTTGTTCCGAGAGGCGGACAAATGATGAATATCAGAAACTCTTTCAAAAATGACACACACATCTTATTTACCTATCAATATACAGATATTTGCTGTGTGATGAAACTTTTGGCCATGATCAGTAAATCCAACATATTTCAAAATCCATATAACGTCTTACCCCCCCCTTAAAAAGGGTCATAGATCATGCATAGGCCCACTCCCATGCCAAACAATAGCATTCTGAGTAGCATTACTTATTGTGAAAATAACAGTGGCTTGCCTTGTTAAGCTATGTAGTGAGAATAAGTGCACATAACGGGATTGAAAGTGGAACCAAAACAGCCGGGGGGTTCACGGGGAAAACTGTTATACAGCGGAACATGACTGCATATTTTTATTAGACAGTGTGAATGGAGTTATTGTCAGGAAGACATTTAGTATGAAAGAGGAATTTGTAAAATCTGAAAATTTCTCAAAGCACAATAGTGAACTAGTAGGAAGTGCAGGAACAAATTGCTTACAAAGAAAAGTCCAGCATAATGGGGGTCATAAGGCCAGGCCATTATATCAGTGGGCTGCAGTTGTCAGGATAGTTCCACTCGAGGGACCTTTAAATTTCCTATCATGCCTAAGACACAAAAGTTATGTGTATATAGTTTCTGGGAAATTCCACACACCCTGTGAACACGCTGGCGCCATGCTCTAGCATCTGATTGTAATATTTAGAGAACATTGAAGTGCTCTTCATGTTTACACTGAAGATTGTCGGCACTGGTTATTTTTGTGAGCCAGTTTGTACTGTAGTTTGCGTTTTATTTCCTCAGCCTAGCAAACGGAAGATAGGCCGATTTTAATTCAGATCGGCACAATTATGTGCATTCATTTAATTATTTTGCCCTCTCTGCCTGTAGCAAGGGGCCTACATTTAAATAAAAATAATATGACTCTACATCCCTTGATGATATTATTCTTATTATTCTTATCAATTGTTTTTAAGCGCAATTTTTTTATTTGACCGGAACTTTTCCCATTTGACCGGTAAAATGAAACCTTACAGGTAACATGACCGGCACCAATTTTTTCTAGCGGAAACTCTGGTTACTTTACTAATACCTACCTAAGTATTTTTGAAAGCTGAGATTTAAGAAAATATAGTACACAGACTTTTTTTTTCATACATCACAGACTTTTTTTTAATGAAGTCCTAATGCGGTCTGATATTGTTTGCGGGGTTTTGTATAATATCTGTTAGTAGGATCTATGTGGCAGGATGGTTAAGACAGGATTTGCAGCCTGTCTTAACCATGGCTATATGAAGCAGACAGGATATTATTCCTCACTTTAAAAAGGTATAGTGTTATGTTTGGCAATGATATTCAATACAGGAAACATGACGATGCAAAACATTTTTATTTATTCTTCAGGTTTTCGTTTTATCTTTCAAAGTGTTGTTAATGGTCACAAGTGAATGATTTATTTCTGCTATTGACCGACATATTTCAGCTTGTTTTTCCAGCACGGGGGGGGGGGGGGGGGGGGGGGGGGGAGAACACACGCTCTCCCTCACAGCTCACGGTTGACTGGCTCTGACTCATGGAAAAAAACACGAGTAAAATAAAAGACACTGCATAAACTCTGCTACTGTGTGTCTATTTACATGGAGGCCTATGAGGTTGCAATGTAAGCCTGTATATTACTATTAGGACTATAACATGCATATGTCAAGGATGTATAAATTAATAAACTTAGGCTGGAGTCCGATTTACTACGGCAACACTGTTGACTGCATCAGTGATCTCTTTCCATTCCACATTCTTTCTCCAGCCTTTAATACCAGTTTTCAGTCTGCCAAATAGTACCTACACACGTTAGTGCAAATGAACCTGAGATGTCTCCACCTCTGAAAAGAGCCAGATTACGTCTCGCCATGTCGTAAATTGCAGGGGCAAGGGCTCAAAACCGAGAATATATTGGGGTGTGATATTTAAATTCCGATTGTTTCCAGCCGCTGCATTTATCAATGTACGACCATTCTTACGCTCTGATTGGTGTGACACGAACGTTTGATGAATCACACGTGAAGCCTGTCGTAAGATGATTTCTGCGCTCGTATGACAGACTTTTTATCTGGGCCATCGTGTCTCCTTGTTCTTCCAGGTGGGAAGCCCACAGGTGTGCTTTGTGGTGAGTCGTCAGCCCCCCTGAGGAGAGGAGGGAACCAGACCAGTAACCAGTCTGCAGACACCCCCGCCACAGTAAGATCATGCATCAGATCATGGGTTATGGTTGTAAGATATTAAATGAAACCAAGGGCAGACAAACATATAGGGAAGCAACTGTCCAAGTCGAAATGATTTGAAGTATCTATTTATTTTCTTTAGATCTTCACTTGTGGTCTTAAAGGTAGCTTGTGTATCAATTACATAGGAACATTACCATTAATGACATTTAAGTAATACCTACTCACATTTTATCATTGAGTGTATGTGTGGCTTTTCAACAAGACTGATGATGCAGTACAGAATTTTCTTTTTTTTAGTCTCTGAAGGCTGATGAAATACTTAACATTTATTTTCTGCTTTTTTTTTGTAGGATGGAGAAAATTCTGTACGTGATTATGGTAAGCACCTGTTTTTTTTTCTGGTTACATCACCGACTTTTAACCACTGGTGTAAGAATAGATATCATATGTGATGTGTGACATCATAAATATCATGCTACATGATTTAATACATGTACAGATGTACAGATGCATGTGCATTATGTACCTGTATACGTTCATACACATGCATATGCATACATAAATACATATAGGCATACACATACTTACCCACATTTTCTTCACTTTAAAAATATTTTCTGAAAATTTTAATTTATTTAATTTAATTTAAAAAAAAAAAAAAAATTCAAAGATTTAAATGTCTGAAAATATACATTCATATTAATCCAACATATTAACAACAAATATAAATTGGCCTATTTGTGAAAAATCAAAACATTTAATTTACACATTGAAGATAAACTTAAGCTACTATGGGTAAGCTAGCCACTATGGCAGCCATACAGTTAAGTGTAAGGATTCACTGTTCCACATGTATGTTTAACATAAAAACATGATATTTAAATAATATATTAATATAAATTTATTTAAGCAGGGCTCCACACTAACTTTTTGCCTTGGTTGCACTGGTGCGCCTAACTTTTTTATTTAGGTGCACCAGCACAAAATTTAGGTGTACCCACATTTTTCCTCGCGGCGCCGTTAACTCCACAATTTCAAGGTCACCTTTTTATTACGCTCCATATACATTCATATACATCAAGTAAATGATTTTAAACAAGAATAATGTGTAGGTAAATGCTTTTTAGTTGAAGCACAATCATACTGCATATAAAAATAAAAATATAAAAAAAAAAAAGTTTAAAGTGCTTCACTGAGCTGCCAAACTAAAACATTTCAAAATAGAAAGTGCTACTGTTTCAAAGTGCTTCCCTGAACTGAGACCTCACATTTCATGGCTCAAAGTCTTATAGCGGCCCCCCCGCCTTGCTAAAACAGATTGTGATTAAAATAAAATGCAAAGACAGGGTTTACTTACAAGTGAAAGCTCCTTCACTTGTTATCAACAACAATAACAGACTGTTTAAAAGAGAAAGAGGGCGCCCCGATAGCTCAGTTGGTTTATATAGAGGTTTACTCGACTCTGACCTGCAGCCCTTTCCTACATGTCATTTCCCCTCTCTCTCCCCTTTCATGTCTTCAGCTTTCCTATCAAAATAAAGGCCGGAAATGCCCCCTCCCCCCCCCAAAACAAAATAGAGAGGGAGTGCGATGGACTGAAGCGTATGCTACTCACAGAGTGACGGCTGACTCATTATGAACGGGTCCAGCACGGGTCGAATGCTTTGGCTGGTCAGCGGCGTTACACACGTCTTGTGTATGAAATGTCTGTATCGTCACTGCATTTTTATGAATTATGATATTCTGGCCACATCTCTCGCCCAGGTCCAGCAGGCTCCATCTGAAGTTTCATTCCATAACTTCGTCTGTGTTTTTCACCGTGCAGCGACCGCATTAACAGAGTTACCAGCGGAAACACTGGTACAAATAGAGGTTTCCCTCTCATGCTTAACAATATACAGCTGTGTTAATAACAATTAAAACTGTAGACAAAAGTCGCAGTGTGGACCGACGCCGTGTCTCTCTCCATGTTGCACGGGGGCCGTGTGTGACAGTGTGAGTGAATGGGGGTGGGGCTGTGAGGAGAGTAGGAGAGATCCAAACACAGGCACGGCTTTACACAAGAAATGGGTCATGTAACGCAGCGGAGAGGACGTTAGGTGCACCGTTTCTCCTTAAGCTAAGGGGTCCTTGGCCTAAACAATGTTGAAGACCCCCTGTTCTGCAGCACATTTCAGCAACAAGGCAATTCAAAACACTTTACATAAAATATTAAAGAGTAAAATGAGATGGAAAACAAGTACAGTCTAAAATAGAATAAGATAGAAATACAAGATTGTTTTTAATCAATAAATCAATAATTATTCAATTTAATAAGTTGTTGTGATGGCTTTGGGAGGGGAGAGGGAGGGGTTTTATTTTGTGTGCAGTGTAAAATATTCTAAATGAATAACTAAATGTTCTAAGTAAATAGGATAAATAGGGTTGGAATTCTTTAGGGTTGGAAAAGTATCAAAAAAAAGGTACCTTTGGGTACTGGCACTGAATTTCAGGAAAAATGTGAACGGTACCTAACCCTAGTGCATGAATGTTATTTCTTAATTTAAAAACATCAATAGTGGCCGACACACAGCGAAATGAGCTGTCATAAGAACAGATGGCAAGTGTTAACAAAAAATAGGCTAGAAACATTGCAAACAGAAACTCACTTTACTTTTAATGATATTAAACAAAGAGAAATGTTCTCCCCTCGTCTAAAAATGGTCAAGACTATTTTTCCAGTCATATTTCTTAATTGAAGTTTTCTTTTAAAATAGGGTAAAAATCTAGTTCTGGTGAGCCGAGTATCTCGTCACACCCGTCACAATATTATCATATTCGATAATATTGCGTTGCGTCGATTAATAGCTTTGATAGTCTACTATTCTGTGAAACCCCTAGTCAATGCTAACCTATAAAATGAAGGTCAATGTGCTAGTCTAAATTGTATAATATATAATAAAATTTACTATAAAATATGTGACAAAATTACAGCGAGCACTCCCTTGGGGGGAATTGTTGGGTCTCTGTAAATTAGAGTGTGATCTAGACCTACTAAAATGGAATAGACATGTAACTGATAGTCAAATGTCTCCCTGCGTGTGTGTGTTCAGAAAACAGCGCTCCTGAGCCTGAAGCCGTTCCAGAGCCGAAGGAGGAGGCCCCCCCGGCAGACGATCCCGCTGCAGGAGTACCGTCTGGTCGCAGGAATCCCCCTGGGGGAAAGTCCAGCCTCATTCTGGGTTGAATCCCAGCCAACTACCCCTAACCTACCTACAGTACATCTACTCATGTCTGAACTCATTCGCTCTTTTTTTAATTTTAATTTTTAAACAAGGAACCTTGGCCCATTTGTCTGTATCGCAGGAATCTTACGTTGTCCAACTGACAGCAGTTTCCTCCACATCCCGAAGTGCATTGTTTTGATACCTCTTTTTTTAAAAATGTTTTGTACTGTTTGTTTGTTTTGACAGAAGCACTTTATGTATTTCTATGTATATGGTTCAAAGTCTGCCTTTGCCCCCTGTACTGTATTAGACCTTCCAGACAGGGTACAAAGAGCACATTTCTTATATCAACAAGTGATAAATCAACATCCACTAACTTTATTGCCACAGCACAAGCTGTGCGTGATTATACAAGCAGTTTCCAGAACAAGCAAAATAAAAGCTGTCACTTTTGCATTGTGTTCAGTTTAGAATCCATCTTGCATGCATGTCTGGTCTGTAAGGTATGAATGTGAGAAGAAACATAACTGTGAAGTTTTTCTTTATTTAACCTGTTTTTATTTAGTTGTTTTTTTTGTGGAATAATTGTTGTATTGTTGCATGAAGTTGGAATCTTTCTACTGATTATATTATTATCCACTTAGGAGCCAAATAGCAGCCACATAAATTACTGTCATCGTGATCTGAGGGATGCAAACATTTGTCTTCAGGTGAATACTGTAGGTCCCATGTAACAGGATTGGAAGAAGCCTTTTTTATATCGTAGTCATTAACCTTAGACTATTGTAACCCCAGTGCCGGTTTTTGAGTACCCCATGTTTTTATAGGTAAGATTTACTCTACAATAAAGTGTGCCTGTTTGTTAGTTAGGCTACAACATCAAATAAAGTTGGGTTTACCTAATTGCATTCTGCCAGTATTAACATGAACTGGTTTTTTTCCATTGTGAGTGGAATGTTGTTGGTACTAAAGTGTTTCTGGTAAACCCATCCTAGATTTGACAAGTGACCTTATGACAGCTCAGCCTTTTTTCTATGCTTTACCCCCCCCCCCCCCCCCCCCCCTTATATATTGATTTACCATCCTGCTTACTGGACATATAGAACAGTCTTTTTGTACATTTCATTGTCACATTCTTTAAACCAAAATTCAAACACCCTCCTGCTTCTGTCTTGTTGCCGCTGTGTCAGCCAGCTGTCATGCAAGACCTACATTTCAACTAAATGAAATGTAAATTCCTGTGGTGTCTTTTCAACATCTGTTATGGTGCAAGATATGTCTGTTTGTATCCAATACCAATTCCTGTTGCTGGATGTAAGTCACTGCAGAAATTTGAAATCAAGAAATGGCACAAGTGGTAATGAACATTAAAAATCAATTTTGACCATGAGTTGTATAGTTGCTGTGTGTGTGTTATCTGACTTCAAGATTACACTGTAGCAGTTATGATTATTCCAATGCCCCTTTTCAAAGGGGAAACCGCAGAGGGCATTTTATTCTAAAACGACTAGGTTGTAACTTTGTCTCTCATTGAAAGTGCATTAGGAAGATTAACAGAAGGAATGGTTTAATGTTCATATGGGCACCTATTATTTTTGACAGACTTGAACAATTGTAAACCTATCCTTTCAAGCATTTGTGGGGGGGGGGGAGGGATAGAATACAAGAACAAAGGAAAAGTAGTTGATCATACTTACAGCATCCCCATGTTAAAATGCAGGCTATATAATTGCACTTATTCGACATTATTCAATGCCATGCGAATAACAAGAGTAAAGTGTACGAGTGAAAGTGTTCTTAAAAACAAATGTAGGCTATTATTTATTATTACAGCAAGTTTTTTTTTTATTATCTATTATTACAGCAAGTTTTTTTTGGATGGATTTCTCATTGGTTGAATGATAGGGTTAGTGCCCCACAACTCTGCAGGGACATTGGTCTTGAGTACAGTGCTATGTTTGGCACGGCGTCGCTTACTCATACTGAAAGTGAAAGAAGGAACGGGGCTGGATAACATATCAGTCCATGTCGATCAGTCAGTTAAACGATCGTTCAACCACCAAGAGAGTTTGCCCTGCAGAGGAGCGTGGAAGGTAAGTTTGACACTGTTTTGGCAGCGTGGCATGTCATATAGGAAGGCTACGTGTTGATATTACATAAGTTAGTAATGTAGTGAGGCATTATTATGCCTCACTACATTACTAGCCTAATAATAATAACCTAACCTACCTACATGTATGCTATTATAAGTTAATGAATGACGATGTGTCCGTTAAGTAGGCCTACCGTATGTTAGGTTACTGAAACGACAGTAGAAGTAGCCCAAGTATCTTTAATTATCGCTGAATAGTTCTCTGAAGTCACTGTACGAGGAGCGAATTTGCGTTTCCTAGGATAGCGAAGGCCTGTCCCGCCCTACTCAACCTGCTCTGCCTCTGATTGGCTTACCCTGGTATTTTTACTCTAATCAATCTCACTCCTTATGCCTAACCAATGAAAGCAAAAGTAAATCAGAGGTAGAGATAGAAAAGCAAATTTACCCTGCAACAACATGGCTCGACTAGGTGTTTTCCAGTATAGTACTACATCCTCCATGGTCTATTCACATGTCCATATGAGGTCAGCCTCGCTACTAATATAGCTCTACTTCCCATAGTTCCAATCCGTAAGATTTCAGTCTTGGTTGATTAGAATTTATATTTGAGTGAATTGTGCTTGTGAGTTTGGCAGACTGGAGCATATGCCTGGTCTGGAGCATGGAATGGATATAATCTTTCTATGGAGTCTTGTTGTTCATACATGAGTTCCTAATTTTCAGAATTGTGTGCATAGTTCCGTTTTTTTGTAGGCTATACGACTTTCACGCCAGACACTAGCCTAGTAAGTAAATCAATTACAATAGTTTCATCAGTGGGCCATATGCTCAAATAAAATCCCCAACAGATTTAAATGAAGTCTTCACGATTACAGCTTTATCTTGGCACCTAGCTCACTTGGTGGTTGTGACACCTAAAAGCTTATAAAGGAAATCTTGACGTGGCATGCAGTATGACGTTTTCAAAGTGCTTCCTCTTTTAGAATATAGATCAATAAAAAAAAAACGGAATAGAAACGTTGGAATGAGAAGTTAAAATGTTTTTATAGCCTACAGCACACTATCTGATCATTATTTTTCCAAATGGATGCATTGTTTGAATATGCTTTTTTATTTGAAAACAAGGAAGGAGACTGTGAAATATGGATGGAAACATGCGCAACAAGTTGCTTAGGCCTATGCTATGTCCCCAGATGACACATTCATATTCAACAAGAGATATCTTGAATCACAAATTTGGGCTAAGGAAATCTCAGTTTGTCCTGAAATATATTACGACAAATTATAGTAGGCTAGCCTATACTTATTGCTGTATAGGCCTACTGCAAAAATCACTGTCTACTTGAAAACCATCGGTTGGCCAACTAATGATGTGGCAGAAGTAAACCATGGGATAGTCAGCCCACCGACTCTGCTAAACAAATTTTCTGACTTCAAAACACTCCTCAGCAAAAATAAAAGAGGTTGTTGGAAAAATACAAGATTATTAAAATGTTCCTGAAGGCATATAGGCGCGGGAAGTGCACCACCCCCTTTAAAACTATTCTTCTATGTCAGTGTTTAAAACTGCGATGACAATAAAATGATAAGCTTATAAATATCTCTGGTTGTTGTTTCTGTTCCACGACATTCTGTATGTCATGTTTGGGGTGTGGGATGAAGAGAGGGATACTTTTAGTAATTTTAAAATTATTTAATTTATCAGTCAAAGAACTTGCTCGCTTTGTATCAGCTCTGCATCCACAAACAAGAGGGCTCTTCACCGAGGTGGAAAAGCTGATCCACTTGTGCATCTGTTTACCAGTGTCTACTGCTGGCTCCGAAAGGTCTTTCTCAGCTCTTCGCCGCCTGAAAACCTGGCTCCGTAGCACTATCACTCAGAGTAGACTTTCACACATGGCGCTGCTTCACGTCCACAAAGACATTTTGGATGATCTAGATATTCAGGGTCTCATGGCAGAGTTTATCAGCCGAACTCCAGAGCGCAAATCTACGTTTGGTGTACCGAAATCATCGTAAGGTAGTGACACAGTGTCTTACATCTCTGCGTCTTTTTCCTGCTCCCATGCAGGCTCAGATGGTAGCCTGTATTTAGCCTAGTATGATTGTGATTTATGTAGCTATACCTATTATAAAGAAACAAATAGTCAGAATATAGAATTTGTCACATACTGTCGGAAAAGAAAGATTTTGCATTGTCTGTTACTTTGTGGCACTTAGGCCTTTTTTATACCGTGGACCCCCCAGCACCCCTTGCCGAAAAAATCTTCCTGCGCCTCTGCCTTAAGGCCCTTATCTGCTCCACCACCTCCCCTTTTAGATTCAGGGGTCCAACAAGTGGGTGGGGTTATCAGCTAATGCCCGCCAATCAGATTGTTGATAGCCTAACAATAAATTGTAATAAAATACCTGAAAAAAAGATAATTTTTTTATTTGTATCACCAATATGTAACCACAGTATCAACTGTCAGCTTTCCCCTACAGTACAACTCCTTGGCCTTGCACATATTAAGCTTCAAGAGCTCTTGAGAAAAAGCAGCCGTCAGGATGTTCACACACCCAGGCAGGAAGGATACAGGCAGGTCTGGCCTCCTGGGCCGTATGATCTGTATTATCAAATGGAGAAAATAATGATGATAGAACACATCCTGGGTCACCACTGAGTTTAAAATAAAATTACCGTTGTTAACCATTATGTGCTGTGGTCTGACCAGCATGATGGTGTGTGTCCATAGCTCCAGGGTTGGATTGACCTGTAGTCTTAGTTGGCATTTAAAGATTAAAGATTACCATGTCTTTTTTTTTTTTATTATAAAGCAGGCCGAGGTGCTAAATAAATATTGTGAAAGTGCAGTATCCACAGAGAAATGCACAACGCCCATATTCAGAAACGGTGCAGACTTCTGTACAGTTGTGATGTCACAACTATACTATATATAGTTTTGAAAAAAGACAGGTCCAAGGCACTCTTCTTACAAAATGTTAAAAAAGCCTTTATTTGGATGGCTATTTCATATTGAATTGGTTAATACATTAAAAATAAAGCTGGGTAACAACTTCCAAAGAGCAACTTCATGATTTGTTTGAACTTCTGAGCACTCCAGACCTTTTTTCTTCTAAATATAGCCTACTATATATAGGTTGAAAGTAGCACTACAGTGCCGTTACAGTCATGCTCCGGCTGCAATGGCGGAACAGAGACGCTGAGAGCACAGATGTAGAACACCCGGAAATGCTGACCAATCAGGGCAGACTGGGCTTTTTCAGACAGAGGGTAAATACAGCTAGCCTATATTTAGACAGACAATATGAGAAAAAGAATGTTTTTTTAAATTAACGTTAAAGCATGTAATCATGTTCTAGCAGAAACCCAAATTATAAGTATGAACCTGAAAATGAGCATAATATGGGACCTTTTAACAGGATGTGTAGTATATGTTCATTGTGTTACAATCAGAGGAGAAATTTGGGGATTTAATCCTGGTGGGGTTGTGTGGGGAGTGCAGATGTTTCTCCACCGTGTCAAAGAGATTCAGACATCCGGCATCCGCCACCGGACAGCTGCAGTGGCTCGATGAACCTATTGAAGGCCCTTTTGTACGAAAGATACTTTTACTTTTAGTATTGTGCTTAACTCGTGACTGATTGTTCAGACTGTAGCTTGTATGAACTTCTTATTTGTCCAGTTTAGTAATGTAAGAATTCCCAGCTGCGCCCACAAACCCACATGGCTCAGGAAAGGCTGTCGCTGCCCTTTTGTGTTGGCGTAATAAAGACCTTTTCAAATGGCAAACCAGAGCATGTTTTTCGTTTTGATTATGTGTCTGAAGAACTTGTGCTCTAAATGATACAGCTTAGGGCATCACAAGACACAGTTGTGACTGCAATGCATGCTGTGTCGTGAACCGAAAATCAAGGTTCAGGCAAAAGGTGGGAGATCAAACGTGAGTGGGATTAAAAAACGTAAAGTAAGCTAAGTATTTACAAAAAGGCAGTGCAGTGTGGCAATAAGTACCATCAGTAGTACAGAGGTTGCATGGATAAAAGTGAGCAATAGTACACGAGTCTAACACTTTACTTTCTAAAAGTAAAGTGTCATCGCAGATATTTCTTCCCCAGCTCTTTGAAGTGAAGAGGATATTGCCCAATATTTGGCAACTCTTGAAGTGGTATGGCAAAAATCTATCTCTTGAGTGGGCTTTCTCTTTCAGTATGAGTCTTTGTTTATCGTTTCAAGCGTGAATACAAAACATTTTCAAAGTTAGTGGACAGCTGGTCAATCAAGTTTCTAAAGTAGTCCCGGCCTCATGTTAGACAATATGAGAAACTTCTAGAAACAAAGAGCAAGATTGAAGAAGCAAACTTGTCCACTCTTTTATGTAACTAATAGATCAATTCTTCAATGCATTTAAATGACTGTGCATGGTCTGAATCAGCACCTCTAATCACTAAGTGTAAGATAATATTTAGCCAGTGAATAAACATTATAAGACCTCAGTGTTGCCAGTTTCTCAAGAAATGAAATATAGACAGTACAACCAGAAATCAAACAGAGCACAGCTGCAGAAGCTGAGAAGTTGAAACAGATTAAAAGCCCTCGTGGGACAAGCGTTGCAAATGATGTGGAGTTTGTATCTGGGATCATCTAATACTCATATATCGCTTCCTATAAAAATGAACACACACACAGAGATAACAGTGTATTCTCTGGAGACTTTGCTTCCTGTTCAGTCACTGTTGGCTGACATGACCTGTTCAGCTGAGGGCTGGTTATGAAAACACATATTTTATGGATTATACAGCCAGTATAGATACAGCCAATCCAATGGCTCATGCTATTTCATAAAATTATGAAATAATATGAGCCATTGAATTGACCAAATTTACAGAAGTAAGCAGTTCTGTTAGCTTCTTAAGAAAAACACTTGTTCTTTAAATTCTCTACAAAATGTCTTTTGTATGTATTTTCAGGAGCAGGAGGTTGTTAATAAAGCAAAGAAAAGAGTTAATGCTGATGTAAACACTGAGGTCAAGCACCGAGACACAGGCCTTAAATTAGTATATAACTCAGCAACAGATAAAGTCACAGCCCCAGTTTGCCTTTTTTCTCTGCTTTGTTTCTGCCAGATGAGAGAGGCAGGGTGACCTTCTCTCGAACAAAAGGACACATGCATGTAGCTATGGTTTTCACTCGGTAAGCATGACAAAATCAAGTTACAAAGAGGAACAAAAGTGAAAACGGAGACCTAGACATAGAGATCAGATTAGGAGAATCTTTCTAATTGCTGGAGGGTATGAGGAAATGGGACAAGAGACCACACGTTCAGCACTCAGCACAAGCTAAACCAGAGTGAGCTCTGCACAATTTCTGTACTTCAGCAAACTCCGATTAAAACCCTGACTGGTGTTAGTGCATGCTTAACCTTGGTGACACAACTAGCATCGTCTTATTTAAAGTTATATTTATGTGTAAAAAGGTGGAATGTAAGTGTCAGTTTGAGAATTGGATTCTCATCCATGCAAGATCTAGTGTGTATTTGATACTCTAAAAGCTGTTTATGTTTTGAGAGATACAGTTTCACCTTGGTTTAGAACAGACTAAGTCATTTTGATGCTGGATGATGAGCTACTAATAATCTTTTGTGCATTCACTGATCCAGGCATTGGTGGTGGTGCAATTGAAAGGAGTGCTTTCAAACTAACTAAGTTATCATTGTGTAAATAGGTTTAACCATAATGCGTCACAAGGGCGGGAAACTAATTACATGAGAGTTTTGGAAATGACTAACAGTCTCTCTTTTAATGCGGGTATACAGTACAAGGTGGTCTGCAACTCAATTGACTTATGACTAGTATAGTTATGGATAATTATAACAATGCTGGGTGAAATAGCTCCTCTACCCCTTCCTTTGAAGGTTTATGTTGTATATAACTGTTTTGTGTGATGTTAGTGGAGTAGGTCTTTTTTTCCAAGTTGCTTGCCTATGCTGTAGCACACTGCGGGAAACTTTGCAGTGTGGTGCACAGAGTTCTTCATCAATGTCTACATCAGGTCACCAAGGTTATTTCCTAACCTGTGCTAGTTTGATATTTCGCTCCACAGTAGGGGCTATCATCACTGGCAATCTTGCAGCGCACTTAAGTTTGCTGCTAAGATTGACCACATTTGGCTAAGTCTGCCGCTCGCCAGGCTCGACGGTGCGCAACTCACAACACACCTGTCTCCTCTTTATCCATAATTAGCTTCTTTATTTTACTTGTATCATATTTTCTACAACAGTAGGCATTTGTAATTGCACAAGGAAAAAAATCTTGTGTCAAAACAAAAAGGCCAAAAAAAAAGATTATTCTGTTTTCCTACCAGCACCTGTCACAACATTGTAAAAGCACACTAGATCCACTGGCAATTTAATTAATCTTGTGCAACCAGCACAAGATTGTTGCAAAACACGCCTGCACTATGCACCTGTCTAAGTCTTTTGACGTGATTCATGTCAGAATCATGCATCTTTGCTGGTTAGATGTTATGGTGACGTGGCCAGAGATAATAATTTGTTATAGAAAAGGATTTCTAAGAATAACTTTAGAAAAGCAGACAAAAGAAAATGTACAAAAACTACAACCTGCAATAACCAGATAACATATTTAATCTACCTTTTTATTTTGTTCATTGCACCAAAGACTCACACTGCTATGGTTAACTCTCTAATGTCGACGCTGTCACCTGCGACAGGACAATACATACTTAATATGTCTTATTTAATATCTCCAGATCAATACAGTGCAGATAATTACTTTTATTTTGTGTTTAGAAGCAGAGAAATGCTCCATTGCAACAATGTTATACAAGCATTATTACACAAGGAGACCAGGCGAACTAAAGATGGTAAAACATGGCTTAGACCTCAGAGGGTTTTAATGTGTGGATTGATGTGAGGCTTGTCAGTGTGTTCAAAAATGTGAATTCAACTGAAAAAGAGAAATCTTGTGCAGAGTTGCAAGTGCAAAACTCCCAGCAATGTACATCCAGTAAACCAGACCAACCAGCCCCTAACACACTGACTTCTATTGCATAATAATTGACTGTGCTTTGAACCCTGCTTTTTAGTTGGTGAGTTAAAACATGTGTGCTGTATGTTTGTTTTGTCATTTCAGGTAAACTAACATGGCCTCACTGGGGATCCTCCTTTTTTTCACTGCCATCTACATCGGAACAGGAAATACAAACAAAGGTAAATTCTCCTATAATCTGACAATTTCCAGTATGAAGTGCTGCTTGCTGCTAGCCTGGAAACCAAACGAATCTGCTCTGGCAGATACATCTGGCCAGTAACAACCGTTTATCTTACATGGGGCAGGTTTAAGACGATTACTGACAGAGGACTAATGCTTACCAAATGTACTTACCAAACGTAACTGGCACACTGCGTCCAAGCGCAACACACCTGGCTCACAAAACTCAGATCGAACTGCCGAGCTAGGCGGGTTTGATCAAAGATGAATCAAGATTATGTTACTGTATTGCCCATTTGTCGCACAAAATGTTTTCAAAAACACATTTTAGTGTGCTGCGTAGCTGAAATTTGAGAATGTTTATCATGTTTCACATTTTTTACTTGCTTCAAAATGGACCAAGCACAGCCTCAACTTGCATGTGTTGCTAAGAGCTACATTGTTTCATTGCTCTGATTGGCTGTAGGTCTATTTAATTGCATCCAGAGGAATTTGGGTCTGCACCGTTGATAACGCCCTTTGGGAATCAAAAATGAACTGAGAGGTTCCAGACTAACACGCATTAGTCTGGCAATTCCAGGCTAGCTTGCTACTGATGTAAGATTGTATCCCTTTAAAAACATATACATGTTTTCTTTAACAGCTTTTGTAAGTGTGGAATGCCAGGCTGAAAAGGTGGGACAGTATGGCCAGCAGTCACTGCTACAGTGTGTTGTCAAAACCACACAAGAAGTGGCAGACCCAAAAATCCGGGTGGTCACTTGGAAGAAAAAGGGACTCGATGGTCCCTTACTGCTTTTTCACAAAGAGGAAATTAAACCCCAGCAAGGCTATTCTTTTGCTGAGCCATCCTGGAATGACAGAAACATGAACGTATCCCTGCTCATCACCAACACTGCTGTAGAGCATGAGGGAGTTTATACATGTATGGTGATGACAGACAGCGGCGGCGGTGGCTCCAGCAGCACCAGCCTTAAGGTCACAGGTGAGAGCCTTCAGTCGTAGTTGACCACTGAAACCTTTTGACAACTGTTTGGCACAGAGAGATGACCATTTTGAGTCATGACTGTATCTTGAAAACAAATCCCTACCAACTCCTTTAAAAGCTAAACCATGTCCATGAGTACAGTTGTTTCTCTAAACATTATACTTTGTAGTTACAAAGAGAAAATGGACTTGAAAGATTAAATTGTTGCCTTGAAGGGGTGAAGATTGTTTAGAGATCCTGGGGACTTTCCTGGCCTAGCAGATTGGTATTTCCCTTTCTGTCCTTCAACTTTCAGTTTCAATGTGACAAATAATCCCATCCAGAAATACCTGTTGTAGTCTATTTGTCTTGTTGACTGTCATACAGTCTATGCTAACCGGACATTGCACTATATTGTACTTTTTAAATATAATGTTCGTCAAACAATTTTGTGACATTTTATTGGTGTCATTTGATGGACGTCACGGTGCAACGTTCCGCTGAATGATCATGTTTGCTTTCTGTTTTCTCTTTGCAGCCAAATACAGCGAACCAACTATCCACTCCAACCCTGAGCCAATACCTCTTAATACAGATGTTACCCTGATGTGCGATTCTGATGGTGGCTACCCAAAAGGTCAACTTCGCTGGTTTGATGAGCACAACGTGGAGTGGACAGATAGCTCTCAAATGGAGGCGAAGCCGACAGAACGTGGTCTGTTTCACCTCTCTAGCAAGCTGTCTTTGCTGAAAGGATCCATTTTCACCAAATACACCTGCAAAGTGTTCAATGCCAGTGGAGGCAAAGAGGAGGAGGCCACATTTGAAGTACATGCACATAATACAGGTACATGTTGTTGAGCACCATGCTTTACACCTTTTAGGCCTATTAGCCCAATCCTGCTTCACACAATGAAATGGCATGCAGTAATTTCAGCCACTGTTACAAGTGAGGTCATGCTTTACCTAAAATATAAAGGTCCCATGGCATGAAAATTTCACTTTATGAGGTTTTTTAACATTAATATGAGTTCCCCCAGCCTGCCTATGGTCCCCAATTGGCTTGAAAGGGTGATAGTAGTAAACCGAGCCCTGGTTATCCTGCTCTGCCTTTGAGAAAATGAAAGCTCAGATGAGCCGTTCTGGAATCTTGCTTGTTGAGGTCATAACAAGCAAGGTTACCTCCCCTTTCTCTGCTTTGCCCGCCCAGAGAATTTGGCCAACCCATGAGAGAGAGACATCATGGCTTTAAAACGAGCAAAGTAGCAGTTGGTCAAGGCTATACTATACTCTATACTATATAAAACTATAACTATATAAAAGCATCCAAAGAACAGCATGTCAAGGGACCTTTAAAGCAAGGTATGTCACTACAGTAACATAAACACACCTTTGTTTAATATTGTGCAACTAAGAGCTAAGAGGAATCTAAACCATAAGCCAGCTGTAGTGCATGTTTTATGTTGGCACAACTTGGTGGCGTGGACAGATTCAACAGTCTGGAACCAGGCAAGTATTAAGGAGTGTGTTGGTCATGAAAAGGAAACATCTTGTCAAGTCAGACAGACCTTGTTAATATTCATCTGCAAGCATGTTTTTTTTAATCCATAACTAAAGATCATCTGTGCTGTAGTTGTTTTTAAAACACAATTCACTAAATAGTTAGGCGGCAACATCTTAATCTGACCAGACATCTTCAAAACAATGTCCCTCACAAAGAAAGAAAACTATGCATGTCGGTCCAGGCCTGATAAGACACAGCAATGTTACTTGTTCATGGAACTACAATTTTTGTTCAGTTCTATTCATTCTCATTAATGTGAAAATTCATCAAGAGGTTCACTTGGCAACTTCACAGCCACCGTATCTGATCGGCTATGTACTGTAAGTTCTTACAGCTGCCATATACAGCTGAAGGTCTTTTTTTAATCCCAAATTTTGCAGACTCCTCTGGGAGTGAAAGTGAATGTCCTGTAGGTTGCTAGAGTATTACAGGGGGAACTTCCCACCAGTGTGTGCATTCCTCATTTTAACAACAAAACTGTTTGACATGACCTGAAGTATTAGAGCATTCAATCTTTGTTGTTCAATTTGATTCATTCAGAGACACAGACGGGGAAAGAGTTGAGTCAACCCTCCAGAATAGTCGCTCCTGTGGTGGTCATCGGATCTCTGATCGTAGGGTTGCTGTTGGCGCTGCTGATCTATAGAAAGCGATCTCAACGTGAGTACCTACTCAGGCCCTCATTTGGCTTTTGGTCTAAATTATCCATTTTTTCAAGGTACAGGGAAGAATAACATGAACAAACATTGCTGGTTTAATGTATTATTTCCTGCTTCCTCTTAGAAAAAAGGTTGTATCACATTCAAATCTTCAGACCACACATAGACACCCAAAACAAATGCACTCAGATTTAATGACATCTAGCTATTGTCCCGATGGACTTGTATGAACTTATTGTAAGTCGCTTTGAACAAAAGCTTCTGCCAAATGTATGTAACATAGCGTTACATTAATTCAGACATCGAGTCTGTCTTAAAATAGTCAGGGGCCGATATGAACACTGAAAGAGGTTTTCCTTCCTGTAATCATTCGTCCTGTTACTTCCTTTAAACGGTGAGTAATTACTTGCAGTTATACTGATACACAATTATAGAAATAATACTATTACAATGATATTTGATCGTGAAATAATAAAATATTTCTATTTTCAATGTGACATTTGAATACTAACTTTTTCAGATGTTGTGTGGGATTGCATCAGTGACTTTCTGCAAACAATAAAGAGCTAACAGAAAATAACCATACAATAGATGAAGGATGACACAATAGTTGGAGGTTGAAAAACCTGTAAAACAAGTAATGTCATTCAGGTTGGGAAAGTACACTCTCTGTTATTGTTAAGTTGAATGTTGAGTATCATTTGTCTAAAACAATTGATTGAAAACACTTTCCATTGTTAGTTAGTGTTCTATGAAATGTCTCACAAAGATTGGTGGCGGAAGCACAAGTAGATATCTAATTGTCATTAATTCATTTTCTTAACAGAGGCGCGGAGACACTCCACAACACCCCTTATGGGTACGTCCATCTTTGGACAGAATATTGCTGCTGTTTTTGTTCTAACTTTGGCTCTCTATAGAGGTTTAAATAAATCTATCAGTTCGTTTTAGCTGCCTGAAACACTAAAGATCTGCCACAGACCTGCTGACAGATTAATGAGTGGTTTAGCTAGCTAAAACTACTAAAGTAAAGATCTTTTTTAAATACTTTGCTTTTTTTCTTTCATTGATGAATAGTTGAGTCAGTGGCCTCCTGGACTGGATATTTTGAGACAGTTTGAAACCAAACGTACTCACCTGAGATCTCAGTCCAAGCCTGTTGGAGCATGTACTCCACCTGTGTGTGTGTTTGTTAACTCAGCTGGAGCACATGTTGATCACTGACCAAGACAGTTTACTGTCCCTGCACTAACTGGGTGTCAACACATCTAAACTGCTCCCTGGCTTCCCTCTCATTTTAAAGATGACAGGGGAAGCACAGCAATATTAACTACACTGATAAAGGTTTAGTATTTTTCCATGGCTTGTGGGAAACTGGGCTTGGTTACTACATTTGAATCACAATATAACCTGACTCATGTTTCGGACACTCACTGTTGGGGATCTGCCTATGCTTGCATGCCACAAACTTAAACTGCTTAATATGGTGATGGTCTTACACCCACCCATTGTAACCCACAGTAAAATCTTTTAATTTGTTCCAGGTGACCATCGTGAGCTCGCTACATGCGATTACGTTGACGGTACGTCTAAATTACAGTATTTTGACTCGCTGTGTCTAATTAATACAACTTAACAAGTTTGTTTTTACTGTTTTCAAATCACTCTATAAGATTTATTGTAATTCAGTCTTTGATATGATATAACTTTTTGCAGGTGATCATCAGGAGAGGGATAAAACATGCCAAATCAGCCTGCCTGAGGTAATTATAATGCTACAAGCAGATTAGTTTCACCTCCATTTCTTTATGGTTTATGGCAGTGTACAAGATAGTATCGCATAGCTAAAAGCTATCTCTCTCTTTCTCTCTCTCTCTCTCTCTCTCTCTCTCTCTCTCCCTCTCCCTCTCTCTCCCTGCAGGAGACACTGCATGTCATATGCTAACGTACTGGCAACCTCTGACATCAACACTTCCTTGTTTGCTAATCTCCACTCTATCGTTGTACTTTCCCTATTGCAAACGTCTGTGCATATAACCAGGAATAACTTGTACTACTGTGATTAATCAGAGGAACTGTAAGCGCTTCATTCACCTCAACTTTCTAACTCTGAAGAAAGATCTCTGATTTTGAATCAGTGATGATGGACAACTAGAAGGCAGGGGGTCCTGTTTAGGCCGTGTGACCTTTAAACTTGGACAACCACATTGGGAGCCACGTGTAACATCACCGAAAACCACCTTAGTGAATTTAGGAGGACAGCGGATCTTTGATATGTTTTGGTTGTTAGAGAAAATGTTTTGTTTAATTGTGAACACACAGTAACTGTAGCCTTTTGTAGCTTGGTAGAAATGGCACTCCTTTTCACTTCCTCTTGTCATATTATGTCAAAGTTCAGAAGAAAGCATTGCGCAAAAGAAAGCTGATTATTAGGATAGGGGCAGGGAGTTATATGTGTATTCCATGGAAATGTAACAAAAAAGACAAGCATAATACTACATTTTCCTGTCAACTAATCCCATGAAAAAAACAATAGCAGCAATGTGCTAGCCCATCTCAGGACTTTTTGTCTTTGCTACCGTCTGGGGCTATACATATTTAAGGAGTGAGCCAAAAGTTTAGACCAGCTTCTGGTCACTAAATTAACGAGATGACATACGTCAGAATATTTCTGACTGATTACATTGTTTTGTGCATTGTATTATGTTGTTTTGGGGTCATTCATCAGTGCAGCAGTAGGCTGTGCCAGTTTCTAGGGCACTGGAGGTCTGTGGCGCAGAGGAATAAGCTATACTGGAGTGGCTACAAGGGCAATACACAGTATGTTAGTAGATGAGTTCATAGTTGGTAGAAAATCAGAAAAAGGATAGATTATCACCAGCCTTTTCCTTTTAAGTGTCCTCGTTCAGAAGTTTCTCATGGTTTTAGAGCACTTATTATTTCCTGTTTTAAGACAAATAATATCACCGATTCTATTTTTAGTGTTACAGCTCACTGTCTGAGAACATTCTGCCCCCAGCCAATTCCATATCCTTATTCTAACCACTGAGAAATTTCACAAGATAGATGCTGGTTGCACTTCTGTGCATCACATGATCTTCACTTGTCACATTGTATAAAAGCCAAAAACACGTTTGTGTTCCTCTCTTCCTTATGTTGTCTTCAATGAAACTGTGTTTATGTAACTTCTGGCAACTTTATGCAACTTCATTGCCAAATCAGCACTTATCTCAGCACCTATGATTACCATCTCAGGCAGTTTTTTTGGTTTCACTCCCTGCATCTGATAACAGCTGTCATAGAAATGGGCGACATTTTTTTCAGGGAGCGTGATTTCTAATCTGTTTGATATGGAACATGCCACAGCTATAAGGCTTGTCCCAACACCACCAAAGCAACAGAAAGAGTGTACGACAAAAGCACCTTACCAACATCAGCAGAAGTAAATGATTAATCTTGGTTCTCTCACACGAAGGTATCAGCGTTATTCATTGACTTTCTGGATGGAGAAAAACAATGCCATTAAGCGTATAAGGTTTTTGATTTGAAAGTTTATTTTGGAAATTGAAGAAAAAAAACCACACAAACGTCCTCAAACAAAACTTGTGAGAGGCGCATGTGAGCACTGTTGTGTAGATACTGTTTTTATAAATCTGTGAAAATTGTAACTGTGTGTTTCTGTGAATATATGTTCTTGACCCATTTTTTTAAAAATGAAACTGAATTTCACTGGACTACAGCCAGGTATATTATTAAGGTATATTACTTTTTTGTTACGAATAACATACTCTGTTCAAAATGATTTTTCCATGTAATAAAACACATTTTGAATTGAAAAAGAACAGTGTTAATGATTTTTTTGTTATTTTTGCTGTGCACTCATATAGATAATATTTCAGACATGGTAGTTCTTGTTAATGGGAACTTGTAGCGCACATGTCTAAATATGATAAAAACCAACTTCGTGTTTCTGATCATTGACCTCAGTTTCAGGTGAACACAGAAATGATGACATCATTTCTTCTGTGTGTGCAACACATAATTGTACCATCTCCAGACGTGTTTGATGGTTTTTCTAGTTTTCTTCTTCTTGATGAAAGTTGTGTATCGTTACCAAGTTTTTGTCAGATACTGTAAAACTGATTAATAGTAAGATAAGAGATAAGATAAGCCTTTATTGTCTCCTTTAGGAGAAATTCGTCTTGGGCATTCGAGAGAAACCAAATGGTGACACATCGCGCATAACACACAATAAACATACAGTTAACTTACATAGAAACATAATCATACATTATCTCATCCAATGCCTCAATAAACATTTAATAAACCACACACAATACCCCCCTATCTTTTCCTCACAATCACAGAAGAACAGAAGAGAACCCACAACACATCCTCCCCCTCGTATTGCACTTCAGTTTGATAATGATTGCACATTTCCCTCTCATGCTGTGGTCAACAACTTCTGTATTGCACAATGCCCAATTGCATAATACCATATCAAATATAACATAGCATATATATATAATGTTGCACCAGTAGGCCTACCCTATCAGGCATTGCACGTCCTATAACCATAATGGTAAGTACCACAAATATTATTTTGTAGTATTAGTCACACATACATCACTGAAGCCACACATCTGATCTCTTATTCATTCATTTGATTGAAATGAGAATTTAGTGATTAATAGTGAGGAAAGACCTACTGTAAAACTTTCAGACTTGTTTTAAGCCTTTGACTCTGGATCAAAGGTCTTATGACTATTTCTGCTATTCAGTACCAGACTGAGCTTGTCTGTTTTTATATCAGTCAATAAAAGACATAACATATTATGATTTTAGATCATTTCTAACCAGATTTAAGATGAATATTGCAGAATTTAGATCTTGCAAAACTTTAATTTATGTTAATACTGCCATCTACTGGATAAATAGCATTACAACATGTTAGGACATAACAGCACATGTGAACTCCTGTTAAACAAGGCCTTGTGGTATGGTTGCAAGTAGGGCTGGGTAGTGAATTCAATACTTTTTAGGCACCGACCAAATTACCTCCTTAGTATTGAAAAATGCCTCGTCATTCATTACCTAAGGAGATAATCATCATAGTTAGTGAGCCAATAAGTATGCAGCAGGCTTCTACCAAGATCTAATGTGTATGATTGGCTGTCTAACGTAACACAATGTAGAGGCTAGAGGTGTTAAAATGAATCATTGCATCACGATGCGGACGTGGATGATTCTGCATCAATGCAGTGACAGACAGTAATCGATTATTGCCTACTGATGTTGCCTGTTCATTTTCCGTTAGCTGTTTTTGCCTTTTGTCTGCTGTGTTCAGACTCCGCTACATTCAGGAAGTGTATTTTTTAAAAGCAGTGGCAATGAAAATGGGAGTTCAGATATATCTGACTGCCTGAATTTGTTGATGAAAACCATGTGTAGCAATATATAATAAATTTGAGGAGGTGATGCATGGGGACATTGAATCGTATTGAATTGTTGACAGGATAATCGTAATCAAATTGAAGGCATAAAGGGAAAAAAAGCTACTTTACACGGGGCTCACGTAGTAGTAGCTGAAAAATAAATAAAAATAATTGTATCGAACATTTTTGAATGATACCCAGCCCTAGTTGTGAGCTCCAAAAGTAGCAAGCTAACTGATGAATGCCTGGTGTCCAGGCATGGCAAAATGTATTTTCCTTACTAATTTAAAGTGTGTTGCTGATCTAGATGAGACATTGGTAGCTTTGACGTTTCCACGAGATGCAGTAACATGTTTGTTGTCTGTATCGGTTTATCTAAGCAGTTTACTGTCTGCTTGCTTCTTCTTTTTTACCACGCAGTACAAGAAAACTATTTTGTCCAGTAAAAAGAACAGAATATCTTTATTGTCATTGTACAAGTAAAACAAGATTAAGATTGCAACCTGTGTATCAATGCTATAAAGCTAGATGAGGTAAAAATAAAAAAAATATGTACAAATACAAAATGTCTGTCAGCCTGGTGAAGACAGTTAGTCTGGCTGCTCTCCTCTCTGCTCAATAGGAAAAATAAAAACGTAATTGAATCTCACGTGTTTATTCAAATGACAGAGAATAGTGAAGAGGGGGAATAAACACTGCAACCAACACAGATCAAAAAGCTTTTCACAATTATTTCAGACAAGTCCCTATTCGCTTGTCTAAATAGTTAGTTGTGCCAGTCCCGAAAGCAGTTTCTGTCTGCAATGACGCAGAGGGCCACGTCACACTCCATGCACTTCCATGGGGTAGACTGCCTCACCTGCTTGGTCTTCCTGCAGTGTACACAGGTCCTGCGTCCATACGAGGCCCTCTTGCTTAATTCAGTTTGTTCTGAGATTGCCACGGGTAAGTGGCCGCTGTGTGCCTGGGCTGGAGGCGTCACAACTGTGACGCCGCACAACTGGGCTGTCAGCTCCTGCAGAAAGGCTCTGTGGGTCATGGGTTCCTCCTGCTTCTCTCTGCAGAGCTCCTTGTGTAGGAGGAAGCTGTTTGTAGCTGCAATGTCCAGGAAGTGGAAGAACAATGTCCGGTACCAGCGCATGCTCTTGTAATGTACAGAGTAGCACTGGATCAGCTGGTTAGACAAATAAACACCTCCCATGTGCCGGTTATATTCCACAACAGGTGTTGGGCATGGAATAGATTTGGTGGTCCAGCTGCCATCCTTAGTTTTCATCCTCTTATGCAGGGTGCTTCCAGAGAATGCCTCGTGGATTGTGGAGCAGACAGAGACCTCATGTGTGTCCATCCACTTCACAAAAAGTAGTGGGCCGTCACGGATCCACCTGATGGAGCCTCTGGGATCGCTTTTCTTCAGAGCATTTGAGTTTGTGCGGGGGCATTCTCTTCTGGTGTCTCTGTATGTGCCACATGCTCCAATATTCAGGCTCAACAGTTCCTTGAAGAGTTTCGGACTGGTGTAGAAATGATCCACATATAGATGAAAGCCACTGCCCAGGTATGCCGTCTTCATCAGGGACATGACAGAGTCGTATGCAAGGCCAACGCCTGAGGCCAACTGTGACTTCCCAGTGTACACAGCAAAGTCCCAGGTGTAGCCATTGCTGCTGTCAGCCAACACAAAGAGCTTAAAACCCCACTTGGTTGGCTTCCCTTTCGCTTTTATGTATTGTGTCGTTCCAATATGGACCTTTGTCGCCACCATCCTCTTGTCAATTGAAAGGTTCCGTCTCGGGTGGTAAAATGCTTTGCAAGCAGTTTTGATGGTGTCCAGAAGGGGTTTCAGTTGAAACAGGGGGTCATAATCTGGTGCCCCCTTCTTTTGGTCATTCTCCACATCTTTCTCAGGATCACTCATGTGGATGTTCCAAGATATCATCCGGTACCTGTCCCGTGGCATCACATTGGCCGGAAATGGCACGCTGAAAATGGTGCTCTTTTTCCAGTAATCCTGGATATTGTCGAGTTTCACCAAAGCAAAGAAGAAATTCAGTCCCACATACTTGAAAAACTCCTGGCAGTCGATGTCAGTCCATGAATATCTTTTGCCTTTTGCAATGTCTTTAGCAGCTTGTTTATTTGTGTGTTGACAAATTGTTTGAACTGCGCTATTGCTAAAAAACAGTTTGAAAAGATCCAGTGGTGAGTACTTGGTGCCAGAGTTCAGTTGATGTCCAGGGGGTCTTGCTGGCATGAACATTTTTGGCACTGGACATACATCAGGGTCCGTCTCAGTTTTCCAGGATGTAAATGAGTGTGCTGGCTGTGACTGTGGTTGCCTCCAAAGTGGTGATCTGGATCTGGATCTGGACTGGTCTCTTGATACACCTTCTGCACGCCTGGACCTGGGTCCCAGTATCTGGCGGTGTTGTGGAGAACAAGGTTCTGCTTTAGGCTGCACATGTCCACGATCTTTCCCATTCTGGGGTGGCTGCTTTCCTTCTGAAGAAGCAGGGGGGCTGGCATGTTGTCCTACAGCCGAGGTGCTGGGATTTTCACATTCCTGTTGCTCATCATCACTGTAAAAACAGATAAAACCATTAGGAAGATTGAAGGTTTGTAATATCAAATCACATATATCATACTAGTAAGTGTTTTATGTTTCACATCTCACACAGTATAGGACAATGGCTGAGATTGCTCAATATATACCCCCCCCCCAAAAAAAAAAAAAAACTGAAACGTATACTGTACTCAACACTCTCCCTGTATGGACAATGGCTAAGATTGCACTATGCTTTGGTATGTATAATTGTTTGTAATATCATGATACACTGATAAAATGTTTCTCTTTGTTCAGCTTTAAGCATTGTATGTCTGTCCTGTGTATGCGACGTTACATTGAGAGCAACAACAACAACCCGGAGTCAAATTGCTTGTGTGTGTGTTAACGTTACACAAACTTACCAGTTAAAGTTGATTCTGTTAACGCTTTCTGCCCAAATGACCACCAAGTTTACACATCTTTAAAAAAAACCAAAAAAACTATCCATGTAACGTTACATTGAAACTAAATGTAGATAACTTACAAATCCTCAGCTGGGTCAAAACCCTCTTGATAAGCCATCTCTTCATCCGTGAGAAAACTCTCTGCTCCTGATTCCCCATCATCGTCACTTTCCAGGATTAAGGGTTCTTCTGTGCTAGGCTTTGATGCCATTTTGGAAAAGTTGAAATAAAAGAATGTTTCAAAATTAACTGTCGGTCCAGTAGCTATACTACTGTCTCTCCAACGTGTGTTCTCTTCTTCTGTTTTTTTTTTATTATTATTATTATGGCGAACTATTCTTCTTCTTCCTTAGTTTTGTTGGCGGGCTACAAAGAGAACTCGGGGGGTGAAGTCCCTCTTCTTCCGGTGGACCACAGGGCCACTACCTCTGATTGGCTAGTACTTGTTACCTTTGTTGGTTGGATTGGTTAAGTTTAGGCACGAGGAGTGGGATTGGTTAGGGTAAGGGTAAGCATATCAGGGTAAGCCAATTAGAGACAGCGTCCTTTCTTCTGATGTCACTTCCGTGTCAAGAACTGTAAATAAAATGTGTAAAAACCTCTTAATACATCCATGGTAAAAACCAAAAACATTGACTGTAAATATAAACAGTCTATGGTAAAGAGAAAAACGACATACATATCCATGAATTGCTCAGTGCGCTCTGGGCGCGCGCCTTACACTTCTATTCGATGGATAATCAACACATTATTTATTACACTCGCGATATTCTACTCATATTTCAGTTCGCCAGCACGATCTTAATCATATACTGTCTTTGATCTTAATGGGTGGATCTCGGTGAGTTAAAAAAAATAGGAAAAAAAAGAAAAAGCTAGGTGGGCGGAGAGAGAGAGAGAGAGAGAGAGAGAGAGAGAGAGAGAGAGAGAGAGAGAGGTGCGCTCTAAAAGTTAAAACATTTAGAGACCGACAACCCAGCCTTAAGGGGGGCATGAAATGCATGGGAGGGCACAATTATTATTAGCTGAGTAGGCCTATATTTATTATAATCGTATACTCTATTCGCGCAGCACGTAATCATCACGTTAAACATAACCAACAGCAATATGACCAGGTAGCCTATAGCCTACACCACATTACATAGAAGCACTGCTATGAATATCCATAAAACACTTGACTATGCAACATATTAGATGTAACACCAGAAGCATCTCTCAAACATTGCATTTTAAAGCAGTCAACAGAGGGATATGCATTGCCATGAGACACACACACGCACGCACACACGCACAGAGACTTGAACGTACTTTGAGTGGAGGCAGCGACTGCAACAATAAATTAAGTTGTAGTATATCATCAGCTTATGTGACTTGCACTGTTGGAAGAATGAATAGGCTATATGCACAGGCGAGCATGACGTATTTCCGGTTAAATCTCAGGATGGATGTAAACTTCCGGTTATCGTAGATTGCTGTGCTACCGTATGCTAGCATTGAATGCTTGTCCTCAAAAACATCAACAATTGTTAATTTTAGTCGTTGTTGTGTTGTTTATGTTAATGTTTATGTTTTTACTTGTTCTACTTCATCTTGACTATTAAGGCGATGACGTGTAAACGTACGAAAGTGTCCTTTCTAAAACGGGATGACAGCTCTTCCAGCCATCACTGCTGCGTGCCGCAATGTACAGTATCTGCAAGATGCAATTCTGCTGTTAGTTTTTTTACTTTCCCCAAAGACAGTGAATTACATAAACGCTGCCTCATCGCCCTGCTTGTGTGCTAGATGGATCTCCATTGCGTGCAAAGTAAATGTCCCTGGGTTAATGGACTACCTAATTCAATGAGAGCTAGCTAGCTAGCCTCCCCGAACGAGAGCTCTGACATTCACAAAAATGCATGAAATTAAAATCATACATAAGTGTTAGCTTTGTAAGACCTTTGGGTAGCTGTAATATAAGTTGCGTGACGAAATTCAAAGTGTAAATATATAATAATTGTGCCAAAAGTGTAGCTACGTAGCTGCAATGTTTAGCTAGCTAGCTAGCTACCCATATGATCGCATGGGAGCAGCCAGCCAGCTAATGGGACATTACGAAAGTCATCAAAATTACAAAAATGCCTTAAATTGAAATCGGATACAAGTGTTAGCCTTGTAAGACCTTTGGGTAGCTGGAATATTAGTTGCGTGACGAAATTCAAAGTGTAAATATATAATAATTGTGCCAAAACTAGCTACGTAGATGCAATGTTTAGCTAGCTAGCTAGCTACCCATATGATCGCATGGGAGCAGCCAGCCAGCTAATGGGACATTACGAAAGTCATCAAAATTACAAAAATGCCTTAAATTGAAATCGGATACAAGTGTTAGCCTTGAAAGACCTTTGGGTAGCTGGAATATTAGTTGCGTGACGAAATTCAAAGTGTAAATATATAATAATTATGCCAAAAGTGTAGCTACGTAGCTGAGATGTTTAGCTACCCCTTTGATCACATAGGAGCAGCTAGCTAGCTTACGGGACACTACAAAAGCCATCAAATTCACAAAATGCCTTAAATTGGAGTTCGCTTTGTTAGACCTTAGGGTAGCTGTAATATAAGTGACGTGACGACATCCAAAGTGTAAATATACTATATTTATGCCGGCAGCCAGCCAGCTCCACGGAGCTCTGAGCCCCGGTAGTCGGATTATGGAGCGCAGCGGGCTGCCGCTGTTTTGTCAGACTTTGTGGACCTTCTGAAGTCCGACACGTCTTACCAAATTTGTAATTGGCCATCAATTTTCGTAAATTTTTTTTTTATTTCTCTGCCATCATAACGGTCTACTGTCACTGTCTAATGTTTTCTACCGGTAACCGGAAATGCCCTAGCATCCTTTCGCCAATGCGGGAGTGTTGCGTGCATAGAGCCCATTGTAGGCTCGTTCAAGATGAACTGCTCCTCGCCTGTAAAGTGGACGAGAGCAGGCGGCAGCAGCGGGGGCGGTGACAAAAGTCCGCTGTGAAGTCGAACAGTTTCCAGCCGCATCCAGCAGCCTGCAGGCTGAACAGGAAGTCCCAGAAACACTGTGGTCCGATTCTGATTTAATAAAATGTTATCAGACCCATATATCAGCCTGTACACAGTCTCCAGTTGTTCTTATTATGACAGAGTAGCTGTCAACATGCTCTACATGCGATCTGTTGCTGATTTTTATAACAACAGACTGTAGATGATCTGTAATCTGAACAGATTTAGTCTCTCTGACTTCCAAACATAACTATCAGCCACACAGCATGTGATGTGTACAGAATAAGCCTTTAAATCAGACACACAGCAGTTAAAATCCCTCTGATTCAAAATCAATAAAAAGTTTATATAAAACGTCATCATGTTGTCGATTCTGAACCAATCAGCTGTTAGATCAGCTGAGAGGCCGGCGTTTCCCAGCATGCCTTGTGTCCGCCTGGGTCTTGCAGTCGGTGAAAAGCAACTGCGCTACCTGCGTCTCCGAACTGCGGCCGCCTTGCTCTCGTGAGATTATCGTTGCTACGTATGCATGACGTCAGAGCAAGTCGGGATCAAGTCGGACACAAATCTAACCGGCATGCAACGGGCGGCGATCGCCGGTGATCGATTCTGCGCAGATCTGCGCAGATCTGGCTCATCTTGAACGAGCCTAATAACTCTAACATTGATTGTACATTGGCGCCATCTACTGGATCATTTACACTAATTGCCATACCGTTTAAACGTACAATATGTAACTTTCTGCCGCTAGGAGTCTCTCAACCAAAACAATGGATTGTAAACACGGACTTTTGATGACGTTGGTAAATTGCATGGAATTATGGGAGTTGTACTTTGTAAGGGATAATGTAGAGCGCATAGACAGTATATAAAAGGTAGAGCGAGGCTGTCACGTTTTACTTGTTAACACATTAAAAAATTCAGAATACGGACCTGGAGCTCGGTAAACAACAATAAATATATTGGCTGTACTGTTTTCCATGTTGGATGTTTTCAAACGAGTTATAATTTAGTTTAGGTTTAGGATTAATTAACAGGCTTGAATCAAATATGGCTGCAACTCCCCCTCCTCGGCCTGAGCCTCTTGGAATTTGAGTATTATTATGACTGGGAGGAGTGGCTTCATTTAAACTAACATATTCTTCATTGCACAGCCAGGTTTCGGTAAGACAGAATAGATCAATTTGATTATCTGATATCAATTTGTTTATTAATACTGCTTTAGAAGACAAAGATCTAATATTTAATAGTCCACATCTAATTTTCCTATTCTGTTCTATCATTGCAGTGGTTGTTTTAATTCCTATTAGGTTGTTAAGTATGGCTCCTCTTTTATTAATCTTTGATTTAACCAATCTAAGTCGGGGGACAGACACCGTGGTTATTAGACTATGAGTGGGCGACTGCTCCAACGGAGGCACAGAGGAGCACGTTGCACTGCACCTCTGATTACTAATATCAAACTTGGGTTGTCATGGTTTATTATGACCGATAATAGACTCGGTCAGATTTTTTGACCGAGTGGTATGAATACCGTCTCTCTTAAACAAACAAAATCACACCATTGTTTCTTTATATTTTTAATGTTTTAATTTGAAAGAATGCAACACAAAATTAGCAACTATGTTAATATAAAATTAAAATTAAAGTAATTTTTTAAGAGATCTGTGCCTCAAGTGTGTGTCACCCAAAGCGAGCCAATCTCAGCCGGAAAAAAACGAAATGTCAGCCATCTTTAATCCTCGCTAAACAGGGCTCTCTTCTCAGCAGCAAACTTTTACAAAATGATGTGCTTTCAAACTACCGCACATGTGTACCACCGGGATACATCGCTACAGATCGAAGAATATGCAGGAAACGTTATTACAGAGGGAATAATCGGCACACTACGAGAGCTTCGCCTGCACGGAGACCAGCACGGAGACCAGCACGGAGACCAGTGGTCTTGCTCGATGCCCCGAGCCGGGTAGGGGACCTCCTCATCGGCTAGGTGGGAAGCTAACGCTAACCGGGGAAAAGGCACATCCAGCCACCTGTCTCATCAATCCTGATTGCAAGTGTCCGTTCATTAAACAACAAACTGGACTACATCCAACTTCAACGATGCTCCGATCGCGAGTTCAGAGACTGTATTTTTTGTTTTCGTGGAAACATGGCTGAAACAGCGTACCGGACTGTCCAGCTACCAGGCCTGCTAGCCCTCCGACGATCCGAGCTGGAGATGCTCTGTATGAAGGTGGGCTGTGTTAACACGGACTGGTGCAGAAATGTGGTGATTTGTATCCAACTAACTGCTAACCGCTGGAGTTTGTGACTGTTACATGGCGACCATTCGACATTCCACGCTAATTCACGGCTGTGTTTATACTCGGTGTTTACAGCCCACCAAGCCTAATGCTAGTATGCTTAGCTGAACTTTACGGAGCCTATAATGTGTGTGTGCACTAAATGTAGCCTGTTTCGTATGTCGTTTTTATATAATGTCGTTTTATATATTTGAAATGTGTAAGACCACTTGAGCCACGATTAAACATTGTTTCGTGTATATGGTTGAAATAACAATAAAACACATTGAGTTGAGTTGAATCATGGATGTATTAAGAGAACGAGTTGAATGCATCGCTGTCTTGTCTGTCTGTCAAGCGGTAGGCGTGGCTTGGGAGTGGACTCAAAGCAGCGAAGCGAAGTGCATTCTGGGATTTGGTGTCTTTCATCCATATGAGCCAAAAACACATTTTCTGGCTTTTCTCGGCCTAGAAGGCACCAATTTCAATTTTTTTTTCACATTTCTGCTACATAAGTGACCCAATTTAAAGATATATTCAGCTTTCCAGCGGTGAAATATCCCTTTAACAGCTTAACAACTCAACAGCTGGTAAACTGGCCTTCTGCTAGTTAGTAGCTGGATTAAACACGGGTAAAAAGATGACGGCTAACGCTAAAGTTTGACTGTGTTTCTGTCGCAACACAGAGAGACGGTGCGTTCAATGAAGCTGGTAATCTACAGTCTCGCGGTGCATTCGTAGTTGTTGTAAAATACCCTTTTGAATTTATTTCCTCAGCATATTAGGTCATATTGTTGATTGTTTTATTTATATATATATATATATATATATATATATATATATATATATATATATATATATATATATATATATAATTTGAACAGTGAAAATAATAATAAAAATAGTTTATTTTTTTAACTTGAATGTCACTAATGATGATTATTCATTTGAATTGAAATATTTAAAATACTTTCACAGCAAAAATGATGTATGCGATTCATTTAGATGAATTAATCACAGAGTCTGTAATTAATTCGATTACATTTTTTAATCGATTGACAGCCCTAGTATTTTTATGAAAGTGGAGGGAATTACATATCTTTGTAAGCTTCTTAAGCCATGTGTTGCCAAATGCGCACATCGGTTTGAATTATGTTTTTATATTTTGTATTTTCTCCCATGATCGATTACCACTGCCAGAGTTGCAACTGAAATAATAGGCTAAAGCAACGACAGTTTATGGAAAGGACAAGTGCAATTATGGTCAGATCTTGTGCCTGACTGATGGAGAAGTGATATGTAATAAGCCTTGTAATTTATGCATGTACAGAGTTAGCTCTTCAGTTCACATGCTGATTTCAAAGAAAAACCATGGCTGCTCGGTCTGCAGGATGTGGCTGCAGCTTCCTTAAACTTAAATCTGTTTTCATTTCGTCCACTGTCTGAAGATGCATATAATTTCAGTTGCTAAGAGAAGTTTTCTTGAATACCAATTTTTCACTTGGTTATGCTTGAAACACTCAACTATTGAGGACATAGTTTTTCATAAAGAAAATGGCACATACAGGTGGTTCTAATGTCAGTGTCCAAACATACCCTACAGATCCTGACACAGTTAATTTCAATTATACAAATGTCTTAACTTCGAAAACTTTAATTACAACATTAAAAGTGTATCTTGCTTTTATTCTTTTTTAAATATTATATTTATAGTTCATGTTACGTCACCAATACGGAATCATTTTTGAAACATCTTCATCTAATAGTCTATTAGCTTATATACAATAGTAGGCTTTCTTTTACAATAGACATTGTAATATGGTTATATGACATGTTACATGCAATTTCACATATTTAATTCAAATTGGTTGGTGAGACTAGCAATAGCCGCAGCAATTCATCTTTCCCTTTACAGTTATCCATTTAATAACCTCCATTGGATAATGAGGTTATTTTTTTTAATCATTTTTAAACCTCAACATCACAGCATTGCAGCCAAGCTACATATCACTGTCTAATGATCAAATGAGGTTGAACATCATCACCCAACATCAAACAACAGTAGAGGAAGCACTGTTTGCGTACTGTCTGTGGGGTGTATATATGTGAGACACAAAGACAGCATGCAATCAGTGCGGAAGAATGAAGCAGCTCTGTTGGGCCACACTGTTGCTCTGTGTTTTTGCCAATGCAGGTATGGCCATTGTCTTTTCTTTCATCTTCAAACATGTTTACAACATTTTGTTGCTGTTGAAGTCTGCTTGCAACAATGTTCACTAGACGAGCTAAGAGGAATATTTTTAAACTATGCAAAAAGGTTTCAGAGGAAATGCTGTTTAGGTGGTTTGTGGTATGTTTTTTTTAAACTGTCTAATCACACTGTTTGTCTCTATTATGACAGAGAACATTGCAGTGTGGCAAGAGGCTGGCAATAGCGTCACCTTAAAGTGTTCCTTCGCTGGATGTCCCAGCAGCATTGAAGGGTCTGATGGGATGTATCTGTATCACGGTCGAGATCGAGAGCAAGATCTAAAGGAGCAGGAAGAGGTGCTTTACTATCACTCCTATCCAGATTCAACTTACAAAATAACCCCGCGAAAGGGATACAGAGACAGGATTGAGACAAAAGTATCACTGTCGAACCACACCATCACCATCACCATCAGCAACTTGACCGTGGACGACTCTGGTTTCTACAGTTGTGTCTTCCTAAAAAAATCACATGACGAAGTCCGATGTAGTGTCTACACACTTTTTATAAGAGGTGCGTATGCTTTTTCTTCTCCAAAACTACACAAGGTCTTATCTTAAGGGTAGTAACCCAAGTACTGTACGTACATACAGCAGATACCTTTTTCAGGTAGCCATTTAATTCTACTGTATACTTTTAGTACATTTCATAGGGAAATACTTTATAAGGAAATGTACTTTTTACTTCACTACTAAGTTTGATGCTATAGTTACCAGTTACTTATGACTACATTAGATTTTATGTAGAAAACATATGTAGAGTTTATAAACTATGATACATTTTATAATGATATTCAACAGTATATAAAAGTGGTTAACATTTTAGACTCCAGGGGATATTCTTACATACTAGATCCAAATAGATAGCAATAGCAAATGAAAAACCATTAGATTATTCATGTAGCTACATTTTTCTTATAACACTTGTGTACTTTAACTTCAGTAAAATATTCAGAGTATAAGTGTAATATAGTTGTTGTTTTTTTTACATTGTGTGATTACTACTTTCATTAAGTAAAGAATCTGAATACTGAATACTTCTGTATTCTCCACCACTGGTGGACAATAATGTCTGTTAGTTATATTAAAGCAATTTTCTATGTGCTTATCTTATCTACCTTCATTTAGTATTAGTGGACATCTCCCTCATGTCTATGGAAAATTCATTGTCATTTTTATAACATTTAAAAGTGAAAAATATGTATGTTAAAGCTGTTATACAAATGCTATGACTACAGTATATGGAATGCTACAGGAACATTTGCATGAGGACGTATAACCCATTTTTGCCTGTTCATCATTTAAACAGGAGTGGCACCATGTCCCACATCAGCAACAGAAGTGCCTCATGTCCTTGCCATTGAGAAAAGTCTACCTCTGGTACTAATCATTATCGCCGCCTGCATCATCAGCACCCTAGTAACTGTGATCTTCATCCTGCTGATTGTCCCGAGGGTGAGTTCAGATCTCTATACACAAAGTTATACCCTAACTAAAACATTCGAGTAGCTGGTGGTTACTTACTGTGTGGGCATGTATTTTTCACTCTACATTACACATTTAACTACCTAACTGATGTCAACATCAGGTTTTATCTCTTTGAGATCTTCAGTTTACATGCTGGATACGAAGAAAAACCACCAACTGCTCGGTCTGCAGGATGTGGCTGCAGCTTCTTTAAACTTACTGTATTGTTCACATTTCTTCCACTGTCTCATGATACTGTACATATGAGTTCTCTTGGTAAGAGAAGTTTCCTTTAATGCATTAATACACCTTACTGATTTTTCACTGGTTTATGCTCGAAACGCTCAACTATTGAGGACATTGTTTTTCATGAAGGAAGTTATAGAGCCAGAGTCCTTGAGTTGGTTCCTTTTAACTGATTATAGTCTTTTAGATGTGGGATCCCCAATAAAAAAAAAACTTACAATTTCTTCTACTGTTAACATTTACCCAAATATTTAGTCTTCAATTTCTCTTAATTTGGTCTCTGAAACGTGATTTTCTGAAATCTGATACAGCGATATTTCACTACCAACAGGTGAAACGATGGACTAGCAGCAGAAGAACAACAGGTGTCGCGCAAGTCTCCAGTGATTATGTGTATGAAGTTATGAATCAGAACGGCTTTCACCCTGCTCAAAAGCAGTCATCGCCAAGCCCGTAGAATTGTGCTTAGTATTGCTTAGCATAGACAATGACTGGCTTGGTGGCCATCTTCTTCTTGAGGGTTGGTTTACGTGTTTGACTGTTCCGACTATATTGCTATATTGCTATATATGGCTATATTTGACTGATTTATCAAAAGTAAGGTAATACATGCTTAAATAATGTTCTTCATGTCTCATACCGTATTAAAATGGTTTATTACCTTAAATAATTAATCTATACATAACTACGCATTACTGGAAATTGCGTGGGCTTGCAGGGGTTTATGCTCTATAAACAATACAAATAAAATGTATGCGAGAAACAAAACTGAGAGCTAAAACTAGGCTATATGATGAGCAGGTAAGAGATGCAACAAGGGTGCAAGAGGTTGAAATGATTATTTTTATATTTTTGAACATACAGAACAGACAAATACAATTGAACAAGAATAATAACCCTCTCCCACCCTCCACCCTCTGCGGTCTCGAGGAAAACAAAACAAACAAATAAAACAAAAAACTAAAACTAAAATCACAACTTGCCTAATCCCTCTCCTCTAATTCTTGTGATGCTGAGGTAATTAGGACTGGTACTTGTGCTGCTGCGCGTTTCCATAGATCTCTAGTCGATGATTTGGCTTCGTTAATCCTTGCTGTAGAGAGCTCAAGCATAACTATGTCTAGAAAATACGCCAACCGCTGTTTTATACAAAGCGAGTGGCTCAGCTCTCACTCCCATTTCCTTGCTATTGGGAGTTCTCCTATGGATACTTGCATCAGTTTAGCATAGATCTTGGATGCTAATCCTCTCACAGGAAAATCAACAAACCAGTTAATGACTGGGTGTGGCTCAAGACTGTTCCCCCATGGCACTCCGTAACATTTTAGGGCCGATCTTAAGCGCAGATACAAGAAGAAGGATGTCCTGGGGACCTCAAAACTAGCTCTCAGGTCTTCAAAACTCAACATACCTTTCTCATTGAATAGCTGGTTTACAGTATAAATGCCTCTGTCACTCCATTGGTTACAAACCAAGGGTTTGTAAATTGTTGATCCTTTATTTGTTAAAATGGAGTGCATCTAATGTAGTTCACTGACATTTAGGCCTATTCTGTGGTATTTACACCTTCAGCCTTTGACCCAAAGAACATGGTGGGATTTGGTGTGAGTTTTGGTCTTCAGAGGAATACATACAGAAAGACGGTCACAGCCGTGACACATTTTACCGCAGTTCAAACCACCTATTTGCAGACTTTTTTTTATTTGGTCTGTGTTCTCCAGAAGCTGTCTGCTGTCTATCCTCTGCCTGTTGTTATTTTTTCTTTTTTTTTACTACTCAATACCTTTGTCTTAATTCAATGATTTTATTTGATGATTAGATGTCCCTCTTTTGAATTGATACGCTTCCTGAAATGGTCAAGTTTAACATGTACATGTATGGAGAAAAATTACCCCTATAAATTCCTTTTTTTGTCTTTTATAATTGAAGCACTGACATTCAAGGAGGTGGCAGCAAGAGTCAAACTGACTCTGGACCACATCGTCAGGTTATGCAAATAAAATAAAATAACTTTTAAAACCATTTACTCAGTCCATTAATGCTGTGTGTGTTGATGTGGTTGCTCTCTTGTTATCGACTGTTAGCCTATTATTTGACTGTCTTAACAAGTGAGACACTCCGTAACATTTTAGGGCCGATCTTAAACGCAGATACAAGAAGAAGGATGTCCTGGGGACCTCAAAAATAGCTCTCAGGTCTTCAAAACTCAACATACCTTTCTCATTGAATAGCTGGTTTACAGTATAAATGCCTCTGTCACTCCATTGGTTACAAGCCAAGGGTTTGTTACCAGACATTAAGTGTGTATTGTTCCAAATTGGGATGTTCAAATGCCACTTGTTGGTATAGCGCTGTAATAATAGGGCCATAGGCTAGCAAACACTTTTTTGGACGCACACCTGCAAAGACAAGGTCTTGCAGTAGACTTCCAGTGAAATTTTGCTCTGTTTCTCTCCATGGGACTGTAGATGAGGAGTCCATCCACACTCTGACGGCCCGTAGCTGAAAGGCTCTGTGATACATTTTAAGGTTGGGGAGGGCCAAACCTCCGGTGTTTGTGGTACGTTGCAGGGTACAGTATTTATGTGGCTATGTTTTTGAAGGTTGTTTATGACAGCTGTGAGTAAGTACACGTGGGTACAAACCACATACTTAACAAGAGGGGGGTAGATGTAAATGTGTGGGTGGTTTGTATGTCTAAGTTCTCACATATATTAATACAAATCTAATGTAATCATATATTCATAATGGAGTTAATTAGGCATGAGTATGTTAAATGTAAAACATAAAAACGAGAATGATGATGGGTTCATTGTTACGTAAATGAAAAGCTATTAGTAAGGCAATTAATAATGTGTTTTAATTTATTGTGATAATTCTTGTTTCTGGTTCAGTGTTTTTGCTTTCATAGATTTTTTCTTGTGCATATAAGGCATGTACTGTACTGTATATGATGCAACATGTGTGCTGTAAATTCAAACATACTGATTTTTGTAAAGCGGTTTCTAAACAATGTCATATGTTTTGCTTTGAGAACAAAAGAGTTGTATCCTCATCTGTGGTATTTGAGCATGCGTATGGATTGGATTTTTAAAGCGACAAAGATTAACTGACTTTTGATTTATTTTTATACTAAATGATCTCATTAACTCCACATCGAACGCAGACTTGTTTCCTCAAAACTGCTTGTGTTTTTAGTTCCTGTTATTTATGACTTGGTACGCTTGTCCATAAAAGGCAGCAAGTGTGGGTCAAACTAACTCCCAGGCACTACAGAAACAAGGTCTGACACCACAATAATAATAATCATCATATTCTAATACAGTTTAGTTCAAAGTTGATTTGCAACATGTACTCTTAAATAATGTATTTATTATTTAAGGGTAAATATGTTAATAATGATTTAATAGAATAAATTGTTGTAGGCCTATTCTGTGGTATTTACACCTTCAGCCTTTGACCCAAAGAACATGGTGGGATTTGGTGTGAGTTTTGGTCTTCAGAGGAATACATACAGAAAGACGGTCACAGCCGTGACACGTTTTACCGCAGTTCAAAACCACCTATTTGCAGACTTTTTTTTATTTGGTCTGTGTTCTCCAGAAGCTGTCTGCTGTCTCTCCTCTGCCTGTTGTTATTTATTTTTATTATTGTTGTTATTTTTACTACTCAATACCTTTGTCTTAATTCAATGATTTTATTTGATGATTAGATGTCCCTCTTTTGAATTGATACGCTTCCTGAAATGGTCAAGTTTAACATGTACATGTATGGAGAAAAATTACCCCTATAAATTCCTTTTTTTGTCTTTTATAATTGAAGCACTGACATTCAAGGAGGTGGCAGCAAGAGTCAAACTGACTCTGGACCACATCGTCAGGTTATGCAAATAAAATAAAATAACTTTTAAAACCATTTACTCAGTCCATTAATGCTGTGTGTGTTGATGTGGTTGCTCTCTTGTTATCGACTGTTAGCCTATTATTTGACTGTCTTAACAAGTGAGATTGTCTGAATGTTATCTTAAGATCCTAATATTTCTGTCGTACAAAATCCATGTTTTTTAATTTCCTTCTTCAGAGTGAAAGCCATTGAAGTATAATTGCCAGTCTCACAAGAGGGCAGCATTGGTCTTTTTACTGCAACGCAGTGGTGAAATGTAACTCAGTATATTTACTCAAGTACTGTACTTAAGTACACATTTCAGGTACTTGTACTTTACTTGAGTCTTTTCTTTTCATGCCACTTTCTACTTTTATTCCACTACATTTCAGAGAGAAATATTGTACTTTTTATTCCGCTACATTAATCTGATAGCTTTAGTTAGGCCTACTAGTTACTTAACAAATTAAGATTTTTGCACCCAAAACACATGCAGTTTATAAAATACGATGTTTTATCATAAATTAAACTACAAGTCCAGCTGAAATGAATAGCCTGTTCAGTAGTCGCAGCCTACTCACTCTGACATATCTCCATTAGTGCATAGTGCATCAGTGTATAGGACCTGGCCTGTGTGTAGTGTGTAATAACAACAGAGTGTAATTTCCCCATTGGCGATCAATAAAGAGTATACATTATTAATTATTATTATTAACCGATTAAACACTCAGTTGATTGACAGAACTGTTCTGGTCGTTTCCAGTTTCTAAAGTATGAGGCATTTTCTGCATTGAATATAGCCTACTTTTACTTTTAACACTTGAAGTAATTTTTCCTGATGATACTTAGGCTACATACCTTTACTTAAGTGACATCAATGCAGGACTATTATTTGTAACAGAGTATTTTTTTACAGTGTGGTATTAGTACTTTTACTAAAGTAAAGGATCTGACTACTTCTTCCACCATTGTTGCAACGCATATAAACGTGCCACTGATTGTCATTGCATTCAATCACAGTTGTGCAATAACAACAAAGTAAACGTTGGTAAGCAGTGCTGGAGTATGCTTGCTCAGTGCATCGGTCAACCACAGAGAGCATCATTATCTGTATCTGTGCAGAATATGAGCCTGAATAGGCCTCTCAAAGTGATGATAAAGTTTCCACAGCATAAGATAACATCTCCGGTGGTTAAGTCTTCTCCCCTCAATCAATCAAGTGAAGTCACTAGCTCACTTTTTTTCACATGCTCATAAAAATTGAACAACTAATTGTTATCGAGAACTTTATCGAGAAGTTATCGAGAACTTTATCGAGAAGTTGTTATCTATATATATATATACATACAGAATTGAGCTTCCGAGAGAAAGGGTGACGGGTTGACGGGCTGTTTTGTTCCTCTGAGTCCATCAAATAAATGGTATTCCAAGGCAGCACTCATTTATTGCTGTGAGAGAATCATTTGTATTTTGAATAGTAATGATGTAGCCCTATACGCTGGATAAATAGGCTAGCAAGTTATCTCCAATTGGGATCTGTGCGCGAGAGCGCGTCAGTGGAACTCACCCCCTCCACCACGCACCCCCATGAGCTCACATTTATGTTACCACGGTCGTGCGGTCTCGAGACTCAACTGAAGTGCACGTCATCTAACTCAGTGGATCACACGGCATTTCTGCATCAGCGCTGCCTGCAGGCACGGTGTCATCACGCACTGGGAGCGAGCCGCACACGAACAAGTGCGGAGAAACTGAGACAACAAAGTCGACTTCAGTTTTCTTTTGGACGCGTGACGAACAGACCCAGGTTTCCTCTGAGGACCAATAAAGCGCTGATTTGACTGACAACTGAGAAAAGCAGAGCAGCAGCAACCCAGAGCATGAAGAAGACTCCCAATTCAGGTACAGATGATTAAAAAATGCTAAAATACACTTAATATATTAATAGTAATATTATATTGCATCATTTAGACTAATTTTCTTTATCAAATTTAAACTCTACAAAAAAATATTACAAGTATGAATTATGTAGGCTATAACGAATGTGACTATTCGTTTACATGCTTAAGTATGATTTATAAAATACTTTTGCCATACCGCACACAATGTAACTATGGCATACTATTTATTAAATCGATGTAGGCTTTAGTTTGGATACATTTCTGATGACGTTTTGTCACACAATAATTGTTACCCATTATAAGACTGTAAAAAATATTATAGTATATAGTATAGTATATAGTAAATAGTATTGCTGAATGTTCTCTTTTAACTTTATTTCTGTTTTTCTTAAATTGTCTTTATCACTTACCGAACTTGCCGAACTCTGTCACTCTTGGCCCTCTGTTGTTTTGGGCCAGTTTGTTTGTAGGCTGAGTGTGCAGCACCCAGGGGAGAACCTTGGGGTCCCCTGGCCATTAAAGTCTGATGTGCATCATCATCATCTGTCCTTCTCAGCCTGACCTTCTGTATGGATGCACTGGCGCCTTCAGGCTGCACTCTCTTCATAGTGCTGCGTGTGTGTGTGTTTGGCTTTAGCAAACATTTTGGACGTTTGCTTGCTTATGATGTCAGTCTACATGCCTTTGCCTGCTATGCCTGGTCATGCCTGCTTCTGCATTGTACATGTTTGACATAATATGGTTTTGTGTGTGTGTGTGTGTGTGTGTGTGTGTGTGTGTGTGTGTGTGTGTGTGTGTCCTATACCACACATCTCTGGCTTTGCTCAGGCCCCATCTGTGCGTTCCCCCTCTATAAACATTTGGGAACACAGGATGGGCTTTAGGGAGAAAAATATAGCACTCTAGATTAAACAGACTCAGAAATGTGGCACAAGTAATCTTGTCATCTTTATTCATGCCATAAAGACTAAAATAAGATAAAGATAAAGATAAAATAAACTCATATCCTCATCTCTTTAAAGTCGTCTGGAGATATGTCCAAGTCAGTTGCTAATGCATACATGACAATGTCTTTGACCATGTCAAAACTTGAGACTTTTAGTGTTTTTCAGTGTTCTTAAACTTACGAGTAAATTAAGTTTTTTTTTACCGCCATCACATCTGAAATCCTAATTTTTGTGACTTAAAGTCTAGTTGTGACTATTTTTAATTATCTGTATGTGCTGTTACGTTATACATGATGCACACTTGATTTTCTCCCCAAAATCAGATTTAAAGTATTAACCATGTGCAAAGCAACTATCACAAACACAGCAACAGTCTGGAGCCGTAAGCAATTAGTGCTTGACCTTTCAGGGAATAGACATGTGGGAAAGGTCATACGTAGACTTGAAGGCTGGCCTGTTTAAGGAGTCTTATCACTATCTGTCAGTTTCTATCTCTGGAGATCCTCACTGCAGCACCTGCACTGAAACAGCACTACTATACAAACACTCTAAAACTATCTCCTGTTGACTTTATCCAGTGGCAGATTGCTGGTTCAGAAGGTAGTCAGACTGCAGAGAAGGCAACAACAGTGGCATTGTCACTTCAAGTGTGTGAGAACAGTTTTTAGGTTGTATTTACGTTGCTTTTTCACACTGTTCCCAGAATACAAAGAAAGTCCAGATGTAATAATCCATGCAGCAGGCTTGGACAAGCTAATTGTCGACTTTATTTGCACCCTGAGGTCATAATGTACTTTAATCATTAGGGTGACTGGTAGTCTGATCTGTCTCCAAGCAAAGACAAACCATAAGACTGGGCACCCTCACTCAGCACAAAGCTTGTAGTAGGTCCAGCAGTTTCTCCATGCACCATCTTTGACCGTAAGGTGTCAAATTATGTGTCAGGCTGGAGGATTTCATGGCTGGACTGAGAGAGAACCCAATTAGCAGTATGATGGCGAAGATGCTTTTAATGGGGAGCCTTTCTAGTCTTTTTTATATACTGTATCTGTCAAATTATTGCAAGCAAAATATCTAGTTTGAGTGGGCTGTCTCAAAATGTGATAATGTTGGAGAAAGCAGATGTTTGAAGTTGTGCAGATGTGTAACCGAGAGCAGCCCTCATCTGTCAAAATGGTCAGTACAGACCAAGAACATTGGTGTAAAAAAACCCTTTATATCACATCTCTATCAGCTCATGTTGTTGTAAACATGTCCTCCTAACTATAGTATTGTTTTAAGTATATACCATAAAGACAGTACAATACCTCAATAACAATGACCAAAAGCTACATTTAAATGTCCAAAAAGCACTAACAACTTTAAAACTATGTTTTAAAAAAGAATATACTCCACATGCTTTTTGGGAAGAGTGCACTAGATCCATGTTTTCTCCAGTCACTCATGTTTAATTTTTCTCCCCGAGTGGGAGCATTGTGTCATCCCTCAGATCACCAACACAAATATGTTGGCTCCCATTTAGGAAAGTCCGGTGAGACCCGGAGCTTGTTGGGCTTAATGAACTGGATGTGCCCACGTTGTTCTGTAGTTTCAAGTAATGTGACCCTGAAATGAACAAGGAGTCCCGGTGGAGTAAATGCACTGTTCCTCCCCCCTTTTTTCTTTCTATCTTCCTACGCATGAGAGATCCCAGTCAGCTGTGCTATATATTCTCATGGTTGGGTCATTTTTCAAAACAGGCTCGTCCTCAGCTTCAATAGACTCCTTTGTGGTGAACATTTGCTGGGGGCTTGCTGTGTGGATTTGTTGAACTTTTGGTCTTTAATAGAAGATTTGATAAAAACTCAGGGAAGCGTTCTTGATGTTGACTTGTGGATGGAACTGACAGATGTGGTATTTTTAGGTCCTCGTGTTAGAACTATAGACTACACATACACTGACTATCACAATGGTGGATGTCTCGGGGAAACATTCTCATCTCTGCCAATTTGACAAGGAAATGACTAATCATTACAATGACTCAACATCTCAATGCTGTTTGGCACACTAGAGGGGGCGATGGCCAGGATTAAGCCTGCTGGATTAGATTTACTGTAGTGTCTGACATGTGCAGACTTTGGCCCACACATTCTACAATTTTTTGATTTAGCTGTATTTTGTTAGGGGACGTTAGACTGGGGATGTACTTCTAATGAGAATGTGTCACTTTCATAACACAGGTCCCATCTGGATCCAAACACAAATTGAATTTCAATGAGATTGTATCATGATGATATGATCATATCATGGCATCATTTCACAAAATGATGTTATCCTAATGATTGATTCTAAACAAATTGTGATTAAAACTTAAAGCTGCTATAATCTGTATTTTTATAATAATAATGTATGAGTTGACAATGTGAAAACAATGTGACAATGTAAAAGGGAGTGGCTTGTAGTGATGAACCTACAGAGAATTATCACCTGAATCTGCTTTACGGTACTTTATAGTGAGTTTCAGCTTGTTGTTTAGCAGTCCGCTTCGCAACTTCACTGTTTTGGTTCCCTCTCACCGCTCTCATAGTGCTGTTTGCAGCTGCAGCAGGCAGCTGTTTTCAGTAGAAAGCTCTGAAAACCCACTGTACACTACCTGCTCATCACCAATTGGACAGACACAGTTCGAGACTATTGTAGCTGCTGAACATAGTGGAGCATTTAGCAACTAAAGAGACAGTTATTTCCCTCAGGAGTTGGCAGAGACAAAAAACAGAGCTAAAAGAGAGTGAATATTGGACTTTGATTCATCAGGTGGGCAGAAACATGACTCTAAATCAATGATAATGTTGCTCCATCACTGCTAAATGTGATTATATGTCAGTATTGTGTTCCCAACTTGTTTCTGCTTCCCCCCAAGTGGCCAAAAAAAAAAAAAAACCGTTATTGCAAGTTTGAAAAAACAAGTAGTTGACGGTTTAGTTTCATAAACATACGTAAAAGTGGAAAAGTAGTGCATTGGATTAAATATCAGACTGTTGTAAATGTGATTGTGCGTACATTTGCCATTCCATGATCAACAAGTATCAGTATTGGATATATGCTCTGTAGCTCTCTTCACGACAACACAGACACAGGTTGGTTCTTTGGAACGGGCGTTTATGGCTTTGCTCTTCTGTCCTTAATGCATCCACATCACGCCGTGAGAACTACATGAATGAACACAGTAAGTAAGTCCAATTAATTATACATTACCGAAGAAAATAAGGTACAAATTCCGCTTGGCGAGAATAAAAACAAAGTTTCACATGTAAGATAAAATACCTCGTTGGCTGCTTGTCCTGAAAAGAGGTTCTTAAATCCTTCACAGTTCGTTTTGACCTCCGACAACAGTGAAACTCCAACTTAATTAGCAGAGCGCCGTAACATGTGCACACCTTAGGTTTCCTTTTGTCCATTGACAAATTCCGCAGCAGCAGAAACCACAACAGAGAACTTTAGTTCCGAGAGAAACAAAACACAACGGACTAAAATCTAACTATTACATCACATTCATTTTAACCTTTACATTAACACATTTCCTATTTATTTACTGTATGAGACTGAATATAAACTATAAGTTTACTATGAAGGATGCATTAATTATGCATCATGAACACAGCACATATTTAACAGCACTTACACTCCCACCAAATCACTCATTAACTTAAAATGTGGGATTTCTTTTACCAAATATTATGAAAGAATCAATAAAATGATTTTGGTCTGAATAGATGTGACCTTATATATGTGATTTTAGTTAGCCTCTAGTAAGGTAACTACCTTGTGGATAGGCCTTTCAAGGTAAACTAATCTAGTGTGTGGTTTTCCCTTATCAAGTGTAGTGTCACTGATTAGTAGCTTCAGCTTTCGCACCATGCCGTCTGCACTAGGATGAGCTTCTATAACTCTGGCAAGCTTCCAGTCGTTTCTTGGTGAGCTGTCATCTTGTAGAATCACAATGTCATCTACTTGTGAGTTTCGTGATGTTTTTTGCCATTTCTGGCATTGTTGTAGGTTCCGCAGCAGCAGAAACCACAACAGAGAACTTTAGTTCCGAGAGAAACAAAACACAAGGGACTAAAATCTAACTATTACATCACATTCATTTTAACCTTTACATTAACACATTTCCTATTTATTTACTGTATGAGACTGAATATAAACTATACGTTTACTATGAATGATGCATTAATTATGCAGCACATATATAACAGCACTTACATGCTCTTATTGATACTTTTTTTTTAACCATATAACCCACTGTACTTTTTATGTTAATATCTGAGGCAATCAAGCGATGTTCAGGGAAGAATTTTCCAAATTCTCACTGTCTTATGAAGTCCTTTAATCCATGTAGGGCTGTCATTTATTATTTCCATTAGAACATTATTGTATTGGATTATATTGTTTAAACTGTAAGAGTTGTTTAATAGTATAATCTAAAAAAAAGCCAAAGGTGACTTTTTTCCCCCCAACTAACCATCTACAACACATAAGGGTTGCATTTATATTGATATAAAACCGAAAAAGGCAGCAAATTCCCACATTGGAGATGTTTGATAAATGACTTAAACCATTAATTGATTATTAAAATTGTTGTCAATTATATTGATTGCATAATTGTGTAATGGATTAATTGCATCATTACGTAACTCATGCAGGTCCTAAGAGTAGAAATACTAATCTATGAATGTTGCTCACTGCCCATCACTTTAATTTACAGCAACACAAGACTGAGGTCTAACTGGTCAGAGATCAGCGCAGTCATTCAGTCTGCTGATGCACTGTTAAATCAAGCCTAGAGCACGTCGAGGGCCTGGCTACAGTATCGTTGAGTCTGACTGGTTTCTTAAAAATGCCATGGCACTTCAAACTGCAGCATCCATCATGTCATCCATCCTCCCACTTAACCACACCAGTAGGTCCCATAGAGAACGAGCAGATGAGGGGAGTCAATACAGCTCTTTATTTCACTTTAACAATGGCTCCTCAGTGACAGCTGAGCTAGATTCCCTTCAGTCTGAGTCATATATTGGCCTGGACTACCACCACATTCACTACTACTCCCTGTGATAATAAAGCTGTCTTTATTACATTGCTATTCATTGGTGAGCGTCTATTAAATTCACTACCTAAGAGTCAAGCTGCCAAGCTCTCCGTTTCATATAATCCTTATCACATTAGACTAGTATTAGACTACTTTTATCAGTCTTCTTTCATGAGTGCAAAAGCTCACCGTCTTACCGTCATACCGGTTATTCAACACAAGTTTCTCTCATTGAAAGGACAGAACTTTTTCCCCTTAGATAAACTTTCCTGCAGTTTTTAGCCTAATCCTTTCACTCCCACTACAGGAAGTGACACATGGATTTAGCTCCATCTCTCATGGTTTTATCTCTCAGTGTAACTCTCCCCCCAGCTGCTATTCCTATCTGATTAAACTTAGCTTTGGGTTCTGAAATACTGACCCATGATTCAACGATGCATGCGTACCATGGAGACCTCTCTCCCTGTTCAATAGTCCTATAGACACTAAGCATTGCACATACACACACACAATGCAAGTATGACATCATCTGCCACTGTGTCACAGTTTTGGCTATAAATGGAAATGGTAGATGATGACGTCTCAGCTTAACAAAGCGTCCCCCCCCCCCCCCCCCCCCAACATAAGGATGAAAATGGGACGTGCCACTGCTGTTTATCATGACGAGCAGCCAGCCAGTCGTGAATGATTTCGCTGCATGTTCATTAAAGAAACAGCTGATGTTACAAGCAGATGCTGTAGTAAAGCATGGGCTCATCATAATGAGAGCATTGCTGTTATTTTGCATTTGTGTTTTTTGATCATTTGATGTCGTTCAAGGAATAACATATTTGGTATCTCTATGTGAGAGTTTGTGTATGGATGTATACAATTTAAATGGTTTAGAGCAAAAGAAACATAGATGACTTTATCCTTTTTTTATTACAGTAAACCTTATGATGTGAAAAAATGCACATTTTCCAACCATAACACTAAAACCACTCATAGAGATATTTAAATTCTAGAAATGAGTTCACTGTAAATTTAATTGAGCTCCTTGCTTTTCCACATTTATTTAAAAATGCTTACAGTTACAAATATTTTATTTGGGCCATCAAAAGAGCTTTTACAATGATATACTTATGTATATGTATGGTATATGGCCAAGTTTGGGGCAAAATGCCAATGACACCTTTTTCACATTAAGCTCTTCATTGACAAGAGAAAGCAGAATAAGCCAATTAAACATGAGTAAACAGTGAAATATGCCCATCATAATTTCCTAAAGCCTAATGTGATGTCATCAAATGTCTTGTTTTGTCTGACCAACAGTCCAAATATATTCACTTTACTATAATATTAAAACCATCAAATCCTCACATCTGAGAAGCGTGAGGCATTTTTTTCGGGCATTTTTGTTTGAAAAATGATTTAAATGCTTAATAAAAAAATCCATTTGGCTGATATAATCTTATCCTAGCACAGAGACATGTATATATTATGTAAGCATGTATGGGAGCCTTATCAAAAGTGTCAAAAAAGTATGTATGTATGTAAAAAAACTTTAATTGGCCGATATATCCTTATCTGATTTTTTTACTTTCAAATACCAATATTGGTATTGACTGGAGAATAAATATAGTGTCAGCCGGGCCCTACTAAGAAGGATTTTTTAAATTTTAAATCTCAGTCATCTAATTAAGAAATCAGAAAACTCAGTTGCAAATTAATTATACATGACATTGCGTAATGACTCGGTGTGACACTGTATAGATGCAGTTTGTTTTCCCACAGTCAGTCGTCTTGCATTTATTTGGGACATTCACCGTCGCCGAACTCCACTTGAACAGAGATCACCGCAGAGCTCATGTGTCATGAGCTCGCTGTACTGTGTGTGTGTGTGTGTCTGTGTGTGTGTGTGTATGTGTGTGTGTGTGTGTGCGTGCGTACATACGAGCGTGCGTGTATATGTGCAGAGCATATATGTGTGTAGAGTATGTGTAGACTGTCTGGGTCCGAGTTGTGGATTTAGACATCAGGAGCTTGGCATGCTGATTACAGAGGTTCGAAGCCACAGGGAACCACAGGAACTCTCTCCTCGTTCTCCTCTCTCTTTCTCTCTCCAGCACCATCCCTCCATCAGTTCAGGCTGATTTGCAGGGATGGAGGTAAAAGCAGCGGGCCTCGGGCTAATGTGGATGGTTTCGGTGCCTTGTGATAATCAGCCAAATTACATAGCTTTGCTTCTCTCATCCATGCTCCATAAGTTTACCTTACTCAATATCCATGTAGGACAGTTATGCAGTGTGGATTGTAACAGCACAATGAGATATATTACACACTGTAGCAAGCATAAGCACTGCTGACGGACTGTTATTGTTCCAGCTTAACTAATTTCATATGGATTTGTGAAGCCAACGTTTTTATTCATGCTTCAGTGCCACTCAAAACCACAAAAGGAGGTCTTACAAAAGGCCTGCAAAAGAGACTCTACTCTATCATATATATATATATATATATGTATATATATATATATATATATATATATATATATATATATATATATATATATATATATATATATATATATATATATATATACACACACATACTGAATAAATCTACGCTACGTATCTGCAATATCCACATGGTGTCCACGTACTTATCAATTGCTACAACAGACTCCTTATTTCCTGCAAGGGATCTGGAACTTTGAGGATATCCCATTTATGTACCCTGCTGCCAGCTCCCTCTCACATCTAATGATTACCTTATGGGGAGGAGGAAATAGCCAGCAGGGTTACCACAGCCATGCTGGGGCAGACAGACTGCACCACTAGCACTTTTACAGCCTCTGACAGTCCAAATGACCTGAGAGTGGGATTTAAATAGTCAGAGAACTGGAAGAGAGGAGCCTACACGACTGATGGGTTGAAGGAATGGGGCTTTCTGTGAATTAGATTTGACTGTGTGAGTGTGTTTCTCCACATATGTGTGTAACGTGTGTGTGTCATGAGTAACAGGGTCATGTATTGGTTATCTTCATGATTTTTTTCTGGTTCTTGCAGAGGATTGTTGGAGTGCATCTCAGCGTTGACTGGAAGTTGTGCCAATTGCTGACTTAACATCAATTATGACTTCGGCCATGAGTTTTGCACTTTGTTTTGACTACCGATTTTATGAGCTGTGAAACATCTTCAGTGGTTAAGAATTTATGATGATAAGCTGTTAGTAGTAATAGAGATCAGTGTTTCTGTGTGGAGTTTTCATATTTCAGTGGATCATTCATAGCGCTGGAGGACATTTAGGTCTGCCTCATTTTAGACTTTCTTGTATTTTTAGCCAAGCTAGTGGCATTGTCCACTGACTTTTCATCTAGCACAGCAGGTATTTTTGATTTGTCCAATATTTTGGTTTATGACTAAATACTTGTCAAACTATTGACAATGTGTTTAGTGCTAAATAGCAAATCTTAGCATGCTAATATGCTAAACGATGGTGAACATGGTAAAAAATGCATGCAAAACATCAGCATGTTAGCATTGTCACTGTGAGCATGTTGCCATGCTAACTTTAACATTTAGCCAAAAGCCCTGCTGTGTTTAGCCTTAGCTGCTAGCATGGCTGTAGACTCTTTGTCTTGTACTTTTGTATTTTCCAGTAGTTAGGGAGAACCATACATGTCAAATGAGTGCACGGGAATCTCAGAAGAGGGTTTCCCGACAAAGATTTACATATTGCAATTAAATTATATTTTTACAATTCTCAGACACTCACTCATACCTTTTATTGAATCCAGTCTCACTTTGTTCACGTAACCCAGCAGGTCAGCAGTTCTGAAAATACAGAATGGGAAGCCGAATGCTTTCCTACCAGAGATGCATTATTTTGAATGTATTTGATGCAATGTAAAAAAAACAACAACAACAACACATCAAGTCACTGAGTTTATATTAAAGAACAGCAGACCAGCTCTTTTCAGTGGGAATCGTTTGGGGACCATGTGGCTGTTATCAAGCCAGACTGGGAAGTCTGATTGGAAAATAGAAATACCATCAGTCTTCTCATTCCCAGATTGCTGTAATGAGGTGTAACCTACTAACTGCCTTACAGTGTTGGAATAACTCCTTAATTCCAGATTCAAAATGTAACCTCACAGCTGTTATTGTAGAAAAACACTGAGAACCATTATCATCACTGATCTTCTTACAGATGATGTCTCTCAGTGTTGTTTAGAAGATGGGTTGCCCATTATTTTGGTATTTCACGGCACTTCAAAATGAAAATTGAAATCTTTCTGGAACAAGCGCAATAGTTCTTTGTGTTTACAAAAATGCAATTCCTCATGGTTTGCATGAAAGCATGGGCTTTTAAATTTGGCTTGTGTAGATGAGTGATGTGAAGAGTTGTGTCGTCCCTGTACATGCCCCAGGTTGGATGTGTAAGCTGCAGCAGCAGCAGCATGGGACACAAATGAGGAGGACAGCACATCTCTTTCTCTCTCTCTCTCTCTCTCTCTCTCTCTCTCTCTCTCTCTCTCTCTCTCTCTCTCTCTCTCTCTCTCTCTCTCTCTCTCTCTCTCTCTCTCTCTCTTTCTCTTTCTCTTTCTCTCTTTCTCTCTCTGTGCATGTGTGTGGGCATGATGGAGACAAGGCAGGGGGAGATGAGGGCTGCGTAGTGCTCTGGTGAGGTCATCAGACTGTGGCTATAGCTAGCATCACCACATCACACTGTTTTCTCTTTTTTAGTTCTCCACCATCTCCTTGAAGCTCTGCTGTTATGTTTGGAGAAAGGAAGTTTTTTGGGGACTTGTGTGAGGTTAAGCATGCCTGCTAAGCCTATTAAAGATAGTAAGTACTCATAGGCCTATTAAAGTACATTAGCAATATGGCATGACGATAATGTGCAACACATCCATCTAGTGTTGGTATAATAAATTTAATTTGACACTGAACTACAAATTAATACACCAAAGGCCATGGCGTCCTTCAGAGTATAGTTTGTGTCTACGTGTAAATCCCTCTCACATGTGTTTTCCACCTCTGAAGACACCAGCGGCTTCAGCTCCTCTTCCTCATGTCCTTCCTTACCTTATCTCCTTCATTCTTTTCTTCAATTTACCTCTTTCACTACTTCCCCGGCTCACTCCTCCTCTTCTCCTTTCATCTTTTATCGTCTTCCCATAGTTCTTTCTCCTTCATTGTGCATCACTGCCCCGCAGGCATCCCTTTAGTGTTGGCTGGCATGCTGGTGAGTTTTTTACTTGACTATTATATAACTATATTTAGCATGTTTGAGTCACGCGTTTGGCCATAGGTCATGCTCTGAAGTGACGGCTTACATTAATGTGCACCCCAAGGCTCACCATCCACCCGTAGTAAATGTGTGATGCACAGTTTTTTTGGGGTTGTGTGTGTGTGTGTGTGTGTGTGTGTGTGTGTGTGTGTGTGTGTGTGTGTGTGTGTGTGTGTGTGTGTGTGTGTGTGTGTGTGTGTGTGTGTGCTCGTGTGCGTGTGTTTGAGTATGTCTTGCATGAGTGAACAAGCACACGTGTTCGTCTGTGCCTCATGACCATCTGCGTCGTCGGATGCAAATATAGGCCACACATTTGGTATATGTGTAAGTCAAAGAAAAAGAGAGGCTGACTATGTTTACAGGGTGTACTGTCATGCGAGAGGAATCTGCTCAGATAACCCTTTCAGTTTGTGTGTGTCTGGTTTTAAGTGGATGTTCGAGTGTACATGCAATTGTTGTGTGTGTGTGTGTGTGTGTGTGTGTGTGTGTGTGTGTGTGTGGGAGGTTCCGGCTGTACCTCGCCAGCAGGTTGAGATGATGGAGAGGGCAGGTGGTGAAAGGTATGAGTGAAGGAGGCCCTCTCAGTCTGTTCTCTTTTGCATCAGTGTGTCTGAAAAATGTACTTTACAAGCTTAAACAACTTAATTTACTGTAAACTGTGAACAGTGTCTTCTTGCACCAGGAAACACAAAGAAGTCAGATTTACTCATTGGACTTATATGTGGTTGCAAAACAAGTAAAATTAACCATACCCATAATCTTGTTTTTTATATTTATTTTGAGTATTCTCATCCCCCATCCAAGTCATATGTATGACTTGGATAGTTATATGAACACAAGTGTATGTGTGTGTGTGTGTGTGTGTGTGTGTGTGTGTGTGTGTGTGTGTGTGTGTGTGTGTGTGTGTGTGTGTGTGTGTGTGTGTGTGTGTGTGTGTGTGTGCGCTATTCTGTGGGATTTCATTTCAGCCCGGGTCACTGCTCTTTGTTCTGAACAGCACACTGCAGGGCAGACCTGGGGTTTATGTCGGAACATGTGTTTGTGTGTTATGCATATGAGAAAAAATAGTCAACAAATGCAAAAGCACGTGTTGTGTGTTTCATATGTTTTTTTTTATCCTGACCCTGTGATTAACTGCAGCATTTTAAGTCTGGAAATTGATCAAGAGACAACAGAAAAAGCCACTGGACCAAAGCGACATGTCTCTATTTTTAAAATCACAAAAGTCACAGCAACAGCATTCAGTTTTCCATATGTATTCTGCATTAAAAGGCTCATTTAGAAATGATCTGCTTTTATTATTTATCACATTGATCAGAATTTAGATTTTGGTCGCTGTAATGTGCACATGGTTGTACTTTAGCATTCTTGCACAAATATAAAAGGAGGCATCTGATTTCATTTAAAAAAAATACGATACAGATATCACACCATAACATGCACAGAGAGGACTGACCAGACAAGTGGAATACACTCCTGAATAGTTGAGTTATCTCTTATAGCCCCTCAAAATAAAACATCTGATTTTGACTGCCCTAACTCAAATTTTAGAGTTCTATATACAAATATAAATAGACATCATAATGGCAATAAACTTAATTTAGCACTATTTATGTTTATATGGCAAATTATCAATTGATTGACTTGCCCACTAAAATAGCCATTCAGACCAAAACTGTTTGTGTGTGTGTGTGTGTGTGTGTGTGTGTGTGTGTGTGTGTGTGTGTGTGTGTGTGTGTGTGTGTGTGTGTGTGTGTGTGTGTGGCCTGTATCTACCATTTGTGTTAATATTATAAATATATATTGTAAAATTTAAAATTATGTGAAGATTCTTCCTCTTACAAGGTCAGAAATCTGATCCGCACAAACAGAAACAAACATTTGGCCGCTCAGAAGTAAATGTTCCCCGTATCAGAGCAGGTTAGATAGAGAGAGGCGTTTGTCATCACTGCATGCCTGGAGAAACACCAGATCATATTGTTGCTTCATCCAAGCACTTGCCTCACCACGAAAGATGTTTCTATTCGGTCCAACTGCCTTTGTGTGTTTCTTTGGTGCATGTGCTGATTGCTGCTAAAGCTAATTTTGTTGCGTATGTTGTGTAAATCTGGAAGACATGGGTTGAGGAGGGATGTTCCTTGCAAAAAAGAGGAAGAGGAAGTGAGCTGTTGAGCTGTGCCTTCTCTCCCTGATACAAAAACAAAGATGGGTGTGTGTGAGATTGTGTGTGTATTGTGTTTTCTTGGGAGTTTCTCACCAAGGCGATGGCTCACGTGGCCTCTGACCTTGTAGAGCGGCTAAGTTGAGGGTAAGACTCTAAGCGTGACGTGTGTGTGTGTGTGTGTGTGTGTGTGTGTGTGTGTGTGTGTGTGTGTGTGTGTGTGTGTGTGTGTGTGTGTGTGTGTGTGTGCGCGCTGCTCCAGTAAAATGGGTGACTTTTGTCACAGATTAGATGTCTTCACGGGTCCAAAAATTCAGGAAATGTATTACCTGAAACCAAACTGGACCTGGCTATTATTTAAAAGCTGGAACCCGGATTCCTGCAGAACCAAGAAATGTCGGACTTAAACCCGGACTCGGGAGACAAAGACCCGATCGGCACCGATTTGACAGCTGATTGTTATTATAAGTTTCACATTCATTTACAAGTTGTCAGAACAAAACTTTGTGTCTTACCTAATGTAACGTTAGTAGCCTTCTCCCCTGTGCCTGGCCATGTTGATATAATCCATCCTGCGTTTAGCTCTGAGACTGTGAGCAACATTTCAATTTCAATTTCAATTTTATTTGTAAGGGACAATGTGCAATTAAAACATAAATGTAACCATTTGATGCATTGCACCAGAGTTAGCCTTAGGCTAATTTACATCTGTAGTCCCACAACAGTCCCACAACATGATGAACAAGATTAGAAGTCTAGTCATTTCCTACAGAGTCTATTCATTTCCTACAGAGCTGAGACATCCGCTGATGTGCAGGGGGTCAACAAGCTTGTTGACTGACATCTTATAACACTTATTATTAGCTGGTTGTAAACAAGCTTTAATAAGAAGCACTTCATACACAGGGACCCTGGACTGACGTTTCTTTAGAGTTGAGAATACTCTTCAGTCCACTCAGAGCCAGTCATCAGTTATTTGAACAATGACTTATTGTGGGTTTCTACATGCTGATTAAAGGGATGATGATGACATAGAAGTGTGTGTTGTTGGTATTGTGCAGGATGTCTTGGTGGACTGCTTGAGTTTTTCTCTGTAATAAGTGGACTGGGTTTATTTTCAGATTAGGACCTTTGGTCAAAGGGCTAAGGATCTATTTCAAAGACACAATACTGCTTCAGTGTCGGGGGAGTGTCAGTATCAAGGGAAGAATAGAAAACATTGGAGAAAGTGAAGGGAGAAAAGAAGTAAAAAGGTGTCAGCGTCTGTGTATCTGGGATAACAGCCTGCATCATGTGTGTGTAGGAGAGAATGAGAGCTATGAGAGAGAAAGCAAAGAAAGCGACTCCATATGACTCGCACATGGCTGCGGACGTCTGCTCCGTTCACTTGTTATCCTGACAGACTGAAGACATTAAAAACTTGGAGGAAGTAAGAGCAAGGGAGGCAGAGGGAGGAAAAGGAGGGAGGAGAGAGGGAGGGTTGAAAGAGGGTGACAGGGTGACTAAGTCAGAAGAAAGGGGAAGTCTTCATGTAGAAAAAGGGTAAGGGAAGGAAGGAGAGGAGAGGAGAGAAAAGGAGAGGTTACATGTGGCTATTTGAGGTAGCTGTTGAGTTATGGAGCGAGACAGAATAGCCGGTAAGTTGTGCCTATATCAAACTTATTTGATATTTTAATACTGAGAAGGCTTTCTTTGGGAGGGACTTTCTTTTACTCTTTTCTTTGTTAGACTGCGGAGGAAGCAGCTTCTTAGCAGTGGCAGCAGTCAGCTAGAAGCCACCCTGGTTGTGTTTGCTTTACTTGGCCAGTTGGGGTGGGAGCAGCCGTTATGAGACCTCTGTGTGTCTACATGTCAACTTTACCCCTCTGATTTATTTTTCATATATGTTGTCTGATCTACAAACTGACCTTTTTAGACATTTCTTCTCTCATTCTCAGCCGTGGCTAAGCTCACAGCCACAGCTAAGATGACAGTGAAGTGCACTGAATAGCTACCATATGCAGAGCAACAGTGAGTAAACCTCATGTGATGGACTGTCAAAGAAGACTTCCCAGAATCAGGAAACGTAATATTCCAGTGCAAAGTGGCTGCTGTACTGTAATTGGCAGCCTCGGGTTCGGATACTGACTTACAGCCCACACACATACACAACTATGATCCGACAATAGACGGACAGAGTTAAATCTTCACGCCATCATCACATGATTGGATTTTAAGCTGAGGGGTCCAGTTGTCGGATTAAATTCTGACGGACGCAGATGGTTTATTTTAAGTTACGGAGAGTGGAAGCAGAGCTCACGTCAGATAATATGGTTTTGATTTTGACAGACAGCAGACAGCTTTTGAGGAATGTTTAGCATGCTTCAGGGTCTGTATACTGTCCTGCACCTGTGGCGTTATAACTCAGTAGCTTCTGGCATGCCTTTTTCTCAACAGAGATCCTTCTTGCTTCCTTTAATCAGTAACTCTTTATTGATTTTACTTGTTTAGCGCTAATGGGGGATTCAGTAGAACTTCTGTTCGGGCCCATATGTGTTCAGTCTGCACTCAAAGGATAAGCCTAATCTGGCATCTTACAGTGATTAAGGCTGGACATCAAGCTGAGCGACACTCTGCAAATTAGCCTTTAATTCGACCGTTAATGAGGTGGCTGAGTTCAGCGAGCTATATGATGCATGATGCATACACACACACCGCACACCCATTTTTATCACCACTTGGTGGCAATGTTGCAGTACCATTTTGTCCTCTTCAGTGCAGCCACATAGCCCTGTGAAGTTCTGTGAAATGTTCCATGTGGATGATTCATATTTTGCAGACAGAAGGATTTCTTTTTATGGGAGGTGGAGGAATTTAGTAAGGACTGAACCCCTCCAGTGGGGGGTAAGGACCGCGTGGTAGAGAGGTGAGGTGGTGGAGCATTATGTTAGGCATCACTTCCCCACTCACTCCTCTCAGTTAAGGAAGTCCTGCATGGGCTGAGCTACTTCCTGGATTTCAATCTGTGCTGCTGTTCTGTTTGGACCTGTTGCCATGACTGCAGCCATCACCCCTACTACCCCACCCCTGATCCCTTCAGACTTTTTTTTGGATAACTTTAGAAACTCAGGCTGTGGTGCATAGATGACATTTTCAACCTCATGATTGTGGGCGCATCTGCAACACCTCCATCTCGACCCGGAGTGCCTCCTATTTTTCCATTTCCGAGCCTGCTCAGGATTAAAATAATATGTTCAATATGACATGTCATCTGCCACGACCGTCCCGTATGGTCACCATATTGACAATTGCTAATTGGTGACGCACTGCCGTGAAAATACAACAGAGGGAAAGAAAAACAAAGGATGCAGTTTGGAAAAGAGCGGCATGGTTGTGTCATTTTGCTTTATGTTCTGCCAATGCATAAGGAAGAAAGACACTAATTGTGTGGCCTGTTTACCATCAAACTGACAACAATAAAAGCAGAGATTCAGTAGCTTGAGTTGTGGATTACAAGTGGGACAACTCCTTTGATAGTTTTTTGAAACAGCATATTGATACACTCCTTAAGTGAAATAAGTAGAATAAAACCGGTTTGCATTTGTTAACATGAAGGTGTCAAGGCCAGGATCCATACTTGTGATTCATCACTCTTTCTATTAAAAGCCACATTTGACTTATTTTGGTTTCTCTTGGTCTACCTGTTCAGTACACATGTGCAGTAAGTGAACAAGCTGTACTTTTAAATTGGCCTTTAATTTAATGGCACTTTAATGGTATGTGAGCTTAAGTCGTTCCCACTTTTCGCATGTGAATCTACGTTTTTAGAAGTGCTGATGTGTCCGCCCAAGGCCCTGTATATCCTCACCCTAAAACACACATGCTCTGATCCCCACCTATTTCCACCAACACATATGAACCCGGAGTTAAAGGAACTAAAGGAAATCTCCCAGCTCACCATGTTCCATAAAAGAAGTGTACAGGATATCCTCTATGAGTGAACGCCCCGCAGTCCTCCTCCCACTACCCTCCCAGTGTCTCACCTCATATTGCTTTTCAGATTATTATTTAGTAATGATAAGTGAGGGAGACCATGAAAACAGCCAGCACGGGGAGTTCAGGAAGCCCGGATTTCTGACAGGTGAAATGATTCAACATGATGGTAACACAGGTCAAGCCATGGGTGATATAACAGAAATAGATCCTCTGTGAAAGCTCATTCAGGTGATTGTTTACAAGCAGATGTATTTGTGGTCAGCAAGCTGCAAAGAGGAAATCAGCTAGTGTCAACATGTTTTCATGCACAAAACATGCAGTGTTACTTTTCATGCCAGAAGACACATTTTTGTCTATAATAATAGATTATTTACCTGATACACCTTTGATAAAGGCATTTTTGGAACACATTTACAGCATGGCATGCAAAAGATGCACATTTTTTGGCCAATGTAATAAAGATAACTGGCCAGCATTTAAAGGTGCTCTAAGCGATATTGGGTGACGGCATTTCTTGTTGACGTTCAAAGTATTTTCACACAAAACGAGGCTAGCTCGCCCCTCCCTCCTCCTCATCCTGTCCCCTCTCTCCCCCTTCCATGCTTCCGCGCACTAACCCCCTAACCCCCTAACCCCTAACCCCTAACCCCTAACCCCTAACCCCAAATCCTTCTTGTCGGTTATTGGCTGGAACGCTAAAAGACTGTTTGTTATGTTTGGTGGTGCAGGTTGGCACAGTTTTTTTGTTGTTGCCGTTTGTGGAGCCTGGGCTGTCTACAGAGACCATATTTTTTCACAGTGTGTTCAGGGGACAGGCAGCTAGCGGATAGGGAGGAGATGTTTGCTGTATGTGACAAAATATTGTGGCCTAAAAAATGCGTGACATTGCTTAGAGCACCTTTAACTATTTAACAAACATGTATTTTAAAGAATCACAATAAAATATAATAATAATAATAATAATAATAATACTTTTAGAAATTCTAAATTTCAAGTATTTTAGATAGATATTAGGAACTTTGGTATGGTAAGTGACTCTTCCCCCTGGACATTTCATGAAAAAAAAACATGGAACAAATATGTTTTGCTCACAAAATGCAGCACCTGAGACGAAGAATTTGTACATTGATACATTAACAATTTTATAGATAACCATAGAGATGTATGAAGGGCTTTATCTATACTTTTATCACATTCAAACTAACAGGAAACAAAATGTGCATGTTCTAAACTTCACAGTGGCAATAGGTTTGCAAGTTGTTCACACATTGACTTTCATGTGTTACTTTGCTGTGTGCTTGCAACAAGATATCACAGACTCTATAGATCCCTGATACAAATTATATTTGGGCTCAATATGACAATTCCCTGCACAGTGAGTAGCATTCCAAGTCTTAAAACCACTGCAGTGGTATTGCTGCCAGCATAAATTGTCCACACAGCTATTAGGCCAATTTAAAACGCTTACTATGAAGAAGTCAAGGATAATAGTTTTTCCAAAGAACTGTCACATTAATAAAAATGTGTATGTGACTAGTGGCATAGATTGAATTGAGTTAAAACAAAGCCTTATTTGCCACTCTCAATGTACTTCCCCTCTGCCTAGCTCAATCTCACTGTTCTCTCTTGAAACTATCTAATGCTTGTATTTTGCCTTTATTCTTTCTTTGGATTTGTCCAGCGGTTTCACTTCCCTGTTTAATTGCACACTATTCCTGCAGTGAAAGGTGGTTTTTAGGCTCTGCTACAATAAGTGAGTTTATTCCACTAACATTCAGAAGTGTAATCTTGCCTCCTTCTTTGTCATGTAGGTCAAACTGATCATCTTTAAAAGGTGTCATTTAGATAAACAATGAAACCAGACAAATGAGCTCATTCGGGGAAAACACAAGTAACACTCAAATAGAAAGGTTGGTTTGGTGCAACTTCCTGCCAATACATGTTTGTGGTTATGCTGTATCTCTGTTTGCATTTAACTGACCCAGCAACAAAGCCTAGTATCTGAGGTAAATGGTAGTGTCTGTATACATATGTGATCATTTTCTGCATGGTAGGGATATGTACAACTAAGGAAATAGAAATTGCAGTGAAAAATTAAACAGAGTTGAAGCAGAATAACAAAATAACAAATCCCACAAATGCATGTATTCAGCATGAATCACGAAATCTGACGACCTCGCTGATGAAAGCATGAAATTACTTGGGAAACAACACTGTGTGTATTTGTAAGTAGATTACACACTTTCACACCCATATGTGTTGCTATTAACAAGGAACAAAACAAGCAGAACTCCCTCAGTAACACAGAGGAATAGTGCTGAATGGTTTTGGCTGTAGATGTATCCTACTACATGCAAAGGCCTTTGTGTTTACAGTGCTATTTCAGGGGCACTGGGACACACAAACACACCCGCGTCCACAGTCAAGTAACCATATGTGCACATGTGCGCATAGGCATTCACATAATGTTACTCCGAGTGCAAACGCACACACAAACGTTCACTTCTCCAGATGTTGTTTTGGAGAGTTCCCTCATTCTCTCGCTCAGCTTTGCCTCGCAGCCAGCCCAGAGTGTGTATCCATGTTTAGATAAATACACACTAGCTGGGGGAGGTGTGTGTTTTGGTTTAATTGAGTACTACAGAGGCTTGTGGCATATAGTTTACAGTGTAGACCACTTGGGCCTGCATGAGCACTGAGAGCCACACACTTTGTCACGTATAAAATAGTATATACTGTACATTCAGTATTCAATAGGTCTACTATGTATGTTTACAGTATGTGAAAGTTCACTAATTCACATGCACATTCAGATGCATTTCCACATGCATGTTGAGGTGCACTATATCCATAAACATGCATGCACACACAAACAAACAAACACATTAATTAACTATAAATGCCCACACACTGTCAGGCTGTATGATGTACTGTATATTATGTGCACTCTTACAATATATAACAACTAGTGTCTCAGGGGACAGATAGTCTACCCAATTAAGTTTCATGATTGATGGATTTAGGATAGAGTAAATGCACATACTGTTTGTGTGCCAAACTCTGTTCTGTATCCTAAGACACCTTTGCAGCAGTTGTATGAAATAACCAGACTGCACCATAAACACACAGTGTTATTCTGTGTTAACATCGACCTCTCAGGTGTTAGGGTTAGGGGCCACTGGGTGGGCTTGGCATCCTATTATTGCCCCTTAGAATGGAGCTTTTCATTCAAATTTTTCTAAATACTAATTTGCTATAAAAGTGCCAGGCACTGGTGCTGTACCTGTTTGCGTTCGCCAATGTTGAAACACTTGTGATATCTGATTTCTGTTGTGTGACAGTATCTCTGAGCTATCTGGAAGTAGAAATGCCAGCTTCCTGTGGCCTTTCCTTTCAGTTTTAAGTTTCCTTTGAGCAGTGATTGTGGACCAGCTTCTACATCTATTGCTATGACCTTAACCATTGGTGTGGGAATAGTAAAATTGACCTAGAATCAGGGAAAAATCATCACAAATCTAATTTGCTGTTACATCTGGCTCCAAACAGGAAGCTGTAAAAAGCTGCTCACTCATGACCAATCAGTGATTACAGCGATATAATCACTATTTGTTTCTGTGGGAGATTCCTGGATAAGAAATACTGTAGCACGTCCCACAGGGAGATATTGGATGTGGTTAAGTAAATGAAAGGCCAACTTTTATATATTTCATCACTTTTGGATTATTGTATTAACATCTTTTCAACAGCATTTCTCTGTCGCCCCAAAGAAACAGTCTCTTAATTGGCCATAGCAGCTTCAAGGACAAGAAGGGTAACCATACCCACCACCACATCAAAAGCTGACCTGTCGTCGGTGTCCCTCCCAAAAGAAGTGCAGCAGTGCTAGTGCTAGATTACCTTGTCAACTGTGTCCACCAAGCTCAAATTCCCATGTTCTTCATGATAATACAATGTCATAAAGGGCGGGTTGGTGCACGAATCGCCCTCTGATTGCACGGAGTTGCCGTCATATATCCCTAATGTCAACTTTCTCCAGGAAGTCTCTCAGGGTTTTCTGTCTCAGGAAAGCGGCTCTGCAGCGGACTGCACTTTAATTAACATGCCAGCCAGTTTGTAGAGGTTGTTTTCTCAAAACTGAAGCCTCAAAGTTTCACTTAAACTGTTGTACCTCTGGAGCTATGACGGAGGGAAACTGGCCTCCCTTGAGGAAGCCACAGTTGTTACAGAGGATCTTGTCTGATTGGAGGTTAACTTGGTTAAAGTGACTGTGTGACATGTTGTCCACTTTCACTGTCAGAGCTGCTCAGAGGCTGAATGAGGAAAGCAGACCTGAGAGCCACTTTGGTCAAAAAGGGGCTCAGGAATGACAGGGTTTATTGTCTGCGTGAATGCTTGCGCGTACATGTGTAAGTGTTTGTGGGGGGCAGGGGAATAACACACACACTTACACATACACAGGACATGAGGAGGAGAAGGAGGAGTGTGTTTCTAGCTGCAGGGAGGGGAGAAGAAGGAAGGAGGCTTGCCTTTTTGCACACTCTGAATGCAGCGATATAGAGAAGTTAGTGGGAAGTCAGAGAAAAGAAGTTGCTCCTTTAAGGGAGTAAGTAAGCTTGGACTTGTTTTCTCATTTACTCTATTTTGGAATTTGTTCAGAATTAACAGGTAGCTACTCCAATTTCATGCCTGAAAAAATGTCTGATTCTGGGGTCAATCCACACTTGGAGGGAATTATTTCAGATTTTGAAGGTTTGTAATTTTTTTTCTGCTTTTCTTTCACTTTTAATGTTCATGTTGACAGTTTATGGTAAGCAGCATTATCTGTCAGATGTCTGTAAATAGTAACCTATTGGCGTTAATCAACATCTTTCCACTTCATGTGTGTGTATGCCTGTATAGTACTGTGTGTGCGTGCGTGCGTGTGTATGTGTGTGTGTGTTTGTGTGTGTGTGTCTACTTGTTATTGTGTGAAAATAAATGGGTCGTGAGCATATGCTAGCCAAGTCCCTGTAGCATATAGTCTGTTATTGATCAAACCCAAGTTACATCAATAATAGAAACAAACACAGTACTGACACCACACTATGCCAACACTGGAAAGCCTTCAGCTGAAAGCAGGGAGGGAGGGAGACCGTGAAACGTCATCACTAAGAGCTAACATCTGTCTAACCTCCTCATACAACATTCACAACTGTGTCTCTTCTTTGTTTGTCAGTGTGGAGCTGGCATTAATTCCCTTTGTCCTCTCTTCCTCTACCCTTCTGTCTGTCTTCCTTCCCCGCTTCTTTCCTGTTCTTTCTCCGGTCAGACCCTCCAGCTGGTCTTTGGCCTGATGCTCCCTTTGATGTCATGGACTGATGCTGAGAGCAGAAGCTCAGTATCCCAATTACTGGATGTACTCTAAACTCTTTAAGCCATATTTCTAGCAGTGTTTGATCAGTTCATAGCACAACTTGTGTCCAATAACCTGATGTACATGGATTCATTTAATAATCAATTAACTTATTTGGTGAATTCATTGCCGTTGCTGTCATCTCAGTCTTATGTCTCACTGACAAGTTTAAGAAAGCTGATAGAAATCTGGCTTTGTGTCAGCCTGCTTATTCTTGTTTTGCTTGTGACTGTGCTCTTTCATCTGATGATGTTAATCAGACAAAGGTAATCAGATTAAAGTTTTAATGTGACAGTTTCAAGAGCTGAAGTATTACCTAAATCAAGTTAAGTGGCTCCACAGAACAGATAACTCTGTTTTGGTCTGGTTACCGAGATAATCTCGTTTGACCTTGTTATCATCATTAGAAAAACCTCCTGGTCGTGCAACATGTAATACCAACTAGTTCATCTCAAGCATACCCTGGGATTTACTGGGATGTTTTGTCAACAGAATATGCTGGCAGACCATTGTTGTACAAATGGGATATTACAGGTGGATAGGCAGTTCATGTTAACTATGTTATTCACAGTGACATGGAAAGGCAATAAAGTCAAATGATAAATTAAGTCAATACCAGGTTCCTCCCTGTATGTACGTCAGTATCTTCTAGCTACACACAAAAAGCACCTGCTGTATCCAGTACCTAATCGTGACCACCATAATCTATCCCACCAGTAGATTATACTGGTCATTATGAACCATTCTAGTGTTTCCATCCAGGACAGAAACAGCTATAGAGAGAGGTGCATGGCAAATACTTGACTGAGTAAATCCCTATTTTATCCCAGATCATTATGTTTTCCAGTACATTGCCCTGCGCTGTATCTCACACTGAGGAGGGAATAGACACAGAGAGGAAAAGGCAATGTAATTGGTGAGCACACTAAATTTGTAATAATGCCTCTTGAATGGACTCATGTGTGGGACTATTATTGAAATTGGATGATAGAAACCACCATAACAACTTTGCACTGAAACAATATTATGATTTTCTAAAAGGTAGGAAATGTCTCTGCTGAATATAAACATATGAGTCACCAGAGAATAAGCCCAGAATCAGACCATATTTGTATATCGGGAGAGACTTTTGTAGAGTTGTACACTCGCATAACAGTCGCTCCAGTTATGTTTGCCAACCTAAACTGAGCTTTGAGTCCATTCCAAGGTATTTTGTACTGATTTTCTGTTTAAAGGTGCCATGTTGTTGCTCCGGCGTTGCACGTGGACACAAAGAGGAAATGAACATTGAAATTGAGAGAGTGCATGTGTGTGGTACAATTTGTAAACCTGGTATGGAGGCCAGTGTGTTATTAAGTTGGTTCAAGTGGATTACGTGCATAAATACAATACTTTCTTAACAGGTCTCAGTGGTCCTGTTTGTTCTAAGAAGCATATTAAACCAGGGGTGGCAGACAAAGCATGTAGGCATTGCCAGTAAATGTATTTGTCAGGCCAGTTATGTAAAAGTTGAATTTATACAGGTCATTTGTCTGAATCTGTCTCTGCTCACACACACACACACACACACACACACACACACACACACACACACACACACACACACACACACACACACACACACACACACACACACACACACACACACACACACACACACTATCTGCACCCAGATGCTGAGGAGAGGACAACCATCATGTTTTGTAACCAGTAATTTACTGGCAGATTTAGTGTCCTGCCTTCTTAAAAAATAATGTTTTTGCTGAAACATCTTTTTTTGTGTTGAGATGTGTGATTCATACAAAAAAAAAAGTGCCCGGTCTGACTTTTTTATTTCTGCTTTGAGGTCACCCCAATTACTGTAATTACTTGTTTAGTTCCTTTCTGCATCCGTCCCTGTTGCCAACCATGTTTCTCTCCTCCATACTCGCTTTTTATCAGAACTTTATTGAAACTCTATTGAAACTGTCTTTATACTCAATCTTTTTATGGAGTGTTAACCAGTGCTCAATCAGAACAAGGCTTTACATGTCAAGGTGTGTGTGCATGCGCGTGTGCGTGCATGTGCATGCACAAATCGTCAACCAGGGGTGAAACTGCCTCTGAGAAAATGGAAGATTTTGACCCAAGACCTGCACCAACTTACCTATTACACAGGGTGTCGGCCAGACCAGCAGGGAACCACACAGTAAATCTGACACACTGCTGCTGGTCAGCATTAGTAAACCCAATACCATGGGCAGCAAAAGGAAGTGTGTGTTTGACAGTGTAGCATTAAGGTTTCATCTGACCAAGCAAAAATACCATAGTGTGAAATTGTATCGTTCGTTGTTTGGCCTTGTCTTGTCAAATTGGATGTTTTTCCTGGTTTGACCACATGGACTTGTATTCTGCGGCTACTGACATCCGATAAACTCCACTGTGCATAAACTGCTTTTATATAACCAGTGTTTGACAGAGTAACTGCCTTGATCACTTGACTTATTGTCTGAGGCTAGAATTACAAAATCAATTAGCAGTTCAATGCTGTGTTTACACACATTATGGTCTATGAATCTCTATTTACATCATCAGGAGACAGAACCAGGCTTTTGTTTGATAAAGGCCTTTATTTCCAACTTTCCCTGTTTTATAATGTTCTAGTAATAAACCTTTTCTGACCTGCTGCTACTTGCTGTTAATGCAACACTTTGTACATCTGTTTCACATTAAAAGCCTAACGACAGTTCAGGGACACGTCACTTTCCTGGGAGGCTTTTATTGTGATACATCTCTAGGAAGTTTAGAGATTCATAATCAGCAGCGTAACATCAATCATCAAAATAAATAAAACGTATGTGAGTATGCTGTTAAAGTAATTTAATACATCTGGAAATGTAGATTATGTTGAGTTTACCTTGTTTACTGGCCTTCATTTTAGATTTTATAGATGCAAAATGATTGACAGTTGACCAAAGTTGACCGAATAACATTGATATCATTCTATGAATCAATATATTATGGTGTTGTATTACTTTGTGCTATCTTAATTTTTCAGAGCTTTCTGACTGTCCCAGATGTTTGAATGAATGACTGCATCTGTCTGTTCGGTAAAGCCTGATGCTTTTCCCTCTCAAAAACTGGGGGTACGGGACGTTAGAATACCTCGTCTTTGTTGACTGCTATCAGTCCCAACTAATATCAGTGATAGAAAACACAATTGACCTGTTTTAACTTCTCCATATCTCACCCTGCAACCTATTTGCCTCATCTCCACTTTCCTCTCCTTCCTCTCTCTGTTTTTCTCCCTCTCTCGACTATCTCCTATTATTGCATCTGGGCTGAGATGATACTGAATATTTGTGTTCATTGGTCGGGATGTCCTTGAGAGAAAAGTGATGACACTGATGATAAAGAGGCAGCCTAGCCTAACACCTGGGCTGTATTAGGACAAATGACCATGAACCAAAGTGAGGATACAGCTGCCTCCATCTTTGTTTTTGTTCCGCCAAAAATCCCTTGCTATATTGTGTGTGCTGCATTATCTTCCCACATGAGATGCCATGAGATACCGGACACTAGGCCGTGATAGGTAGTGGTGGGATGTGGGGAAACGAGACTCCTGGCTGTTGTTAATGAGGTTCCTCTGAGGTGGACTTGACCTCTCGTTTCCAGCTCATAGTCTGGGAATGCTGTTTCACTGGGAATGATACTTCTTCATCCATCTGTCAGTCCCACACTCCTTCCTTCTTAATGCTCCATGATCCTATACATGCGATATTCATGCAGAGAATATCCTGGATGGAAGTAAAAGACATATTTCCCCCTTTGCCTCACCTGAACAAGAAAGACCCTGGAGTCTGTGTGAAGAAGCGTGATCCTTAAAAACATAGAAGTTTAGTAATCATCTAAGTGAGAGATGCCCTAAATGCCATTTTTCCATTCTCTATATTCCCAGACAACATTAAAGCACAGAAGGATTCAAATTCATCTCTGCTCTTAAATCATGTACACTTGACTGCACGGTCACTAAAACGGCTTGAGAGGAAAGCACTCAAGTACTCTGCTGTGGTCCCGTGCCTGTGGGCATATAATCACAAAGCAGCAAAGAACAGAAATACTATTCTAAGATCACTTAACAGGTCACTGGCAAAAGTCTCGGCCCAGCTCTCTTATTTGGGCAAAACTTGTGAATATGGATCCTGATATCCCCTCCCATGTTCAGCTTTAGTTCTCACAGCTCTTCTAAAATGTAACCAAAGTCTACAGCAAGTGTCAAGAGATGTTAGAGTGTGCACGGTTTCCTAAAGTGTTTCGGCTCTCAGAGGAGGTTAGAATGGGTGCCTCGCTCGTTACACAATACAGTCTTAAAGGGTGCATCACAGCCTTTCAGCTCCATGTGAAATTTGCAGACCAATTTTGGCAGACAAACTTATTCTCTGGCCAGAGTTGAAAGTATAGCCACAGCCTTGGACTCCCTCTCAGCAATCATAAAACACAAGACAGAGGAAAACAGCAGTAAGAAGGACACAGTCCAGTGGCAACATGGGTTTGGACACCAACTTACAAATTGCAAATTTATTGTGTATAATTCTTTTATATGTATATCTATCAAACGGTAGATTTTAAAGTTGGTTTATGTATAATGAACTTGGTTCTCATAAAAACTTGAGCACAGAAAATAAATGATGGGAGTGTGAGAAAAGTCTGTATATGTTTCTAAGACCTTTTTTGTGCTTATTAAAGGACATGTCATGCTTTCCACACACAATGTAGATACTGTACAGCTATCTGGAGCTTTACAGCCTTAGCAACAGCCCTCTATAGTACAAGAATGCCAAAGATGGAAGGTAAAGCATGCTTCAAGGTCTAGGTAAAGGGTGTACAGGGAGTGGTTTGTAACACAAATCACCATTAACTGGAAGACGCGAGTGCAGATCCATTTATTCCCGTGGCGAACAAGAACATCCTTGGTGTGTTCGGCTTTCACAGAAAAAAGAATAATACTGCCCTGGCCTGACTTTTTGTCAGGGGGTAAATTGTATCAAATGTCTACCATGTTGGAATGAAGCAGCTTATAGCAGTAAATGAGATTAGCGGTGCTGGCTGATGTGTGTGGGGAGACAGCTTTGATGTGATTGTGTTGAGCTCCGCATCCCCTGACAGAGTTTCGGCTTTACACAGACTGCAGTGGGGTCCCCTCCCTGTGGGTGCCCTTGCTTAAAAATAAACACGTATACATTCCCGTAACGCACACTTGCTCGTTTTTTTTTTTACAAGCACTTTGAACAAAACTCCATGTACTTACATAAAGACACATACACACGCAGACACACCACAAGCCACAAGCAGATCAAATAATCAGCACTGCGTTTTGGATTGCAGCAAACAGGAGATGTTCTTAAGGGTGTGCGTGAGCGGACTGGTCTTACTAACGTGTCATTATGATACCAGCTCCTGGCTGTTGGCTTGGCACTGCAACTCCACTATGGGAGTCAAATTCAAGTTGACTTTGAGCCAGTGCACTTTTCCCAGGGGGTGATCCCATCCCTCAGTATCTTCCTCTTGGACAGTGCAGCTATTTTCTCACGTGACGACTAACTGAGGGGAAGGATGTGCCTCTATCTCTGTGTCATGTTGCTCATAAACAGGGAGACTTGGGACTTTTTTGCCTAAATGCTTGGCAGGGAATACTGCCTGGCTGATTGCGTGCATTATACTGTTACATCATGTCATGAAGAAAAACCTGCTGCTGGTGATGAAGGATGCAATGCAATTAGATTGGTTTTAGCTTAATGGCTATAGTGCATGCTGTTTCCTTTGTGTTGCCACCAAAATTGCCTCAGCAGCTACCCCACCCTCAAACCTCAGGCGCTTTACTACTTGGATCATTTTCATAATGTGTTTTAGAAAAAAAACAATTCACTTTGTTTACTGCTCAGTTAATTGGTATGACCTTTTTGATGGATTTTTTATGATATTGTTCCCACTTCCTATAAACAGCAATCTTGACCCCCTAACGGTTTGTAAGGGAAATATTGGCTGAATTTGATTAACAGAGTCAGCGTGCTTTTAATATATTGTGTTCTGTTTTACGCACTGGTGGACTTCAGTTGCAAATATTGTTATTTGTACACCACTATAGATAGATGTAGACACTAATTACTTTTCAGATTAAGATTTTACATTATGAAAAACATTTTCAAATGTTTATTAAATACAACTTACTGCTATTGATTAGTGGTTCCCAACCTTTTTGGCTTGCAAAAGAACTTGGGGTTTCACAAGTCCAACTGTCCACTGTTAGCAACTGTCCACCTAGGTTCCTCTTAACCTCAAAGTGTAATTCATAATAATCAGTCGCTGGACCAGCTTTATTTTTGTATGTAATTGAGTACTTTAACATTGTTGAATTGGTACTGTACTAAGTACTAAGTATCTTAACACTTCTTCCACCACTGGTTTGACCTAGTTATAGTGCATCACTTTGTTAAATCACAGCTATGGTATATCACAGCAACAATTAAAAGTTATTTTCATTGGCGATTATATTTTTGGATTAATCAGTCCATAGTCTCGCATTGCCAGACCATTCTCCAGTAGCCACTATCTGGCTACACTGCTTATCTATTCTGGGATAGAGGGAAAAAATGCTCTCGCTTGTTTGTATTTCTTTAAACCAATCACAACCATCTTGGGAGGCACTAAGCTCTGGATGCAGCAATGGTGCCCTTGAAAAATAGATAGCAAAAATAGCGGAAAGCAAGGGACATCCGGTGTCAGTTTAAAAAAAAAAGGATTCACATGATATAAATAGATAATCAAAATAGTTGCTGATTAATTTTCTGTCGATCAACTAATCAGTGAATCAACAATAATAGTTTCAGCAGTCTTATGTCCCTATGACTGATGTGTTGTGTTTGTCCCTTACATGTAGCTCTGAAGAGGTCCTTTGAGGTGGAGGATGTCGACACTTCATCTCACTTGTCCCCCGGCTCCCGTCGGACAACCAACTCCCCTCACCGTAACGCCATGTCTCCCACTAGCATCTATTACCGTGACCTGGGCACTGCCACCGCGGCAGCCACCAACAACAACAACCTCAACTATACCCAACCCCGTTCCATCATGGGTGGAGGAGGCTCCAAGACCCCTGAGCCTGTGTCGCGTCGTTCTGAACTTTCCATCGACATCTCCTCTTCCTCCAGCAAGCAGGTGGATAATATCGCCAGCCCTGCTTCCGCACGCTTTGCGGCCAACAGCGCCCTGAAGCGCCCTGAAGTCCTGGGCCATTCCAAGACCCCCGAGATCAGCCACAAGAGGGAGGTCACTTTTGCCAAGACACCTACTGATTCCCCAGTGATACGCCGCATTGAGGGCAACAATAACAACAACGGCACCAGCCGAACCTCTGAGCAGAATCACGCTCGCAAGTCTGAAGCTCCTAGTCCTGGAGATGTCCGTAAACCTGAAATCAGCATCACCAGAGCTCCCCCAGAAAACAACGGTCACCACCCACCAGTGCACCACCCACACCACCCCAACCCCCACCACAACACCATCGTCACGACCTTCCGCTGCTCCTCGCCTAATCATGGACGAAAATCCCCCAACCCTGACAGTAAGTCTGTTTATTAATAAAATGCCCCTCATTTTTTGGTTTGGTGTGACACAGTGGGAAAGAGATTAAAGTGAGTGTAGTAGGCTGTCTTAAACTCAAATAAAACCAAATTACATTTAATTGTGTGAAGGAAAGGGAAACTTTTTTTTCATTCTAGGCTGTAAGTTATTTTACGTTCAAACCCCACTGGGTAAAAAAATGTCACATTTTCCAGATTCTATTTGGTTTTATGTGTGTTTTTTTTAACTTCATATCTTCCTGCTCCTTCTCTCACACTGAGGTAGCAGACTAACCCGAGTATCAAATCACTCACTAAGAAAAAAGTCAGTAACAGGAGCAGCATTTTGATTAGTCTGATGTCTGCATGTCTGTCAGTAATATAAGTTACTATGTCTTTGGAGGCCTCTCTGTAAAAACAGCAGACTGTATGTCTGTATTTGTGGTAGTCCATGTCTGTTCTTAATACAGTATTGGAGCCGACGTGTTTTTTGTTATGTGATGAAAGCCTAACCTTGGCTGCACCAGAACAGTAGTATGCTAGTGTAAGCTGTGCTACAGTATAAGTCAAACTATAATACTATGCAATAGAGAAGGAAAGATTTTAGCCCACAGCGTTATGTTATTTTCCATGATGCAGCTTGTGACATGATACAACATACAATATACTTCAACATAAGGAACACACCTGTCCTCAGGATACTGCATGCAGAAAAACACTAGTATGGAGTAAGCCGACCCATCAAGCCCTGTCACAGCTACCCAGTTAGATTTCTGTGAATGTGGGGGGGATTTAGAACTGTAATCACATGTTTTTTAGTTTACCAGGTAGTTTGTCTCACATTTTCACAGCACATTAACAATATCTAAGCAAAATATAGATAAAGTTTTAGGGCATTGTATGAAACTTAAACCTGCAAATGGGGGCAGCGGGAACAAATTGTGAACACTGACATATCATCACCTTTGAAGTTGATATGATGAACTTGTTACCAAGCAGTTGCTTTACACATCTAGCAGTTACGGATAAATCAGTGTCCCCATATAACTATTAACCACCTTGCCATAACTTTATAATTAGTCTTTTCTTGTTGATTTAGGCCATTTCATGTTATTTATTCCTGGTTTGGTCTTTATAATGACTATAAGATGAAATACTGCATTTGGCAGATGTGATGTAGTCAGATTTCCCACAGTGTCTGTCTCTGTGCTTCAGTATTTTTTATGTTGGACCCCATAATGGTTCTACTTCAAATGTCATTAGTCTGTTTCTGTGCTGAAGATTTACATGGTTCCCTTCTAGATTATGAGGGTGGTCGCCACTTATTTGTCCACAGAGAGAGGCCTTAATAAGGGTCTAAATGAAGGGTGACCTGCCTGGAGGGCCCAGGCCCTCCCTGCTCTCGTCTCTGAAATTATCAAGATAGCTGAAATACACTTTTAATAGCACTCTAGTCAACTATTTTAACTGACTGTAATTTTAAATATTAAATACTTTATAAAAATGTAAAACTTTTGTCCAAGTTACATCCAAGACATGAATACACATTGTTCTCATGGTATGTGGGAAAAAATGATTTGCTAAATGATTATTTGCCCTATTGCTCCAATTGTAAGTGCTTTCAATTGATTGTCTTCAGTGACGTGAATTTGAAATATTGTACGCATAGAAGAGCTTTTGGCAACACTACAAGCAAAGACTATTTAGCGTTGTTTTATTATTTTTCCATATGGCTGTCAACTGTTTCTTTGGGAGTCTATTAGATAAGCTGCTTTCCTGCCCATTCAGTTTTTCCAGGAGGAAATTATATCACACCACACCACACATCTCACACACACACACACACACACACACACACACACACACACACACACACAAAAAGCTGTGCTTCCTTCCGTGTTCTGTCAGCGTGATTGTTTCCCCCGCTGCTTGACCTCACTGCAGTGTGCTTCCTCTCTCAGGGGTCATGCAGTCTAAATCAGTCAGCTTCCAAGCAAATATCTCTCTGTACTTTGATCAAAGTATCGCAAAGAGTGAGATACGTTGGGCTGTTTATGCAAAAGGTCAGCATGAACAGGGTTGTGGACACACATGTGATTTGACATTTTCATAATCAAGTAATGGTTAGTCATTTTTCAAGCAAACATGCCAAATATGTGCTTGTTACCGCTCCTCTTGTGATGATTTAGGGTTTCAGACTTGGTTGAATGAAACAAGACATTTGAAGATGTCGTCTTCGAAACTGTGATAGCTATTTTGTTACATTTCAATCAATCAATAATGAAAATGATTGTTAGTCCCAGTCCTACATTATATGAATTCCTTTAATATAATGGATGGTTTGCTATATCCATCATTGTAAACTTTTGTTCTATAGACAAGTATTGCCCAAGCGTTTGCATTTTAGTCAAGATGCCAATGTTTCCAATATATTAAATTGTCAATTCAATTCAATTGTGCAGAGAAAGGTGTGTAAAATGAGCACAATCATTTTCCATTCGGTATAATGTGAGCCACAAACTTTAATATTTCATTTAGTTTAACTGTGAAATAGTTTTAAGCGCTGGAAGATGCAGATCAAGAATCTATACGTTATGACTTCAAATTGATGTGATGAGTGATGTTAGACGTTTTGAAGGAAAATGACAAAGACAAACATGAACATCGGGTTCACCTCAGGCTACAGACACCAGACTCTTTGTGATTGGTATCTAGTCTGCTCCACTGTGTTCAGCCAGACGAGGAACTTTATCTTGACAGGCAGGCCTGCTGTTCATCAATCCATCAAACACTGCAGAAAGAGTTCTATCTAACATCTCAGTGTAAAGACCACCTGTGGTCAGAAATAGCACATTTCTTATCTGTTTTCAGACCAGCTTTCACAGTTGAGAATCTTTATTTAACCTGGAGGCTGTTTTCTTCTTAACATGTAGGAACCTAGTCGCTCTTGATGAAATATAAAAACATATGACAAAAAAACATCAAATGCTGAGAAGCTGAAACCCATGAATATTTGGTATTTTCAATTGAAAAATAATTAAAATGATTAATCGTTTATCATAATAGTTGCCGATTCCTCTTTATGGACTAATTGTCTAACTAGCTCGAGATTAATATAAACCATTGACAAAATAATGGGGCTTGTGTCATTTTTTACATTGTGAAGACAAATACTGGCTTTCTTTTTAACTCCAAAGATGGACTTCTTTTGATATACTGTAACTAGTTTCTGGCGAGGTCATTAGATGGAGAGCTTGACTATAAATAGTGTAGTTATCCCTGAGATGATGGGACTGGTGGGTTATCATTGGGGTCACATTCAGTAAACTCAATTCACACAAATCTTAGTTCCTTTAGTGTTTTATTGGGATATGGGGCAAACAAATGTCTATCTCAACTGGATTACTGTTACAGCACTACAGAAAGTGAAAAAGAATTATCTAGTGCTTATTTCTGCTGTAGCCTCTATAAGGAAACACTGTGTACTAAGGAGTCACTTCATGTAGTGCCGTTGTGTCTGGTCTCCCTGTTGAAATGGTTAAGAAAAAAAAGAGATATCCTGATCTCAAACTAGCTAGATTATGTATGCTGAGCTGGAATTTGTCTTTATATTGCCTAAATAAACAGATTATCTTGTAGTACATTTGTTTTCCTAATTGAGGTCATTATGGAAGAAAGAGCCAAATGTCTTTTATTTGGATTGACCTTCTGAAAGTGGGGAGTAGGGGACAGCGGAGTCTGCCTGTCCATAGGTCAGGAAAGGGCAGACACACACACACACACACACACACACACACACACACACACACACACACACACACACACACACACACACACACACACACACACACACACACACACACACACACACACACACACACACTTTCTTCATCTCAAATATATTTGTCTTGCTTTCGTTGTCTCTCATTGACTGACTGACACACACACACACACACACACACACACACACACACACACACACACACACACACACACACACACACACACACACACACACACACGCACGCACATACAGGCACCCTCAGGCGAAGGCATATCTGAGGTCAATCCTCTCCCAGTGTAATTATTCTGGACTGATCCCAGACCATTACTCAGTGTGACCTGTCAGCTAATTACCAAGAAAAAAAGGAGAGAGGCAAAGAAAAGGAAAGAGAGATTTTTGCTCCACATGCTTGTGATAGGGAACTGTTGCTGACTGAGAATAAAATTGTTGCGAAGTTGCATATGTGGCTGCATAACTTTTGAGGCTCTGCAGGGCTCATACCTGACATATGGCTTCAGGAAGTTCAAAACAATCCCATGGGAAGTGACGTCTCCCTAATAGAAAACAATTCAATCAAGTATAATCAATCATAAACTTTAGATTACTCTCTATCATCACTTTAATCAAAATTCAGTAGAATCAAGAAGTTGGGACAGTATAGAAAACACAAATAAAAAAAGAAAGTAGTGATTTTTTTTTTTTTTTTCAAAAAAACTAAATTCCTATTTTGGTTCTTGCAACACATTTCAAAAAAAGTTGGAACAGTAAAGCATTTACCACTTTGTAATGTTGCCATTCCTTTTCACAACACTTAAAAGACATTTTGTCGCATTTTTGCTGCAAACAAGTTTTAAGGTGGGCAACAGTACGGGGTCTTCGTTGTCGTATTTTGCGCTTCAAAATGCACCACACATTCTCTATTGGAGACAGGTCGGGACTGCAGGCGGGCCAGTCAAGTACCCATATCCTCTTCCTCTGCAGCCAGGACTCTGTAACGTGTGCAGAATGTGGTTTTGCATTATCTTGTTGAAATATGCATGGACGTCCCTGGAAAAGATGTCTTCTTGGAGGCAGCATATTGTGCTCCAAAATCTCTATGTACTTTTCAGCATTAATGGTGCCATCACAGAAGTGCAAGTTACCTTTGCCAAGGGCACTGACACAACCCCATACCATGACAGACATTTGGACTTGTTGCTGGTAACAGTCTGGATGATCCTTTTCTTCTTTGGTCCGGAGCACACAGCGTCCATTTCTCCCAAAAAATACCTGAAATACTGATTCATCTTACCACAGTACACGTTTCCACTGTGTGATGGTCCATCCCAGATGCCTCCAAGCCCAGAGAAGTCGACGGCGCTTCTGGACACTGTTAACATAGGGCTTACTTTTGGCAAAGTACAGTTTTAACTGGCATTTGTGGCTGTAACTACGTATTGTGGTACTTGACAAAGGTTTGCCAAAGTAGTCCTGAGCCCATGTGGTGATATCGCTTATAGATGAATGACGATTCTTGATGCAGTGCCATCTGAGGGCTCGGAGATCACGGTTGTTCAGCTTAGGCTTGCGCCCTTGTCCTTTACGCACTGAAATTCCTCCTCATTCCTTGAATCTTTTAATTATGTTATGCACTGTTGAAGGTGAAATAAGCAAATGTCTCCCTATCTTTCTTTGAGGCACATTGTTTTTAAACATTTCAATAATGTTCTCACGTATTTGTTGGCAAACTGCCGATCCTCGGCCCATCTTTGCTCCTAAAGGACTAGAGCTTTCTTGGATGCTGCTTTTGTACCAAATCATAATTACAATCACCTGTTGACATCACCTGTTTCAAATCATATCATTATTTAACCAATTTACCTGATTACTAGCCCTAGATTGCTCCTGTCCCAACCTTTTTTGGAATGTGTTGCATGTCTGAATGAGGAAAGGATGTATATTTACAAATGAAATTAAGTTGACCAGACAAAACATGAAATATTTTGTGTTCACATTGTCTGCAATGAAATACAAGTCAAAGTACATTTAGAAATCACTACTTTCTTTTTTTATTTGTGTTTTTCATACTGTCCCAACTTTTTCTGATTTGGGGTTGTACATACATAAAAAATAGACATACTGCTAAAAACAAGGACAACAAAGCTGAGCTAGGTAAACATAAACATTTGACTACTATGTATGTAAAATAGTGTATATATACACATACACATACATATGCACACACATGTAAACAAACAGCTCTATTAGGATTGTAAACAGTATGACAGTAGGGCAATGCAAAAGTGCAAATGGTGCTGAAATAAATTGAGAACTATTAATATAAAAGGTTGCTTATATATCCAAGGTAGGTGGATATGACAGTATACACAATGTATATTTGACAGATATTTACATGTTTAAACTATGTGTTTAACCCTCATATATAATTCACTGAAAGGTGGATGCTTGGTTTTACAGGGTTGTTGCACCGTGATTGATCCTGCTACTATGGATTGGTGTTAAGTGTTCATAACAGCCTGTTGGGAGAAAGTGTTCTTGTGTCTGGTTGTTTTGGCAAACAGTGTTCTGTAGCGCCTACCAGAGGGGAGAAGCTGAAACAGGTTGTGTCCAGGGTGTGATGTGTCTGTAGTGATGCTTCCTGCCTGTTTCCTGACTCTGGAGGAGTATGCGATGGAGGGCAGGTTGGCACCAATGATTTTGGTGGCTGATCCAGATCACACGGTGATGGACATGCAGAGAACAGACTGGATGATTGCAAAGTAAAATTGTATCAGCAGCTCCCGAGGCAAGTTGAACTTCCTGAGCTGGCGCAGGAAGTACATGTTCTGCTGGGCCTTTTTCCGTATGGTGTCAAAGTTGGACGTCCACTTTAGATCCTGAGAGATTGTATCCATCTTAAATGCTAAAACCGCAAGTATTACTGTTTCAGAATCAGAACCAGCACCTCTTTGTGTATTTGTACACTGTACAACTAATTTAATCTAAATTAGTGGATTGAATGGCTAAAAAGGAGACATTGATGCTAGAAATCTTTGAAATGGGGTAATGCCTCATATGCTAATTTATGTTGTTTGATAAGGACAGTCACAGCAGATGAGGTATCGATAGCCTTGTAATCAATTAGTTATTAACAACCACATTTTGAGCTAGATCCAAATGTTTTTTTCTGTTTGTTTTTTTCTCTTTTTCTCTTTCTCGCCTTAAGATGATCACATTATGATGTTCTTACACTGAGGCACAGATTGTCCCTGACTGTGTCTTTGACTAAGCTGCCAAATAGTGTTTAGTTATGCTCATTTGAAGTCTCTGCGCCTCTAGACTGTTACGTCTTGCTATGCCTTTTCAGTTCAAAAAATGTCTCACGGTGATAACAGTGACAAGTGTCACTTCTCATTATCTTGAATGTGACTTTCACTGTGTGCTTCCTAAACAAGCCACCAGGAGGCAGTGTGTGACAGGTGAAATCTGTTTAGACACTGAACCTGGCTTGCATTTGAAATAAAGCCGTATTCCCCTTCTTTTTTTTTTGAAAGCCAGTTTAATTAAAGGACATTCTAAATTAGTTTAGTAGTTCAGTCCTTTCTCTCAGAGGATTGAGCTCTGTAAAGCTTCCTCAAACAACTCCATTGTCAGAAGCTCGGACTACACTGGTGTACTGTTGAAGAAATGTATCCAACACACAGATGTCAGCCTTTTTCTGTTCATGTTTTTAACACTCCAATGCATCACGAAGATAGAGCCTCACTCAAAACATTATCTCGCAGCTCTTTGAAATGTGGACACTAAAAAAGACTGGACATGAAAGGTTTTTCTCTTTTTTTACATTGGAGGAGAGATAGGGTGGAGCTGAGAGAAATGGGGAAGGATTAGCCCTTCAGCCCTAGATAAATACACTCAAAAACACATGCACGCACACACGCATGCACGCACACATACACACACACATATCCCCCAGATAAGGCTTTCGGAAGTTGAAGTTTACATTGAGCATCTGGGGGAAGTCAAGGGTTAAAGAAGTTTCCCACCACTGCAGAAAGACCTTTGTCCTTGTTAGTCATCTTGCCAAATCCCACAACTGCAGTAAATGGCTGCTCTCTATTCACTTACTCTTGAATGCTGTGAATCCAACACATTAATGTAACACATTCACCATTATATACATGTAAAAGCACATACTGTACATGTTCACACTTCCTCTCATCGCACTGAGAATGTGACTTTTGGCAGAATGATCACACTTTGTCTTCCACAGGGAGATTAACAAAGCAGCCAAACTTTGGATACACACACACTCACACAAACCACTTTTATCTACCTTTTCCATCGCTATAAGATAACAGAGAAATAGTAGGATATGGGCCATCAGAGTTTGATGAAGCAAACTAAGATAACGGTTAGTCTTGGTTGACACTATCTTTATTCTCCAGTTAAATCCTTCCTCTTGTTAATCCAGATATGAGACTCCGCTGTGGTTCCTTTGTCCAAGAAACTGATAGGAAAATCATGTCCCTTATCTTGGCCATGGAAATGAAGAAATGAAGCCAGAGTAATGTAGAGCCTTAAAATGAAAAAGAAAATGGAAAAAAAAACATGCCAGCATGAGCCATAGTTGGGGTTGTTTCTGTGTCATCAATCAAACATAGCTGACCTGGAGAAATGAAGGATTAAAAACTTTATTGAATACTTAATTTAATATATCTGCTCACAGTGACCTTCAGTGAAATATATGAATTTGGTTGGTCTGTCTTTCTCGATGGGATCATCTGCAAACGGTTTATATTAACTCTTAGAGTTGTTTTAATGAAGGTTCATATGAGGTGAGATTTTCACCACATTCTCTGCTAATGATGTTTGGCCCACTTGTTGACTGATAGAGGACATGCTGGAAAAACAATAATTGGTGTGTGTGGGGACAGACAGATGGCCATTTGTGCCACAGTCCTGCCATCTGCTGAAATGAATAGATGAGAGTAGATGAGGGAGCAGAGGGATTCTTGTGTGAGGGTGTGAGTCTGTCTGAAGGCAGCATGTGTGGAAAATTAAAAATAAGAGTGTGCAGTCTTGTCCCTTATGTTACAACTACAACTCTAGATAGATAGATAGATACTTTATTCATCCCGAAGGGAAATTTTAGGCATCTTGTAGCTTAGACAACCATAACACAACAAACACATTCACACATATATCTCACATACATAAAAATCCCTCACAGAAAATTAAAGAGTTATAAAAATCCCTCACAGAAAATTAAAGAGTTAAAGGTGCTAACATAGACAGTGTGCAATGGTGGTAGTGCACAGTTGAGTGTGTCCTACTCTGCGATCATAGCTTTTAGTTAGTCTCAATTATGTTTTTGTGTTGATCATTACCAGTTAGTTTGATTGTATAGACCAGTGCAATAGATCAGACATGTTTTACAGGGTTGTTGCTCCATGCTCCCAAATGAAGATGGATTTCATAGCATGTGCAGATTAAATAAACAGAACAATTTGTTTTGGTTGCAAAACTTTGCCAGCTCAAAAGAGTACAGTACATTGATTTAGCATTGCACCTACATTACCCACAATGCAACTTGACTGCAGACTGAGAACAGGTAGATTTTATCTTGCAAAGCTGCCCTCAAAGTTTTTTTCTAGGTTTTTGTGATTTTAAGATGTATTTAAAAATCCACTGTACACAAACAACTATGACACTACAAATACATGGGTCTTACAAATATGTTTTGAAGTGACATAAGTAAAAATGTAACCACAAGTTCACTCAGGCTGGAGATGTGTTACCATATTAGTGTAAAAACATCATGGTCCACTGGGCTGTAATGAAGTAATGCTGAAGTTTCGGGCCATTCACTCTGTTTCAGGCTGTCAGCTCTGTAGATGTGACATTAAACTATCCAATCTCTCATCTCTATTTCAGCAGGGAAGCTCTTAGATTGTAGGCAGTCCAGTGTAAATCTACATCTACTGTTTAACATAATAGTTCAATGCAGAAGGAAAGTAATACATACCTTTTCTGGCAATAATCCTCATCGCCTCTTTTGCACTTAAACACCCTGACCTTTCTCACCCCACAGATTAATGTTTAAGATTAGCTGAGTAAACCTTGTGTGCAGACGTGCTGCTTAGCTGACTGATTGTTCCCTCAGTTAGGAATATACAGTATTTGTACAGGCAGCTTTTATTGAATCATGGATACTCAAGTCTTAACATTGCAATAATTGGCAGACTTTAAAAGCACTCAAAAACAGATACTGGATCATATGTCATAACTGAGGTTTGCAGTGATAATTTAGGGATTTAGAGAATATCACTGCAGCTTTGTGGTTTACGGAAAATTAGCTTCTTCGAAGAATACCATCATCTGTTGAGAAAAGCCTTGGCATTGGAGACTGGAGGAGATTTGGGCAAACTTTCACCTCCGGCCTTGAGGGCGTAAAGTGCTTTGTGATGCTGCACAGCAGACTGCGAACATCAACATCACTCAGTAGAGGAGGAAGCATACTTATAACTGAAGATCTGGGGGAAAGGGTCCCAGTTGTCTCGGAGGACTTACTCTGTGTTACCGACTGGCATACTAAAATTCAATATTCGATGGAAGTAACTTTGAATGTAACACCAAATCAAAAAGATGATAGTTCATGATCTCTAGAAGCAGAAGTGATCTGTCTGCTTCCCTGCCTCTGCACATGGAACGTTTCCATTATAGATAATAAGCATCATAACTGGCCTAGATGTTTCTGGAAGACATGCAGCGGCCGCACAAAGAGTTTAATCACAGAGCTCCTTCCTGTTTCTCTTCGGTTTTGGAGTTGAGTCATCCCTGTCCTTCGCCCCCGCAGATGCAGATGCAGCAAGGGGCCAGGGATTCCCCAGAAGGCCGATCCCTTGGAGTCGTTTTGTTTATTGTTCATCAGAGAAGGCTTTGACTCCAGAACATCAACGGAAATAAAGAGTACGTTTGTGTTTGTGCATCGAAAAGCATAGTTTGTGAGATTAGCTTTTGTTCATCTACAGAATAGTTAAGAATTCAGCATCAGCTGGGAATATTCAGAGGCTTTTTTTGTCTTATCGGAGTTGTTTTCTTGTTAAATACTGGAAGCAAGAAAGGGAAGAGACAGAAAAGGGCTGACAGGAGAGATGAGTTCTACTTGCAGCGAGACATATAACAACCATGAGATGGAAACCCTTTGTGAGTATCTGTTTGGCTGTCTTTTGTGTCTGTGGGGGAGCTCAACTGTTTTTGACTATCGTTCTGCAGAGGCAGGAAGGACAACTGGTTTCCATTAAGGCCAATCAAGTCAAGGCATTATGTATCCTTCTCAGATGGGGAATGTAGCAACTGGATGCACAGAAACATCCCAAAAATGTTGCTTGACACATTTCCCCTCCTTTTGTCTGTTTTTATTTGTGCTGTTTTTTATTTGCGGTGTTTTTTATTTGCGGTGTTTTTTATTTGCGCTGTTTTAAACTTCCACTTGAAATCCTTGTTTCAAGTTTTTGCCTGAGTGTCACTTTTATGGTAGTTGAAAGCAGTAAGGGCTACTTGTTCTCTCCGTCTTTCTAGCGCTCATTTTTATGCAGTCCAGCTGAAAGCTTTGGTGGCTTTTGGTGGCCTAAAAGAGACCAAATCTGTCCATTTTATCCTCTTTGCGGTCATTATTATGCAAACAGCACTGCTTTTTTACTCTGTTAGTACTGTGAAAAGCTAATGAAAAAGCAAACACAGGCCTGAGTTATTGTAACCTTGAGGTAGCCTATGTGCAAACTGGGGGAGTGAAGTATTTACTGTCAACATTTGAAGTAGCTGAAGATATATACACAGATTCATTCATCTGTACTATTAATGTATGTGCAGTGATTTTAGTCAGAGGCGGGGAGGTGGAGTCTCGGAGGCCACTTCAGGGTGTTAAGATAAACCATCCTCACTCATCACACACATGCTGTCTCCATTTGCACCACAGGGGAGCAGAGCAACCACAGCAAAAAAAAAAAGAAAACACAACAGGAATTCTCCAACCAAGCCAGCTATCTTCCCTGTAGACATCCAGGCTAAGCCAGATGTTCTTCCTCTTTCCCTTGTCCTTCTTGTTCCTGACTATTCCAACATCCTCCTTCGTCTCTATTTTTCTTTGCCTCCTCTTTGCCTTCCTTCTTCTTACTTTCTGCCCTTCCTTCAGCCCCCCCCACCCCTCTTTCAGGGAGGATGTGTCAGCTGAGTCATGGAGGTAACTCTTTTAATCAGCTCCATGTGTCCTCTGCCCTGATTTAGCACTGACCTCCGGGCCTCCCCAATGGGACTCACTGCATGCCAGTCATTACCGCATATTAGTTCAGTTACCTCTCCAGCCCACACGATTTGATGCTACCAAATGTTTGAGTATTTTGAGCTGAAATGGCCGTTGTGTTTCAAAAGAGGAAAATATGAAACACAACTAGAATCCCTTAGCTTGAGCTTTGCAGAGCAGTATTAAACTGATGACCTCACTTAAGGAAATTATGACTCAACCAACCTTTTTTTAATTAAAATGTGGAGGGACATTTTGATGTGATATTTCACTCGTACAGCTGTTTTCTTACGCTGTTTTCTGAAATCTGTCAGTGGAGACTTGCCCGTTCTCTTATGACTATATGTATAATGTAAACGGGGAGCAATTAATACTTATTTTGAAATGAGTCCACATGAAAATTGCATGCATACACACAAACATATTGCATGCTCCCTGCCTTACACAGTTAATCACCAAGCTCGGATTCTAATTGAATTTATTTGCCATAAATCTTTTGCTCAAAGCTGCTTTTTTAGCTTCTCAGGAAGATCTCTCCTTTGATATTTGGTTCCCACAAGAGGAAACTGTAACTCCAGTCGCTGCTGGGTCATGAGTATCACTGACAATATTGTTTATTGTGTAGTGAGAGCTGCAGTATATGGTAAATGTTTACTTTGCTGAAAAGAGGCAGCATGAATGTGTCTGAATCTTTACTCAGAACCCCGAAAAGGCTGTTCTTCAGGCTTGCAGGACAGTAAAAACATTTACTTTTTGTTCTGTTTCCACACTGAAGATGACAAATGTAGGATCCTGATCTCAAGAAAAAATAATCTGCTGAGAGAAAGATCATTGCTAGACTCTATTGCATTTCTGCAGTGAATCTATCGATAACCCTACTAGCTGATAAAATATTGTGAAGCTGGTTAGATTACCTGATATAAACACATACTGTAGATGCACTTATGCTTCCGTGCACTTACATTCACAACAAAACCAGAGTGAGATTCAGCTGCAGCTTTGACAGGAAGGAAGCATTTCATGATGAATGGTACGAAAAACACTCACATGCCTTGAGTCTGTATGTTGATGGAAAAAAAGTTGAGCCATATCAACAAAGGAACAAATGATTTACTCTCTTTCTCTCTCTCTCCAGTCAGTCAAGATCAAATCCCTTTTATAGCCACAATATTTCTTTAATCATTAAACTAATCTTGGACAACATCTTACAACATCAATGAACTGAATTAGTGTTTTGCAGTCAGCGTGTATATCGGTGAGGAATAATCTCTCTGTTGTGTGTGAACTGGAACACAGGAACCTGAGCAACACATATTTCCAAAGAAGATTTGGGTTTTGAAACCACTTTCATCTGCTTTGCAGCCAGTATTGACTTCAGTGCAGCTTGATTTGCTGAAGTTGTTGTATTTCATATTCCTGCAAACTAAGTGGTAGCAACCAAATAGAAATAGAGAAAGCACAACAGCAGCACAGAGTATGTAAGACCATCGATGACAATCGTCTGTGTTTGGACTGTAGTCAGGAACTCTTCTCTCTAAATGGAATAGTATCTTGGATATGCTTAGATATGCTTATGTTACTATTTGGTGAGCATTTGATGGTTTTTAAACTTTAAAACTGCTTCCAGTCTTTGTGCTAAGCCAAGTTAAGTTAAGTATTTGCCTGCTGGCTCTAGCTTCGCAAGTAGCGCAAATATATGAGGGTGGTACCAATCTTCTGATCTAACTCTCAGCAAGAAAACAAATAAGCTTAGTTAGAAAAAATGTCAAGCTATACCCTTAAGGATGTTTTTCTTCTCTTTTCTAACCTTAGAGATGTTCTGTTTTAGTCATGGCTTTAGTCACGAGTCAACCACAATGCTGAGGGATGGAGACTTCTGTGTGTGTTTGTCAATGAGAAAGAGAGAGAGAGAGAGAGAGAGAGAGAGAGAGAGAGAGAGAGAGAGAGAGAGAGAGAGAGAGAGGAGCCCTGGAGGATTGAAGCAGGGAGATGACCATATGCTTTCACAACACACACACACACACACACACACACACACACACACACACACACACACACACACACACACACACACACACACACACACATATAACCCTAAACTCTCCTCTGTGAAACAAAGCAGTGGGAGGGAGAGAGCATGCGGCCACACAGGGAAGGATATTGCGTCTTGTCTTGTGCAAACACACAGGCACACACACACACACACACACAGAAAATACATGTTCCTGTATTTTGACATACACACACTCTCCCACTGTCTTTCATTTTGATTAAACTGCACACATATTTTATCCCTAGTGGGTTTAGTTTTGAGATAGCCTGCTATATCCACAATGTTCTCTATTCACTTTCTCTGAATGAGGGGTGTGGCTGCTGAATGCCTCCCTAGCCACTTGGGATGGTGGTCACGGGACCGAGCTGTGGGCGTGGCCAGGGGGGGGGGAGCAGCAGACTCACCAGCTGGAGCAGTGTGTGATTGAGAGAGGAAGAGAGTGTAGGAGAGAGAAGAGAAGGAGAGGAAAGGTTTGGGTGAGTTGTTGATTTTTGTGTTTGCCGTGTGCTTTTCTGTGTTACAAGAAGAGCCGTGAAGGATGTTGGAGAAAGGAGCTAAAAGGGAAAAAAAAGGGGGGAGGAGAGACTAACAGAAGAGGGGGAGAGGTGATTGGTGCTCCTAGGCTGTTGGTGTCAAAGTTAGTTAGCCAGGTGTCTTGTGTGTGTTGTGTAGAGCATGAAGTTTTGAGGCAAAGAGGTGGAGTGTGTTTTTGGCAGGAGATCTGTAGAAAAACCCTAATTTAGCGTTTTTTGCACTCTATTCATTCCCATTGTTCAGCCATTGGGGAGAGTTTGGGGGGGTCAGCCCTACCACTCCCCCCCCCGATACTCTCTTTTTTCTTTCTCCCTTTCCATTGTGTCTTCAGTTCTGGAGCATGCATGGATAATCAATCTGCCATAATGGGACAGCGTGTTGACCACTCAGGGTAGCCCAGCATTACTCTTTAAGGTCCTGCTCTCTCTAGTCCTGTTTTCCCCCCTCTGTGTCCCATCAGACAGAGTTTCCAGCCTGACTTTGATCCAGTGCAGTGGATTAGCCAGGCACTGATGGAGCCAAGCTGTTTCTACGTCATTTAATTTTGACAATCCCTGGTCTGCTCTCCGGAGAGTTTGTTTCCATGTTCAAGGAGAGTTAAGGAGTCAAACAGGTCATGTTTTCAGTTTCAGTTTTGCTCTTCCACAGGGGATAGTAAGAACTCCTCTCTAACTCTTGTCAGTTGCTTCTGATGGGAAGCAAATTAGGTTGTGTCACATAGCTTTAATTTTGTGCCCTGGAGGCTGGAAAAACCTTTGAAATGTCAAGCTGCATGCCCATGTTTTCAGTGCATCACACTTTTTACCCAGTTTGCAGTACAGTGGCTAAAAAGTTGCTCTGTTGGATGCTGCATCCAGAAAACCCAGTCAAGTTTTAGCTAAAGTAACTACGGTGGCCGACTGGGGCCCTGCAACTTAAGAAAACACATACAAATAGACAAAACACAAGCAAATTAAGAAAACAACTTCATTAATTTGACAACACATGCGCAGCATTCAGCAAACACGCTGCAAATACACACAACACAACCAAATACATAAACGTGCTGCAAATATAGAAACAATGCTAAGTGGAACAGCTTGACTTTTGAATATAAAGCAAGATATACTGATGGCGGATGGGTAAAGTGCAGGATTTTCACCTGGGAGAGCGGAGATTGCGTCCTGTGTTTGTCGTCTAAGAAAGCCTTCCCCTAATATTCTTTTACTAAACCCAATCATTTAATGTTTTCCTAAGCATGTGACGTTTATCAGCCTTCGTGTTTTTTCAAGCTGACAAACACAGCTTGAAAAAACAACAAAAACACGACGGCTGATAAACGTCACATGCTTAGGAAAACATTAAATGGTTGGGTTTAGTAAAAGAATATTAGGGGAAGGCTTTCTTAGAAAAACAAAAACAAAACACAAATGATAAACGCGGGACACAATCTCCGCTCTCCCGGGTGAAAGTCCTGCGCTTTACCCATCTGCCATCGGAATATCTTGCTGTTTGTTCAAAAGTCAAGCTGTTCCACTTAGCGCTCCCCCTACAGGTCTGGAGAACTTCCGTTGTGTAATAACTTCCGTTGTGTTGTGTGTGTATTTGCAGCGCGTTTGCTAAATGCTGCGCATGTGTTGTCAAATTAATGTTGCATTTCTTTTTGCATCGTTTCTATATTTGCAGCGCGTTTATGTATTTGGTTGCGTTGTGTGTGTATTTGCAGCGCGTTTGCTGAATGCTGCGCATGTGTTGTCAAATTAATGAAGCTGTTTTCTTAATTTGCTTGTGTTTTGTCCATTTGTATGTGTTTTCTTAAGTTGCAGGGCGTTTTCCCCTGTCGGCCACCGTAAGTAACATCAGAGATGTTGTAATGCAGATGTCCTTGCTTTGCAACTACCAGCCACATTGTATCTTCATATTTGACCAGAAAAGGGATATGACCTTACACATTGAGACTCCATGAATAAAACACACTTCAAAGCTTCCCTCGAGTCACTGTAACAGCGTCCAACAGGGCATTATTGAATTTTAAGAAATTAATTTGGATTTATTTTCTCACAATAGTCAGCCAGCTGCTGCCTCATATCTGATTTACATGAAGCATTATTATGATATGCTTCACAATAGGCGCCACTCCACTCAGCCATTGTTTGCATGTTGGTAATCAGATTAGTTTGCTGATAATAAAGTAATTCAATCACCACAGATAAACACTTCATTAGGATTGTTTGGGACCAGCGGCATGAACAGAAGTGTTTTCTAGCTGTCATTTAACACTTGCTGTATTATCAGTCCTGTCGTGTCAGATATATCATTTTGAAGAAACTTTGAATGTCAAAAATATATTTTCTGCTGCAGGTGCAGATATTTCTAACTGGATTCTACAAAGGGATATCCACCCCTGTATAGAATCAACCTGTTGTTCCCATCATGTTTTACAGTTCAGTACACTTTTGTCCCATGTTTACCACTCAAGTATTTGCCCTGAAGGCAGCAGAGTTGAGAGGAGAAGAGGCTTGAACATGTTTTACAGTAAACAACCATATTGTTTGTCTGTTCCAACATTACAGTATGTCTCCATAGTCCTCAAGCTAAGTGTATCCATATGTATAAATCTCATGTGGTCTTGTCTTCTTTTCCTGTTCCATCAGCGAGTGAAGAATGTACTTCTTAAGTCACTCTTTTTCTTTTCCCTCATCAGCACGTTGAAGTAGAAAATGATGGAGTCTTTTTGTAAAATCCAGTTAGTCAAAGGAAAAACATTGCTACAAACACATCTGGCACTGTGTGTATCACTCTAACTGCCCACAGTGGGAGGATGTTTTCTGTTCTACTTGTATGTCACAGAAGGGAGGAAGTGAAACATGTCATGTCCTGTTAGAAGTGACGGGTTGTGGGCCTGCCAACACTGGAGAGGTGGAGGGTTGTATACGACAGCCTGTAGTGTTGTCATCTACAGCGCTGTGGCAGTATTATGCCTCAAGCAAGGCATTATGGGTCAACCATCACCGTTTTTTTTTTATTCTGTGATGATAATAGGAATTAACAGAATTTTGTCTGCATTAGAATCAATTTCCAAAACTTGTTAATTTATTAAATGAAAGTTCTTAATTTTTACTACAGATTTAATTGTGCAAATAATGCTTTGGATACAAAGACATTTAAAAATATAGACATCACATGCAGTACCCCTCTAATACAACAGTTTGGTCCAGTCATTGTTGTATCCTCTGTCTCTCTTCACAGTTGGATTCCTACACATGCTTGTAAGGGAAGTGGCAAATGGCCCAATCTAAACCAAAATTGATCGAGACCTAATTTGCGTTACATTTTATGGACAACTTTCTGGTGCGACTCGGAGTAAAAAGACCCTACTTCAAGTGCAAAAGTCAGCTCTGAAGAGCATCCACTGTTGAAATATTTGAATCAGCTGGCCCATTTCCCACTTCATACTTGGTGGTTGTGTGATTTACTGCGCCACGGGCTGTGTTTGTCCTTTACCCTGTACCAGTTCTCCTACTGCAGCTGTAGATGGGTCTGTGGCTGGACCCTCCTAGTTCCCCATCCATGTTTCTGAGAAATGTTTGAGCCTGTGGTCAGTTAGCCTACAATAATGAGAGCTGCCCAGAACAGCTGGCTCTTCCAGTTGAACTCAGCACCACAATGACTCCCCTGCTGTGTTGGGCATAGCTTTCTCATTTTCTCAGTCTCTGCTTACAGCTATCGATCCAAACCATGCTCACTCAAGTTGCGTTTTTTTTAGCCTGTCACTGTTATTGTAGCATTTATCTTACATCTCATCTCTCCCTGGTTATGGCTTTCACCTCAACGACCCTCCCTCTACAACTCTTTCTCTCCATCTCCTCTCACTCTTTAAATCTTGTTGAGGTGTTTTGAGACAGGTCATTATCTACACTACCAGAAGTTTCCGTGTGGAGAGAGCTGGATTTCAATAACGAGCAAACACCATCTGCTTTGCTCCACGTTAGGCCAGGGGTCGCATTCTCAGTGGGCCGACACAAGTACGAGGCTGAAAGATGATGTGGGCCAGTAACATTCTTCAGATCTTTTCTGAAGTGCCGACGTCTGTTTGTGTCGGCTGTAGCTGTCATCGACCTCACCGAACCTCATCACCTTACACGGCGGGGAGTTGTAAAGATGGAAAAAACAAGTCACAACCGCTGGGTTCCTTTGGTTTGAAAGTACAGGATTGAGTAAGAGGGATTTCCTCTTGGTTGTAGATATGTGCGAACCTCCTCTAGCCTCGTAGCTCCCTTCTGTCGAGCCCACTCTGTCACTTACCTACTGTAAACACACCATCATGTTATCTCCCTCAAACAAAGTGCAGTGTGACATTAAACTAGTGTGTACTCCTTTTTAAAAAACATGCATACAGTTGACATTGAAGTCACCATACCTGGCAAAAACTGACAAATCCAGATTTAACAGAGACTTGTGTTTGGCCCAGTATCAGAGCATTACAGGGTGTAGACAAAATTAAATGGACACCTCTTGGAAAGGGACTTTGAAAGGAAAAGGAAAAGTTCAGCTAGCACAGCAGCAAACAGCTTTAAACACTGCCACAATATAGTATCATATCCTTTGTGTCAGTTCCTGTCTGACCTACGTATGCTGTCTGCCATTATTTTGACTGACCAACATGAATCCTTTGACATTCCATCAGATTTTTTGAGCACAGATGATACAAAGTCGCGTCATGTATTTATTTGAGGACATGTATACCAAAGGGCGAGCCATGTCATAATACTGTAGCTGACAAATGCTTCTAATTGGCGTTTAACCCAATATGGGTCCACTGTACCAGTGTTTCTAGTCTGCCAGCTATCATTTTTGGAAGATAAGAAGTCTATTTGTATGGCTGACCTAGGGTGTAATTTCAACTGGGGACAGGGGGGACATGTCTCCCCCACTTTTGAAAATCCTGTTTGTGCCCCCCCCCCCCCCCCCCCCACACACACACACACACACACACAAACTTTCAAATTGGTTAGATTAGATATTAGATATTATTTTATTGATAAGTCTCGGTGATTAACCACTAATTTAAGCAATAAAGAAAGTAAGACATATTATTCTTTTACATAGTTTAGTACTATTCTTTCTGGCATATGTCATGCATATGGTCAAGTTAATCATTTCCTGGATTCTGTATCACCATTGTCCCTATAAATGTATGTAGAAATGCAGGAAATGGGATTCAAATCAAAAACATTTGTCTGGCAGAGGCCCCCCAGACCCCTTGTTTTGTCCCCCCCCCCCCCCTCACACACACACACACACACACACACACACACACACACACACACAAACACACTTCTCAACCCAAAGTTACACCATTGTGGCTAATGACAGATTATTTTCATTAAACTGAAATGAGAGTGTTTAATGTACTCATGTCCTAAGATGAGACAGTGTTTTCTCATTTTAGACTTTGGCTTTAAAAGGTTGTTGTTGTTTTTACCTGATCTTAGAACTACTCCATATTTTTTTGAGATTATATTAATTTGTGTTAAAATGTTAATCCTGTATCAATGTGAAATACTTGTGCTGCCTTCTTCTTTCTGGTTCCTCCATCAATTTCATTCAGACTTCAGCAGGCATAAAACCTAACGATGTCTCCCTCTTTAGAGCGAGCCATCAAAGGGCCGGTGGAAATGTCATCTCCGGTTAAAAAAGAAAAAAAAGAACGCAAGAGAGGAAAACACACTTGCATAGACACACAGAGATGCACTCAGGAAAGGGAAATATGCAACTGAACTGCAACAGGGAAAAGACTAAGGGGTTTTACCTCATTGGAACCATGTTTTTTTTAAATAACAGAGCTTTCAAAAAACAGACAGTGTTTAAGAGCTGTCAGTAACGGTGGGTGAGTAGAAGAACAGACATGTTACCTTCTCTCTCCAAAGCACAACCCCCTAATGAGTGACTGGACAGCCTTTGAACATATGCTTAGACAGACTGAAGGCAGGGAGGGGAGGAAAACCAAGTACCTTGTACGGCAAGCATCACTAGCAAAATGCACTTGTACATTTGGGTTCTGACAAAAGAAAATTCATCTATTGTTCGCTCAAAATTGAAATTATTACAAAATATTTAATGTTGTAGTAAACATCCTCAGTCATGACCCACTTGACTGAAAATAACATTCGGGGAGTCTTGTCCTCAGTACAGGCCAACTTTGTGATTAAGACTTGGACATAATGTGAAGTTTGGTAGTTTTCCTCAAAAAGTTAAAGTTGAAAGAGTGAATTTCTCCATTTCATTACTGATTTGGCATTCTGAATTGTGTCAATACAATTGTAGAGGTCTTATTTCCTTGCGACAGCATCCTGCATGGCGGCAGCAAGATTTTCCATGCAATTCATTGTAGAGGTGGAGCAAAACATTTGAATCCAGACCTGAAAACAAATTATGGTCAACTATAAAATCCTCCCATGTAGACCAGTTCCTTATGTAGAGCCTCAGTCATCAACCACACTCATTTAAACAGTTTGGCTAGTCTGCTCTAATTACATATTCTGCATGCCATAAATCATTTTTCTGATTTCTTTTTGTTTCATTCACCCACAGTTTTCTTTCCCTTTCAGCAGGGTATTTGCCATACTGATATTGGCAGGGCTGGAGTTAAACAGTAACATACAAAAAACTACTTTCTCATATAATTTAAAGCAGGGCTGGAAAAGGGTGAAGTGGCACTTGTGGATTGTAGGAAACTGAATTTCTTTGGTTTTTAAAAGGCTTCTCAAGGAGACAATGAAGGCTTTGTTTCTGGCATTGGCACGTTCAAGTTTCACTCTGTGAACATTAAATGCAGAGTTGGATGTGATGTGCCTGATGGGATTTTAATGAAAGGCTTGAGAGGGGAATGTTGAGTTATGTGTAAGTCTAGAGTGGGAAGGGGATTATCTGTTACACAAAGAAAGAAAATTGTGTCTGATCGAAGGGGAACACTTTGTGTTGGTTTTTCAGGAGGGTTACATTACAGGTCAGTTAAAGGAAGTTGGTTTGATGCTTCAGGATAGTGGTTATTGATATCCGTCAGCTAATACTTACATACTTTTTGAAATATTAACATGAAGTATTACTTTTCTATGAATGCTGAAGCAAGACAATAATGCTGCCTCAAAGCTGTTTTTGTGTTGTCTGGTCTCCACTGAGCTATGCTGGTGTTCAGGATTAACAAAAATAAATTCTGCTCTATTGTGCTATAATGTTTTCTAAGAAATTTGTTCAATGTTCAGTTATCTCACTTTAGACTCACTATTGTCCTGCCTAAAAGAATTCAATGGTTACAACTAAGATATTTATTGTCATAGGCTTTGTGCGGTCTTTCAGAAGCTTATCCACACACACAATAATTACATTCATTACTTATTTTGCCTTACTATGCACTGGTTCTGTACATATTTTTTAAGGAATAAGGATGAAAAATAGCCCTGAAACTAAATGAACGAGTGATGCACTTCCATAAGGTTGGGGGACTTACGAGAGACAGATTTAAAGCCCTAGTGTGTAACATTTGTAGTTACAATAATCTGTATTGTCCTTCACAAACTTGTCCTTTTTTATGAATATTGACCACCACCATCAATTTCAAGTATTCCTATTGGCTTGAAATTTTACATTTGTGCTTGCATGAATTGGGGTAGACGCTCCATAGTCATGCGCCATCTTGAAATACATTAGCCAATAAGGGACATACAGGCTATACTGCTCCACCTTTCGCGTTTTCAACTCACAGCTGCTGCTAATGGGTATCGTTGCTTCCCGGCCCCGGCAAGTTTGAAGAAGGAAACGCGGAGGACCACACATATTCAAAATCCAAATTTCAGGAACAGGAGTCTTCTTCTTCGCCCAGAATAAGAAAACGGATATTATAAGAGCAAGAGACTGGCGTCATCAGCCCACTCGTGGTGTGAAGCGTGCGTCCGCGCCACTCTCTGACATGCACTCAAACTAGACAGCCTTTTGTACACTTTCGCTTTTTGAAGCGTGGCGGCTACCGTAGCTGCAATACGTACTTTCAACTGCATGGCGAGAGAGAGTTGATTGCAATATATGATCTCAACGCTAGATGGGAGTAATTCTTACACACTGGGGCTTTAAAGAATTGTCAAAATTGATGCAGCAGAGGCTGACTACAATTCCCATAATGCAGCTTCATAGCATTTTTCATTATATCCTCTCTACCTGGTAAATGTCCACATCTTTAAAACTCCATGCCCCAAGTTTGTACCGCAGACTTTCTGTTAAAAAATGGATGTCTCCAAGCTCAAGCTGATAACATCATCTGGGTTATTTTCTCAGACCTGACAAAGCTCCCTTCAGAGCCACAGAAAACATCATACATCTTCTTTCACAAACTGAGCAGTACTCCTCGTGACTATTCAAATGTCATTCATGTGTAAAATTGGTGGAGTAGCCCTTTCAGCCACAAACTGGTTTAGTGCAGATGTAAATGCTATGGTCTGGTCTGCTGCAAAGCCCTCAGTTACAAACAGGAAACCACCATAATGCAGTCAAAACACATGACAGTAACCCATTTTTCATGAGTTACTGTATGAGTGAAATAAATGCACTTTTCACCAATAAGACAACACCAATGGTCTTGTCTTTCAGATAGCACTATACACTGCAGAAAACAAATAATCATCAGTGTGTCATCTTTAGAAATGTAGGAATATAGAAATGCCAATAACAAAACTTGAAACAGCCCCCGTTCAACTATAATTGCCCTCAATTAAAGATAAAGGAGTCCTCTCTTTGATGGGATCTATCCATTCATGCAAAGAAAAGCCCTGAACTCTTCTCCATTCATTAAACAAAGCTCTCAAATGAGCCTTCCTAAAATGCTGCTTTTGCATGTCATGAGACAAAAACAAATCTGCGTACAGTGGTTTATCCATTGTAAGCAAGCTTTACACATAGCATCTGTCTGCAGTTTAACAAAGGTGTCTTCATTTGGAGACTTTGTTGATGAAGGGGGAGAGCAGCAGGTGGCCACATATTTGATGTGTTTTCTCATTGAGAGGTCAGTTTAGGTTCATTGATGCAAATGTCTGCACAGGTCCAATTCCCATATTCATTTGAATGAACTGTGCACCCCACAGCCTTTTTTTTTTGCTTCAGTTAAATGAAACAGTGCACTTCGAAGGAATTTTATTCCAGTCGTTCTATTTTGATGCACCCGTTGAGTCTGTCTCGTATGAGAACAGTTTGCATTCAACAGCCGAGGCCACTGAGTCGTCATCTGAGTCATACTGTACGTCTGTAATGAGGTTACTCATCCAGTTCGCCCTGACAAAGGTTATCAACGCTTTCTTTGTGGAACATCATAACGCTCGAATGCAGGTCTGACTCATGAAGAGACACTGTTATGGATTTAAATGGCAGAACTGTCACTCTGATACATAAGGCACATAAATAATGATGTAAAAAGCAGTAAAAGATGATTGCAAATGGCCAACTGATCCTTAGCCCTGAGAATGAAATATTGAGGAAGCAGCGCTGATGAAAATGAAAGCGCTAAGTTGAAGTATACGAAAAAGAGAAGTAGGGCTGGGCAATATATCAATATTATATCGATATTGTGATATAAGACTAGATATCGTCTTATATTTTGGATATCATAATAGCGTGATATAAGTGTTGTCTTTTCCTGGGTTTACAGGCTGCATTACAGTAAAGCAAGGTATATCTAATTTTCTGAATTTACCAGACTGTTCTAGTTGTTCTATTTGCAATATCAACATGGAGGTATTTAGTCAAGAATATCGTGATATCAGATGTTTCTCCATATCGCCCAGCCCTAAAGAGAAGTGAATATCAAAGCGACCGGGTGGTTGTCAGGCTGGTTGAGGTTTTCTCTCTTGGCACTGCCGTTTTGTTCTTCCATTTCCTGTTGCTTGTGTTCATGTGTGTCTCGCATTTGCCAGTTCTTGTTACTACGCTTTGTGTATTTGCCTCTGCTACACTGACTGTTTGTCTATTCTTAGAGAGCAGCCATGAAAGCCAGCAGATGGCCCAGGACTGGCATTGTCATGGTGCCCAGTAGGAGGCAGTTTGGCTGCAGACCTGGAGTATGTAATTAGAGCTAATCTGCATTATGTCATTCAATAGGCTACTGATGCAATCAGGGCTCAATGTAAAAAAGTTCAGTGCAGGGGTTAGCCAAATGACACTATGCAAACATTTGCAAACACAATCTCACAGGCTAAAGATAAACCGATCCAAATATCTAAGGATTATTGTATCACTTTCTAAGACGCTGCATTCCTGTGTCATGTTTCTTGATGACAGCGATGCAGCTCTAAATCATCTTGAGTCCACCGTGATGAGGTATTAACAGGAGGGTTGTGTTGCATCATGGATTGAACTGTACTAAAATAATGTCCTAGCATGAAGGGGAATTGCCTCTTTGGCTGTGGAAGTTATTGTGCAAACCAAAATCTAGACATTTTTTTATTTTTTTTCCCCCCAAGATTTTAGCAATGGATTTGTTGAGTTTAAAAGCCACGTGTGTTATCACAGCACAGTTCATCAGTCAACTGGTAGACTGATACTATAGAGGCTGTTGGAGGTGTGGTACCCTTCCTCATAGCCCACAATTGTATCTTGGAGGAGAAGAAAAGAGTATTGAGTTCAGAGATATTCAGCTGACTCATCAATACTCCCATGGCTTTTGAATGTTAAGGTCTGCAAGTGTGTAAGAGGGTGAGATTGTGCACTAACATCACACGTTAGTGAACATGTGTGATATGTGAACTATGAGCATACACTTAAGATATACCATCAACTTTCAACCTCAGTGTGTAAACGTGTGTTCCTGTTTCCTGTGAGACTGGTCCCAGTTGTGCCCTTAAATTAAAAAAGCCCCCACAGTGCTACAAGGACTGCACAAAGTGGTTATTACAGTAGCAACACTTTTCCCAGGACACAGTCACAGAGAGCCAAAGTAGGTGTTTTTTTTTCTTGTGGAAAGTCTGTACTTCATAGTTGCAGTAAAAGCTGGGAAATTGATACTCTAAGTAAGATTGCATGCCTCTCACACCCTTCCTCTGTCTCCTGCACCTCCATCTTACACTTTTTGTCTTATCTTAAGGCCCATGAAGGCAAAACTGAGCAGGAAAGTTAGATATCAGAAATTGTTTCACTGTTATTTGTGCTGCATTTATATTCTTTTCACCAATGTTGCAAAAACGTGTCAATGTCAGACAGACGTATCAAAAGCACAAAGTACTATGTTCTTCAGCAAAAGGCTTACATATGTTAGTGCCTTGAACTCTCACTTCTCTGTTATTTGAGAAAAATAATCAACCCCAAACAGAGCCTGAACTATTACAGCTACAGTTTACCATGCTTGTGTATAGTCAGGATGGCTCCACTCAGCTTCAGGTATATGTGTCTGTGGTTTGTAGTGTCTGTGACTGCAAACCTCACACAGACAATACCACAAGTTTCTGTCACGGCACAGGAAATGTTGTCTCCTCCTACATTAAGAAGTGTGAGTTTGTGCTGCTTCAAGCACATACCAGCACATTTGGCAGAGTCACAGTGGTGCCTTGGCAAACAGCCTTCGTCTTCTACTTAACAATCGATCCTCCTTAAAGTGAGGTAAGCCATTATTTGTAGTTGCCATTTTATCCCAACAAGGTCTGTTCATTTTTTGTCTTCCTAATTCTTTTAGGATTATGAAATTCACCTCTTACTGACGGATGCTCTGTTTCACTCTGGTTACAACTTCTACACCATTTATTTCTGAAAATTCAGAATTTCTTTTGTGGGCTGTGCTGCTAACATGAGGTAGAAATGTATGCAACATTAAGGAGCAGATGTGTGCCTGTTCCCATATGATTTACTGGTTAGTTTTACAGTTGAGTGTATGCACTGGAGCAAGAAAGGCCACTGGGAATGGAGAACAGTAACTCTTTATTCTTTAACAGTTATGGGATAGTTTATCTTGTTGTTTTATGTGTGCATGCACATCTGCACATCTCCTTGCTCGCACAAGTTGAGTTTTTGGCAGACGGTGTAACCTAAAGATTAGGACCTTTCAGTGTTGTCTTGTACAACGGCGGGTGCTCATAAATGTGAATTTTAAGTCTGGTGTATCCTGTTTCACACAGGAAATGAACTGCTCTGATCAGTATCGTCTATGGTCCTCACACTGAGCTTGGTGTACTCTGTAGTTTATATGATTTCACCTGTATTTGTGTACGGGGTCATGCAGTTGCTTTTTTTGTGATAAAACACATTTTATATTTCTGTAGTAGCTTTTTTTTTTTTTAAAGTTGCTGCATACATTTTTATTACCACTTTGTTCACTTCACTGCTTAAAAAGCATGCTTTATGCTTGCATATTAAATATAAATCAAGACATACATTTACATCTCTTTTTTTATTTGTCTTTCCTCTTTAATCCCTCAGGGTCAGAGGTCAGTCTGAGCCACAGCAACATGTCGGAGTCCACCAAGCCCCACCACCCTAACCCACAAGGTAAGGGGGAGAAGACTCATGGCTGCGACTTCAGCTACGTGGGCATCGATGCCATCCTGGAGCAGATGAGGAGGAAGGCCATGAAGCAGGGCTTCGAGCTCAACATTATGGTTGTGGGTGAGTCTGACATTTACACATTTATTTCAAAACATAACAAAAACAGTCCCAAAGTTTCACTGTACGTCTGTAACTTGAGTCCATACAGATAATATACACTCCAAACACTCATGGTCAGGATTTTTTGCTCACAGGTTCTTGCTCTCTCCAATTTGTGTGTGTGTGGGGGGGGGGGACATTCTTCGTGACTTGTGAAAGTGTTGAGTCCCCTTGACTTTTCTTGCCTTTGTAGTGTTATTTTGTGAAGTTAACCCTAACCTTGTCTCCCACAAATTATGTTCATATGCAGAAAAATAAAATTGCAATTTTCCTTCACTTAATTATGCTTTAGTTTAGAGTAGGTATTGTAGAGGAGAATGAAACTGTTAAAAGTGGAAAACGTGATAATGCTAAATAAAAGCATATCAAAATATATTTTGTTGGTTATAAAGGTTGGTCAGCATAGTGTATGAATACAAGTAAAAGTGTGTGTATGTTCCCATCCAGCTTGACCGTGAGCTTGATTATGCCTTCATGTTAGATTTGGATACAAGTCCTGAAGTCTAAACTGACACAGATGTATCCGAGAAGACTTGAGGCTGTAAATGCTTCCAAATGTTTACAACAGTTTTTGACTCTGTACTGAATTGAGCAAAAAAAGATCAGATGGTAAGCATTTAAAACATTTTCAATTTAGGCACCAGCAACACAAAATACAGAACAAAGCACATAAAACAGGATGTCATACACAGCATGCTTAGTTTTCAAATTCTCTGACCTGGAAAATACCTTCTATTCTTTTTCTTTTGCTACAGTTATCATTCAACTTTTCCCTTTTGTCCTTTAAGCCTTGGTGTTTATGTTTGGATCACATTTCCATGGTGGTAGTTAAATAATCTGATTTCATGCCCTGCAGGACAGTGTTTCGTGCTCACAGCTAGATGGCACAACTCCAAGGAGGACTCATTCATCAAAAGAGACATGTTGATTTATAGATGTAGGGAATGAAGTGAAAGTGCAAGCGTTTTAGTGAGAGAGTGGCAATCGCGACTAAGTGAATGTTCTATCTAAATTATACACGCACTATCTGACTGCACATTTCTACATAACATGTATCCACTTGTATTGCTCCGACACCTTGGGGATAAATCATGTGTTGTGAAATGATTCTCTCACACTATGAATACCCGAGCAGGATACAAAAAAGTTAACAGAACAATGATGAGTTTAAACCTGCGTGTATTGCTTTTTGATTGCCAGAGGGAGCTTTGATATACAATGCTATAACAACGTATCAAGTATATCTGGGTAATGCATTGGCAGATAGTTGCCTAACTCCTTGTTGGAGTCCTATTTCTCACTGTAAGCATGTATTGACTTGCCTTTTGCGCCTGGAAAAAAAAGGCGCAAAAGGCAAGCAATCCCCTTCAGGTAATTAGATGTTTGATGCTCTTCGGACACCAGGATGCATGAGATTGTAGAGGTATGGTGTTCACCCCTTTCACAATGCTACAGTATGCAGTAAGATACCTATTTTTCGCTGTAGGTTTGTTGAGCTTTCTTTACCTGAACTTTGTTAGATTCCTACTTGCCTAATGTAAATGAGTTTTAAGAAGAATGCCAGGACAGAAATAAAAACTAGAGCATCTTCTGTTTTTCTAATGATGTTTCTAACAGAGAAACTTTGGCCAACCGAGTTGTCACTTGGGTGTCGAGTGTTAAAGGTTAGAGAAGCTGTGGTCTTGGCCCTGTCCAGTGTGGTCTCCTATGAGATGCATTTGCCTAATCCCTGCCCTCAGCCAGCTGACCTTTTGATTTCCACCATGCAGAGAGGGCAGCCAGGGTGTGTTTGTGAGAGAGAAAATGTGTGAGTGTGGGTGAATGCATGCAACTGACGAGAGAGAGAGAGAGAGAGAGAGAGAGAGAGAGAGAGAGAGAGAGAGAGAGAGAGAGAGAGAGAGAGAGAGAGAGAGAGAGAGAGAGAGAGAGAGAGAGAGAGAGAGAGACCCTGGGTGTAAATGCTCCACACGCCACTGTGGATGCCCATAGGTGGGCATCCAGAGGGGGACAGAGAGAGAGCAGTATGTGTGTATCCCACAAAACACATTTTGTTCATTTTTTTATATTTCCAAACAAGTACTGAAGTTAAATGAACATTTATATTATCAATGTTTTATATCCATATTTTCCAAGGACCAAATAAACAAGAAATGTCATGTACGTATTAAGTAATATTGTAAAATGAGCGTCCTCAGTTCTCAGTCACACTTTAACTTGTATTTTGAAAGCACAGTTTTCTATAAATGTTGTATTTTAATGGGGTCACACAGTTGTGTGTGTGTGTGTGTGTGTGTTGTGGTCTGTACAATACATCTGTCCTCTTGGCCTCCACAGCTTGCCTGTCTGACCCCGCAGCTGTCCTGCTATGCTCATGGTCTATTGAGACACACACACACACACACACACACACACACACACACACACACACACACACACACACACACACACACACACACACACACACACACTTTACAATCCATACATTAGAGATGATGTCATGTGCATATTCAGTGTCACTGGTTTTGTGGAAAAAAAGCCTTTAAGATATTCTTGTGTTAGAGTTGAATGAGGCTCTTGTCCTTGTGACTGTCAGTTTCTCTAACTGTTGTGTGATTTCCTGATCAGGGCAAAGCGGCCTGGGAAAGTCTACTCTGATGAACACCCTGTTCAAATCCAAAGTGAGCCGTAAGTCGGTGCAGCCGAACCCAGAGGAGAGGATCCCCAAGACCATTGAGATCAAATCCATCAGTCACGGTTGGCCAATGCTCATGTTTTGTAGCCTACAGCCGAAATATTTATAGTATTAATAATGTGTTACCTGCTGCTTTTTCATAATACTGATTTGTTACTTTCTGTGTGTGTGTCCAAAATAACTACTAATTAGATATATTTCCTTTGTCCAGATATTGAGGAGAAAGGAGTGAGGATGAAGCTGACAGTAATTGACACTCCGGGCTTTGGGGATCAGATCAACAATGAAAACTGGTGAGCTCAGCTTACTTTATCTGAAGGCCTCAGCAGCTGTTACCTTTGTCATTTCCATCATTGCATGTGTATGGTTACTCATTCATTCTGACTTGGTTATCAAAGCCAGAGTTCAGTGTTTTATCTAAATAACATTGTAATTTTGTGTTTGTATGTAATACAATTGCATACAACAACATACAATTGTATTACAGTTTTAAAATAAATTGCATATTATATAGCATATAATATATAAGCAATATAAAAGTTAAAGTGCTCATATATGCTCGCCTAGCTGCTAGCGTGGCACGCCCTCATACTCTGCTTCTGACTGGCCAGCCGTGCTTTCCTAGGTGCTACGCATGTGCGACTCCCAACAAAGAAGTAACAGAAGTGAGATGCCTCACTTGGTAGCTAAAACTGAGAGCTCAACACAGGGTGAAAAGAGGAGCTGCAGCAATGTGCAGTATGACAAAAGTATGGTGTTTTTTTGAAAATTAAACCATGTAAACCTATTCTGATACAACCTCTAAATACAATTATGAACCTGAAGATGAGCATAATATGAGCACTTTAAGGTATATACGTTTCCTGCTCCCTCTACCTGGAACAAGTTACAGAAATCCATGAAACTTAATGAGCTGGTCTCATTGGTCACTTTTAAGAGGATGTTTATTGAAGGCAGCCACATCTGGCTGTAGATTTTTTTTTGCCTGATGTGTTTAGGATTGCGGTTGACTTTGAAAAATGTGCTGGTTCAGTTGTTTTATGTTTTTAATGTTTTTGTGTATTTAGTGTTTGTGTGTACGTGTGGTTTTACTGCTGCCTGTGTTGGCCGGTACAAAAAGAGATGTTAAATCTCAATGAGTCTTTTCCTGGTTAAATAAAGGTAAAATAAAAAATAAATTAAAAAATGCTTGTTTTGCAGAACATGACTACAGAACATGGCAACTCACATTCTTTGAGTATAGAGTACAATGTTTCAGAACATAACTCTGCATAAAACCACACTATTCATCACTATAACTCTTCAGTTACAGCTGTAGCTTCAATAACTGTAAGCAAGAGGTTTTGACTGTGAGCTGATACAAAGTTAGCTTCTCATTCCTGTTTTCTTTGTCAGCTGGCAGCCCATTATGAAGTTCATTAATGACCAGTATGAAGCCTACCTGCAGGAGGAAATCAACATCAACAGGAAGAAGAGGATCCCAGACTCCAGGGTGCACTGCTGCATATACTTCATACCTCCCACAGGCCACTGGTAAGATCACATATAAAAGAGACATGCACTCTTGTAACTAAGTGCCCCACTTTTTGCTCTTCATTCCACCAGTTTCTCCCACAGCTGCAGAGTCTAATCAGGCCTTTTGGGAATCTCCCCCTAACCCATTGTCTGTCCACAGCTCTTTAACCACATCCTTCTGCAGCTTTCTTCTTTTTCTTCTTCATCATGTCTCTCTTATGTGACCACATGTGGAACTCATTCCCTCCTCAGAGACACGGAATATCACTTGAAGAGTCAGATTTCACAATGAAACACAATGACTTCAGTTCTCATAGCTTACAGAGGTAGACAGAGAAACAATTAGAAAGTGCCTTATGAGTGGGATAAATTGTAGTGGTTGAGGCAATATAAAATATGCTAACCTTTTTACCTGAATGAATATATATATATATATATATATATATATATATATATATATATATATATATATATATATATATATATATATATATATATATATTAGTGGTGGGCCGCTATCGGCGTTAACGTGCTGCGTTAACGTGAGACTTATTGGGCGATAAAAAAAATATCGCCGTTAATCTATTCTTAAAGTTGGGTTGGGAGCTGGGTATAGGATACTACGCAAGCTATGATGACTTTCACCTTAATATTTTAGCACGGATGTATACAGCCTACTGACTGTAAAACAGTTCATCACAACCTCTTATGTAGGCCTACAGTTCATAATTAATGTTTAACTGAATAAACAGTTAGTAACAGTGTTTCCCACACATAGACTAATGTGCCGCGGTGCGCCTCACAATCAACACCGCCCGCCGCACTTGCATTTATTCATTTTTTTAAACGCTATTTAAAACATGCAGCGTATTCATTCAGCAGCATATTTCCTTCCCTGCTTTCCTCCGTCTCTCTGTCACTTGCGTCTGCCAGTGTGTTAATGTTAGAGTCCCGACCCGACTCTTAGCAAACCAGCAATTTTGCCCGCTTTAGAAAGTTAACTGGTCGTAGTTAGTTTGTGATGCATTCAGTGCATTTTGGAAACAGGAGATGAGCCCCTGGTCTAATGCGCCACCTGGCTTGAGAAACCTGTTCTCCAAGACTTACTTTTAGTCATTATTTGGGTAGCACACATATTCTGAATGCCTTCGGCAGAATTCAAATGAGCCATTTTAATCTAGATTAATCTAGATTAATTCCAAGATTACAGTGAGATTAATCTAGATTAAAAAATTTATCTATGCCCACCACTAAAATATATATATATATATATATATATATATATATATATATATATATATATATATATATATATATATATATATATAGGGTTACTGATTAATGCATTTACCACTACAATGTATGAAACTGTGTGGCCTTAACATGTTTCAACGTTCTGCCAACCTCCTAATCTATTGAATCACTACGCCTGAAAGTGTTTTTCCACTGAATTTAATTTAAAAAAAGCGCTGTCAGGATTTGATTATTCATTCCAATGCTTTGATCATTTATCTGGAAAATGTTGTTAAAACAGAGCGATGGGACACCAAGTGGTTTACAGATCCATTCCTGGTGGAGTCCGACATGTGGTCAGAGACGAGCACATATCGATGAGCCTGTGAGGAATCTTATAGAGGATAGAGGAATCTTGAAAGGAGTATTGTATTGTACACTTGCAAATAAAGGCACTCAAAACACCCATGCACACGGTCATTCACTAACCATCTGAGTGCATATTTCTGTTACGGCTCCATCCGCTGCTTCTTCATATTTCGGCGCACCAGTAACTCAACAGTTGTCCACTTAAACTTTCTCTCTGCGAGTGGGGGATGACATTTGTGTGTCTGTGCGTCCTGCTGTTTGACAGGCCCCCTCATCATCTGCCTATGTCGCCACAGCTGCAGTTTCAGAGAATGCATGTGTTTTTGTTCATGTAAAGCAGAGAGTGTAGTGGACTCAAGTGGGCAGTAGGCATGCTAACACTTGTGTGGATGCTCCGAATGTGTTTGTATGTCACACAACTTACAGTTGCTTAGTTCAGCCAGTTCAACAACACCCCAAACCGTTCAATTCTCTCTCTTTTATTGTGAATCTGTATTGCTTCCTTCTCTCAGCTCCTAATGTCCTCAAATGTTTCTAAGCAGGCTATATTTAAAGTGTCACTACCCACACACACATACATGCACACATGAAAACCAACTCATTTTGAAAACAAAGATGCAAAACATCTTTCAGGAAGTGGTGTCTTCCTTAGAGCCAACCAGAGAGTTGTAGGCAGCAGAACAAAGGACACATCTGTTGGGGCTACTGTTGTGACTTGGCATAGAGATATGTTAAAAGACGCATTTGTGTGTATGTATGTGTGCATATGTTTAGATATGGAGACTTAGAAGAGGGAACACACATCACATTTTTGCAATTACATTTTATATACACCCAAACATTATCTTGGATCTTAAATAAACAACATTATTATGTTGAGACAAACTTTTGTTATCCTCCCACAGGAAAAAAATGGTGAAAAACATCTAAGAACTCAACAAAATGTTCTGTCATTGTTCTCCTTTTGCTTATTTTCCCTTTCTCATTTCACACAGTAACGCCAGTTGAAGTTTTAAATCAGGGTCTGCAAACAATTACACAGACACGGCTCCTCTGCCATGTTACCGCAGTCCAAGAATGACAGGCAGGAAAACGATGACAGAACTTCCCTTGTAGCTCTCATAGTCCTCTATCATTAGAGATATGCTGTTTTCTTTTCCGATTGTCTTTTTGTCTGAAGCATTTTAAACAGCAGTTTGTATTTATCAAGGCTCTAATGTAATTTGCGTGTCAGCAATTTGCATTTAAGTTGCTTCTGTGGTTTCAGATAGATGAACGATGCTCAGTGAAGCACAACACACTCATGGCATCGGCAGCCATTTCCGATAATGGAAGAGTGAGCCACACTGTTTTGCCCTCTGGGCGGTCTTGTTGTTACCTCATTTAACATGTCTTCCTGAAAAAAAGAAGGCGCGCTTTGGCTCTCATTAACTCAGAAGAAGGAAGGAACGGAGAGCTATCTGCGCTGTGGTTGTCTGGTCTCTCTACTTCCCTTTTGACAGCAGAGCTCATCGTTCTCAGTGTACATGACTGCTATTTTATTTCCAACCACATACAAAGGATAATTTTTGCATTCAGGCAGGCATTTAGGTGGAAATCTATGCATGCATACATATTTTGTTGTTGACATTTATTGTCCATATGTTCATATGCAAAGATACATGTGTACACATGAAATTGTGCATGTATGCTCAGTCATGCATATGACACAACTCACATGCCAATTTGTACGTTCCTGCATCTGTACATATAGACAGATTATGTATGAGGTTACGCAAATATTCACACTTAGAGACATCCACCTCTTGTCTTTTTTTCCTTTTGATTTCTTGCAATCCTACCTCTCTGCATGCTGACACATGCCAGTTGTCCCATAAGGATGTAAAATGCATGAAGACGTAGTAATGGCTAGTTGAATGCACTGCTTACTGCGTCTTTTCTCTTTACCTTTGTGCAGCTGTTTCTCCTTTCCTGTCTCGCTCCATGTAGCACATGCCCCCTGTTTTATCCTATGTTTATGATGCCGTGCTTGTCAGTCACTGTGGAGAGTCAGCCAGGCCTTTCCTCCAGCTGCCCCTGGGTCTTTGAACCAGGCTGGCCTGGCTTGGCTGGGGCTAATTGGAGGGCAGAGCAGACAGCATGAGGGGAGTCTGTCTGGAGGAGCAACTGGAGGCAACACTGAGGCAGAGAGAAAAAGGAAACCTACAGGGAATAGAACAGCAGTGTAAGAATGTGTAGAGTGATGTAAGGACAGGGGTATTCAGTTCTTCACCAGGCACAACTATAAGGCTTCTATGGTAGACAAATGAAAACCAATGTGGAGAATATAGTTTTGTCCAAATTTGCTTTGAATTGAGTGAAAGCAGAATAATAGAGACACATGGGAGATGGCAAAGAAAGAGCTGCATTACACTGACTGTTTTATGCATTAACCCTCAAAATGAATGTGCAAGCTCTTTCCTATTTTACTGAAATCACACCTCGGAGAGTGTAACAGGAATAATGAGTATAGAAAAGAAACAGCAGCATAGGTTAATGCAGTATGAGTGTCCACATGAGAAACCTGGGTGAACTGAATATATTGGAACAGACAATGATTGCCCTCTAGTGGTTACTGTGTTTCATTATTCATTTTTAGGTATCCACATGCCTTAACTTCCTGTAGTAGATTTGTTTTTGTGCCACAGGTGGAAAAAAATGCACAAATCTGCAGTGTTGTTTCTCCTTTTTTTGTTTCAGACCAGGATGCCTTAATTTGGAGTTTCCAAATAACAAACACACATACAGTAGTTACAGATATTTATGCATAAAATGAAGTTGTTCTGTCATCTCTATCTTCCTCCAGTCTGAGGCCTCTGGATGTGGAGTTCATGAGGCGTCTCAGTAAAGTGGTCAACATCGTCCCCGTCATTGCCAAGGCCGACACACTCACCCTGGAGGAGAGGGACTACTTTAAACAGGCGGTGAGAGGAGTGTGTGTTTGGATGAGAGAGGTGCTTTGACAAGTGTCTGAAAATATTTTTGTGTCTGTGTGAGGCTGGTTTTCACATGTGACTTTGGTTAATCTGATCCACCCATCACACCTGCAATAACCTGTAGCAGGTATTTAAGCTTAAAATAAATTGATGAGTAAACAGTCAGCGGATTCCCCTCACAAACACGTGTATGCATATCCACAACCACAGGTTGGTAACCTATGAAGAGCTGCCAGGCACCACAAACAAAAGCCATCTGGGCAAACCCACATTGTACCTATCCTGGGGAATACTGTATCATCTCTATAACTGTAACACTTTGAAAGTCATGCTCAGTCCAGACGGAAACATTTAAGAACTCTTTATTTGAAGCATTTATTTACTGAGCGGCGTTCCACAACTCTTAAGTCTGGCTCTTTTTTAGATGGGGGACCTCTGCCCAGTTGCCAAGTGAGCAGGCAGGCCCTTCATTACCAGTGAATTACTGGGTGATCGTACAAGTCAGCAAGTTCAGAGAGGTCACCACTGTGTGGTACATAATGAAAAGAACATGACCTCTCTTTAACATGACCAGAATTAAAGGAACTAGAAAGTAGCATTTCGGTGAACAATGCATATTCATCAGTTTCTACAAGTAATCCAATTTAATTTCCCTGTTTTTGATACTTTATGTGGTAGTCAAAGCTCTTTACAGTTTGCTCATCTTTAAGTGCTGCTCATGTTTCTAGCCATGCTAGCAGTCTTTCAGCAACTATTGCATGGTTAAGCACAAACATTTCTACAGACAGTCATAGTTCCCAGGCAATATCTCCTAATGAGTTTTGTGATCCCTAGATTTTCCGCTAGCACCACCATGAGGTTCACATTTTAGTTTTTTAGTGAAATGTCTCAACAGCTGTTAGATGAGTTGCTGTAAGATTTGGTATCCATGGTGGGCAGAGAACGAATCCTAATGACTCTGGTGATCCCTCGACTTTGGTTTATGATTTAATACTATCAGCATTAGCTGTATTTTGTGATTAGTGCTAATTAGCAAATGTTAGCATGCAAACACAATAAACTAAGATGGTGAACACAATAAACATTGTACCTGCTTAACTGTTTACATTGTCATTGCAAGCATGTTAGCATCAGAATCAGCTTTAATGGCCACAGGGAATTGGGAATTTGACTCCGGCTTGACTCTAGCATGCTGACGTTAGCATTTAGCTCAAAGCATTTCTGTGCCTAAGTACAGCCTCACAGAGCAACTACCATGGCTGTAGACTCTTAGTTTGGTATCAGTATGTCCTTAACTGTACACTTTTAAATCACAAGAGCTGGTACAAAACGACATGGTCAGCAAATATACAGACTAAATATTGGGAAGATATCAAAGGTTTAATTTAACATGCAGATTTTAAGCAGTAGTTGTTCCTCTCAGGGGTTATTTTGCTTTTACTTGATATGTTACAGTAGTCTCATTCATGGAAAACTAACACTCAATGAGACTCCTTAGACAGATAATCCTCCACTGTAACGTCATAGCCGTCAGCCTCCTTATCACGGCTTCCCCTGCAACAACAGATTCTCGCTCTACCTGGCTTGAGTCTTTAACGGTCTCCGCTGCATCTCTTCCTCAGTGTGTTTCTGTTGAATAATTCTCAACCCACAGGAGGCAGACAGCCACCTGCCTTCCTCCATCATTTCCTTTATCTTTCCAGCTCTCCTTCCAAGACTACAGACTTCCCTAAAAGCTTTATTCATTTTAGAGATGCACGATGGGAGTCTTGGCTACCATTTTCCCCATGATACCTGTAACACCGTCCATTAAGAACAAAGCAGGGATTGGCCCTGCAGAGAATGGAAGCCGCAGGGCTTGTAGCTGGATTGTTTTGGTTGGCCGCACATGCTCTGTATGACCCTGAAGATTATTGACTAAAAGCCTCTCGTGACAATTGTTGTTTTTACTTTCCCTGCAGCAACTTACAAACTGAATAAGAGGGTTTTTTCTATTAAATGTTCAGCCTCTGTGTCCAGCTTTGAGCGTCTATTTGCATTCCTCTAATTGAGAGTTGATGTGTCTTTTATTGTAAAATTTTACTTGGTTTGCATCCTATAACCTGAGAAAGCTTCCAAGCATAAATAATGAAATGTTTGATCAAGGACCAAGTGGAAATTGTCATTCCTTAAAAGGACATTTTCTCATTATAAAGACATATAGAATAGGGAAGGCCATTTTATAAGTCATACCTCTGTCTGGATTTTTTCCTAAGAGCGGTTAACCTCAATGTTAACTCCTCTGTGTCAAGGAATAAGGAACCATTTAATGTCAACACCAGCCAGCATAACATAACCAAGTGTTTATTTATGTCCTCGAGTGGGTCAGAGCAGCTTTAATTCAAGTCTCCGAAACCAGACTTAAATACCTGTATGTAAACAGGATTCAGTCCAAGCATCAAGTGGTTTTTGCATGTTATGGTCACTGATTGACTTGGATGTTGGTGAGATGATGGATGAAGGGTTTGAACCTAATTGATTGATTTTGTTTGCCAATCTGACTTCCCTTTTTTTCTGTGTCTGTTTCAGCTCATGTTACAGAAACCTTTTGTGTAATGATGTAATGATTTAGCAATTGTGAATTTATAAAAAGAAGAAGACTGCTTTAGAGTAGTAAAATATCCACTATTTAACTGAATTAGTTAGTCAAATATATATGATAAGTTGTGTGCTGTTACTGTGTATTTTGCCAATTTGAGGTAATGTTTCCGTGTGTCATTGTGCTTGGCTTTGTGCAGATCAGGGAAGAGCTGCGAGCCAATGGAATCGATGTTTACCCTCAGAAAGAGTTTGACGAGGATGCAGACGACAGGATGATCAATGACAAAATCAGGGTACGTTCACAGGCTCAGTCAGTTCAATAGACGGTATCTAGCATTTGACATAGCAATTACAAATGTGTATTTTCAAACTAATAAGGTTAAATTCAAGCCTTTGTCAAATGTAATTTGTCTCCTATTCTTTTTTGTGTTTTTTTTGGAAATATCAGTCATGATTGTCACACAAAAAAAGTAAATTGCAGCATCTTGTTCTAGCAAACGTGAACAACCAAAAGCATGACCTGAAAACAAATCAGCGGTAGCGCTTCAATGACTGTGTGTGTGTGTGTGTGTGTGTGTGTGTGTGTGTGTGTGTGTGTGTGTGTGTGTGTGTGTGTGTGTGTGTGTGTGTGTGTGTGTGTGTGTGTGTGTGTGTGTGTGTGTGCACTCAACAGGAGATGATCCCTTTTGCTGTTGTGGGCAGTGACCAGGAGTACCAGGTGAACGGAAAGAAGATTCTGGGAAGGAAAACAAAATGGGGCACCATAGAGGGTAATACATGTGGATCTTAAGATACACAGACACACACACACACACTTGCACAGCCGGTTACTTGTCCTGCCAAACAGACAATAGAAAATGATTTATCAGGCAGAATAATATAGTATATGTTTCCCGACGGTCTAAACACATAAAAGCATCCATTTGCACAAATCCATTGAGGTTTATTAATAATTCTTAACTTTCTATATTACAGATTGGCATAATAATATTATAATGTCCATCTAGACGGGGGAATTTGTTCAAACACTAAAAGTTCTCATTTACCACACTCACAACTGGGTCACACCTGTTAGTTGACAGGCCATCTAATTTAATCAGTCTGATAAATAATAAAATCACATGCAGGCTACCCAGTAAGTTGATGTCATTTATGCAACGTACCAGCAACAACACGGTGAAACAGCTTTGCATGAAGACAACAGATTCGCAATCTATTTTCAACATGTGGAAATTACGAACTGCTGATTTAAAATCTGGCCATCTGTTCTTTGACTACCAGGCATTTGTTTACATACATATATCTGAGTCTGTAACTAAGGACATGTATGAGACAAGGGGAAGAGATTTACAAGGACTTTCTGTGTCCTATGGGATAACACAGAAACACTGCCTCACACACACTTGTACGCAGCAACTGTGATACAGTTTACATTTGTTGGCCTGTACTGCATGCTCACACTGCCAAGGAGGTTCTTAGCAAGTGAATGTCCTCACCTCACCGGGGGGGGGGGTGTGTGTTTTATGATTGAAGGACTATAAGACAGCTGAAGGGGGCCTGGACAAGGGACTATCAATAAAAAGAAACCATTTTTTATATCTTGTACATTATTCCGACTGCAGAATCTAACAAAGCTGCTTGTCTAGGTCATCTGTGATTCAGGGTGGTTGGGAACCACCTACTGGTTCACTGGGAATGTGACCTTTAAAGACTTATGAGAAATAACATATAGCTACGTAAAGTCTGCTCAGAGACTGTTCAGCTCTTAAAGTGTGGTTGAAAGTAACTAAGTACATTTGTACTTGTATGTTCTGCTACTTTATACTTCCACTCCACTACATTTCAGAGGTAAATATTGTACTTTTTACTCCACTACATTTATCTGACAGCTGTAGTTAATAATTACTTTTCAAATTTAAGATTGTTGGCAGTTCCACCGAAGAGAGATGTCCCCTCTAAATCGCTCAGATGGTTTTATTTAATACAATATTTAGAAATAAAATGCAGTGTGGCTGGTTAGCTCAGTTGGTAGAGCATGCACACACATACTGAGGTTGATTCCTCAACGCAGAAGGTCCAGGGTTCGAGTCTGACCTGTGACGCTTTCCTGCATGTCTTCCCTCTCTCTCTCCTTTCACGTCTGAGCTGTCCTATCATTATAGGCGGAAATGCCCATACAGATAATCTTTAAAAAGAAATAAAATGCAGATAGATAGTTTTTTTTTTTTAATGACTACAAATTAGTTTAGCAGAAATGTACATGTGTATTAAGGATTACATTGGTCCCACGTGAACCTCAGAAATGCATTTCGTTCAAGCTGGAACAAGGCTGTTATACTCCCTCAAAAGATGACATTTCCGAGGTAGTACCATGGAGCCTTTTAGTGTTAAGAATTTGAAGGTGACTACTTCTCTCTCAGCAGGCATTATGGAATTAACTTCACAGAACGGCAGGGGCGAGAGAGGTGAAGTACATGGATTGTGGGACAAATGCCGTCTTGTCCGGCTGAAAGAACAATGGCTCCTTTCTAGTACAGCCAGGTGGTGGGAGAGAGGGAACACGGAAAAGGAGGAGAGGGGAAGCTGCTGGTCTGTTGGACTTGTCGGCACCGACTTAATTTAGGCCTCAGAGGAGAAGTCTCTATATATCCCAAATGGAAAAGAAACTGTTTATTTTCAAGGATTGGAAAATCGATTAGAGATGGAGGGAGGAAAAGTAGTAGACATGCATTTAAATGTATATAGTGTACTGTATGTATTGTAGGTACGAGTAGAGAGTGGAGATACCAGCAATGCTGCTCGTTTCAAGTTAGCAGCGTCTTCCTTCGACGCCACTAATCAGCACTCACAGACCCGGCAGTTATTCCGCTCCCCTCCTTTCAAAGACAGTTTAATTTCCTGCCCATGGATTTCAAAGCTTTACATAAATAGCACCCTCATTTTTTCATTTACACACTTGACATAATCTATAATTCAAACATGGAGGCACCAGCGGCTTGTCACAGGGAGGATGTTAAAACGTCTCACTTAAAGTTTTCCAATATAGAGGAGAGCTGAGATGTATTAAATTACTCCAAAGTGGAGGAGTGTGTTATCTTGGCTTAAGAAAATTGCTGGAGATGTCATGTTAAAGGATGCCCTTCAGTTGACTTGTGAGCAACACTGCCATTTTGTGGTGCTTTGAGGAACGGCAAGTAATCTGGAACAGAAGGGATAATATTTAGTTCTCATTTCATTTGTTGGACATCTTTTGTGTGTGTGTGTGTGTGTGTGTGTGTGTGTGTGTGTGTGTGTGTGTGTGTGTGTGTGTGTGTGTGTGTGTGTGTGTGTGTGTGTGTGTGTGTGTGTGTGTGTGTGTGTGTGTGTGTGTGTGTAAAGTAATGTATCTGCTGCATAAAAACAGTCTGATGTGAGTCTCTCTCAAGTTATGTAATTCAACTAATATGTCCTATTTTTTTCTCTCTGCAGTTGAGAATATTGCACACTGTGAGTTTGCTTACCTGCGGGACCTCCTCATCAGGTGAACTTGCATTTATTGATTATAGAAGATGCTATGGACCAAGCCTTCTGCTAGATTAGAAGCAACTCACTTTAGTTCTTGAAATGAATTGGAAACAGCACAGAGACTCTATGAAGCTTCACTTACCTACTAAAATCAATACTAATGAAATTCTTTTAGATGGGTTGAGTGCTTCCCTAGACAGTGTTACAGCAGGCATTTCTACAAAGGCTCTCTATTACATGTTAGCATTTGAGTTGCTTTTTATTACAGGAGTCTAATCTATGCCTGTCTTTAGGCAAAAACAATGGTTCTCCAAACCTTTTCAACTAAAAATGACTAGGTATTGGTAACACACTGTCAAAACAAATATTGAGTTTATCTGTAAATTAACATAAGAAATATTACATTTAAGAGTATAGGTATTTTTTTAGTCTTTTTAATAGAATCTCAGCGTATGATAACTTTCCCTTGTAGATGAAGTTGTCCGGTGTGGGACAGCTAGCGCCCCCTATTCACAAAAACAATTAATGCAGCGCTCTCTTGGCCTGTGCCATGACACCCACTTTGGGAGTCAAAGACTTATAAAGTAACACAAGAAAACATATTTTGCTTGTTGTAGGCGTTTTGCTGTTATACGCTACAGTCAATACTTACTGGTGTTGTAATACTGTTTTCTGTCTTTCAGGACACACATGCAGAACATAAAGGACATCACAGGCAGCATCCACTATGAGACATATCGTGTCCGGCGGTTAAATGAGTCCAACGGCCATTTCAGCTCACACCCATCTGACAATCCTGCTGATCAGCCAAAGGCCAACGGTCAGCCTGACGGGCAGCCCAGCGCCCTGCAGGCCAACGGAGTGGCTGCTCAGCATGTAGCTCTCTCCCACGAGATGTAGAGCCAATATATGACATCAGGACACAGCCAGGCACAAAACATACATGCATTCTGTATACACAAAACAAGCCCACATGCACACAAACACACACTCATGCTGTGAAGCCCTTTTCTGGAAGGACCTTTTTCTGCCCGAAAAAGCAACCTAACCACAGGAAGTTCCAAGACACATGATTCAGAGTAAATCCCAACATTTTCCTTTTAGTGAGCAAAATCATGTTTTACCTGTAGATCCACACACTGTACAGAACTCCCCTTGTTTTGTTCTCCACATCTTCCTGACTACACTGTACTTACTATAAACCAAAAAAGTTATCAGGTAATGGATAAACAAGAGTAAATCTATACATATCTCATTACTGAGCTCTGGCTGCTTGGTTTATTTTTAGAGCACTCTAAAGGACTGCAGTAGAGTGCAGTATCCATGGAAGTAAGATGTAAGGAAACCATCATTGGTGGGTATTTTGATCAGAATGAGGTAGTATGATGGAAAAAAAGAGTGCCAAGAAGAGAAAACAAAGCCTGTTGTGGACAGAATACCTTTGCAGGATCTTGGGGTGACAGGAGGTTTAACCATGCAGGGCTGCCCAGATGAGGAGAAATGGCAAACAGTAATTCAAAATGAAATACAGCATATCAGATGAAATTAGCTCTTAACTAGGATTAACTGTTAGTACCACTGGCCTGGTCTGCTTTGTGTTGTGGTGTATAGTTTTGTATAGATACTAGGGTTAAGTAGGGATACTTAGATTAGGTTTATAGTGTCATGGAGAAAGCAAAGATATTGTTGACACCTCCGCACTGCACAATAATAATAATAAAAAATATAAGCAGTGGCAGTGTGGAGCAGCTTTCGGAGAAATTAGTCCTATTGTCATTTTTCCGTTGTGTTATGTTTTAAAACCCCTTTTTGCCAAACCATCCTGTCTCTTTCTATATAATGCCAATGCTGTGTAATACAGTCATACCTTGCATTTTTATATTACTCATTCACTATTGTATTTTTTATTGCAGTTCATGTTCTAATATTATTATATACAATGGGAGTTGTAAAGTCTGTACAACTGTTGTCCCATGCAGCCGTTTTGTCCATTTTGTTTTTCTGACTGTAAACCAAATAAAAGTAATGTTTTGGTGTGTTCTAAAGAGAAGCACATGCAGTATATAGAATTGATTTATGAAAAGGTATTTATGTGCATGTTAAGTGTAATCCGTTTAATTCAACTTTCATTCCAGCTGTTGGCTTCCAGAGGTGTGTTGCAGATCTCTAACAGTGATGGATCTTTTATCTTTACTAAGTGTTTATTTCTTGTGGCCTGTATTCACACAGTATGTTGTACCCTGTTGGCTAAGCTGCACTATAACTTGCACCAAAGTGCAAAAGTTGTCAATATTTTTACATTGAATATTCACAATTACAACTGATCCTGCCAATAGATAATGGTTAGAACAGTGACATTCACAAGATTAAAGCAGATTTTGTCAGATGTGGTGTTTTTCTACCACTGAAAGGAAGAATTTGTGCAAAATCCTTAAATAACACCAATACAATTACAGAGAGAAAGTTTTTGTTAATATTTGTGTTAAATGTGTGCATTGATACAAACTCAAGGGATACTTTATAGAGGCTACATCTAAATTTGCAACATATTTTCCTAACAAAAAGTGTATTTTCTGCCTCTTCCAAGTCAAACCAAAAACATGTTCCATACATGTTCCATACATACCTATAGAAGAGATAATACATTCAAAAACCAAGAGAACTATTGTCTTTAATCAGATAAAGTTATTGGGTTTGCTTACTGTTGTATAGTTCTAGTTCTGTAATTTGTTATGGTATCATCAGATTATCTTTGATATGCTATTTCAAAGAATAAAGATTGATATTTTTATTGTTTAAAGTTGATTGTCTTGATTGTCAAAAATATAGAAATTTAATTCAGTGAAGAGGGGCAACATAGAGCTGATGCTTCTCTATGCCGATAATTCCCAAAGGTTTAATCAATATGAACAATCCTCACAATGTTAAACCCATGAACACGTCAATATTCATCAGTTGGTTGGTTTACAATTGCAACAAATTAGTTCAGAATGTTTTCAGTGTATCCTGTTTTCAAATATAATCTTTTGGAATTCACCTCAGATTTAATTGATGGAGCCAAATCTTTGTCATCAACATTTAACCATTTAAAACTAATTTATACACTTTAAACGTTTACAGAGGTATCATCCTCTAATTTAGGAATAAGCCACGGACCACATTGCGTACTGCAGTAAATTAAGAACATCTCATATGACTCAATGTCTTTTAGTTATTCTAAAATCAATTAGCTACATTACTTGCTTTTCACTTTCAAAAGACAACACAACTAATGCCATTGTGTGGGCGAAAAAATAAAGTTCAAATGTTGGAAATGTTCCCTTAATAAATGAACAATAATTGGCAGATGGTATAGCTGCTGAACAGTATCAGAACATTGAAAAGACATTCAATCTTTTTTTCTTTGATTGATATAAAATATTATAGTATATGCTATAGGCTAGTAAATTGCAAGACTTTGGCCAACTGTGTCAACAAGATGTTTGAATGTGAACTTAGATGAGAACATTATTTTTGATGTAATGACAGCAGCTCACTTCTCTTGAGCTCAGTTCCTAATAGTTTTCATTCATATAAAAACATGCAGCACACACTACACAATACAAGCCCGACTGAGAGGAAATGTGAATTTGCAGCTTTGCAGTGGCATCACACGCCACACTTACACAGCACAGTTTCAACGGGGCTTCTCATTTACACCTCCTGTCGCACTCTTTCTCAAACACACTGCTGAACGTGATGTGTTGACAGTGTTGTTTGTTGAAGGTCATTGTCACCCTTTTCACACGTTGAAGCTCCTGCTGTGGCTTTCCCAGCCATCTCTGTGTTCAATTCACTCCTGTGTGCTGCTGAGGACGACACCGCCAGTCTGACAAATGACAAAGTGAAGGGCAGAGACAATACAAGTTCCAGCTAAATCAGTATATATTGAACACTCACCTAACGTTGACACTTCTATCTAAGCTGTTTCCCAGGCACCCATCCTGAAGCATGAAGGTGAGTGATAATGACAACTGTGACACTGCTATGACAGGCCCACTGGCTGGCACAGGTACTAAACCAATTTGGTGATGCATATGAACTCTTAATACATCGATGATATGAACGGACACCTGTACTTTCTCATTGGTACAGCATGTTTCCAACTCATTCAATGACTTTGTCCATGTAATTGTGTCAGTAAATTAAGACAGTAAAATGTGCTACAAAGATTTAAACCTAAACAATTCAGTAGGCTATTAGTAACTGTAAGAGTAACCATCTTCACAGCATTTTTCACTGCATGACACCAGGACAGATTTGTTCAGAAACCAGACGGATTACCTTATGGCACAGAGAGAGACTCTCTGAGCCAAACTGAGCTTTCAAAACTTCCTCTTTAAGTGGCAGCTAGTGGTAAAACTGAAATAACAGTGTGTGTGTGTGTGTGTGTGTGTGTGTGTGTGTGTGTGTGTGTGTGTAAATACATTTGTAAATTTTTCAGAAAAGACAAATAAAAAGTATTTAATCAAAGACGCAAAGATTATGTTTTGACTTATGGGAAATGTGATCTAAATTTTTACTAACAATATGATAAACAATAAACTTGTCTATGCTCTCATTTGGTTTATAGATGTAAAAGATAACTTAGCAACCCTGACTGACTTCCTGGAAGTCTTTACTTGATTCAGCTAATACATTTCATAACATGGCCTTAATCATTTTTTTTGAGGGCCTAAAATCCCAATCTACAGTATATACACTTAGTTGCCAGTTTATTAGGTACACATAGCTAAAACTAATATAATACATACAGTATAATACAACAGAAAAACCTACAAAAAAATCGATTTATTTTCTGAGAACTTTATTTTGAAAATGTTCTGTTGTAGGTACAGCATCCTTTAGAGTCCGGCCTTGTTGGATAATTGATGGTTATTAGGTGTTCAAATAGGCTGTGCTTCTGCTTGTTCTGTAAAAATCCTGATGAAGTCCCTCAGTGCTGAAATGTGTTGGTTCAATCGGGTAAGTCAGTTTGGTCACGCTCTCTTTTCAGTTGCTTTTCTTGTCATTTGAGCAACAGTTGGAATTTTAGGTTTTTGTCATTTTTGTTTTTAGCATGCTGTGCAATACTTTGATCACACAATCCATGCGGAATTAGAGACTGTAGTGGCACGCACGCGCGCACACACGCGCGCGCACACACACACACACACACACACACACACACACACACACACACACACTTACTTATAGCCTACACTTCAATCAACAATTCAATCAGTAGGCTAATTTAAATTATTTCATATCCTGGTATTTTAATTATTAGGTGAGAGATGTGTGCTACTAAAATGCATATTAACATTTTAAACCATATTCGATCTGAATCTTCAAAATGGCAATCAAAATGTTTACATGTTTGGCTACCTTATTTTAGCTAGTAGCTAGCTGCCTATAGGCTAGCTCATATCTATGGGCTAGCTAGCTTCCTTTTAGCTGCTAGCTAGCCACGTATAGGGTGGGTATAGGGTACCTAGCAATTAGTTGTGACTATTATGTGAACCCATATCTTTCTCCAGACTCATGAGTTCTTCAAATGTACTAAGGACATACTAGCTGGGCTGCTGCTACTTGCTGTTCCAGAGTCCCCATTTCATGTCTGTATGAGTAAAGTAAATGTATAATGTTATGATATTTAGAAAGAAGTATTACCAAGTGAGAACCATGTTTTGTTGAATTACAACAAAGCACCCAGAGGGCTCAATAACAGATTCTGCACCCTCCTTGAAACCTGTGTCATTCATTTATTCATTCATTCATTCAGCCCACCTGGAAACCGCAACTTATTACAGCATGCATTAGATAGTACTGTAGCTCAGACTATTCTTCTGAACAACTGAAGTTAACAGGATGGCTGTCACTGAGAGCTTGCATGTGCCTACTCATCAAAGCCTTTATTTCTAACAAATATGTAGATAGAAGTCACAAGAACAGAAGAAGCCTCCCCTGGGAGGCTTTAAGCAGGTTTTGCAGCAGTGTTCTCCAGTATTGGCAGAAGATGAACTATGTGCAACATGTAGCAGCACACTGTGAAACACTGGGAGGTCTAAATTAATTAGCCATTCAACAACACCCAACTGCATGGTTTTAACTTATGTCAGCTCAAGCAAGGTAGATCTGATGAGCTTTTAAATCTGATAGCATAGTGAAATGTGTTTCACCACTTTCTCTCAGATGGTGAGCGGTCTGTCTGCAGGTGGCTGGCTGTGCTTGGGGCTCTGTGATGATGTGTCTGCTGGATTGACAGCGTTGGCAGGGCAGGTGGAGATTGGCAAGGTATGAATGTGTGTGTGTGGGCTTTCCTTTTCCTATGCTGCTTGATAATAATTCACAGGGGTTATAGCTATTTCACTGGGATGGAAAAACAGTAAATGGATCAGCTGCAACCCTGTAACGATTAATTTTAAGAAGGAAAGGGTGGCTCGCCTCTTCCCTCCACCACAGAGCTGCATTAGAAATATAGAAATTCATGCCAAATCTAACAGCAGGTACATTATGTGTCTCAGCTGGATCATATCGCCTAATATATCATTGCACTTCACCCACCACCATATTGCTGCACGGCGGCACGTTACCAGTGTCTACTGGCAGGGAAACAGTGATTCACCTTGCATTCTTTTTATAAATAAAGCCAGTACACCATTCTGCCTTTACTACCATTGTAATCTAACTATGTCTTTGTCTGTAATGGCTGTTCATCAGATAAAAAATACAGGCTACAGTACTATCTGTGTCTGCATAAATGTACAGCAAAAGGAAAGATCAAAGCCATATTTTAAGAAAGGAAAGAGAGAGATGAGAAAAAAAGAACCCCACAGTGTTGAAAAACACAACATTTCTTGTTCCTTCACTGGCTCCGTCGATACCAGGCAGAGTTCTTCCAGCCAGACAGCCAATGAGCCACTAGGCCAGCCAGCCAGCCGGCCAGCCAGCCAGACAGCCAGCCAGACAGCCAGCAAGCCAACCCGATAGACTTCCAGTCAGCCAGTTCACCATCTGGCTGGTAAGCCTATCGTGGAGCGAGCCAACGCCTGTCTGTAATGGTGTGGCACCAGTCTTAAACACGCACGCACACACACACGCACACGCACACGCACACGCACACGCACACGCACACGCACACGCACACACCTTTCATCAGCCTCTGTCTTCTTCAGATCTACTTAGACACACAGAGAACAGTAGAGAACTCCGTTATATCTGACTATTCCTCAGCCGCGAGAACAACCCAAAACAAAAGATCGCCACCCATTGCCTAGCTCACACACTCCCTGCCGTGCTGCTCAGCGCCTCCACAGTAATCGACGCAAGGTAATTTGGTAATTAATTGCCGTTCATTAATGTCTTTGCATTTATTAAAATTGTGCATGCGAACGATGGTGTTTCGTGTTATGCTGTTCCTTCTTGGATAATCAGCACCTTTAACATGACCAACTTTTTGACACAAATACAAATATATGTACACACAGACCACTAGTATTCTCTAATCCTCTGCCCGATTTACCCTTGAGCCCTGCCAACTCACTCTCCTGGACACAAAGCATGGCGCCCATGTTTGTTGTTGATTTATGCTAATGTACAACATCCATCTGTTCCTTTGCTTAATTTGGATTGTGCTTGTTTCTAGCCATGTTCCCGCCCCTCATACTCCGCTGTTTCCTCCCCTCGCCCCTGTCCACACCTCCTGCATCATCCTCCTCTGCCACCTTTCCATCTTCTTCCTGCCGCTCCGACATCAGGAGCAGCTCGTCTGCCTGGATCGCAGCCAGCTCTCAGGGTGTGGGGGGGGGGGGGGGGGGTCCACCGCCTCTTCCTGTCCGTATGCAAATTGGCCTTGTTTTGATTAAAAGACAGCTGCATATTTCATTAAAGTCACCACTGGAGGTGGAAGAAGAGAATGCATACCTCTCTGGGGAGGCGAAGGTTGTTTAGCTGGAGTGAATGTTGTGGTGAGCTGCTGTTTAGTGCTGCTGAGGGGAACAAATAGCGAAGACAAAAGGGCTGCTCAGGGACTGCTTTGGGGTTTAATGGGGCTGACTGACTGGCACATCAGTTAAAGCTCACACTGATGCAGAGAGCGAGTGAATGTGCGTTGCATGATAACAGGAGCAATTGACAATGAAATAGACCCCCATCAGCCTTCAAGGTGCTTTGGCATGCCAAGGCAGTTGTGTTGTGACCCACCACTGCCAGGCTGCTGAGTAAAAGCAGCAACTCCTGTTTCCGAGTAATAAAATGAGAAAAGGTTTATAATGTGGCCATATCTTACTCTATGGCAGATAAGCTGCTCTGTTGTGGGCTGGGTAAAGGAAAAAGCATTGCTTTCTTAATACATTTTCACCTCCTTCAGTGAAATAAGTTGTTTCTCTCAAAGTTTTGAATGAAACACTGTTCAGTGTTTGAGGGCTGGCTGAGCGATGGTACAAATGTATAGTTTTGAATTTGTGAATGGTAAAAAGGTTCATTTTCCCCACCTTCTCTTTCTTTTTATTTTACCGGTTGAGGGTGGCAGTTGCGCTACCAGAGGTGTACGAGGGTGATGTATGGGTGGGTGGGCACTATATGAGGTCAGAGGGTGGGAATACGAAGGATGGGGGAGGATCTTTTGGCATCGAGCCAACTCCAGTGGAAATCAAAGACATGGGGTGGGATGGGGAGGACGAAGCGGTGGTTGCTCTGCATAATCAATCAGAAACAATAGAGGAAGAGAGCAAGTGGTTCTGCCTTTCTTGACAGGGCTGATTGTATTTATGCAGGGATGGAAGCGAGGGGGGGAAAAGGCATTAAAAGGGATTGGGTAGTGAGATGTGGGCAGGTGCAGGGAATGCTGTAATGGGTGGGCCCCGCTGCAAAGCCAAGGACATATACCCAAGAGGAACTGATTGAATGCCATGCCAATAAAAGGAGGCAGTTTCATGCACCACTGACCAAGTTGGCATCCTCACAGTCACACTGCGATGAAACCCCCTTCGAGGTCATGATAATGTGAATCACATTTTGTTCCTCTGTGGGTTGTACTGCTCTGAGGAAGAATTAAACTGTATCCTCAAACCTGATTTCTTTTCCTGTTTCTCTTCCGGTTTGTGGCATGTATCTGATGTAATCATTGTATGTCAAAACATGGGGAAAATCAGATTGTTTGAATGAAAAAATCAAATTCTGAGTCACAATAGGTGGGGAATATAATCAGATTTGAGCCTGCAGTGCGCATACAGCCAGAGAGGTTGTCCTTTCCTTTTCTCTGTAGGTAGGGCAGCATCTCCCGGAGTGGGCTAATAGAATGCTTGTCTTGTATCTCCTCAGCCATGAACCTTTCTTTGTTACAATTACATTTAGTCTGGAAGTCTGTGTGCCTCACAGCCAAATACAGTATATCAACTGAAGCAAAGCAGTCAAATGCTTATGTTGAACTCGACAAGGACGTACATTCATACACCTCTGAAGTAGTCCTGATATTAGCAAAAAGTGCCGAGCTATCTGTATGTTTATTATATCATGAGTTTCTGGAAAACAATAATGGAAAGTCAGACCACAATACAGTTTTTCACATTTGCGCTGGCAACTACGGCTGGGATGATATGCTTTTGTCCCAATTCGATTCTTTCATGATACATGGTTGCCTGATTCGATTTGTTTTGCAATTTTCATTTATTGCGATTCTAGAAGTATTTAAATTCAATAGTATTGAGTATTGTGATTTGCTTTTCCTTCTTTAAAAAAAACTAAATTTGAATAATACACTTGTAATGTCATTTTTTTGGGGCTTTTCCCTTTTATTATAGTGACTGTAGATAGACGTGAAAGGAGGAGAGAGATGGGGGATGACACACAGCAAAGAGCAGCAGGTCGGATTCAAACTCACATAGCTACTGGACTCAGCCAACATGGGGCGCACGCTCTTACTGGGTGAGCTAGAGGCTACCCCATGAGACATTTCTAAAAACTAATTGTTTTCTAAAAAGAATGCACATCAAATGTCAGTCTGACATTAATTTAATTTGTAAAGAAGTACATGACATGGATTTTCTGCTTTTTCTGCCTTGCTCTGTTTAGCTGGAAACAGGTATGATGTAGTCACCGTTGGCGGTACCATATAAACAGAAAATATTTAGGTGAATCATTGGTTTAAAAAATTTGATTCTAGGGAAAAGAATATATTTAAAAAATTGTTGAAAAAAAATAATCATGCATACAATTTTCGACTCTTTTTTTTCACTCTTACTGGCAACTGTGTGCAGTTCTCTCGGCTCATTCCATGCATTTCCTGATAGTTTTATATAGAAATCAAATATAAGTACAACACATTCAACTGAACCAGATGCACTGAGTTAGTCTTGGTGGTCAAAATGGATTACAGTGATTTTTCTATTGCACTGTATTAAAGGGATATTAAAGGTATGAAAGGAATAGATAACATTCAGTATAAGTAACATTGTCACCCTCAAACGAGACAACATGCTGCCAGTGAGGATGTCACAGTAGAGATATGTACTGTGTGGGGACGGTTTTTTTTTTGTGTACTGTGAGACCAACAATCAATCAAATCAAATGCTGTGACCAGATGGAGAGGAATGTTTAAATGATCGCGAAGGTGTTTCTGTTTCTTAGTTTTTATTTTTCTATTTTACATCATGGTTACATAGAAGGTATGTATAGTGAATAGGGGTGTCACGATTCTCCAAATTCTCGATTCGATTACATTTTCAATTCTAAGGTCATGGTTTGATTCGATTTTTACATTATTTATTTTTAGACTAGACTTTTATGCAATGTAATATCTGACCTTTGTTCGCAATGTACCACACTACATTGTTTATTATTATATATTATATTTATTAATAATATAATGTAACAATAGCATATCTTCAGTCAATTGGAAACTTGACAATTTATCAATAAAATAAAAAGCAGACGCTTTGCAGCACAGCGGCTGAGTAGTCAGAGAGCAGAGAGGAAGACTTGACAGTCCGCTAACTTGTTGCTTTCTCTAATATGACCAATGTACTGTAAGGCTGAAATTCAACCGTGCGGTTTAGTTTGGGATTAAGCTATAAGCAGAAGGAATCTCCGCTAGCTGCTAGGCTAATGTGCAATGGGAAACACACAGAATATGGTACACATAGCAGAGCTTGCTAACTGTTTTTTTTGTCGACGTGAACGTTGTCAACATAACTCACTGGAAATCCTTTCACACCGGCGACTTCAGTGAAAGAGGAGGGGGCTCAAGTTCTGTCAATGGGTCTCCTGCATCTACACCTGGCCATGCTATCTTTTGACTAGCTGTAGCACTTCAACACGTGTGTTTTTTTTTCCGCTTGGCAAGCCGACCGGACGTGACATGGGGGCGTGGCGGTATCGACAATTTAATTTTTTAATTAAAAATTCAAGATTGTGACTTAATTTCGGTCGATTTCGATTAAAAATCGGAAAAAAAAAATCGTGACACCCTTAATTGTGAATAGGGGATGTTATGTACCACAAGGGTAACTCTGACAGTGAGAATAGACTGCTGAAGCTGGGGTTTGTGTGACGTGAGTTTAGTCAGTCAGCTGTGGAGGATAGTTGACTGTTTTACTTAAGAAATAATAGAGACATTTTGGTTGCTGTGATGCACTCAAACTTATTTACTTTTGAAAGATGAGTTAAATGTTTTGTGGGGTGATGGCCTTTTGCAGCACAAATTAAACTGATGTGTTGGTTGCACTTAACATTTGTAATAGTGTTTCAGCAATTGAGAAAAAAATAAATGTAAAACAACAAATCATAAAATAAAGGTGGGTATCAGATGGCTACAGATGAAGCAGAAGAAGCATGTGTTTGCGTCTGTGCTGCTGCTGCACCACTGCCTCCTGCTGTCTGTCCACAGCAGTAACATTTCAAGCCTGTGCCAGCATGTGCAAAAAAGCTAATTTCCCAGTCCCTGACATTAATGAATATACTGATCTACAGGCCCCTTGGAGCCCTCTCCATTCCATCCACCTCGCCTCCTCCGCCCGCTGCACACTCATGTTATCAATTCACTGTTTTCTCAAGGAAAATATAAGTTAAGCTCACCTTATTTACATTTATATGATCAGATTTTCTTCCTTATGGAATGTATGCAAATTTGCCCTTTTCCCGAGTCTTAGCCACGGAGTGTGTAGATTTGTTTCGAGGGATGGAGGAAAAAAAATAATAACATTGCCCTCCAGGAGGAAAGAGACCCAAGTTAGGATTTCTGGACCTCATGAATTTTGTAATGATCAATTTTGTTTACCGTACCCCCTCCAAGACTTATCAGGACATTTTGAGCTAGGGATATATAACATGAGATTGATTTACACACCAGGGATGTCTATCTTTCTTTCGTTTTTTTTGTGTATATACTGTATACCCTTGGTTGATGCCCTGCAGTGCTCAGAATATTTTCTTTTCATTTTCTTCATCTGATGGCCTCTAAATTCCACTATCAGTTGTGTGTTTGTGAGATTTGGGGAGGGGCTTTGCAGGGCGCACTCAGGCATTTGTCACGTCTTAAATCCTGTGTGTGTTGGAGCAGAGGGGAGGTAAAAGGCAAGTCTGAGGGCTGGCTGGATGATTGCAGTGAGCTTGTGCTTATTTAAAAGAAATAGCCCTATGTTGCTTGCGTATATGTGAGTGAGAGTGCTTTACCCGAGTGAAACTCCTGAGCCCATTGTGAATCGTGTGTGTGTGTGTGTGTGTGTGTGTGTGTGTGTGTGTGTGTGTGTGTGTGTGTGTGTGTGTGTGTGTGTGTGTGTGTGTGTGTGTGTGTGTGTGTGTGTGTGTGTGTGTGTGTGGCACTCGAGCAAATTGCTTTCTGCCAGCATATTGCCAGCGCCAGTCTTTCTTCCTCGGGATGGGGAGGTACGTCTCAGACGGTTACAGCCCTCAATTCAGGCTCACACCGCTGGCCTGCCCTGCTCAACCCTTAGACCTGCTTTACAATACACTCCTCTAAACCTAAAGCTTTACCCTGCTTGATGAAATGCTGATGGGGAATATTTAAGTGACACTCCAGGCGAAACCTAATAATATATTCAGGTAATGAAATTAATTTTCTCCCTGGCTGCACTTTGACTGGGGTGTTGATACAGGGAAAGGGAAGAGAAATCACGAGGCGAATGTTGGTGAGGGAATGTCGTAGGTAGCCTGGCCTCTCCTCTCTCTCTCTCTCTCTCTCTCTCTCTCTCTCTCTCTCTCTCTCTCTCTCTCTCTCTCTGTGTATCAACATTTCTCATGACACACTCCGGCGATTCGATAGCCACCCCCACACACCCATTCACACTCCCCATGCTCCTGTGCACATACAGATTTGCAGAGACACACACAATAACAAGGATGCCTCCCTCTCTACACCACTGAACTGTAAATGACCAAAGCAAGCAGACCCACACACACCGCTACAAATGCACATGAACACACTCGCGCACACACATGCTGTCGCTGTCAGTGAAGGAACTTGATGTACCCCACAGGCTTACATTGTGATTGGCAGTGCTGGCGATGGCCTGGCAGCACAGACAGATGTGTGTATGGATGATAGTTCATGTTAGAAAGAGAGAAGCATCTTGCTGTGCTTGCAACCCACTATATGTAATTCTATTTCCTCTCTCTTCTCACTCATTGTATCTCTTTTTATCTCTCTGAGTCTGCATGCATCTTTCTCTCCCTCTCTCAATCTTGGTGCCCGTCCTTATGTAGTTAATTAGGAGGCAAGAGTCCATCCGTGTCAGTGCTCTGGTGTTTTATTGCCCCCCCCCCCCCCCCCCCCCCTGGCCCCCAACGGGGAGACATTAATAACCCTCCCCCACAACACACACACACACACACACACACACTACGTGCCAGAGGTTCCACGGCCCTGCCTGGCATAGCCATCCATCTCTTTGTGCAATCCCCCCCCCCCCCCCCCCCCCCACCCCCTCCTCCTCCTCAACTCACCACCTACCCGACCGCTGCTCTCTCCTCCTCTTCCATCACCCCCCCCCCCCTCAATCCCCTGCCATCGCCTCTCTACCTGAGAGCATTTGTCATCCCGTCCCTTTGCGAGCCGTGGCCAATGGAAAGGAAACTCAGTGGCAATATGCAAAAATGCAAAAAGGTAGATGCGGGTTGCCCTGGCAACGGCTCCGAGGTTATTTCCAAGCGCTGATGGAAATCAATGTCATGTGCCAGGCAGGCACCTCCGTCCTCAGGAAAATTAGAAAAGGGGGGAGGGGGGTTGAGGGAGGAGGAGGGAGGACTGGAAGGACAAAGAAAAATGCAGAGGAAAAGAAATCAGCTTTTTCTCCTCTGAACCTTAGGGCTCCTGACTTTTCTTCAAAGGAGCTCGAGGCGTGCTGCATGTCTTATGGCCGCCGCTGTAGGTCACATTCTTTTGGTTGTGTTTCTGCCTTTGCATCACCATAAATTCTCTCTCTCCTCTACACACTTAACACCGCCACTAGCCTTTTCTTATTTGTTTATGTGCAAAAAGGAAAAAAAAACTCTTTGGCTATGGGTGCGCCGAATAGACAAATAAAGGTGCTGGAAGAGGAAGATGTGTCTAGGAGTTTTGAAAACAAGTGGCCAGCTGTAAATACAGGTGTGAATACACTCAAACACACTGAGGATGCATTGATTGCAGACTGATCTCATGAAGTAGTGTATGTATGACACACCAATTTTTGGCGTGTTATCAAGACGCATACTCGCTTTTTATGAACGGCGTTTGGCCTCCATTGACTTACGTTACCTTGTGATTGCGTGTGAATGTACGCCGTAGCGAGTAGTATGAAAGGGCAAAAATCCGCGTAGGGAGGTTGGTTGCGGTGGTGGACGGGTCAAACATAGGACCAGGGAGACCAGGGATTGTGTCCCGTGTTTCACGTTTCCTAAAGTCAACCGCCGCTTTCTTCTTTTCCTAAATCCACCCGGTTCTTCTTTTCCAACCCGTCCGCTGTATACGGCGCTCAAAATGCGTACAGATAACACGCCACTTGGCTTAAGAAAGTGGGCGTGGATGTTTTTATGTGAAGTCATGATGTCATGTTGCTGATTTGGTCAAGGTAGTCAGGGACACATACTGTAGATATAGTGCAGTGTGCATATGGAATTACAAATGTATGTCGTAAGTGTATGTGTTGCACAGCTGTAGCCAGTGTATAGTTGTCTTGCATGTTACTGGCATTAATGCTGCAAAACCTTCTGAAAAGGTTCCCTTTGTTTGGAGCAACAGTAGAGCTTGCATTCAGAAAGCAGGACATTTTTGTTATCACATAGCTCACAGTGAGAGATATGTAGTATCAATTTCCTTAGGTTGGAATCAATAACTCATAAACTCTTAATGTATAGTATAAATTGCTGTAGCCATCTCTGACAAGCCTTGTATCACTGTTGTAGGCTGCTGTGGAATAGATGGGCCTTGCATGCCAAGCCAATAGGTTCTCCTCTTCATTTGCATACCTAACATGGCGTTCACACTCCAGTTGACACATTTGCAACCCGCCACTTATCCCATTACCGGCTGTCCCCGGTCGCAGCATTGTTTGCTGTGTCGGCACTCTTTCTTGCTGGCTGGCCAGCTCATTTCCCACTGTGTTGTGTTTTGAGGCACTCACAGGTTGTTTGGATGCAGCTGTAATCGCCACAACTGTGCTCACAGGCATATGTGCACAGACGCGCATGCCAGCACACATGCACCTATTCTTACACACGCACAGTATGTGCACAGCATACGAACACACATGTATAATTCTCTGAAGTACATTCCAGTTTATACCTGTTGAGGGATGACCAAAGAAAAACAATATTAAGTAAAATGTACGATATATATATACACACACACACACACACACACACACACACACACACACACACACACACACACACACACACACACACACACACACACACACACACACACACACACACACACAATGTTTTTGTCTTTTGTGATTATGGTTGCTTCCATATCATTTAAATAACATTGTAGTTTGACTACCCTGTAGGCTTTGTACCAGTACTAGTCTATGTTGTACACATTGCCACGCAATGTATGATTTTGCTAGATTGCTAGACACACACACACACAGGTCTCCCAAGCCACCCTCCCTCTGTGTCTTTTGTGAGTTGTTCATTTGGGGGTAATAATTTGTCATTAAAGGTTTAATTTTTGTTGGCGCCTTTGGTCTACATGTTTAATTTGAGTCTTAAATATACTGTAGACCCTGCAGCCATTGTTTTGCGTCCTTACCCGCTCCCTTGCTCCTTCAGTGCCTCATCCCCCCTTTTTTCCTTCTCATTCCTTCTCTTTTGGGAGGGCAGTATTACAGTACAAGTAAAACTGATTCCCACAGGCAACAAAAAGAAACTCCTATTAGTGTTCAAGGATGAGTTACCTTGGATAACGCTGCAGGATATAGTCCGCTACTGTCTCAGAGCTACAGTGACATTTGCCTTTTCACTGACGGGGTTTGTTATTGTGCTGTAAGTCTTTCAGACTTTCATGTTTTTACAGCAGGGAGTCCTGGTATCTTTCACACAAGACTTACATGATATTGTTGAGCTCTGTTATCAAATGGCTGATGTAAACCGGCTTACACCAACACTCTGAACTCAATGAACTTAAAATCACTGAGCAGATTCTCCATGCTGGAGGACTGCAGCTGAATGCTGTATGTCATCCATGGATTTTCTGATAAGATCATTTTCCACCCTGCACATCTATTTTTGATGTGCTGTGTTGGTGGCGTACTAAATGAATATTCATGAATGTGCAGAAAGCCTATATGTATCAAAGTGATTTCCACCCGTGTCATCAAACTATGCAAATTACATCCTCACATCTCCATACAGCCCGTTCTTTCTCGTTAATTAACGATGCTGAGAAAATGTTTTTTTCTTCCACGGAAGATTAGCTCCTTCAAGACAAAATCGGTGCAGTTATCAATGGGAAGTGATAATTCTGTACTTTTTTTTTTACTTGATATCTTAAAGAAAATATTCCCCATCAAATGGTCGTACCTCTTTATGTGACTCTTGTAAAATTCAGGTTGTAAATACTTGAAGATGTGAATTTACTCCAATTTTACCCTGCAGCGGATACAAATTCAAAAGTGACATCTGATAGACCTTTGCCCATTTGTTGTAATATTGTAATTGTTACATTCATAACACATTTACATGTAAGTTAAAGTGTATTCATCTTTTATTCATTCATTGACAAACTAAAGTCAGCAGAAAACTGAAATCTACCAAAAACTAGAAACTAGATTTATATACTGTTAATTTCCATCCATCCATCCATCCATCCATCCATCCATCGTCGTCCGCTTATCCGTGGTCGGGTCGCGGGGGGAGCAGCTCCAGCAGGGAACCCCAAACCTCCCTTTCCCGAGCCACATTAACCAGCTCTGACTGGGGGATCCCGAGGCGTTCCCATGCCAGGTTGGAGATGTAATCCCTCCACCTAGTCCTGGGTCTTCCCCGAGGCCTCCTCCCAGCTGGACGTGCCTGGAACACCTCCCTAGGGAGGCGCCCAGGGGGCATCCTTACCAGATGCCCGAACCACCTCAACTGGCTCCTTTCGACGTGAAGGAGCAGCGACTCTACTCCGAGCTCCTCACGGATGACTGAGCTTCTCACCCTATCTCTAAGGGAGACGCCAGCCACCCTCCTGAGGAAACCCATTTCGGCCGCTTGTACCCTGGATCTCGTTCTTTCGGTCATGACCCAACCTTCATGACCATAGGTGAGGGTAGGAACGAAAACTGACCGGTAGATCGAGAGCTTTGCCTTCTGGCTCAGCTCTCTTTTCGTCACAACGGTGCGATAAACAGAATGTAATACCGCCCACGCTGCGCCGATTCTCCGACCAATCTCCAGCTCCATTGTCCCCTCACTCGCGAACAAGACCCCAAGGTACTTAAACTCCTTCACTTGGGGTAAGGACTCATTCCCTACCTGGAGAAGGCACTCCATCGGTTTCCTGCTGAGAACCATGGCCTCAGATTTAGAGGTGCTGATCCTCATCCCAGCCGCTTCACACTCGGCTGCAAACCGATCCAGTGAGTGCTGAAGGTCACAGGCCGATGATGCCATCAGGACCACATCATCTGCAAAGAGCAGCGATGAGATCCCCAGCCCACCGAACTGCAACCCCTCCATACCATGTTAATTTCCAACATCAATTTTTCACATACGTTTTTTATCTGCACAGTGACGAAACATTTTAATGAACATATCTGATGATTTAACTGATTGCCCATTTAATTTCCTCGGTACATTGTTAATGTAATTCTATTTCCCCTTCTGCCGGATCAAGTACTGTATCTAGTGTTTTCTTCTGATTCTTGTGTATTTTACATTGGTACTGTATGTTGATGCTTAAGTGGCATTTTTCAGTGAGCTACACGTTTTATCTTCAAATACCCCCCCCCCCCCCCCAACCTGCAGTATTATAGGATAAAACATACTTGACAGCGGGCAGATTTCCTGAATTGCGAGTCATGTGTTCTACTGATCATCTATGGCCAATGTGGGCGACGACTCTCGTCTTCATCTTCAGAGGTGAAAAAGAAGATGAGAAGAAGGGGGGCATAAAGCGTGAAGAAAAGAATAAAGAGCAGAAGTGAGGATAAGCGGTAAAGCTGACGTTAGGGTCAAGTGCTGATCTGGCATCACATTTCCCTTTCAAATCCATCTATATGCATATGCTCACATGCACACATTAAGAGTCTAGCTGCATTTGTGTGGCTGCACGCCCACGCGCTCTGCTGAGAAACCCGCCAGAGAGGTTATGTCACATGTAGACAAAAAGCACATGGATAAAATCAAATGAGCAAAGGAGAATATTGCTGTGTGTGTGTGTGTGTGTGTGTGTGTGCGTGCGCACAGTGAGAATACATGGAGAGAAGCAGTAGCTCACTGACAGACTGCACTGCCATGCTCAGCCAGTTCATTGCCTTCATTCCTTACATCTTTTGACATTTTCAATTATGTCTTTCACACATGGCTAGGCACTTGTTTTTTTCTCTATGCTCCCCTCATCATCCTCCTCTGCTTTTCTCTCGCTCTCCCTCCCTCCTGTTCCGTTCCTCCACCTTCCTTCCATTTCCTTTTTAAGTAGCCGCTCCTTCCTTGCTTTATGCATCGGCCCTTTTCATATGTGGGGGTCAGGTAGCCCACGGATCCCATTACTCACTCCCGCTCCGTAGCGGATGGATGGAGCAGGGGATGGTGGGGTGAGCGAGGGATAGGGCATGCTGAGGAGTGAAAAGGATGCTGTCAGATATGTCAAGGACTCCTGTTCAATTTATCCAGTGATCCAGAGGGGGACCCCACAGATCGAGGTGCAGAAAGTATAGAAAGACTTGTGTTTTTGAATTGCCACATCAAGCCTGAACATAATGCAAAGGAGATTTGAGTTTGGCAGCGATATCTGTTGTAAAGGTGTTTTCAACCGCTGACTGACGATATTGACAAAATGTTATATTGCAATATTGATTATGAATATTGTGATATCGATATTAATTTCAATAGTTTTACAATAATAATTTAATTTTACAATAGCTGTAAAATTACAACTCATCAAAATACATTCATAACAAATTAAAGCCCCATTGTGTAATGTTTGTAGTTGTTTATTATCAAAATCTGTATTGCCCTTCACAAACTTGTCCTTTTTTATGAATATTGACCACCACCATCAATTTCAAGTATTCCTATTGGCTTGAAATTTTACATTTGGACTTGCAACTGGGGTAGACGCTCCATATTCATGCGCCATCATGAAATACGTTATACGGCTATACTGCTCCGCCTTTCGCATTTTCAACTCACAGCTGCTGCTAATGGGTATCGTCACTTCCCGGCCCCGGCAAGTTTGAAGAAGGAAACAAGGAGGACCACACGTATTCAAAATCCAAATTTCAGGAACAGGAGTCTTCTTCTTCGCCCAGAATAAGAAAACTGATATTGAAAAGAGCAAGATGCAACATGTCTGCATGCTTCAACTGACTTGTGTTGTTTTGGTAGTAATCATTATAATAGCTTGTAGGGAAAGGTTCTTTTTTTTTTTTTTTTAGGAAAATTTCAACACACTTCTTCACTGTTCTGTGGTGCACCTTAGTACTATACAGAAGCCATTTCCTTTATGTGTGTGGCTCTCTTTACAGCTATAGTCATTTTGATGAATTATTCTACACAGTTTCTTCTTCACATTAACAAGCGCTTTGGATGCGGACATTGAACACAGTTAAGACAGAGCCACGAAAAAATCACTAAAAACGTCTCTCTCTGCCTATAACTCCCTCAGGACCGTCACTTCCTGACTTCTTTTAGCCGGCGTCCGCATCTTAAACACGAGCTAACTGCTAACGGCTGTGCCTCGCATCTTTTTTTTTCACAGGGCGCATTTACGCACTGGACGTTAAGAGTGTACTAAGTTCTGATAAACCCTGTAATACTACCTGCTGGGCAGCAAACAGCCAGAGAGGCAAAGTTAAATGCAGTCTACGTATCACTTATAGGGCCCATTCTGCCTGCATAATGAGTATTTTTACTTTAGATACTATCAGCATATTTTGCTGTTTAGTACCAAAAATGGACCACTACATACAGCATTTATAGTCTAGGTAGTTTGGAATTACTAATGTAGAGATTTTACGTTGGGGTATTACAAACTTTCACATAAAAGATCGGAATACTGAATACTTCTTTCACCTGTTATTAGGAATAGGACATGGATCTTTGCAAACACATGACTATGAGGACTGTAGTGACTATAGAATGCATTTTAAACACCAAATACTGACTGATGATTGGCTCTGGGATTGAATATCTGACTGATAATTGAAATGATAATTGATCAAGTAATAATGAGGACATGATGTTTTTTCTCCACTAAGAGCATCAGAGGACGCACAACATCCATAATGCATATTCCATATTAACGGGAGCAGGAATCATTCTCCTACTAGACCAGCTGATGGATTTACTGATTGATTGATTAGCTGACTGACTAATTGATTGGTTTTGTAATGACGGGAAAACACATTTTTCTCCATTAAAGCAAACCAGGGGGGATTCCCCTTGCTGGCAGCTATGATGTAATGCATAGGTTTCTAATGACCTCAGCATAATCACCACCATTACGAAACAGGCGCTCAGCTCTCGAAACCACTTCATCACTTCAGTGTTGCCTCATCATGCCTACAGTCATCACTCATTCACTCCTCGCTCCTCTTTCTGTCAGCCAAACAGATGCCGTCAGACCCCGACGCCGCTGCCAGATCTGTAGCCAAATCACAGCCACCAACAAAGCTTTGTTTGGATGAGAAAGGGAGAGTGTGTGTTTGTGACATAGTGGACTTTTGGTGTTGCCAAACTGGCAGCCCAGGCTGTACTCACTTTCACCAGGGGGCAGTCAAGTAGGTGGGAGGCCAGATTGCTATTTTTCCAGGCTAATCATCGGAGTTGTTTGCCAGGTCTTCCTCCAACCCCACCCCCCCCTACCCCCTCCCCTCTAATCCCCCCTCTCCTGCTGACTCTTAACCCTGACCTTCCAGCAGGAGATCCCTCTCTTGGCGAGAGGGAGGTAGAAAAGCGAGAGAGAAAAATGGGGGAAGTCAGTGGCGCAGGCTGAACAAGAGAAATGGGGGGGGGGGGGGGGAGTCATGGTCAAGGGCTGATTAATGAGCCTTTAATTTAATCAGCAATTCCCATCTCGCCAGGGCCTCTCCACGTGGCTCTGTAGCAGCTTATTATTTTTAACAAGTCTGTGATCTCCCACTTTTCCTTTGCTCTTTTTCTTCCTATTTCTGTCTTCCCCCAGTTCCTCTTTTATTCCAAGCTTTTATCTGTGTCAGGGTTGGGGATGTGAATAAAGGGGCAATGATTAATGACGTTTTAACACCTATGAAGGAAGTCTAATCTCTCTCTCTCTCTCTCTACTCTCTCTCTCTCTACTCTCTCTCTCTCTCTCTCTCTCTCTCTCTCTCTCTCTCTCTCTCTCTCTCTCTACTCTCTCTCTCTACTCTCTCTCCTCTCTCTCTCTCTCTCTCTCTCTCTCTCTCTCTCTCTCTTTCTCTCTCTCTCTCTCTCTCTCTCTCGCTCCTTAAGCAAAACTGACTGCTGAGTTTCGGACCGGGCAGCTTCTGTTATGTAGCCTATTACAGTGATAAATGCTCAAAGATGTCCCATTACACTTATTTTATATTGTAAGATCATAGTTGAGATGAAAGTGTGTGTGTGTGTGTGTGTGTGTGTGTGTCCTGCTCTATACATTTGTATCTTCTGACCAATGTTTGTTTTCATTGACTAGTTTGTTTTGCCCTCACACTTCCACATACACATACTTATAACATTGTGTCTGGTAATGATAATACATTGTATTGTGCATGAGCATCTGAGTCTCTTCTGTTATTTCTGTTTAACATTATGTTACCACAAGCCACACATTCTCAGACTTGAGAATTTTAAAAGCTGGATCAAACTATTTTGTCGGGACAAGTATTAAAGGATAATTGCGGTTTATTACAAAACGGGTCATATTTTCATAGTATTGGTCTTTTTTTTTGTATTTATGAATCTTAGTCAAACTTCAGTCAGGAAGATTATCCTAACACTCACACTGTTTTTTTTTTTCAGATTTGTTTTTAATCCTTTTCCCCGTTCAAAACAATCAGCTGACTGAGGGCATTGACACATTTCACTCAAACCAATCAGGTTTGCCACAAACCTCTGTTAGCCAGTCATCTCTTTGCTGTCACATTTTATACGTGATCCTTTTATCTCCTGATTTTAGCTGTTATTACAGTGTCAGATCAGTGCAACCCACCACAACACAATCCACCTTCAGGTTCATCGAAACCAACTGTCCAAGTCACATCCATTCAGACCTTCAGCTAGGCTTCACTCCTTCATCCAATCCTTCACCTTTACCTTGTGGTGCACTCTATATCAAATTAATTCATTTCTTAATAGCTCTTAAGCCCTTCTTTCACTTGATCTCTCCTGATTAAAATAACATTATAATCAGCAAGTTAATTTCTGAGATTTGGTAACATAGTGACATCGCTAAAGTCAGGTAGGGCAAGAAATAATAGAGTGGTCGGACAATCCTTAGAACCAACAAACCATTGGCCCAATCTAAAATAAAATAATAACCGGATTACATTAATTAATCCTTCAAATCAATTCTACTGTGAAAGTACTGTATGTGTGTCAAATGTTGAAACAACAGTGTATACATTTTTGCAGCCCTACGCTGACAGCAAGCTAAAAAAGAAAACCTTTTATCTGACACAAATAATCACTCTGCACGCTGCAGATAGATGCCCTTGCTCACATTTTGGCTGAAAAACAGCACAGACAGCACCTTTTTTCAAATGCAGAAGCAATTCATTTATTTCTACATAATTAGAAATGATGGCAGGTTTAAAAAAGAAAAGGAAAAAAAAAGAACAAGAAGTGATGGAATAAGAAAGGCTTTGTAGTGAGTCGGAATGGAGATGAGAGAAGCTCTTTAATTCTACCTCTGATTACTAAGTGGCTCTGTCCATTATCTTTACACAGTGAATAGCAGAACACCATAAAGGTAAAATGTGACTCATCCATCCCCACCGGTTATCACTCCCACTGGCTTATGGGATCCCCCCCCCCTCACCCTCAATCCATCGCCACACAGCTTGACACAGTGCATACTTAACATAGCCCTTCAAAATTTTCTTTCATATTGTGTGTCTGTGGGTGCGTATGTTTACACATACAAGCATTTTATACAGCATGCCCATGGATATATGTTTTTAAGAGCGACTTTTGTGTATGTATGAGTGTTTGTGTATGCATGAAAATGTGTCTTTGAAAGATTGTGTGTGTGTGTGTCAGGTCATTTCATATATGTCTTCTCTCAATCGGAGACAAGGGGAGCAGTATGTAGGTTCGCTCTCTCATCCTCTGCCATGGGGCTCTGAGAGGTATTGCCTCCCTTATTGCTGTTGAAAAGCCCCATCAGTGCCAGGTGCGTTGATTTATGTCCCTGAACCCCTCCACCTCCAGCTCCTTTCCATTAGGGCTTTACAATATTCCCTCCATTGTTCAGCTCCCGCCGTTATCGGCCCTGCCCAGGCTTGTCAGCAAGACCTGCCCCACACACAATCACACCAGGAGCAGCGAAGAGGGGAAAAAGGGGGTGGGGGATAGGACGGAGTGAGACGGAAGACGTGGGGTACAACAGATAGGAGGGAGAGAGAGTGCTGGATGACAAGGGAGATGGAGAATTGGCAGGCAGAGATGGGTGGGGGGAGGGAAGCAAAGATAGAGGGGATGAGAGGAGGAAAAGGAAGATGAGGTGGAGGGCAGGATGTTGAGAGAAGTGTAGAAATGGGAGATGTCCATCTAAGCCTAGGTTTTATTGTTCCTGAAAGGGTGGAGGTGGTACAGGGAGGAGGGGGACGTAAGTTATGCAAAATGTGAGAGGTTGACAATAACCAAGAGGGGTGGAGATTCCATTTGGTTGCATTACTGTGGGACATTCTGTTAATGTATGTCCGTTAAGATATAGATTTTATTGCCTCAGAATGGGTTGGTGTTGCTGTGTGTTCAGTGCAGTGTTGCCGAGATAAGGCGATGGCGACGGTGCCAGCGAGTGAAGCTTTTGATTCGGACCCCAATTTGTCAATTCTGGTCAGCTTAATTGCCTTTAAGAAAGGTTGGATGAAGCAGAAGCGCATTGATGCACTTGGTTAAATGTAGGTGCCTTTCACACTGAGGGTTACAATATAGCGCAGGCAGATGCAACGCCGTCGTTAAGTGCGGTACAATGAACGCTTGAAAGGCAGCCTCGAGAAAGGTCGAGAGGGCCACATGAGCAGAATGTGAATGAGGGAGGACTATTAAAAGAGATTCAGGATCGATGCTTGTCTTGATAATGTGCGTGCAAAGGCAGAGCATGTAGAGGTTGTTTGTGAGGGTGAAGTATTGAAAGTTTCAGCTGGTTATTTTAGCTCACAAACACCATGAGGTTGCTTTTCTGTGACAGTACTTAAAGTCAAATTTCTTTTGCTGTTAATAATGCAAAGGCAATCCAGTGGAATGTCATTGTAAATCTGAAATATATTCTTTTCCCCCACCTTGTGTAAACGGATGCCATCTTGACTTACACCCCACCTATTTTAATTGCTCACAAATGGCAAACATCTTCCTATTTGTTTTAGTGCTGCATATGCCTACCCAGACAATGACATGGTAAATATAAAATGAATTGCAAATTGCACTTATTTTGTATGCTGGGGGCATCTCCTCCCTTGAAGAGCTGGCTCGTTCCTGTAAAAGGTCTTTCTGACATATACCTTTAAGAAGAGGAAGATGAGAAAGCGTGCATGAAAAGAAGAAGAGGAAGGAGAGGGGAGGGGTGGGGCGGGTGGCAGATAAGCTTGCTTGCTTTCAACTCTGTGGAGGATAAGGGAGAAGAAGTTTTAATATCTCTAAATCAGCGGCTCGATATTGAAAGTGTCATCTAATTGAAAATGATTTAGGACATCGGGCCCGCCTGGCAATCATATATAAATTCACTCCTGACACCAGCTCCAAAGTCTCTCTATTTCTACTTTATGAGTCATTTGCATGGTGGGGGCCTTTGAGAGTATAAACCATGCAAATGATATGGAGCGCTGCACAAGGTGATGTGTCCCCTCCTCGCTCCCTCCCTCTCCTCCTCCATCTCTCCATCTCTCTCTCGTTCTCCCTCTTAGCCTCAGGAGAAATGCTTTCTGCTTTGCTGCTGCCTTTGTCCAGAAAGTCATTTATTTCTCTTGTTGTTTGCTCGCTTGCTATTATACAGCTTGCCGCATAGGTTAGGGGGAAAGAGGCGGCTGCCACCCCATTCAGCTGAATAACTGTCATCTCCTATTTGCCAGCCCATGTTGTACGTTGAAGTAATTTTCGTATTTTGTGAAAAGACAGATGGAGATACCCACAATAGAAATTGTGGTGTGTATTCCTATAGTACATACCAATAAATATAACTGTACTTTAATGTGACACTGAAAGCCTGGGAATACATCTTTGCACTTCAGACTGTAATATGAAGTAATACCTGTACTGTATGATTTGAGGCTGTGTAAAATGTTTGTTTTTTTATCTTTCAATGAGCTTTCACCTCCTTAGCAAAGTTGTCGTTAACATGAGCGTAAGACTGCTTTCAAGTCACTAAACACACACTTGGCAGGTAGAATCAACACAGAGAGCATTACAAATTCAGAAGCCTTGAAACGGTGCAACTTAAAACTCAAAGACAGAATGAAAGAAGAAACCTGCAAGCTATTTTCCAGAGCAATTCTTTGCCTGACTGCCCATCTCTCCTCTCAAATGGATATAAAGAGCAGGGAGTGAGTTCAGAGGGGCCGACTGTACACGCTTACCCTTCACGGCTCCTATAAAACTTTTATGCCTTGAAAATCCTCTATTTCTCTCTCTGGAGAAAAACACTGAGATGAAAGGATGAAGAAGAAATGAAGACACGTGGAAAGCAATACAATGTCTGTTGCTCCTTTTGTCCTGTAAATGGACAAAATCGTAGACAAACCATTTTCGGTCTTTTCGATCCCCCAAAGCAGCTGTTATTGAGGTGTAAGTAAACTGGCGTAAAGGGAATATCCGTGTGCACATTATCGTCTAACACTGTGCGGCCTTTCGTCATAGAAACGGGGCTAAGCTATCCCACAGGGTGTAATTTGTGTGTAAACATGTGTGCCCTCGTTCCCCCCCGGATCTGTGGTTTTGGTCCATTTACCAAGAGGAGCTTAGCTGTGCTATATGCTGTATGTTTGTGAGCATATGGTACATGTTTTGTGTGTGAATTTTACATGAATGTGTACGTGTTATTTTTTCAGCTACCAAACACGAGCATCTATGCATGCATCATAATTTGATGGTGAGCGCTAATGTACCTGTGCGCATGCGTTTATGTGTTGTTGTTTTTTGCCTAAATGCATTTGTAAGTATATACAAGGTTTAGAGGTGTGCGTGTGCGTGTGTGTGTGTGCGCGTGCATACAGGAGCTGGTGAGTGAATGACTGCAGCAGTCTCAAGTGTTGCCCAGGGAGCTCCTGCGTGTGGTGGCAGTCTTGTTTGTCTTCTGCTGCTTCTCAAACAATGGCTCCCCATGGACCTGCTCTCCGCCTAATTGAGAGACTACAGAGAGGGAGAGAGAGAAGTGATAGGGCCGCGCTTACACCAGCTCAATTGCGCACATAACTGCACATAAAAACTGCACACTTTACAGTGTGCAGTTTTTATTACAACACATTATCACCTGCCTGTTCCCTCCAAGAGCATATTGTTATGCTTGTTCATGGACACACAGATACGCGGACAGACACACACATCACATGGATGGTTACAAGATCTCGAGATTCACTGCATCATGAGCACATTATAGTTGCATATATAGTTGCATCATAATTGTATCAGAACATGTAAGAATACACTGTATGAATTATGAATCTGGTATAGGCAGGGTTTTAATATTGTAAGTGAACCTATATAGATTTAGAGATGTCTGTTTTTTGTATACATGATAAATGACATCATTATGTTTTATGAATGTTATGTGATCTCTTAATGGAGGAGAATGGCGTAGGATGTGTCCCAATTTTATACTACGTTGAAATTATAAGCAGGTTTTGAGTGATTAACATGTAATATAATGTATATAATATATAGTTCTTTTAAATCTTATCATATAGGTCTGGTGTAGCGAAGCTGTCCCCGAGTGCCGTAATGCTTGCCGTTTTGGACGGTATTATTAATATAGGTAGTCTATAGATCAGGTTTCCCTACAATGTGCGAGAACAGGCCAAAATTATAATTAAATTTGCATTTTTCCGAGTGTTTGAGAAGTTTTTTGCTTTTTCCCAACCTGTCGTCATGATTCGGCGTAACGAAAGAACTGCCAGGGTTATTATCATACTGATCAGCATTCATGAGGTGCTTTGCATTGACTATTTATGGTTAAAAATGGGCGTGTACAGGGCGGGATAAGAGGCTGATTCACATACGCACACTTTATAAATCTGTGATTTATAAAGGGAACATTGCTTACAGATCTGAAATCTGAATCGTTTTTGGCGTATTGTCATTTTTGGCTTTTGGGCCAGTTTTTTTGTGCAGCGTGGTGTCCCAGTGGTTAGCACTGTGGCCTCACAGCAAGAAGGTTCTGGGTTCCTTTCTGTGTGGAGTTTGTATGTTCTCTCCATGTTTGCGTGGGTTTTCTCCAGATGCTCCAGTTTCCCCCACCATCAAAAAACATGTATTACGTTCTCCAGTCAGTACCCTTGATCAACATATTTGCTTTCTGTTTGTAAAGTTTATTTGTCAGTGGCAATCAAAAGTCGCAGTTTGATGTTCCTTGTCACAAGTACTGTATAGAATTTCCTGCTGATATAAACTAATGATTTCTTGTTTGCAAACTACAAAAACATACTATACTATGATACATGTTTCATAGTACATAATGTATACATTTAGCATGTTAATGCATGGAATTAGAACACGGTGTCAGTGTTCCCAATCTAAACGACTGAATCAGCTACATGTAAAAATGACAGAATAACTGTTGGGGTATACTGTATTTATATGTTTTTTCCCTCTGTCTCACACACACACACACACACACACACACACACACACACACACACACACACACACACACACACACACACACACACACACACACACACACACGATGGCGATGGCCCAACATTTCTCCTGCTTCTCTCTCAGCACTCCAAGACCATTAGGGGAAGAGAGAGAAAGAAAGGGAGTGTGTGTGTGTGTGTGTGTGTGTGTGTGTGTGTGTGTGTGTGTGTGTGTGTGTGTGTGTGTGTGTGTGTGTGTGTGTGTGTGCGTGCGCGCAGTGAGCTCTGTGGGCCCATTAGAGTGGTAGTGCAGGGCAACTACCAGAATATAGACTGCAGAAACAAGTGGATTAGGGCTTTCTAACGAGGACAGGCAATACCTCTTGATGGATGACAGCCTTCATACTGTACTGCCGTGCTTATAGGATGTGTGTGCTGGGTACGGGGGGGGCTTCAGTGTACATGTGCATGTTAGTGTGTGGTTAAGTGTGCATGGCTGTGTATTCTGGTTTAAATGTGTATGTCTGCGTGTCATTACTGTCTGTGTCGATGCTTGTGTATCCACTCTCAGAAGGAAACTGTGAAAATGATGTCCTTGAATTTCACATCCTTATAATCAGGTTTTTTTTTTCCTTCCATTCATTTCTTTATTTTTTTTGCATCAGAGCAGTGACATAAAAGACGAGCTCACGAATGTCAATATAAATATTTGCTCCAAGCCTATTGAAAAAAAAATAAAAATAAAAAACACAGGATATTGTTGAACAGGGTGCCTGTGTTCATCCAGTATCGTTGACATTCACTTGGTAGTACAATAGACGCAAAAGCGAAGAGGCATGGAAGTGTCGGCTGCTTGTGTAGTCAATGGGGCCCTTTTACAAGCTATTTAAGGGGATAAAAAGCATGTCCTTTTCAGCGTGACACTGGTGTCAGTGTGTTTCAAAGGCGCTCCAGGGCCATTTAGAAGCAGTGGCAGCGCCGCCCGCTTTGATTAAAGCGCTACAGTGCAGAAAGGAGAGAGGCAACACTCTGCTAAGTGAATATGGAAATGACCTCCACCATCCTCTTTTTGCTCCCATGCCAACCTCTCCAAATGCACAGAGCAGCATGATAGAGACAAGTATGTCCTGTTTCTGTTTATTTGTCAGCATTAAAGGAGCGTGTCTGTGCGTTTATAGTTAAGGTATAGCACACAAGGGAGGCGTGTGTAAGTTGCAGAGGAAGTGAGCTGGAAGAGAGAGAGAGAGCATGATGACATGATGTGGTTGCGACTGGCTCAAGTGTCCTGGTTTTGATAAATGAATATGCTTCCACTGACAGCGGCCCCTGGCAGACTGAGAGCATGGCCAGGACCTCTCCTCCTCTCCTCTCTTCTTCCCCGGGTGGAGCTACCAGCATTACACACCAGAGACTGATATAACTAATACTGAAAATACATTCAAACATAAATTATCTCTCTGACTCTCTTTTTCTCTCCATAAATATTTACTTTAGGGCAATATATTCACAAATGGACAGCACAGGCGAGATATACGCATTGAACCCTAACCTTTATACCTATGAAATAGTGATAATTTACCGTGAAAGAAGTAGTCCCTTTATCTATCTCTGCAAAACTGCAAAAGCATACCCATACACACCAGCATCCTGATCATCATCCATATAACAGATCACATGTTCTAGCATGGCTGTGCCCTGCACTGCAGGTGAGCTCATTTGCATGTGTGATCTGTTACGTGCCATCGGCCTTCAAATGGATGTCTCCCTCCATAGACAATTCCGGTAATTAACCCAACACAACATAGTTGTCATCCGGTAATTGACCTAATTGTTTGGCTTGTCAGCTCCCGTTCTACGTATTAAGCATTAAATATGCTGGGTGTCATTAATCAAAGGATTATCATGTATCCAGGGGAGGGCGAATGTCTTGTTCTTGTTTAGCAGTGTGAGATGTTATAGAGTGTCCGCAAGGTTTTGTATAACACTACATTTCTCTGTGTATTTTAATCGGCGTAACATTTTTACAGGCTTTAAGCCTTTAAACAGCTTGTGAAAGTCCTTATTTTACAGCCCAGCAACACTCCATCAAATTATCCACAGGGTTTACAGTGTCCTGTCTTTAACAGGCAAAGTGGGGTTCTTTGAAAATTGTGTACCATTGAATTTTTGTTTAGCCTGGGTAAATCACAGATCAAAATCTGTTATTCCCAATACCATCATCATATTACTGTAAAGCTCCCCACTCTAGCCTTAATGTACTATCTGTGAGTGCCAACATAGCTTACCAGCCCTGATTCTGTAGGCCCTTATGGAGGTGTGTGAGTGCATGTACGTGTGTGTTTGTATATGTGCTAACGGCAGATAGCTCAGGTCCAATTCACAGCTGATTCACAGCTGAGGCTTATGTATTTAGAAGCAGATTGCCTCCAGGTTGCTATAAAAGGTGTTGAGCTGCCACTTTTATTGGATTTTTAAAGTGAGGAGATTACATCCCGTATATGTCTAATGGTTCCCCACACACTGCTTATTCAGTTTTGTCTCTCTCCTCTGGTCAGGTTTTTGTATTGTCTAGAGCAAAGCAGGAGGGGTGTGCTCCCTTATACCGTATGCACACACCCAGTGCATTAATAACAATAACAATAAAAAGGTAATCAAATCTGTAAAAACAATATGTACTTAATGTTGGTCCAGGATCCACTGCTAAAAGCCCACCTCATCAAACTGCAAATTAGTCTCGGCCGTAACTTTATTACGGCCTGGCCCGGAGACGGGCAGCCATAAATAATTCAACTGCACCGTCTCTGGAAGCGGTAAGATTTAATTCTACTGAAGGGAAAGTGTGTGTATGTGCGTGTGTGTTCACTTGCTTAGATGCATGCATGCCTGTGAGGTTTTGTTTGAGCTAGTGTGTGTATGTATTTGTGAAATTAGACAACCCCTCCTCCGTACAAACACACACCGCCAACAACACCCTCCTCTTTCCTTCTGTTCTCTCATTGGCAGGCGGCTGGCTTTAGCCTCCCATTGCAGAATATTCCCTACCAGGTAGCACCATGGCAACGTACTCAGCCTCATCCATCAGCCAGCCAGCGCCCCAACCCTCCCAGCTACAACCACCTAGAGAGAGAGACACACACACACACACACACAAGGAGAGAAGTTGTAGAAAGGGATGGGGTATATCGGTGGAGAAAGGAAGAAAACAGAGGTAGAGGAAATAAGAAGGCAGCATGAAGCAACCAGCTGAGAATTAGTGTAGCAGATGGTGAAATTTAAGATTACGGCAACAAACACAGTTTTGGCATCTTATAAAGGACCGTTACAGTATATTACATCTTAGGTCTTACTGTATTGTAATTGTGTCCATCTCTCTTATTGTCTATCATTCCTATTGTAATAATAATATTATACTCGCCAGGTAATTTCTGTAATCTTGGACTGCTGTAACAATGCTAAAAAGAAGTCCAGTGGGGCATTCAAAAAAAGTTTTTAACAAACTTGCAAGTTAGCCAAACATGGAAGAGAAAACAAAGACGAATGATAAAATGCTTACAAACTTTGGGTTTAAGATGCTGCCCAAAAAATACTTCTTATCCAAAATGTCCATAAATATCCATCATAGTTAACAGTCTGACATCTTGGTTTAACTTCTGCACCAGCTGTTGGCAATGATGGATTAACAACATTGTGTTGCATTCTCTTTTGGTTTTACCTCAAAGTAAGGCTTGCTGCATGGTTCCTACGCCTCGCGGTCTGTGGCCACGCCAACTGCGCACTATTCCATGTTGATGATTGGCTTGTTGGTCCTTGAGACTCCCGACCCAATCACTTCCCACCTCCGTCTCCTTCAAAAACACGATAATCAGCTACCGTATTTATGAAGACGCTGAAAACAAGGAAGCAAATAGAAAACAACAAAATGCTATATGGTGACATACAATCACTGTAAAAGTTGTTTATGGCTTGCCTGCTTTCTTCTTCTACATTGATTTTTACAGTTTATTGCTGTGGATTGGTCCTTAGCATTAACTACATTGTGAGTGCAATGGCAACTCAGGCACACAGACCAAAGCGTGGCTTGGGTGAGTAACACATTAATTGTTGCGGACAGTGCGCACAGACCATTCTGAGAGCTTAAAGTGGCGTCTGACTTTGTTGATGCGATGTGGTGTTACAGAGTTCGTGGATGTCAGCAATTACTTTGGTGAGTACAATGCTCTAATAACATGATGGACAAAATGACGAGAATAACACCCACGTTGTAATAAATGGAATTCTCCTTGGTTGAAGGGGGTTTATTTAAGCCATGTGTCATAGCCATGCGATAAGTGCCAGAAAACAATAACATAAAATCATCTTGTCGCAATCATTTTGTCACAACTTGCAGAGTTTTCCATCTGACAGCACATAGAGCTCATTTCCCTGCACTCTTCACTACCTGTTTCTCATAGTGTCCGAAACTATGGACTTGCCAAATCACCGAGCTGACAGCCGTGGTATAAACCGAAGTCTTGAGATGGAAGTTGTCTGCTGCCCATGAAAATGTCATCACTGTACCTGCGCCATATATATCTTCATTAACACAGCACAGATAGCATCAGGGGAAATGCCCCCAGTTTGATGGGAATGCTCAAGTGTAGTGTGTTAAGCTCGATGTGGTGCACAGCAGGCAATTTGAATTCATTGTGCGTGCATGTGTGCATTCATTGTGTGTGCAGAATCAACCTATTAGTGGCATTTAGCTTTCAATGCCGCAAAGTCTCAAAGAGAGAGAGAGAGAGAGAGAGAGAGACTTTGCAAGGCTAACGTAGTGATGTATGGTGCCCCTGTATTCTCTGACATCTGCACCTTGTTTACTGACAGAGAGACCCTATCCTCTGGGTGATGAGAGTGGGTTGGGAGAGGCAGGGGGCACAAGGGGAGCCCCAGGTCTCACTTGTAATTGAGGAGTGGAATGAGAAAATGTGGACGGGAAAAGTGAAAATAGTCAGAGGGAGACGGGGTGGGCAAAGTGTGTGCGTGTGTGTGTGTGTGTGTGTGTGTGTGTGTGTGTGTGTGTGTGTGTGAGAGAGAATGTTGGAGGATGTAACACAGAGGCAATTTTGGTGCCTCTCAATATTGGTGGCCTAAGAAGGGGCTTGAGTGAGCAGGACCTTAGGGAGTTTGTTACTCTCTCTATCTCTCTCTCTATGTGTGTGTGTGTGTGTGTGCGCGCGTGTGTGTGTGTGTGTAACAGCTCTGTGGCTGCAATCAGTCCTTCCCCCTCTGTGGCGCTGAGTCTCGGCATGGATGCAGTGGCGCAAGCGATAAGGCCAATATTACTTGGGGATAAAAGTGGAATCAGCTACCCGCTGTGAAAAACGGGCACCGTGAGCCGTGATGGAGTAATTCTGATAATATTGGATCACTGTGAGAAAAATGGCCTTACAATGTGCCTTCAGCTTGTCCTTCTATATCCCTCTCATATACTAATCCTCACTCGATTTCACCATCACCTTATATTTCTGTTTTGGCCACTTTATCTATTTCTTTATTAGCTCTTTTTACTCTCTTTTTACTACTTTAATTGCAATTTATCGAAATTAAGTCACAATCTTGAATATCGAATAAAAAAATGGAATCGTCGATACTGCCACGCCACCATGTCACGTCCGGTCATCTTGTCAAGCGGAAAAACACACGTGTTGAAGTGCTGTGAGTCAGTCGACCTACTCTAACTTAGCTAGAGCCAGTCAAAAGATAGCATGGCAACTGCAGATGCTGGAGACACATTGACATAACTTGAGCCCCCTCCTCTTTCACTCAAGTGTGTGAAAGTGTGGAAGTATTTTGGATTTTATGTTGACAACGTTCACGTTGTCGTCAAAAAAGCCACAGTTTGCAAGCTCAGGTGCGTGTACCATATTCTGTGTGTTTACCATTTCAAATTAGCCTAGCAGCTAGCGGATATTCCTTCTGCTAAAAGCTTTATCCCAACAAAACCGCACTGTTGAATTTCTGCCTGCATGTTTGCGGACTGCCCGAGCTGCGAAATTACGAATCCCACTATGGGAACGCCAAGACCCGCCCTTCAATCACTACTATTGGCCAGGCGTCCAAGGTAACGTGACCCCATTTGTTCATGTCCTATCCCCTGACCAATCCGCTATCCTAACCTTAACCACTCAAGGTGAAATGCCTAACCCCAACCAATCGAGCTGCTTCGGAGGGCGGGTCTTGGCGTTGCCATAGTGGGATTCGTAATTTTGCGAGCCACCTTGCTATCGGTCTCTGCTGTGCTGGCTCGATGGTGTTTTAAGCCCCCAACTTAGCCTTCAAGGCAGCACAGCTACCGTCGTCTTCAACCATAACCATTGCCTAATCCTAGTGCCTTCCAGGAAGCGCTGCCTGGAAGACGACGTTGGGGGCTTTAACATAAAACTCTGTGTGGTGCGAAGCGTCTGCCCTCAGGATTGTCTGTAAACTTTTTTTTCTTTTTACTTTATTGACAAATTGTCAAGTTTCCAATGGACTGAAGATATGTTATTGTTACATTATGTTGTTAATACATGTTTTATATTTGACAATGTAATGTGGTAGATTGCGAACAAAGGTCAGATATTATATTACCTACAAGTCTAGTCTAAAAATGGGAACCTGTGCTTTAAAAACAAGAAGTAAAAATCGAGAATTGAATCAAATCGTGACCTCAGAATCGAAAATGTAATCGAATCGAGGATTTGGAGAATTGTGACACCCCTAGTTGACATTATAGAGCAACAAAGTCTGTGTCCCGTTTCCTACTGACAGTCAACTTTTTTTTTTTCTTTTTTCTTTTTTCTTTTTTTTTAACATGTATATTTTATAAAGGGACACAAAAGTTGTGCAGTAAGAACATTAATGGGTAAGATTTCATCCCAATGTTTATATACGTATAGACATTAGGGCTGTCAATTGATTAAAATATTTAATCGCGATTAATAGCATGATTGTCCATAGTTACCCCTACATAGTTAGTTACCCAACTTGGGTCTTAGATTCATAGACCTTGTTTATTACAGGGTGTGTGAAGGTGTGTATGTCTATTAGGTTTGGTAACCTTGTGCTCACCATATTCAATTGCTGACTTTTGAGAACATGGTGACAATGCAGGGCAGTCATGATAATCAGACAAGGTTGTCTACAGACTATCTACTACTACATCAGTTAAAGGTGAAACTGAAAATGAGCATACATGTAATGTTGGTAATAATAATCCCGTATTGCTCACAGAAACACAGATACAGATGAGTATAGTAGATCGATCAATGTTGAAACAGGTAGTCGGTTTGTATTCTGTGATGGATGTTTGAACAGTTTGGGCAACCATTTCCTTCACTGTATTTCATAAATAAGGTCTGCTAACCTGGCTGTTTGTTTAAAATTGTCTGATCATGTGACTGCTCGCCCCTGTATGGACTGTATCCTCACTTATTGGACATACTGAAACCTGTCGCTGCATTTCAGGCTCAGTTTGAGACAATGTAGCCATGCATCTCCCTAAACACATAAAACACATAAACACACACTTCAGTGAAACCCTATCTGTGCCTTTTTGCTGTGGCTCTCATTCAGGTGTAACAGCTCGTTTCCTAACACAACCCACTGGTCCACTGCCTGAGGGAAGAGAGGTTGGAGGTGTGATGTGGCCTATCATTGTAAAGATAAGGGTATATACAGTATAAAGGAAGGGAGCTGAAATATTGATGAGGGCCGGACATGGAGCCTGCAGATCCATAGCCTGGCTACTATATGAGCTGCTTTATCATTCATGGCTGTAATTGAGCAGTAGGAGAGAGAGAGGCCCTCAGGGCAGCTTGCAATAGCCAACAGCTAACACTTCTGCTCCAAACAAGGACCTCCCATGATGCCTCTCAGACTGAAACGGATAATTGTGGGGAATCTACTTTTCCATCTAACATTAATTGAACATCAATTATCCCTTAAATGCTCCTAAGTCTGTCTCCACTGAGACTGATTGCAGCATTATGTCCGGATTGTGCCGCCTCTACATGAAGACTGTTTTCTATTTTTCTTATATGTAGGATTAATCTGATCAAATTTGGCTGGTGGGTGGGACAGGCAAATGTTGGATTTCTACATCATCTCCACAAAATATATGGCAGCCAAAAGAGATTCATTCATTATCTGCAAAAACAAAGATATTGCCTGGGCTGAAACTGCTGTAGGCAGGACTGTCTATGAAACAACTCAGACAAATGTTACATTTCATTTTTATGGAAATGAGATTCAAGTTTTTTCAGTTACCCATTATCCCATGGCTGTTGGCTTAGCTTGATTCTGAGATGTTCCCCAGACTGTTCAAATTGTAATTTTGCTGCTTTGACATCAGGACACAGCTTTCTCTGCAACACTCCCTTTTCCTTCTTGCTAAGACCCTTTCAACATTACTCGCATTTACATATTTAGCGTAATCCGTCCCCGTGGAGCTGCCCATGATGACCATGTTGTGAAATGAGTGGCACTGCCCATGCCAACACGCCATGTGAGCACAGGGGCACGGTGGCTTGCCAGTTGGCAGGGCGAAGAGTCTGCCTGTGTTGATGACTATAATCAAATGAGTCAGCAGTTGTGTTGGAGGGTAGGAGCGTGGAAAGTGCAAAAAGAAGGGATGGAGTGAGGGATTAATAGAGAGAAAGTTAGGAAGTGTGAGGTAGAGAGATGGGTTTATAGGGGGGCGGTTCAAAGACTAGAACTCACGCCCCATGTCATTCCGCTATACACACTCCCATTTAAATCCGTTAATTAGTACAAGGCTACATAGAGGGAGATTGACGAGTGTTGCCATGAGACGACTTGGCTGCTAATTAAGACAATCTCTCGGAGGGAGAGGGATGACTGTGTGTGAGGGAGTGAGTGCACGCTCGCATGAATAACCTTTTGCATAAATCTGTGTGTATTTTTGGGCTTGTGTATCTGTGTGTATGCTCTGTTGTGTAAGTACACGTGAGCGTGAATGTGTTTAGAGAGTGTAGGGGGTTAACAGTCACAAAGGAGAGGAGGGGTTGATGGGAGTTGTTGTAATCTGTGGGGGTACCCGCATGAAACAAGCGTGGAAGGTGGAGAGAGAAAATCTGTTATTCTGCATAATTACCTCATAATTGTGTCTCTGACTGTCGGTGATTGCTTTGTTTATTAGAGGGAGAGGGGTAAATGAACTCCTGGTGGTTTGACTCATACCGTCTGCTGGTGTCTGTATTTGTCATTAGGCATTTGCCTCGTGGTCCTGTTTAACGTACAGTAGACGGTTGGTATATTAGCAAAGTGGTAAGCAAATGCAGCCTCAGTCAGCTTGACAGTGTGTGGCAAAGTGGACTACGTTTTCTCGACTGTAAGTTGTGTGCTGTCATTGCCTCATAACAAGTCAACTCAGGTACACTGCCTATTGTCTGAATTGAATTGAAAATGACAGTGGACTCAAATGAAGTACAGTTATACAGCAGGTCTTTAGTCAGATTTTGTGTGCAACTTATTTGATTAGTATCCACTAGAGGTAAACAAAATATACCCACTGAATATAGCCCAGTGGATTGCACATGTGGCTGTAATCTATACCAAGAGACTCCACTACCAAAACAGAATTACTTAGCTGCTTAGCTGTACAATATTGCAGTAATACCAGGTATATTATCATCCCACACACTTAGTTTCTTCATTTTCTCGGCCCACCCACAGTGTTTTACAGATTTACAGGAGATATTTATATATAGTATATTTTTTTATATACTGTATTCCAAACTTTCAGTCTCCATAGTCTTCGTATGAGAAATGACTCATTCTGTCCATACACTATTAAATTGTGGGCGATCATTAGTGCGTAAGATTAAAGTGGAATAATGAAAAAAATAAGTCTCGGGTTTGGGACCTGTCCTTTTTGTGAATTTCTAACAAGGCATTTCACCAATAGAAATAATCATATGCTGACAAACGTCTTCAGCAAACTGCACCTTTAGACACACTGAAATGCTTCTGTTGTCCTCATAGTCATAATAACTACAAACGTAGACGTCAACAGTGTGGTTCCGGAAGTGAAAATCCCAATTCATAGTCTACATAAAGATTATGATTATTAGCCATAATGTCTTAACCATCCAAGCTAGACTTGCCACGAGCTACTAGTTTGTGAAACGAAGGTTTATGCTCCTGTGGAAGCTACAAGTCCGTCTGAAGTCAACCTTGTTTTAAGAAAAACGTGTTTTATTCGCAATGGCTTTGAGAAGTACTACACTACCTACAATCCTAAGCGTAACAGCCAAGAAGCCATAACCGCAATGTCTATGATTGGTGGAGCTCGCTGTTACCATGGAAATGTTTACCGCACCCGTGAACGGCTAGTGAGCTGCTATCATTGAAGTCCACGATCGTGTATACACAATGTACACAGTTTTGGGGCGGCTGTTGCTCAGGTGGTTGAGCGGTCGTCAGTGGTTCGATCCCTGGCCCTGCAGTCCCATGTCGAAGTGTCCTTGGGCAAGAAACTGAACCCCGAATTTCTCCTGATGCTGCACCATCGGTGTGTAAATGTGTGTGAATTTTTATCTGATGAGCAGGTGGCATCTTGTATGGCAGCCTCTGCCACCAGTGTATGAATGTGTCTGAATGGTTCCTGTACTATGTAAACGTGCTTTGAGTAGTAGTTAAGACTAGAAAAGCACTATATAAATACAGTCCATTTACATGTACCCTTTTTCAGTTTTCAAAATGTTTTTTTGCGCTGAATCAAAGGTTTTATGGTCATGATTCATCTTGTAGTTGGTTGGCTTGGTTCCAGGCGTAAAACCTTTTTATATAGGCACATTCTGAAACGTCAATGGAATAATTGAATTGGGATAATCACTTAGAAACGGGAGCCATTCAAAAAGTGGGCAGTCACTGTTGAGCTGTATTAGGTTTCTCAGGCAATTTAACAAAGCACCTCAAGTTGTGGATTTTTAGTATGGGTGGCTTACCTGGGTATTAGCCATGGTGTCAGTGCCCCATTGTCTGTGGAGTTACAGTATGCATACAGAGCTCTTACATGGCTTGGCTAATTAGAGAGTTGAATTTACGGTGGCACACAATGGGCTGTTGCTTCCACTAGTAACATCTACTATATCAAGGGTTATACAAAGAAAGCAGCACTCTTTTCTATTATTTAACTCTTAAATCATAGCTTTTTGTGTACTTCCTCTGTAAAATGTCTTCAATTATTTAATCCACATGTACGGCTTTTGCTTTATTCTCTCTCCATCTCACTCTCTTCCTTTCCTATTCTCGTGTCTTTCACTTTCACACATTCGGATATAGATATGCTCAAATGACCTTCAGCTGTCTCTCTCCCCCTCTAAACTTCTCCTCTTCCTGTTGTCTTCTAAAAATAGAGCTTCCCAATCATCAGAGGAGTTCTGCGGCTGGCCCTGTGGGCACAGGATTTGGCAAGAGGGTGGCAGAGATGAGCCTAATTAACTCATTGAGAAGGAAAGAGCAAGGGAGGGAGAGGTGGGGGAGGAAGAGAGGGACAGAGGCAGGGGGTGGCCGAATAATGACAGAGACATGAAGAGGGTGAAAGATGGAGTGGTGCAAAGAGGAAGATGAGGAGGAAGAGGGGAGAAAGAGGAGGAGATAATGAGAAAGGAGGGTTCAGAGAGAGAGGAGAGGCGAACCAGGGTCTCTGGGGTGAGGCTATAGTAGTGAACAAGGCAGAGTCAGAGTGATGGAGAGGAGCACTAATTAGACTCAAGACCAAAGCCCCTTCTTACTTTACATAGCAGTAGAGGGGGAATGGAAGAATGGAGGAATTGAGATAGATGGGTCAGACTGCTGCATCGCCAAGATATGAAAAGGAAATATGTAATCTTCAATATAGAGAGCGAGCCAAGTGACTATCTAGCCAACTCAATTAGCCCACGTCTATTAAACAAACTGCTCTTAATCGCCTCTGTCAGACACTTGTAGGCAAATGAACTGGCCGCTTCCTGCAGGGAGGTGGGGGAGAGATAACGGCAAAGATGAAGACACCCCATCCTCCCCTCTCCACCTCACCTAGCACTTATATGACGTCTATTCAAGATGCTTGTTTTGTTTTGCTCAGCATACTTCTTCTATTGCTCATGTATATCACATATATCTCTATCTTTATTTTTCCTTCTGTCACCTCATTTACTCCCATGTCTACCTTCTTCAGGGTAAACGGCCACAGTGAATAACAATGTAAGCCTTTGTTTTTTTTTTAGTGCAATATTCTTGTCTATTCTAGTAATTCACGAATCAAAAGTATTTTCTCAGTTTAAGTTTATATACCTCTTGCTATTATTTTTTTTACATTCTGAATTCCTGCCCATTATCAATTAACTGCCAATTAACTGCCACAATCATATTTCCGTAAAGCTCCTGGTTTTACATGTTTTAATTCCAGCATTCTATACGCTGGTTTCCATTTTTCCCCATCTAAATTATATCAGCACACTATTGAAACCTTTACAAAAACATCAAGTCTGTAAAAAAGTTTTTGTCTTAGTAACATTATTGTAGTGATGTTATGCAGTGCTGAAATGGATCTATGCTTAAAGTGCATTACCACTCATAATTCAACATTAACATGAATTTATGCAGACTTGATGTTCACGCTAATGGAAGTAAAGGGCTTTCTTCAAATGCAGGAAAAATACATTTAAGAATCTATTGCATTTGACCGGAATGTTACTTGTTTGATCTGCTGACCTGCAGGATAAATCTGGGTGGGGGAAATGTAAAAGGGAATTGCTGTCTCATTCTTCATTACCACCAGTGAGGAGCCCTTGAGCAAGGCTTTAAACCCCCAACTGACCTAGAGGAGCTGCTCAGTGACCAGCAGATCAGACTGTGGTTGCACTGGGTTGTTTCCAGGTGTGAGTGTGTCTAATTGCGTTTTCCATTACATGGTACCTGCTTGACTCGCCTTGACTCTACTCGCCTTTTTTGTTTTTCCATTATGAAAAAAAGTACCTGTACTAGCTAACAGGTACTTTTTTTAGTATCACCTCCGTCGAGGTTCCAAGCGAGCTGAGGCAATACCAAAAGGTGACGTGAAAACCTGCGGACTACTGATTGGTCAGAGAGAATAGTCACTAATCACTGCGTCATCATTGCTAGCGACAGACGGCGGTGTTCCGCCATTTTTAAATAGTTTAGCCAGCTGTGTTTTTTTTCTTTTGAAACAAAATTTGTCTTCTGGCTGTGGCAACAGTCACATGCCGAATCAAAAACAACACACCTTCGACGTTCTGTGCAGTTTCCTGCGGCGTCACTTAAACGACCAGCCACGCTCGCCTCACGCATAAGGCGTTACTAAATCTGCAATGGAAAATGGAGGACGGGGCACCGCGGTCAAGCCGAGAAGAGCTGGAACTAGCAGTGGGTAAGCGCCATAACAGTGTGCGTCTGCACACAGTCTGAACAAGTTACAAATAATGCTAACATGGCAGTATGTTGCATAGAGTTGTGTCTCATATTGGAATTTTACTTAGTTTGGACAGTTTTCTAACACTTGGAACCCTTAGCTGTATGCACCACATACCACCTCAGCCATATGTCCCCATGCTAACCCTGCCTGCCCTGCTTTTTTGTGATCAGTGGCCCGTGATGAGTGTCCTGGCCCAGGCTGACTGTAATTACCAAACAGGAGGAACAAGTAGGCTAATTAACACGTTAAGGAGCAGCCGCCAGCCGACAAGGTCCTACAGCACTGCCAAGCGTGGGTCTGACAACTTCATCCCCCATCTGTCACCAGGCACACAAACACACAGACATGCACCTGTGTGTGTGTGTGTGTGTGTGTGTGTGTGTGTGTGTGTGTGTGTGTGTGTGTGTGTGTGTGTGTGTGTGTGTGTGCGCTGCACAACATGTAACAGGGTCCACCCCTGCTGCACAAAGGAGGTGAATAGAGATGTTGATGGAGTGCAGTGAAGTTAAGTGCCTTTTGTTCGTCAGACTGGTGGTACCCTCCCAATGCCACTGTGCAGGGGGCCCCTGCCAAGGCAGCACCATACATCACAGTTGGCATCAGCCAGGTGGTCTGGCTCTCTGTGCCAGGCCCAGCCATGCTGTGCTGTGCCACACTGAAGAGAGGCAGACCATTTCTCGAAAGTGTTTGTCTGTGATGCGTTTTGACCGAAATGAGATTTTGAGGGGAAATTGTGTTTTTATTTAATTATATTTGATATTTCTTTCTCATATAGCCTACTCAATAATAAACTGCCATCATACCACAATGAAACACCAAAGCTGAAACTGACAACGCATACCCTGGAGTCTGCTGTTGGAAATGACACATCCAGGCTCCACCGAAAGTCCAACTGGCTTCAAAGGGAGCGTTCACTTGATTGCTGATATTTGATTGTGTCACCAGTTGGTCAATGGTGGCTGTGTAGTTGAGGAGTAAGAATCAGTGCCATTCTACATTCATTGAGTTTAAACAAGTGTCCCTGAATGCAAGGGAAAGATGATTGAATTAATATAACCAGTCATATGGCTGTTATACATGTTGATAGAGAACACATGTTATCATTCAAACATTCAAGAAGCCAAATAAGTGGAATAAGTTGAAAGTTTAGGAGCTTAGATTGTCTTGGAAGAGTAAGTTTTAACACAAGTTGTGGTTGCAGGATGACTAGGATTTATTATTTTGTTATCAAAATTAGCAAATGTTGACATGAAGCATCCAATAGCAGCAGTAGCTAAATCCTCCTACTGACCAATGATCATTTCCAATCTAGTATGTGCGTCTATAAGCCAAACTCTTCCTGCCAGGCTGTGCCAGCTGTTAAATGCCGTAGCCCACAAGGGTTAACCAGCTGCAGCTAATGGAGAACACTGGTAGCTGACACAGATACAGACAGGTCACCATGACTGTCACAGTGCTTGGGTACCATTACATAGGCTTTTTTTGGACTGCTGTTCAGAATCATGTCGAGGTTCATGTTGGTAGTCGGCTCAGGAGATCACGGCAATAAAGGAAAATGGGCATTTTGGGAAAGGCAGATCGGGTTAATTCAGTGTAGATAACATAATGGGCTGTATGATCAATTTTGAGGCAAAAAATAGCCTATGTATGTCACTTCATGTTGCCTGTGTGTGTCCTTGCCTGCAGAAAAGACAAAGGTTGATGTTGTAGCACTGATTTTTTGTGAGTGCTGGATGGATTTAATGGGGTTTACACAGCCCTTTTTCTCTTCAACCCTTCTCATGTCTCATTCTCTGTCCACACTCAAATTCCTGGGTGCTGCTCTTGTTCTGTTGTCAAGACAACTGCACACAGTGGTTCTGCCTCTGTGTCCATTTTATCTGTTTGTCTTCGCCTGTCTTTTTGTTATTTGTCTTGTACTTTTCAGATATCCAAGTATTTTGCAGACTGGGAAAAATATTTGGTAGCGGTTTGGCAGCAGCATCAGCGTGACTGATCACAGTAAGGCTGCATCTGACTGATAAACTGGTAAATTTGGAGGCTTATGCTGATGCTTATATAAATAGAGAATTTGAGCTTTCCCTTCTAAGTTGCAAATGTAAACTCAAAGAGCAATTTTTTCCATGACCCTGTTGTCTAATCAGCGCCTTATTGTGTCTGTGCCTGGAGTCTGCAGTATCACACTGTCTCAGCAAACAACACGCTCTCCCCAGCGGCTCTGCTATGCTTCATATCCAATTGGTTTGATTTTCTCTCTGAAGGAATACAAGGTTCATCCTCCACCCACCCCCACCCCCCAGCCTTGTGAAGTGTGGCGGATAGTCTTTCCACGCAGTGTAGACCCAACACTCCTCTCATTCATCAGCTTGTGTATTTGCATTTTCAATTAATTACCAGCGTCACGCGCTGCAACTCCGAAAGCAGCCCTAGCTTTGTGTGTGACCCTTAATTGCAATCATTACACAATGCAAGTAACTCGCCTTTGAGTGTTCAATTGTACACTGGGTTTAATTATGGGAACTGAGTTAAAAGCATTACTCAACAGTCTAATAGACCAAATACTGGAGCCCTTTTCGCCGACACTGAATGAAATGATGGTCGAATGCTGAACTGGTAATTACTCACAGTTGTGGTTGCTGATTTGCATAGCTGCATCATTTCAAAGAGGATCTGAGCATACTTGAAAATACAGATGCCGCTGATGCAGTTTGAAGCAATATTCCCACATTTTGCCGAATTTGCTTTTTATGCCTCACTGAGACTTCACTGTGTATTCAGCACAGAGGTATCTCTGTTGGGGAGGCTAGCTGTTTCCCTCTGCTTTCAGTCGTGGTGCTAAGCTAGGCTAAACACGTCACATATGTTTGTATTGAACACACAAAGATGAAATTAATATTATCTTCTTATTTAATTGGCAATTTGTGGCATTAAACACAAACACGTGGGGCTCATATCCATTCAGACGCACATACTTATAGGCAGACAGACAGACAGACAGGTGCACTCTTATTTATTCATATGCATGCAGACACATACTCACTCACAAATAGATGTCACTTCTTGCATGTGAGCAGTTTGGAACAAAGAGACGACGTGATGCAGGGGGATGAAAAAAAGCAATTATTCTGTGCAGGGCTCTGTACCTAGGGTTAGAGCCTCGCCTCTAGAGTAAATAAGTTACTAGGAGAGTGTGTGCTCACGTCGCAGATCTAAGGAAGACACACATACATGCGCATGCCAAAATACACACACTTGTGCACATACTCCCAGGAGCAGGCACATGCACACAAATTCAATCTTGCTACAAGTGCAGAACACGCACACACACACACACACACACACACACACACACACACACACACACCATCCTGTGCATCCTGTCACACAGATAGCCCCTGCGTTCCAGTAATGAAGATGTTGCATTCATGCTCGGCCACTGAGCCAATAACACAAAACGCTGCAGCAGAGAACCCCCTCTGCTCTCCAACTCCTTCCCCCCCCCTCACCTTTTCCTCTTTTACTTCTCATTTTTCTCGCCTCGCTCCTTCACTCCCACCTTCCCGAGCGCTGATAAGAAATCGCCCTGTCGGTGCCATGAAGGAAGCCAGGACAATTTGACTTAAGACCAGGTGAGGGAGATAGAATGAGTGCGTTTGAGAGAAAGAAAGACAGGGAGAAGATGGAGCAATTGTGTACAACCAGAGTCTCCGATATAAATCTTAATATCCTATTTAAGGCTTTTATTCCTCACGGGCCCTGATTTATTAGCGGGGCTTCCCCTTTCAATTTATCAAAATAAACTATGAGCTCACGGTCGTGGCCGGCAGGGCAAATTAAAGCAAACAACAGACTGAGGGGGAGGAGGTGGAGGGGAAGAGAGAGGACAGGGTTGTCACGGAGTGAGACATACGCACACATAAAGCCATACGTCTCTCTTACTCTTCCTTTCTTCACCTCTCTCCTCTCTTTATCTCAATCAATGGCTCTGTGACAGGAGAGGCCAGCTAGTGTAAATGACCAAGCTCCCCAAGACCCAGGGGTTGTTTGACCATCAGCGATGAGAGATGGGGGGGGGGTCTAAGACACCAGGGAGAGCTTTGTGTAAAAGCTGATACATTTGTTTAGGGATCTCCAGTGTATCACTTGTAAGGAAGTGAAATCTGAAATCCGCTCAATTAGTTGTGTGCATTGCTGTGGATGATGAGAGAGAGAGTAGCGTGTCATAATTGTCCTGTTTACTTGTATTTTTGTTATTGTATCAGATGTGTTTGCTCCTTGTTGTTGTTTATATGTATGTTTGTTGTTATGCTTTGGCAACACAGAGGTATTTTTTGTCATGCCAATAAAGCAAATTGAAATTGAGAGAGAGAGAGAGATGCGTTGAGGTGTGTGAAGATAATGATTTGCCTGTTTTTCCTTCCAAAAGGGTATATTTCTGTGTGCCCTAAATATAGGCTTCATTATGCACACGGTTCCTCTCAGTATGTGTTTGCATTTGAGAACGAGAGAAAGAGGGTAGTTCATAACATTATGCGGAATGGCACCTGTAATTGTTATTGGCATTGCGATTATTATGTTATTGAATGATTGTTGCATATGCATTGATGCATTAAACTTGTAGGGCCCTATCTTGCACCCAGCACAATTGACTTTGTACACCAACGCATGTTTCATTCCTATTTTGCACCTGACGCACAGCGGACTTTTCCCTCCACAGACGCATGTCGGTAAATTAGGGAATGAATGTGCGCTCCAGGGGGCGGTTCAGCGAAAAGAGGAGGCGTGTTAAGGCGCAAATGTTCCATGGTGCTGTTTTGCAGGTTCAGAAAATAATTCTGCCACTGTTATTCAGATTATTCAGACTTTGCTTCTCTTATCTACACGGACGCAGCAGTTCCCATTTTTGCAAACCATACATAATTACACAGAAAATATTACTTAAAAAAAGTGCACGTTTGGATAGGTCAGAAGGCACTTTACAGTACAGTCCTCAAAAAGTCGCAACATTCTTTGTGGCTTGTGTTTTACACAACATTTCCATGAATCATGATGAGTTGATGACATAAATGAGGAAATATTAGAGGACTTAAGGAGACGTGATGTTGAACTACGGCAGGATTGGAGACCCACTCTCCATGGCTGCAGCAATCCTCTCCAGACTTAAGGAGATGCGCCCAAGAGGCCGCAGCAACATCGCCACCTGGTCAAGATGGGCCAGGTGGACAGCTCCTGCTCCAGCCCTGACGAGAACGTCTCCTCGGCTGTGAACCGCTCCTGGCGTGTGCCAGGCAAAACCACCGTTATAATAGCAATCCGCCATGGAACAAGCCTGCCTGCTCTTAAAGGGAATGTGAGATGACGCTCTGATTGGTTTATTGCACGTTACGCCCAAACCACACCTAGCTACATTCACGCACAGAAGCTCGAGTGATGCGTTTTAGGTCACCGCTGAGAAAGGACGGCAGCAGCGTTCATCTTTGGAGACGAAGAGGGACATAAGAATTACAAGATAATTACCTCTTCTGAAGAGTCCATCATATTTTTTAATTTCTCCGTGTTCTCCTTGATTTGACGGGATAAACGCTACTAGCAACTGCATGGAGGAGGGGTGGGGGTGGTGCTCGAGCACCGAAGGCTTGCGTCATGTGGACGCGCCGACAGTGTTGTTGTCATTACTTAGAATTCCTCATGGGGGCAACAGAAACTACACACTATAGCTTTAAAGGTCCAATATGTAATACTGTAATAAATCCAAAAATGACCCCAATGCCTCATCAGATATTAAGGAAACATGTTAAGCTGAAATACTTTTCTGACAACGCTAATGTCAGTATTTTTTCTTTTTGAAATTTACGTTTTGTGACGGAATTTATGTTTAGGTTTTGGCCTGTGTGTTGTTATCAACTGCCCAGTTTGACAGCCAGGCCGGGTTGCCAGATATAACTGTAAAAACGTAAACCCAGCGCGCTGCAGCAGTAACGTTAGTACAGCCATGAAAGCAGAAAACAAACGAACGGGATCAACGGAGATAGATTCTACCCGACATTAAAAAAACAGCATGTTTCTAACAGTTGTGTGACCAGAGACGGTAAAAACCCTGCATTTGAAAGATGGAGACAGCTTAGAGCCCAAAAGGACGTCGAGTTGGCTAATTTCCTCCTGAGCAGGTAAGCATTAGCTTCAGGCTAATTTATCACAGCTACTAGGGACAGGCATTTTATGTCATTTCAACTGTGTAGCTACTCCCATTGAATTATATAGCTAGAATACCCGAGTTGGTAACTCGCAAAAACAATTGAGACACAGCCAGTAAAGTGATCCCGAGTCCTGACTGGTCCTGGCTAACGCCGCCATGCTAACCCTGCTAACTGCTAATGTTACCGGAGGACCAGGCGGGCCACGGCTGTTTACAACATGCAGCCTGTTCAGCGGCCGTAGCCAACAGCGGTGAGTTATTTGAAGCCAAGAGGGAGGGGGAGGGGGGGGGGGGGGGGGTGCTGTAAGTCGGAAAGAGAGGAACTTGAGTTTGCAGTGTGTTTAGCGATTGATGCCGTAATTCTAAGGCCGTGTATTTCAGTCAGGTGGAAAAGGAGTGCAAGGCAGTGGTATTTTTAGCGGTTCCTATCATAATTCTAAGCAGAGGAAGTGTGTCTGTGGCGCGTGGAGAGAAAGGCAAGGTTTTCTGTTTTTTTGGGGTTCCTACTGTAATTCTAAGCCAAAAAAGTGTGTCTGTCAGTTAGGTACAGAGCTCCACGTGAGCGCGGGCTTTTATGACTGTCAATGTAGCCAGCATCTAACGTTAGATACTCCGCTGTGCTGTGGAGTAATGTCTGGCTATGTGAGACAAGCGTCTAGCAACATTGTTGTTGATGCTGCGGTCTCAGCCTGGCAACCTCCGTGAACTTCGAGTCTGGGGAGGAGGGGCGCAGGAGACGACTCTCTCCAGTATTTTGAATTTGAACTGCAGTAACTATTTTAAACACTAGCTGTCAGTATTACATATTGGACCTTTAAAATGTAAGCAATGTTGTAGTTGGTTGAGGTGGAGCTACTTTCTATTTTTTTTCTTTTTAAAGATTATTTTAGGCCTTTATTTCCACAGGGCAGATGAAGACATGAAAGGGGAGATGACATGCAGCAAAGGGCCGCAGGTCGGAGTCGAATCCGCGGCCGCTGCGTCGAGGAGTAAACCTCTATATATGTGCGCCTGCTCTACCAGGTGAGCTAACCTGGCCACAAGGTGGAGCTACTTTAACTGTATGATTATGTTAATCTATAATACCATATCATATTTTATAAAGTGACCGTTTTTTGCTGTGTAAAATCTAATTTTGAAAAGTAGCTATAGGTGTAAAAAATACAATATTTACTTCTGAAATGGAAGTGAAATAAAAGTAAAGTACAAGTACTTCAAAGTTGTATTTGAACGGTGCTTGAATAAATGTACTTTATCACTTATTTTGGTGCTCCTTAAAAGTCTACTGTCCTCACATCCTTGAAAAACCTAAACAGCACACCTTTCAAAGGTAGAGGATACTCTGTGCAGCCAGGCATTTCCTCCGGGAAAGGCCATCTTAGGTGTGTTTGTGTGTGGCAAGCAAATATACACACAGCACAGTTAGGGTTGGTATGGGGATTAAATGACAATGAAAGAGAACAACAGGAGGACACTCAGGGATGAGAAAGGGCTAGAGAGAAGTGATGCAGAGAGAAAGGAGATTTAAATGATGACACACATTTTTAAAACTAAAGGGAGAGAGTGGATGCATCCAGAGGCTTACAAATGGATGGAGGGATGAGGGATAGAGATATCTAAGATGAGACATGGAGGAAGCCGCAGAGGATTGATCATTTAGTTTTTCCCTTTTCCTGCAGGAGGGGAGATTGCTAAATACATTTTTAAAGTGATCAGGGAAATGTCTGCTCCATTTTTTTCATCTCAAATATGTAGCAACTATTTGATTTATATTCCTAATAAAGCTCTTGTAGGATTAATCATATTTAATTTCCCCCCTTCTGGGACAGTTGTGATTTCATCAGCCATGATTTCCCTGAGGGCGAAACGCAGAATCGACTTAACCCATCGGTCAATCAGCCGTGAGGTAACTGATCACCATCCAATAGCGAAAAGGCCAGATGAGGTCATCAACCTTGTCACCCTTGACCTTGCTCCTCTGATCCCTGGGTCTGGTGCGGCGGGAGTCTGGCGTAGGGACGCCGGGTTAATCAATAGCACGGATGCCATGCAATAAAACAAGAGCTCTCCAGGGAGGATCCCAAACAAACCACCAGCATCCTGAATGGCCAGGCTGCCTGTCAATCAACCGCTTTTGCTCGTGTTCAGCGTCACAATTTAATTTAAGAGGCTGTTTGTTTTCATGAGCTGTGACAGAGAGGGGATTTGAACAGAGCGGAGCAATTTTGTGACAGGAATGAACTCCAAGTGGTTGCTTTCCTCCGGCTGCATTTTTTTTTCTCAAATTAATACATTTTACAAGTTAAATGGCAGCTGATCCAGTTCATCTAGATCTAGAAGTTGAATCTTACCATATGTTTTCAAAACATGAATTTTTAAGTAGAATCTACACACATTACAGTTGACGGATGCATGAATGATTCTGGGTTTATATGGAATTGTGTGATTGTGAAGAGGGATGCTCTTAACAGACTGAAACTGTATGCTTGGCTTACATTGGTAAATCACAGCAGACTATTTGTCCTGCACACTCCCTACTCCTATCAAATGACTGTTTCTAGGCAGATTTATTTTCACACGACCTCTCCTCCTGTTCCCTGTCGCCTCCCTGTCTTTTCACCAAAGAAGCAGTTTGGCTCTTTTCGTTTTCTTCTCCTCGATCAAACCTAGGGCCCAACCTTCCATCCCATCTTTTTTTTTTTCTCTCCGACCATCTCTCCATTCATGTTCCTTTTGTCTCATCGAGGTCTCTGGTGGGAGCAGAGAGGTGACAGGCGTGTGTCTGCCTGGCCCTGCTGTCTGCCTTTCTAATGAGCCTGAAACACGGGGGGTCAGCCTATTATGGAGATGAGGAGATCCAGGCAGGCCAAAAGGTGATAGACCTTGCTAATAGGGGCCCTCTCCGTTCCTTCACCCCTCCCTCCTACCTCTCCTCTCTTTTCCTCTTTACTCCTCTCCTAACCTCATTCTTCCTCCTTTTCTTCCATCTATAGTTTGTCCTGCAAGGTCTAATGAAGGGGCTCATGTGCTGAACAGGAGATGTGGCCTCCTGCTCGTCCTGATCCTTATTTTCCTTTTCCCTTTATCTTTTCATCCTGGAGGTTTGTTTGAAGTTTCTCTCCCTCTTCCATTGGTCGGTTCAATCATCTCTCTGGGCCCAGGGCCACCGCTGTTTGTCTGCTCAGCTTCAGTGGGGTCTCTTTGTAGTCGGGGCCTTGTGCTGGAACCCACTACTGCTTCCTCCAGTAGAGAAGTGTGTGCGTCCGCATGCCTGTATTTGTGTGTACTGTATTTCTTCAGCCTCTTCTTCAATCATATGCAGCCCTCCCTTCGCCTTCTCTGTGGCCAGGCCTCAATCAGCCAGGTTGGCTTTGAAATGCAGCCAGAGCACAGCTACACAGGGATGACAGAAGACAGGGACGTAGTGTTTCCTTTGACTTTTAAAGATTTGTGTTTGAAGCAGGAAATGGAACACACATACTGTACGTACACAAATGAGCACTCTTTTTATGTCAAAAATTACATGATACACATTCACCTCTCCTGTCTCCTTTCCCTCTGCATATTGTTTTTATTTTAGTATGCAATCTAGTTTATTTCTCGTGGGAGGCAGTGAATTAACCCTGGGTAAATATGTACCTGTGACTGTTTAATATTGAGTTGTAGCCTTGATGAATCTGTGGGGGTGCATTCAATAGCCCCGGTTTAATGTGAAGCAGCGGGGTCACCCTCATCGGGTAGCGGCTCATTAAAAAGTAAAAAAGGCACAGAAAACCTGCCTCGTTAGCGTTTCCTTCGACATTTGATTTCCGAGGTCCCGCGGATGTATTCTATTTTACTGTATGCAAGTCAAAAGCTCGCCGGGCGCTTTTGGTTGCTAGGTCAAATGGAATGATTAAACAGGAAGCGATTCATTGGTCAGATCAGGTGATATGCAGATTAAAGATGGCATGCTGTGCCAATGCCTGAAAGCTTGAACACCACATGCCAGGAATATTCTGAGCTGGTTGTTGCTGGGGGAAATTTGGGGGTTAGGGGAGCTGTAAGAAATACACCTGTATCTCTTCAGCATCACTTAACATGCCAAGTTTTTAGAAGATTTGGTATTCCTGAAGATTTTTTTTCCAAATCACATAAAACCCAATGCTCATTCAGGTTGCATATTGGACCAGAAAACTACTCTACAATGAAATTATCAGTATTTGAGAATATTAATAATTAATAACAGTGACAAAAAGGATGTTAGCACTTCTGAGGCCATTCAAGTGTCAAATCAAATCACACACACCTCAGCTAGTTCAAATATTTGAGACAATTTATTGAAATTGTATTAATAAAATGCTCCAGGCTCCTGTAATTATCTGATTGCCAGTGCCTGAGGTTCCTGCCTCTGAGGGATATTTAGTGTCATAGCTGAACTCACAGTGAGAGGTGGTCCCGATGATTAGCCCCTGTTAGCGTCAGGTCTCATCTACTTCTGTGTGTTATCCCTTAGCATTAGTCTAATGGCCCAGGAAACACAGATAATGACTCTCAGCACAGATTAGCATCTGCCACTGTTGCTAGACAATGTATGCGCGCGCACACACACACACACACACACACACACACACACACACACACACACACACACACACACACACACACACACACACACACACACACACACACACACACACACACACACACACACACACACATATATATACATACACTCTCTCACACACACACACACACACACACACACACACACACACACAAATATTGTACATGTGAACACTTGCAGACAGACTATGCATTATCACATAATCACATACACACACACACACACACACACACACACACACACACACACACACACACACACAAAGAGACAGAAATGTACTAATGGAGGCTGCAGAGCAAATTACATGCATGGTTTAGCAAAGGATCCCAGAGGTGAAAACAAACACTGTTTCACTCTACCTTTCTATAGAAACATGTTCCCTCTTTCTCTTTCTTTGTGTCTCTGCCACTTCCAGACAGTGGTAGAAAGTAACTAAGTAATGTACTTAAGTACAGATACTTTTACTTTACTTGAGTATTTGCTTTCATGCTACTTTACACTTCTATTCCACGACATTGCAGAAGAAAATGCTTTTGCTGCACCACATTTATCTAATAGCTTTAGTTGACAATTACTTTACAAATTAAGTTTTTTCATCCAAGAACATACAACAAGCTTATAAAATAGGATGTTTTCATAAATCAAACAACCCAACGGTACAATATACAGTTTACAAGAAGAACTGAAATGTTAGTTGATATTTTGATACATGATTAAGTCATTTTTCATGCAAAATGCCCAACATTTCATGGTTCCAGCCTCTTAAATGTAAGGATCTTCTGCTTTTCCTTTAAATCATTTCAAGTATTTAATTATGTTTAATCATTTTAAGGTTTGTACTATTAGTTGGTAAAAAAAACAACAACAAAAAAACGTGTCACTCTGGGCTTGGTAAGTGTGATGGGCATTTCTCAGTATTTTCTGTCTTTTTTTTTTACAAATCAAACAATCAAGATAATGAGTACAATGAAAATAGTCATTGGCTGCAGACCTACACAAAATAGTTCAAAATTAGCTCCATCGCCAACAGTGAAATACTGCTTATAAATGAATGCATCAGCAATAATAAATTATTTAATATATAATAGTATATCAGTCACAGGGGACATTTTTCTGCATTGAGTACTTTTACTTTTGTTACTTCAAGTACAAGACGTGGAGAAGGACTTTCGGTCGGCACCAAGGCGCTTCTGGAAAACTGTTCGCCACCTCAGGAGGAAATGGCGGGGAAACATCCAAGCTGTGTACAGTAAGGGGACGTTGTTGACCTCAACTGAGGAGGTAATAGGGCGGTGGAAGGAGCACTTTGAGGAACTCCTAAATCCAGCTAATATGCCCTCTATGTTAGAGGCAGAGCTGGAGGATGATGGGGGATTGTCGTCAATTTCCCTGGTGGAGGTCACTGAGGTAGTCAAACAACTCCACAGTGGCAAAGCCCCAGGGATTGATGAGATCCGTCTGGAAATGCTGAAAGCTCTGGGTGTGGAGGGGCTGTCTTGGTTGACACGCCTCTTCAACATTGCGTGGAAGTCTGGGACGGTGCCAAAGGAGTGGCAGACCGGGGTGGTGGTTCCCCTGTTCAAAAAGGGGGACCAGAGGGTGTGTGCCAATTACAGGGGTATCACACTTCTCAGCCTCCCTGGTAAAGTCTACTCCAAGGTGCTGGAAAGGAGAGTTCGGCCGATAGTCGAACCTCGGGTTGAAGAGGAACAATGCGGATTCCGTCCTGGTCGTGGAACAACGGATCAGATCTTTACTCTCGCAAGGATCCTGGAGGGAGCCTGGGAATATGCCCATCCGGTCTACATGTGTTTTGTGAATCTGGAGAAGGCGTATGACCAGGTCCCCTGGGAGATACTGTGGGAGGTGCTGCAGGAGTATGGGGTGAGGGGGTCCCTTCTCAGGGCCATCCAATCTCTGTATGACCAAAGCGAGAGCTGTGTCCGGGTTCTCGGCAGTAAGTCAGACTCGTTTCAGGTGAGGACAAAGATGGATGGACTTCAAGTACATTTTTTCTGATTATACTTACATACTTTTACTTTAGTAACATTCCCAATGCATGACTTTAACTTGTAATGGAGTATTTTTTACAGTGTGGTATTAGTACTTAAGTAAAGCATCTGAATCCTTCCTCTACCACTGGTCGACTCTCTTGAACCTACTGTATGCACATCCATCAACACTAAAACACCCCATCTCAAGTAAAAGTACATTTTCCCAGGGTTTCAAATGTATATAAAAGGGAAAAACAAACTACATAATATAACCATTTCAATTTATAAATAAAACTCCTATTTTATCGCTGAAATGTTATACACACTCTTCTAAATTGATTGTGTGTGTGTGTGTGTGTGTGTGTGTGTGTGTGTGTGTGTGTGTGTGTGTGTGTGTGTGTGTGTGTGTGTGTGTGTGAGAGAGAGAGAGAGAGAGAGAGAGAGAGAGAGAGAGAGAGAGAGAGAGACAGTGCTTGGAGGAGGCCCAAGGCTTCATCTGTGATGTGTTTTCTGAAGGAGGTGTGTGTGTGTGTGTTTCTAAATGTTTTTCTGCCACTGTATGTGAATGAATGCTTACAGCCCTTTGGGTGAACACCATGTGTGTATCTGCTTGCTTTGTGCATGTATGCATGAATGCAGGCCTCTGTGTGCATGTGTGGCAATCCCTCCTGCAGGGCAGTGGAGTGGGCTGGAGGGAGGAGGCTTTTTCTGTGCTGTCTGAAGTCTAGCCGTCTATAAAAAGGGCCTCTTCACATTCGGCACACTGGTGATAGATAGTCACTTATGCTGCAGCTGACATCCAATCTGGTATCAGCAAATATAAAGCCCTTGCCTCTTGATGTGTCCCTCTGTAGCCATCGGACCCCCTCTGCTCAAACACAGAAATCCCATTTTGTGTCACAGGGCAGTGAAATGAGGTTGTGTATGTGTGGGTCTTATGGTGTGTCTGCATGTGAGAGAGTGGACAGCCACAGGGTGAATGCATACCTTATGTGCTATTGTTCATCCTTTGTGTAATTGTGTTATTTCTCTCTAATCCAGTCTGAACTAAATGATAATGCATCTGAAACAAGAAAGTGGTCCACCTTCACTTTTTGGCTGTTTTCGTGGCAAGATGTCTGCTGATCTGGTGGCTAATTTCTCTCTGTTTCTAAAATAACCAAAGTGTTCAGGCTTTATTCTCTTCTTCTCGTAGTAGTATACCTCAATCTCTCCATTTTTCTGCCTACAGTTATCTCTCCTCACCTGACCTGTCCTGTAGCTTCTTGATCACTAACTATCTCTCTGTGTGACACAACGCGCTGCTGTGATCAAGACATGATAAAGACACATGCACACACTGGTTTGACATTCACTAGGGAACTGTAAGCCCAGCATGGAGACTCCTTTGAGGAGTCTACACAGAAATACGTACTGGCTGTGATTAGACAGTGCCACATTGCATGCATGCGTGCGTGGGTGGGTGCGTGAGATATGGTTTCTTTGTACTGTATGTGAGAATCAGAAGCCTGTATCTTCTGTGGTTTTGTATTAGCCTTTTGAAACACCAATCTCACTTGATCCGGAGGGAGTCTGGTGCACCTTTAATAAGCCTCTACTCACAAAGAACAAATAGCTCCAGCATGAGCCATTATACAAGAACACCAGTTCAAACCCCCACAGCCCGGCTCTGCGCCATCTCAGGCCAGTTTTTGCGTGTGTGTGTGCAGCACAAACCACCAAACTAGCACCATGCAGAGAAAATTAAACTTTAAACTTTACTTAAAGGTCCACCAATGTGTTTTTATATATATATATATATATATATATATATATATATATATATATATATATATATATATATATATATATATATATAAAAATGAGAGTCAGTATTTGATTTACATTCATTAAGAGGCCAGAAACACAATCTCTAAATGAATGCTAATTTTGCTTTGTTTCTGCTGGGCACGTAAAAACTGTTTGCTAACACAGTTATAAAGTAATATATGTCAGTTTTGTGTTTACAGCTTTTTCCTCTGGCCCCAAGTGGCCCAAAAACAATCAATGCAGCTTTTAATCTCTTTAATTTCAAATGTATCTGTCAATGTTAAATGTCTCGGAAGGCAAATACTGTATTTGGGAATAAGTTCGATGTCAGAGATCAAAGTGGCTGTACTCGACATTTAGACAATAATATAGCAGTAAACAGTTATTTGCTATGTAAAGATATTGTGGAGTAAAGGCATCCTAAGCAAAGAATGAAGTCACCCACCCTCTGTGTGTGTTGTAATCTGAGCTTCTCTGTTCTTTGTTTTGTTTTTTTCAGTACAGCACCTTTTTTACCATTCTTGATGGACAACCAAAAACGAAATACGGACCTACCGCTGCCATATTTATTAGTAATATTCTTGCTCATAACTTTGTAATAAAAAAATCACAAAAAATGTCTACTTTACCTTAGGTGTTATTTCTTACAGGCTAGTGTTAGTAAGGTCTATTAGCTCTTGAATATGTTTTTGGTGGTGCCAAATAGGCCACAAATACACAACTCAAGAATACCATTCACACAGAGGAGAAGGACTAACTAGATGTGTCTGTGTCTCCTGGAGGATGAAGATCCGGATCAGAGACGTCTGAAATTAGATAAGGATGTTGATTGACTCTTGTTTTGTGTCTCTGTGTGACTTATTCAGGTATTCTGTGTAAATGTCTGATTGTCTGAATTCTCAAGCTCCCTCTATTTCAGACTTGTCAAATCTGATTTTCCTCTGTGGAGCTCTGATTACAGCATACGGATCCGTGCTGCATAACACTTTTACATGGTCCAAAATATGGCCTGCTGCATATATAGCCGACATGATTGCTAATGGAAGGACTTCATGTCCTTTCAGCAGAAGCATAAAAATGGCTTTTAAAATACCACACCCCCGCTTTCTCCATTAAGGAAACCTCTTCTTCTCTACTTATCCTGTAAAATGTAGTATTTTGAGACTCACCTCGTAGGAAAATGCCAAGAAGTCAAAAAAAGTCAAAGCCCGGATATTGTATGTTGAAGCAGCTGGCGGTAATGATGCTGAATTGAGTAACTAATGGATTTTCAGAATAGCTCTTGTCTGCCAAGAACCAGCTTAACCCCTCTTTCATTGTGCTCTTTAATCACCAGAGGACGGATGTTGTGCATTTTTTCACATTTCCTTAGCAGGGCTAGACTATGTCATTAGAACGATGACACCAAGAATTCAGAGAAAAATATTGGGAATGTTGAAATTACATCTCTTGAGAACAGTGATACCTGCTCTTAAATTAAAACTCATTGTGATCATTTTAGATGGCTGTAGCCATAGGTATTTGCTTGACAAATTATTATTTTTCCTGTTTAGAGAGGAGGCTTTTAATTATGTTAGATTATTAGTTTACTAATAATTAGTTTACATATGTGGCATACGCATCAAAGGCCTTACCTATAGAGAAAGAAATTGCTTGGTACTCCCCTCGTACCCCTTAATCTAAGAGTCATTCAAGTCTGAACACACAAACATGATAAACACATTGCTAGATTATGTGCAACACTGGTGACACCACATATATAGTGATATATTATGTCCATCTGCTTAGAAATCATAGAAAATGTGCATCTTATTATTTAAAGCAGCTATAATGGATATTCTTAGACTGGGTAAACCCAGCCCGATCTGCCGGCAATTTGATTTTGCCCTGCAGCTCCGGCTGGAAGCCTGTACATTTTTCTATACTGCTTCAGTTACAAATCTGCGGGGACCAATTACAAACTGGCTTATCCACCTGGCACGCTATTGGCGGGTTTAACACAATGACGATAGAGAAGCGACGGCAAGCAGCTTTTTGTTTACATTCAACATGACGGCCACCGAAGCGCAGCAACCCGTTGATGCTGCTGTCACTTCTGTTTTAAAAGATTTCAAAGGCAAGTTTTCTCTGAAAACAGAACAGAAACTTGCCCTGGAACAATTCCTACAAAAGAAGGATGTGTTTGCCTTACTACCGACCGGCTTTGATAAAAGCCTAATTTACCAGCTAGCCCCGCAGGTGGCTAAAAGAATGGAGCTCAGCTCAAACCCCGTTGTTGCGGTTGAAGGACTATCCAATTGCATACCGAGTCATTTGAACTATGCCCATTGATCACGCCTCTTGTGCAGTAGAAAATACAGAGCAGACTCCCCCGACTAATGTTCAATCTTAAAAGATTGATCTTGATCTGGTGATTCAATCTCACTGCTCTCATAGGATTGTTTTGGGCTGCAACAGGCAGCTGTTTTCAGTAAGAAAGTTCTAAAAACCCACCATACACTACCTGGCACCAAACAGCAACACATAGTTAGGGACTAGCTAGTGAACATAGTCAGGCATTTAGCAGCTAAAGAGACAGATGTTTCCTCAGGAGTTGGTTGAGACCAAAAACAGAGCTGTATTGTACTTAAATTTGCCAAGTGGCCAGAAACATGACCCCGAATGATTTCATAATTTTGCTCAGTATCTGCTGGCTATGTAAATAAGCAACTGTTATACCATATGAACTTAAAAGGTGATTTTGTCAAATATGTGTGTTGCACAGCTTGTTTTTGTCTGCCCCCAACTGGCCTAAAGAAATGAACTATTGCAGTCTTTGCCTCATAATCATCATGGGGGAACTGAATGAGAGTTTTCCTTAATTAAAACCGCCACTTTTCATTTTATTGTAATTTATGGTTTTAAGTGACATAAAATTGCTTACAATTCATAAAATCTCCGTCTCATCATCTTTTCAGTGGTCTGCAGTTGTGAAGAACTGTTAATTAAAAAATATATATATATACTGTATATATATAATTGCATTTTCAAATGTGCAAGTTGCTGGAGCACTATAAAATACACAAGCCTATACACACACACACACACACACACACACTCACTCACTCACTCACTCACTCTCTCTCTCTCTTTCAAAGGGTACATCCTGCGCTGATGCTGCTAAAGGGACCGGGACAATAGCACTGATTAATAAAATTGGATGCTGATAGTGAAGAGCTCACAAGGATCCAACATCTTTGACTAAAAGTATTCTTTTCTTCCATCATTTATTACTCTGCGCGCCTTGTCACTGTCTCAAGAACCGTGTTTACCCTTTTTTTTGCATTGCAGACAAGACGAATGGGTAGTTGGGAAGTTAGTGGTAATGTCTTTTGATGAGTTGTTTGTGTGAATGGTGCATTTTGAACCCCTTTTCAATGTGTCATTCTGGGTAAACTGTACTTTTAAAAACATTGAAGTGAAATACCAGAATAACAGAAGGTACAATTCTGCTCCCAGTAAAGCAGGAAATTTTTATCTTTACAATGTTCAATTCATCTTGATCTTTCTAAAGTGCAATACCTATTTAACCACATAAACACAAATGCCTGTCAATACTGCATTTTCTAAAACACAACTCAGCATATTGTACTATTTTGTCAGTGTGCTGTCACATCATAATTAAAGCAATGAGAGCTGTATGATTTTGGTAGTTAATGCCAGGCAGCCTGTTGTTTTTGTCCCCTGTGGATGATTCCTGCCTTCTTTAATTAAAGCATCAGTAATAATTGGTGTCACAAGTGCTGCAAGCACTCTGTGTGTTTATGTGAGTAATCATTGGAAGCAGTTGTATACAACCACTACAGGATTCGGTGAATCATTCTGCAAACATCATAATGCACATGGGAGCCATTGTTTTGTTTGCACTAATGAAGATCCTACCAAAAACTGATGATCATGGATATCATGTCTGAAAGCCTTTTCTGCGTATTCACTGTATGCATAATTCTTTCTTTTTTAGTTTTTCAAAATCTTGAAATTTGTGCAAAACAAATTGGTGAAATCTAATATTTAATAATAGAAAGGAGAATATCAGATTTTCTTTTAATACGCTGTTGCACAAACATTCTACAGTTAAAATGTTTGTTGATTTGGTAATTATTTTGAGGAACTCTGATGCATATTCAGCAGCTAAATTGTATTGTCTTTCACTATTTGTCATTCGCTTTCTATCACTGGAAGTATTTTCTGGCTACAACTTCTGGATGTTTGGTGACAAAATCTATGTGAAAATCAATTGTAAACAGATTAGCTCCTTTTTTCTACTAACTGGGACTAACATTCAGTGGGATGAAAGGGAGAATATTAATATAAAATGGAGTTATAACATGTTAAAACCTTTTGTTCAGACGTCAGTTGTAGTACACACTAATGGATACAGAAAAGATACTGTCACTGTTCAGAATAGAAGCAGCTTAGCAAGTTGTCTCTTTTGTCTTTACATTTTTATCATATAGAGTAATACTGCTTCACATCCCGGTCAGGTATCAGGACCTCATCATCACACCACCTCAGCTGTGTAAACAATAACACACACACACACACACACACACACACACACACACACACACACACACACACACACACACACACACACACACACACACACACACACACACACACACACACACACACACACACACACACACACACAGAGTGATACTCCATATTTTCACTATCTCTTTGTCCTGAAATCCCACACTAATTTTCAGGCCATCACATCGATGATAAAAAGACACCGGGCGCAGGATGGGAGTCTCCTAATGCGCTCTCCCCACAGCGGGGAGCGCCGTCTTCCTGCACTCCTCCCCTACCTGCTCCTCTTCCCCCTTAGGCCCAGCTAGATGCATCCACACTAATTGGATTAGCCATGACAGTAATGCACTACTGGATCTTGGTTGCACAAACACACACTAATAAATTGGGCGGGAAAGAATTAACGCCTTCACTATCATTTACGAGATTAAAAGAGATTATGAGTGGCAGAATTAAGTAAATGTGTGAGCCCCTTGACGAGAGGAGGAGAAGGTTTCTGACCTTGGAGCTGTGGACCGGCACCATGCCTGGACAGTAATTAGCTTGCAGACTAAGTAGCACACCAGCAGACAGGCTAATAATAGTGTCATTGCTATTAATAATGAGAGTGATAACAGCGCTCGTAATTATGACAGTCATAATCATAATGATGTAAAGTGTGTGTGTGTGTGTGTGTGTGCGTGATTGATTAATTTGAGGGTATGTTTATGATTTAATGTCATTAGAGCTCTGTGTTTCCATTGGATTATCATCTATGTTACACTGCTTTGTTGTTGGAGTTATTGTTATCTGGCTTGGCGTTATCTGGCTATCTATTGCTCGCTGTTAGTCATATTTATATAAAAATAGGCCCCTTTCTTCTGTTCCCTATGTTTTAATGTCATCTCTTCCACACACACATACACTCACCTAAAGGATTATTAGGAACACCTGTAAGATTTCTTGTTAATGCAATTATCTAATCAACCAATCACATGGCAGCTGCTTCAATGCATTTAGGGGTGTCGTCTAGAGGTCTAGACAATCTCCTGAACTCCAAACTGAATGTCAGAATGGGAAAGAAAGGTGATCTAAGCAACTTTGAGCATGGCATGGTTGTTGGTGCCAGACGGGCTGGTCTGAGTATTTCACAATCTGCTCAGTTACTCGGATTTTTACACACAACCATTTCTAGAGTTTACAAATAGTAATATATATAGTAGTATACAAATGGTCTGAAAAAGGAAAAACATCCAGTATGCGGCAGTCCTCTGGGCGAAAATACCTTGTTGATGCTAGAGCAGGGGTCTTCAACCTTTTTTTAGGCCAAGGACCCCTCAGTTGAAAAAGAGATGGAGCAGGGACCCCTGAATACATATATTAGTCAAATATGAATATAAAATATAAATTGCATATTACACTGGGCCTACAATAACATGTAGGGTGGTATAAAGCCTTCACACATACTATTTTATGGGGCATACAATACTAAGGTATTAAAATAATTGTTGACATATTCATATATTTATACATCACGTTTTAATGTTAGATTGTGGCACAGGGAATCCTTAAGCTTAACTGTAATATGTTATTTTTTTATTTTAAACTATCGAACAATAATTTGGTGGCCCCCCTGCAGCAACTCTGAGGACCCCTTTGGGGTCCCGGACCCCCTGTTGAATATCTATGTGCTAGAGGTCAGAGGAGAATGGGCCGACTGCTTCCAGCTGATAGAAGATCAACTTTGACTCAAATAACCACTCGTTACAACCGAGGTATGCAGCAAAGCATTCGTGAAGCCACAACACAAACAACCTTGAGGCGGATGGGCTACACCAGCAGAAGACCCCACCGGGTACCACTCATCTCCACTAAAAATAGGAAAATGAGGCTACAATTTGCACAAGTTCACCAAAATTGGACAGTTGAAGACTGTAAAAATGTTGCCTGGTTTGATGAGTCTCGAGTTCTGTTGAGACAATCAGATGGAATAGTCAGAGTTTGGCGTTTAACAGAATGAGAACATGGATCCGTCATGCCTTGTTACCACTGAACAGGCTGGTGGTGGTGGTTTAATGGTGTGGGGGATGTTTTCTTGGCACACTTTAGGCCCCCTTGGTACCAATTGAGCATCGTTTAAATGCCACAGCCTACCTGAGCATTGTTTCTGACCATGTCCATCCCTTTATGACCACCATGTACCCATCCTCTGATGGCTACTTCCAGCAGGATAAGGCACCATGTCACAAAGCTTGAATCATTTCAAATTAGTTTCTTGATCATGACAATGAGTTCACTGTACTAAAATGCCCCCCAAAGTCACCAGATCTCAACCCAATAGAACATCTTTGCGATGTGGTGGAACGGGAGCTTCGTGCCCTGGATGTGCATCCCACAAATCTGTATCAACTGCAAGATGATATCCTATCAATATGGGCCAACATTTCTAAAGAATGCTTCCAGCACCTTGTTGAATCAATGCCACGAAGAATTAAGGCAGTTCTGAAGGCGAAAGGGAGTCAAACACGGTATTAGTAAGTAGGGCGTTCCTTCCCCCCCCCCCTTTTTCCCAATCCTTACCACTAAAGTTAGAGAACACGCTGTTCCTGACTCTGCCAAATCATTTTTCTCACATCCACCTAATTTTTACTGGTGCCAGCCGACCTTTTCCCAGTGCCTCTCCTCCTTGCTTCCCCTTGACCTTTTGCTGGTCGCCGTGTCTGCTTGTCCTTTTGTTTCGCCCCGAGGTAATATCTCACATTGCTGGGTGATTTATTTACTGCCTTTCTTACCACTGAGGGCACACACACGCGCACAAATACCAATTGCGAATGCATTTTTCTTTTTTGCATGTCACTTCATCTTTCTGTCAATGTCTTTGGCTCAAAGACACATAAACACACACTTCCATGAGTGTGAACAGAACAAACTTTTGTGTGGCCAGTCATAAAAATGTTAGTGTTTCTCTGAAATAACCTCTCCAAAAATTACCGGGGGCTCATTACTGCCGACGGCATAATTATTTTCCTCATATTCATATTTCTCCATTGAATCAGCCTCTTCTGTGGAGTGCCATAATCCCGCAGAACAAATGTTAGGTGATGGGAATTTTACAATTGTTAGGATTTTATGTGAACAACCTACTCAATAGGTGACTCCAATGTTACCTTCTTCCATTCTATTCCCCCTTTTAATCTGGTGACTCACGCCTGTTTTGACTGACTGTCAGTCAGCCTAAGTAGCGTATGATTGAGGTTTATTGCAGCAGATTTGGGAACCTCTGTTCGTATTTGCCCGAGGCTCTTTTTCTCTACTGCTGTGTGTTGAGCTGAATTCATTACTAGGCACAGGCTTGGTAAATTTCTGCTGTAGGTGGCAGCATCTCTCACACAGTAACTACTGCTCTGCCAGAGTTGAAGTTTGCCTCAAGGGCACAGTTCAAGACTTTCTTTACTTTGATTTCCGAAATCAGATTTGGTAAGCTGTTGACCCAAACCTACTGTGCTCACTATCATAGAGTATCTCATAAACATCACTCCTCCATCAAGGGACTCCACAAATACTACAGAATGGACAAGTACAAAACAGCAAACACCCACTTTTATGGGAACACACACAGAGCCTGATGAAAAAACCTGGGTTAACGACATCATCGTAATAAAAAAAAAAACATTATCTCTGATTATTAGGTTTTGTCGATCAGCTGATGCAAAGAAAGCCTGGCTATATCGAACTTGCTTTGTAGTCTACCCTTCTGAAAAGGTGAAAGTTTCCCGTATTTCACAAGAAAAAAAAGGACAAAAATATAAACCTTATTTTGTGGAACAGAAGTAGCTGGTGCCCCCACAAACGCAGATTTAAACCTCGCAACAATTACGTTGACCCCAATCAATCAGACGAGAGAAAGAAATTCCTTCAGGCACTTTTATCAGTAGAGAGGCCTGAAACTTACTTTTAAGTGTGATTATGGAAACTAAATGCTAATGTGGTGCTAGGGTCCAAAATCTGAAGAATTTATGATTCACTTACTCACAAAGGAGAAAAAAGCCACTGATGAATTTGTTCAAGCATTCAGATAATCGTCTCCGTCAGGCTGTGTGACCAAGCAGAATGTCTGCATTAGCCATACTACAATACCCATAAGCCCTAGGGTTTACACTGTCAGCCAACCAATTAACTCCAAATGCTCCTGTTAGCCAATTATGCTGAAATAATGATACTTTGGAATCCCCCAACCACCAGTACACACACACACACACACACACACACACACACGCAGAGATGCCACCCTATTTCATCAGCATGCCTATGTATGTGTGTGTGTGTGTGTGTGTGTGTGTGTGTGTGTGTGTGTGTGTGTGTGTGTGTGTGTGTGTGTGTGTGTGTGTGTGTGTGTGTGTGTGAGTGAGAGTGTGATGATGATGATGAAATGGCCATCTGCTAGGGCAGGCGTGTGTGAATCCCAAATGAAGATGAGTCGCTGGCTTCAAACAGCAGCAGCCTGTAAATTAACGGGGAGCATTTCTGCCTCTGGGCTACCCAACCTATACCTACCTACACAGCACCAGCGCCTCAGATAAAGAAACTCTGGTCAATCACTCCCTTTTCTTCAATTTAATCCCGTCTCGTCCCCTTCTCCGTTCTTTCCGTTTGATTTTTTTCCACTCTCTCTTTGAAGACGATACCATCGGAAGTGGGTCAACAGAGAGCAATGTCAGCTGTTTGCTGATATTTGTAGTGTGAGAGTGGGATGTGTGGTGTGTGTGTGTGTGTGTGTGTGTGTGTGTGTGTGTGTGTGTGTGTGTGTGTGTGTGTGTTAGAGAGTGAGAGAGGGACCGAGAGAGATGGAGAGAGAGAGAGATTTGCGTTGTTTGATGTGAGTAAGCCTGTGTTCATTAAGGTGCTCTCAGGGTCTTGCGTACTCATGATCAAATGATTTGATAACGGTCCAGCCCTAATAGTTGATGGCAATTTAAGCTCTTACTGACAATTTGTGTCTATTAGAGGCACTGCATAAAACTGAAGATATACAACTGAAATCAAATTGAAAAGAAATTTCCATTAAAAATGAAACCTTTGATTTCAATGAAATTGTTCCCTTTAAGACACTTAAACAGATTTTTCATCTACCAGGATGGAAATTATATAGTTAAAGCACTGAGTCCACCTCTTACTACAAAAGAAAATTTGGCATGAAAATGAGTCTGATAAAATATGACTGTAATTGCTGCTAATTGTGATCCATTTATGAGACCCTAAAGTTATCTATGTAATCACTCACAATTAGTTATACTGAACAATGAGCACCAGGAGCATGCTTTTCTTGAAAAAAAATAATTCAGAGTTGAGCTTTGGAGTGAATCTTTCACCCCAAAAACCAGCAGCAGTGGATTTTAATAGACCTTTTTCACGGCAGACGTTCTGACTTGTCATAGCAGGAAAAGCACAGGTGAAACCAATTTTGTTAACGATGTCTCAGTTCCATCAAGTGTCCCGGTAAGCCATGCCTCTGAGCCAGCATGAACTACAACTAATAGCTACCCTACACGGGACACAGTCAGTTTTGATGTTCTCAAATTTCACCTGTGATTTTCCTGCTTTGACAGGCCAAAATATCTGCTGTGAAAAAGGTCTATTAGGAAAGTGAGCAACATCCATATGGACGAAAAAACTTTTTCTGCAAGGTCTGTTTGGGAGAGACAGCTCTCTAATGCTTCAAAGTCAAGCAAATGCATTAGAGACTGCAAATGTTTGTGTGAGACTGTAAAGCTACAGTATGACAGCAAAGGTGGAACGCCTCCCTTCAGAGCTTATCAGTGTCAATCACAGTCAGGCTGCTATGTAGTTCCCATTATATACAGTAACTGGTGTGTGTGTGTGTGTGTGTGTGTGTGTGTGTGTGTGTGTGTGTGTGTGTGTGTGTGTGAGACTACATTGCTATAAGAGTGCTTGTGTGTATAGTATATTTGTTTTTTCACGCCAGACTGCATATGAATCCTGTCGTGTGTGTGTGTGAGAGAGAGAGAGAGAGAGATTACATTGCTGTAAGAGTGCTTGTGTGTATAGTATATTTGTTTTTTCACACCAGGCTGCATATGCATCCTGTCGTGTGTGTGTGTGTGTGAGTGAGTGAGAGAGAGGAAGTGTACACTTGCCTCTGCAGTGGTGTTAGACAAGCCCCACATGAGACCTCTCAGACACAAAGGGAGTAATATATGTATATACGGGCCTCTGTGTCCCAGTCTTATGGAAATACAGTCTAGCTCACTGTCTCCATGCTCCCTGGTAATGCCTGCTGCTAAACCCCAAATGGACCATTATGTGTCTGCAGAGTGGGAGGGTCAAGAGAACCCTGATGGAAATTGGCATGGGGGTAGGGACACATTAATTCATCTTCAGGTTTGGTGATACACGTGATACACACTCAAATAGGATATGCTCATTCGGTGAAGCACACAGAAACACATACTCCTAGAAGATTCGTACAATGGCTAAAAAGGCTAAATATGTACACATACAAATAGGGTGGACACATATGCACAATGCAGGATATGCAGGCATGATTAACTGCACTAAATTCAAACACACACACACACACACATACACACTTGGACTTCCAAAGCCCATGATGGACCTAACTTGGTCCCATAATCTACACTGGCCACATGTTTAGGAGATCAATGCTGTGATTACACCAGAATGGCTCTAGCTCTGTCTACTGCCCCCCCTTCTCTGCCGCTCTGCTCTCCTCTCCTGTGCGACCTTATCTCCCAGGCTTAATCAAATTGCCAGTTAGAGGTAGAGGCTGGTGCTGAAGGTTGTGGATGGGAGATAGCCTAGGAGAGAGGAATAATGAACACAACCATGCAGCTCCGCTTTCAGAAAGGGAAAGGTGTTATAATAGATGTGGACAGACGTTCTCTGTTAGGAGCCAGCGCTCAATTCTGCCTCTCATCTCCTGCATTAACACCCTCGTGCCATCCCTTCACTTGCCAACCTCGTTCTATATTTGCCCGTCAACTTGTCTCCCTCCCTCCCTCTCTATCCTTGTCTCTGTCTTCCATGTTGCAGTCTGACACCCTATCTCTTTTTCTTTGGTTTTCTTCCCATCCGTTCCTCACTCCCTCTTCCTCTTTTCCCTCTTCTCCTCTTCCTCTTCTCCTGATGTCTCTCGCTCTCTGCATCAGTCTCTCACTCCGATCTACATATCTTCAGCAGTAATTGACATTTTCCATTTGCCAGCCTCTTTTCCTATCGGCTGCCAGCCAGCGTCACCAAGGCAACTGTGATAGGCCCCTGTGCTTGGTGAGAGAGAGATGGGGAGGAGGGGGGAGGTTTGCCTCTGCACTGGCTTCTCTCCCATGACACACATACACACACCACTCCTTTGACCTGACAGGACCCGTGGCAGCCCACTTAGGGAATAGTTAATAAGCAAAAAATAATCATGAAGGTGCCGTTCAGTAAGGGCATTTAAGCTAATTTAAGGAATTAATGAGCATTTTATGACCCCCCCAGGGCAGAAAGGGTTGGCGAGAATGGTCATGTGCTCTATGTACACACATATAATCCTTCAATATGTTGTGTCCATATGGATTATGATATAGAGAGCTATTAAATATAATAGGCATTTCATGTCTTTGTTGGAAACATAAGAGCAGTGTAGCTGGTTGATGTATGTACAGATGGAATATCGTCCTATTTGTCTTTGATCGGTCTGTGTCTCTGTTTCCTTTTTTTAAAACCTCAGTTCTCATGTGTCACTTTCTCTTTTTCTCCCAAATATGTAAAGTGACTGTTAATTTGTGACTGTAATTACCCCAGTGTGTCTGAAAGGCAACTTTGTCAGCCAAATAACTAGGCGATGCTTCAGTCTGCTTCCCTCCAGCCACATTCCAACTTCAGTCGTTTTTTTTAACTAAAAACATGATTAAACGCATGAAGATGAACAAATCTCACTTACCATGATTTTTTTCTATAGTTATTTTATTAATGAGATTCTGCTGTTGTGTCTGCATTGCATTTTTCATAGTCGGCAAATCTTTGCATGCAAATGGAAATGCCCAATATTATTGTTTGCAGGGTGAATGTTGGCAAATGACATAAAATTCAAAATGAAACTGTAGTATGCGTGGCAAAGGAACAAAAGTGGAGTCAAAACTTTGCCTTAATTAATGGCAAAATTGTCTGCAACCAAAATTCCTGCCCTTGCTGTCTCTTTTCCTAATGATCTGTCGGTTTTCAAGTCGCACTGAATGTGATGGCAGACAACCCTGAGAAAAAAGGAAGATCATTGTAAGCAGTGTGGGATAAAATGTGCTTTTGTACATTTGTGTGTGTTTGTGTGTGTGCGACACAATGTGCTGTCACCTCACAGTGTGTCCTGGGGCCAAGTAATGAGAGCATAGTAGAGAGATATGTCATTTAATAGTTTTTCTTTTCTTTTACTCATTATTTTTGTTTTCTCTCTGATTATTTTTGAATTGTGTCGCCGCTTTCAAAATGTATTTTTTTAAATAGTTTTTCATTTTTTTAATTGTGCAAAAGTTTGAATTTACTCTAAGACTTTATTGAAGGTAAACAGCTCAATAAAATGTTTTTATTTCCTGAAAAGCAACAGGTTTGGCCATACGAGGCTTTCGCCCGACATCGACAAAATGAATGTTCACATGATATGAATTCACATTTCATTTTTTAATAAAAAGAGGAAAGCTTTGTTTACTGTGATTCAATATGGTGCCTACACATGAAAGTTATTCACCCAGTGCATACAACAAAAATATTTTCTCTTTTTGGTTTGATTCTGTATTGTGTGGCCCACTACATACGGGCAATAGTGTCTTTTCCATGGCCATGGCAGTTTTACAAATCCTCCCTATTTAAAAAAATAATAAATCATAACACAAAGAGTAATAACTGGCGTTGTGTGTCATTTGAGGTGTCGTGTCAACAGTTTAATATGTAGATGTTTTTTGTAATGGAAACCTATGGAAAATTTACAGCAAAGCTGAATTTCTTTTTTTCTTCTTTTGCATATCTTGAGAAACGGCTGTCTTTCCATATCGTAGCCCCCTATTGAAAAGTCCCTATTACAGTGCCAAACCGCTCTGTTGTAGCGATTTATTTTTAAATTCAACTTTGAACTCTGTAGTATGTGCAGCCTCCAGTAAAGCATACCTTCCAGGCTGAGTCAGACAGCAGCTCTTCCTGGTTATAGTTGCCTTCCCCACCTACTCATGACGTATGTACATTACCAAGCCAACTCTTGCCAGTGACCTCAATACAAGCGCTAGAGTCTTCATTCGGTGTAAACATACAGTACTGTGCAAAAGTCTTAGGCAGGTGTGAAAAAATGCTGTAAACTAAGAATGCTTTCAAAAATATAAATAATGATTGTTTATTTTTATCAATTTACAAAATGCAAAGTGAGCGAACAAAAGAAAATCTAAATCACATCAATATTTGGTGTTACTACCCTTTGTCTTCAAACCATGATCAACCAATTGTAGTATATAGGTCGTTATACTGCATCAGCAAGGTCTCTCCCAGACAAATATTTCAAAGCAGACTGGTGTTTCAAGATGTGCTGTTCAAGCTCTTTTGAAAAAGCCCAAAGAAACGGCAACGTTGAGGATCGTGGACGCAGTGGTCGGCCAAGGAAACTTAGTGCAGCAGATGAAAAACACATCAAGCTTATTTCCCTTCGAAATCGGAAGATGTCCAGCAGTGCCATCAGCTCAGAACTGGCAGAAACCAGTGGGACCCAGGTACACCCATTTACTGTCTGGAAAAGTCTGGCCAGAAGTGGTCTTCATGCAGGGCCGGAGTGGGACTCATTTTCAGCCCTGGAGTTTCATGCCTCAGACCGGCCCACTTTACTTCACGAAAAATGTAAAATGTAAAAATGTAAACCTTAGTATATAAGTCTGCAATAGCGCCCTGTTCTCTACAGCCTTGTAATTCCAGTAATTCAGTGTATATTGTAAAATATCACCATTTCCAAGTGTTGCTTCACAATGTAGATTTATTAGAAAAGTTAACATTTTAACAACAACCCAATGATGTTCAACAATATCAGAATCTATTTTCTGTGCAAATAAGTAATCACAGATATCCAAAACTTGAAATTAAATAAAGAACCAGATACCTTGTATTGCACTTTCTAATGACACCATAATCTATTTGTTCCTTTGAATAATATTTCATATAACTTTTTCTTCCCTTTCAGTCGTGGGCTTTGTATATTTACTCTCATCATTTTGATGATAAAGGCATAATGGGTCACAAGTAATATTTGGGCGTAAAAAGTGATTATATTGTAACTAATCTGATCATGTTTGCTTGTTCACACACTGTGGTACAACAGCTTACAGTAGATGTGCCTTCTACACTAACAGGAGCTATCCCTCACACACTACGGGCTCTGCTTCTGACACTAAATCACATTTTATAAGTTGTCATAATTCTCAGCACAAATCTCTCCTTTTTACAAAGCTTTCTGATCAAGTCAAGTCAGTTTCATTATGGTAGTGCCGAATCATCTGGCATCATTAATTATCCCATGGCATTTTTCATATAGAGCAGGTCTACACCACACTCTTATTAATTCTCATAATGTTCAGTCAATAAGCAACGCTACCTGCCCAAACTGGAGTTATGGGCTCATATAGCTGGTGCTTGGTAACGTTACTGGCTCTTCATAGTCACTGTTAGCAGCAAACTGGACTAGTAGCTGCTGCTGCGGAGCTACAAGAAAAAGTTTGATTCATAAACATAAACGCTGGTTTGCAGACAACGTTGTATTGTTTTGCAAGACCGTTAGCATCCTGCACTTCTCCTAACTAGCTTAGCTTACCCGTCTCATCGTCTTCATTTGGCGTTTCACTAAAAAAAAAAAAGGTTGAACGCGTCACTTTCTAGAATTGTCACTTTTTCAGTGCTGTTTTGCGCTTTCTATTACCCGTTTAAAACAGCTTATTTTTGCTCTCGGTGGCATCCTCCAACAAGCACCAGTGACTATAGTGTACACGGACAGTTTGTTAGTTTTTTTTAGCAAGGTGTCGCCGTCAGAGGACTCAAAACATAAATACGTCATCATCATTAACCAGGCTGCACTCTGCGAGTGGGCTGCATGCATGTAGAGAACAGTGGGCTGCAAGAAAGAAAAAAAAGACTGTAAATACAAAGAGTGGGCTGCGAGTGCAGGCAGCCTAGGGACAGCATCTATGATATTCAACTATGATTTCAACCCGGCCCTCAGAACCAAAAACACCAGACCGGCCCACCGGGAATTCTCCCAGTGCTCCCGATTAGCCAATCCGGGCCTGTCTTCATGGAAGAGTTGCAGCCAAAAAGCCATACCTCCGACATAGAAACAAGGCCAAGCGACTCAACTATGCGCAAAAACATAGGACCTGGGGTGCAGAAAAATGGCTGAAATATTTGGCTGTAGCAGAAGGCAGGTTGTTCTGAGTGTCTGCAGGCAACAGTGAAGCATGGTGCAAATTTTCTGCAAATGGAGTTGGAGATTTGGTCAGGATTAATGGTGTCCTCAATGCTGAGAAATACAGGCAGATACTTATCCATCATGCAATACCATAAAGGAGGCGTATGATTGGCCCCAAATTTATTCTGCAGCAGGACAACAACCCCAAACATAGATCCAAGGTCATTAAGAACTATCTTCAGTGTGAAGAAGAACAAGAAGTCCTGGAAGTGATGGCATGGCCCCCACAGAGCCCTGATCTCAGCATCATCGAGTGTGTCTGGGATTACATGAAGAGACAGAAGGATTTGAGGAAGCCTTCATCCACAGAAGATCTGTGGTTAGTTCTCCAAGATGTTTGGAACAACCTACCTGCCGGGTTCCTCCAAAAACTGTGTGCAAGTGTACCTAGAAGAATTGATGCTGTCTTGAAGGCAAAGGGTGGTCACACCAAATATTGATTTGATTTAGATTCCTCTTCTGTTCATTCACTGCATTTTGTTAATTGAATAAAATAAAATAAAAGTTTACAGCATTTTTTCATACCTGCCTAAAACTTTTGCAAAGTACTGTACGTAAGCAAAATGTATTAATTACTGTGGTAAAGTGTAGCTAACCTTTACCAGTGTGTGTGATGATGCATATTACCCTCCTTCCTTCCCTATTCCATATCCAAAACAACAACTGTGCTTTCAGTCCTACTATATAGACGGTAGGTGTAACATATGCATTGGTTTCATGAGTTTGCATGTTCTCCCTTTATTTGGTGTTGCTCTCACAGTCCAAAGACATGTAGGTTAGATGAAGTGCTGAGATGGAGAGGTAAGAGCTGATAGCGGCGTGGGGTAGCAGGATTGAAAAAGAAGATAATCAGCAAGACCGGAACGTAATCTAGTAAACTGCAGCAATGGCTAAATTGAAGACGGGTGAGATTTCTGTCAGCACTGGGCTTCATACCGCAACCAGCAGAGATTCTAGACATGATGGAAGGGAAGGGAATGTGCAAGATATGCCCGGTCTCTTTAATAAAACATAACATCGTACATGCACACTCACACACAGTCCTTATCAGACTCATCTCACACATATCCAGTCTTGTCATTTAAAATGCATCTATATGGTTTCCATGTAAAGCAATCCCAGAAATAGGATGTTGGCATGGCAAAGGCAGAGCTAAGAATGACTTTCTCCTCTTCTTTTCTGTGTAATAGAAGGCTCAGTGAGCAACTCCAAGAATGTCAGTTTTTACTTGCATCTGCAGGGCACTAAGAAAAGGCTCCTTCCAGGCAAATTGCTCCATTACTCTCTTTATGCCTGTTTTCACGCACACATACACACTTCTCGTCTATCTCCTATTCTACCCACTTCAGGGCTTAGTCTTTCTCCCTTAATGAGCCACTAAATATTTCAATTATAGTGTCACCTGTCAGTCAGACAGCTCCAGGTGACGTTTTGTACTGTTGAGCCAACATGAGAGTTCCCCGAACCAAACTGCCAGCGGAATTCATTTCAATCATCTCCACCGTGCGTAGTTGAACCCAGGGACTGAGACAATTCCCCAGCCTCCACAGATGCACACACCTCCTGTAATGTTTTACCTCTACCACCACCACCTCCTCATCCTCCCCTCTCCCTCCCTCACTCCCTCCACCCCTCCCGCCTGTCTCCTCATTTTAATTAGCTCCGGATTAAATTAAAAGCTATATGTTGGCGTTAATTGATTTATCTTGAGACAGGGTCTATAATTACAGGTTCTCAATGGAGAGATCTGCGCAGAGGCTTCCTCACTTTATTGTCTGGCTGTGTGTGTGTGTGTGTGTGTGTGTGTGTGTGTGTGTGTGTGTGTGTGTGTGTGTGTGTGTGTGTGTGTGTGCGAGTGTGCGTGCGTGTGTGTGTGTGTGTGTGCGTGCATTTATGTGTTGCCGGTGTTTGTGTGTGATCACCACCGTAAGCATAATAAGCATTGTTTGAGCCAGCCAGAGGTTAGCGAGCAGGCACCACTCGATGAGCAAGGGAATAAAAGATGATGCAAATAGATGTCGTCTCACCATAATGAAACACAATTACAGCTTTATTAGAAGATGTAATTGCTTTGTTGAAGCATCTCAATTTGTCCTTGTTGTGCACCGTTTACTCCTGCCATTATACAATGCACATGCTCATCCATACTTGACCTGCTATGTAATATGTGACACCCCCCTTCAGTTATTATTCTGTGAGCTTGGCGAGTTGTCTTTATTGTCTTTATAGAGAGGAGAGAAGTGGGCTTTCACTGGTGATGGGTGGTTTGCTGTGAAGTACAATGAGGGAGCCTGAAGGCTCTGGCTGTATCACTGGCAATTGGTATTCTGTGGCGTAACACACACATGCACACACTGAAATGTACAGACACCTCGTGTAACACACTGGCTTCAGCAAGGATACAAACGATTTAAATGCAGACAAGCATACAGACCCACACAACTATATGCACACTTTTTTCCTCTATCTCCCGACCTAAACTCCACTCACCCAGCTCATCTAAATAGTGGAGAAACTAAAACTTTTTCCTCCCATTCTTCCTTCCAGTCCACTGTATGCATCCTAATCCGGGCCAGTAGAAAGCAGAGTGCTGTATGTCTTGTCAGTTGTAACACCACATGCTGGCCGACTGGCTGGCATCAGATCTGGAGGTGTGAAATGAGCCCACTGGGGGCTATCGTCTGGCTTGAGCACTAGTCAAACAGCTCCGGACATCATGAGAGAGGGAGAGAGACGGGGTGGGGGCCAGAGTGAGTGCAACGAGGTGGAGGCGGAAGAAAGAAACGGACGATATAAAGGGTTGTGAGTGAGAGAAGAAAGAACAAAGGAGTGAGGAAGAAAGAAGAAAAAAAGATAGAGGCCAACTCATCTGGAGAATGAGGGAGAGATGAAAAAAGAGAGAATGATGGCTAGAGAGAGGGGATGAGGGATGGAGAGACATGGCTCATCTGCTGCTGCTTTCTGGCTGCTGTGAGATTGCAGGATTTCCTAGATCAGCCAACTGTGGAAGTGAATTTTTCCTCTGCTTGTCTCCTCTCACTCCCTCTCTTCCTCCACCTCTCTCATGCACTTTCTCTTTCTCCCTCATCTTCTCTGTCCCTCATGTCCCCTCCCTGTCACTGAGCAATGGATTATATTCCTATTTCCTTTCCAATCCTGTTGTAATGTCAGATAATGCTCTCTTATCCTCTGTCTGTGGTACCTGTCGGTCTTCTTATGTCTACATAAGTCTCAAGTCTTCCCTGTTTTTATAGTTAAATGCCTTTTGGAAATCAAAACATGGACAGATGCGTAAAGGACTAAATTACATCCAGATATGTTGTACTGTATGACCTCTGTGATGACTACATGTAAAAACAAGGGGAAAAGCCTTGATTCCTTTCAGACAACTTTTTGCTCTCTGGTTTTGAGATGGAGCCCAGGGATCATCCCTAGAGGTACGTTGGATGGTCAGTCAGTGCCCATCCAACACATTGGGACAGAACTGGATATCTTGGCAATTACTGGCCAGATGTATATGACGTTTGATTATGGTAGGGAAATCATTTTGTTAATATCCACTTAGGTTGGTATATAGGTTTATGTCTTTGGCAAATACAGCCACACATTTATGACATTTTTGCTTTGTTTGATTTGTAAGTACGTGTGTCTTAATGTGTTTTTCTTTCATTAGACAATTTTAGGTGTTAACAAAATAGATAGCAACATTTGATATGCAAGTTCTTTGTAAGATACTGGCAAGGCAAACTCCGTAATGCTGAAAATGTAATAGCGTATAATAGCATATCATCAATGTGTTATTCCTGAATAGCTGAATGAGTCTGGCGTACTAGCCATACATACAACTCTAATTTAGGATGATATAGTGATAACGTTCTCACAACACATGTATGCATTTAAAATATGTATTATCCATGTGTCTGGGACAAGAGCCTCTCAGTGGTATGTACTTGTACTAGTGCATGTTTTTGTATCCTTATTGAATGGCGTACCATTCTGCGTGAAATCCATCAACTAAGCTCCATTATAGTGTGCAGCCTGGGTAATAAAAGTCCCTCCTAAACTCTTTTTCTCTGTGCTTCAGTAAAGAATGACAATAACCAGGTCTCTCTCTGAATGTTGAAGCTTGTACAAAGAATTGTCAGTAAATCCCTGCAGGTTAAAATTATCTGGAAAATGCGTATATGTACTTGTTAAAATAAATGTAATGGAAGACCCGAAGGGCCTGCTGAGTAACACTGTACGCAAGTGGTTAGCTTCAGCCATTCCATTTCTGGCTAGCTGTCAAAAACCTAAGCCAGCTCCCCATCTTTTTGCCAGTCTGCCTCTATACATCTCTGTCTTCCTCAGGACGGATGGACAGCAGATTAGGCCTGCTTCCACTGTGGTGTGTTATACTCCATACTGCGCTAAGTGACCTATGATTAATTGCACATTATTAACTTAACTGAGATTGTTCTCCAGATACGTAGGCGTCGATAATGTCTGATTCCTCTTTAATAGGCCACTTCTGACAGTATTCATAATGTGTGCCATTTGCCCTGATCCCTCCCTAATTTATTCTCACTTTGTGAAAATGTCACTAATTTAGGGGTGGGAGAAATGGGCCAAAGGGAACTGCGGATCAGGAGTGGGGTAGTTTTCCCATCGCTTAGTTAGCCCACAGGCGCAAGTGGATGCCTTTGGGAATGGAGGAAAAAGCAAAGTTGGTTCATGCGTGAAATCCCCATCCTGGGCTTTTTCTAGGAACAAGATAGACAGAGTTCAGTTCCCCTTAAGGTTTAAAGGATACAGTCTCATCAGATATTTGAAAGGTTACATTATACGTATATTTATAGATTACTGCTGGTATCCCATTTCCCTACTGTTTAGTTTTCTAAATGAGGGCTTTTATGCTATTAATGACTTGGGGTGATATTCACACATCCAGTGAAGCGGAGCAGGTGGAAACAGCACCTGTAATTTAAATGGAATAAATCCAGTATATCACTCTTAATTAAAGTAACATTTAAACAATTTCCATTTTAGTATCATGCATACTAATCATATAAGTTGAGCAGTTGCTGTGTGCTGTTACTTGCTATATTTTGAAAACCTACTGTGTGTACGTGACAACTTTTCCACTGTTAGAGTCTTTCTTACCTTTCTTAAAGGAATTTCCCCAGTGTGGGATTAATAAAGTCTATCTTGAATATTGGATCTTGAATCTACTTTCTCAGTAGGGGTGGGGGGGAATCGAACATCGTATGTATTGCGATTTTGTTTTTGCAACGATTTTTGAAAACAATCCTTTTCCCTAGGATCGATTTTGTTAAAAAGAATTTACCATTGATTCATCCAAATACTGTATTTTCTGTTTATACAGTACCGCCGACAGCTACTACATCATATCAGTATCAAAACAGACCAAAAGCAGAAAATGCTGAAAATACATCTTTACAAATTAAATAAATGTCAGACTGACTGCCTTACATGTAATGTGCATTCTATTTAGAAAACAATTAGTTTTTAGAAATGTGTCATGATATATGTTCTCTAGAAGTCTATTATTTAACTTTTGCTTTCTTTAAAAAAAGAGAAGGAGAAAAAAGGAAAAGAAAATCGCAATACTCAATACTATCGAATCGTAATAAATGAAAATCGCAATAGAAAATCCAATCGGCACCCATGTATCATAAAATAATCGAATCGGGACAAAAGCATATCGTCCCAGCCCTACTTCTCAGTGACCATCCTTCCTCTCTCCAACCTCTAATCTCAGCCCAGCCACCTACACTGTATCTCCAAATTGATGTGCTCACTACATCTCCAGTGAAACACAGCTGACCACCTTCTTCTCCACTGTTGTTAATCTTCCTTTCTCCAATCTGCTGTGGTCATACACCCATACACTCTATATCTCCAAATGAGGTGTCCACACAAGACTGAGGACATGAGATGAACTCAGTCTTGGGTACACACAGACACACACAGACACACACAGACACACACACACACACACACACAGACACACACACACACACACACACACACTTGCGTTCCCATCTGTCCACCAGTATCTCTCTAATCCCCCTTCTCTCTCTGTCAGGTGTGTTTGAGTTTGTGCCTCTGTGTGTATCTGTCGGTGTGATTTTGTGTATATACATGTATCTGTGTGTGATATGAAAAGCAGCAGGGTTTATCTTCCATCTCTGTGTGATGTGGCGCAAACAAAGGCAGCGTCCACGCAGCCCCAGCCTGCGCTGCAGCAGACTACAAACACGATGCCACTACAAAGGGAAAAACCCTCACCGCCTGCCTGCCTGTGTAAATCCCACTGCTTTCACCAATTAACACCAGGGAAGAAACTCTCTGATTGTGTGCCGTCTGCTGGTGTTTACTAGTAGAGAGAGACTGTCAGAGAGAGAGAGGGAGAGAGAGGGAAAACATATTGCTTGGTCGTATAGCAACTGGGGTACAATATGACGTTTATGACCGTTTAGATAGCCATAACCACAGCAGGCGGTGATAGTAATAATGCTATGTTGACATTAGTCCAGGTGGGAATATGTCAGCGTTGCGTCTGCACCGCCAAATTGCCACTTCTATTGTTGATTAATTAATGGCTAATTACGAAGCTTGCTTCAATCAGCGGTAGTGTTGTTAAGAGAGGTGTCGCACGCGCTTTAAACAAATGTTACAAATGCAAATCGGCTGCTATTTTTTTCCCCGTGCCCTCTTTTTGTCCTTGCGCCGCCGAGCATGAGGAGGGAGCTCACCAAGGCATCCATCTTGAGCTGGATGTGGGTGCTAAAGGATTGAACGGGGACAAGGTTTCCTGCATGCTGCTTAGTTCGCACTGCTGCTGAGTTGCTTATTCTGTCTCTTTGTGTCTCTTTTTTTCTTTCCAAGGCAGCTCCGACGTGGTTTATTATGGGCTCTGGGTTGTTATTTGGAGATGGATCCCCCATGCCACTGTGCTGTCACACTCCAACCTATGGATGGAGGCTGGGAGGGGCAAGGATGGAAGGATGGGGTGGGGGGGTACAGTCATTGGAGAAAGGGTTGCGTTTGTGTGAGTGTGTGTGTGTAGGAGGGTAAAGTTTAGTTGGGGGAGGATAGCCAGAGAGAAGAGAAAAAGCATGCAGCGTGCAGCTGGAAGAGGCAGAGATGAGCGGAGGCGTGAAATTGGCACTGCACCGTCCACCACCCACAGCCCCCCCCCCCCCCCCAATCTTAACGTACCGCCTGCTTGCCCCCTCCGCCCCGTTCCATCGAGGAAGGGACCATGTCTGCACTGACTATAGTAGTGTGTGTGTGTGTGTGTGTGTGTGTGTGTGTGTGTCTGTCCATACCCCAGTGACACTTCTGTTTGCTATGCACAAGTGATGCATTCTCTCACTCCCTCCCCTTATACGTATATATATCTCTTCGTTAATGCATACACACACACACACACACACACACACACACATACACACACACACACACACACACACACACACACAAACGCACATGCACACTTCACCCCACCCTCCCTGCCACTCCTATGGAGTGGTCATAACTCACCTTAATTGTATTTCGTAGGTGGCGCTCAGACGTAGAGTGCATGGCGAAATGTAGCTGAGACCGTGAGAGAGCAGTAATAGGAGTGAGGGCAAGGTACTGGAAGGAGGGAAACGACCAACCTATTGACCCCTGAATACACACATTATGCATTTAGGGGACACACACACACACACACACACACACACACTTGAAAAAACATGCTCACCCTCAGCAAGCATGAAAACACACTTGAATATACGCTAATGCAGATACGTGGACATTTAAGGTGGCACACATACAAACATACGTAGAGCACCTGCCCTTTTTACGTACACGTACAAAAAGTTGTTCCTGAATGCACATGTGCATTAAGGAGTTATTGCATCATTTGTCCTTTATTCAACCTTTTCCTGAGCTGTTTGTGTATGCTGGGGAGCTTTACATGTCCAAGTCTGGACTTTAAAGAGCTCTATGTGCACAATGAAAATGCTAATAACATTTTCGCTCCTTAAGTCACACCTTGAAACCTAGTCTGCACACGCACACACACTTGCACCTTTTCCTCTCAGACAGCCTTGTTAATCAGTGTCATAGTAAATCAGAGGCCTGGGGTGTGAGGTTGGGTGGCATAATAAGCTCATCTGGCCAGTGAGAAGGTTTTCCCTGCTGCTGTGTTGACTGGTCTCAGGTAATTAAAGCAGCAGCCACAACTGTGCTGTCCAGTCCCCTCTGAGTCCTCCATTGTCACTCCATTAGCAACTAACCTGGACAACCTGCATTCGGGTTGACACGCACCAAAGAAAGCCAGTATGACGCTAATCAACTGTGCTGGGAGTCTATTGGAGGAACTATTATGTGGTAACTGAACACGTCCAAAGGAGGAGGATGAAAAGGGATGGCATACAACTAAAGTCCCTTCATGAATCACCTTGATAAGAGTAGAGGATGCAATACTTGACTGTCCATCATCCCATGTGTTGAGGTAAACACATTGTACATGCATATTGTTGTTTTCTTATGCTTTCATTAAGGGAATTTATTGGTTAACATTAAAGCTGCATTAATCAAATGCTTTTATAGTACTATTGAATCAATATACACTGAGGAACAGTCAGTTATCACAACTCTACAATCATATGGCACTTTTTAGGCCATGTCCACATGAAGACGTTAGGATGCAAACACTTCCGTCTTCCCTGGATTCGGTTCAAGAAAATTCACGTCCACATGAATCCATCTGTAAATGACTCAACACGCTACTTCATATGCCAGGCCTGTTAGGTGGCGCTGTTATTGCTACAGAAATTAAGGAAATGAGAAGAAGAGCAGCCTTCAGTCACTTCCACTTCCATTTCAGAACATGATAGCTAGTTCTCTTAATACATCCATGGACTAGACTTTAATAACTTTCACCACTGCTCGTTATATAAAGGCCACTGCTAGAAAACGTGTCTTTGTTTACATTGTATTATGTGCTGTTGGATTGCTTTTTATTTTGCAATTCCGTCTGCTATCGGACATGATTGCAGCGCACTAGCTAGCAGAGCTAACGTTAGCGCGCTAACGTTAACTCTGCTAGCTAACATCGGCAGTCAAACAAACATCAATGATCCAATGTCTTTTTGATAATCTAGCTACACGTTTTTCTTGCGGTAGCCTTTCTACAATAAGCCGTGCTAAAAATTACTATAATCCGTTCAAGGAGTTGATAAACAGACAGATTAGCTAGCTAGTTGATAAGTTGTCTACTTCCACTTTATAAACAGCATTGCATCCCTGCTAGAGCCGTCAGCTGGGTTGAAGGCAGTCAGCTGTGAGGCTGAGGTGTGTGGGGAGGACATCATCGATACGCACGTATGCGCTTTTGGCGTCCATACGAAGCCAAACGTGAGCCGGGTTTTTTTTATTCATCCTGGGACCAGGTTTCAAAAAGTGCGTTTACGGGCAGTGCGTTTACAGGATTTGTGTGGACAATCGGCCCAAACGATGCAAAAAAAGTGCGTTTGCATCCAAACGCGTCTTCATGTGGATGGCCTCTTAGCCTCTGTTTGCTCATTCTTTCGGTTTGATGTCTCCCACATGTATTGTCACCATTCTCATAAACCTGGTGTGATATTTCTCAGGAGACCAAACAGAGCTAAAGTGCAGGTAATAGTGGATTGGCCCAGAAACACGACCACACTGGTACAATGAAATTGTTCTTTGTCGGTGGGTGACTGTCGCTAACATGATAGCTGTAATGACTTAATAAGACGATAATATGTCAGGGTTGTGTGTTTGTTAAGAAGTTCAGCACTTTGTGTTTTCTCCCTTGTTTTTCTTCTCATTTTTTACCACTGGAAGATTTTCCAAGCAGAGCTTGTTACAAGAGGACACCATTCACTGTAAATTATGGTAGTCTGCATCATTTCCGGGTGAAAGTCTGTTATGGGTTGGACAAAGTGTTTAGCGTGCTTCCATCAGACAAAGTCTAGTAACGACAAGCCAATTGACTTTCCACTGCAGCCTTCAGTGGCCAAGAAGAAAAAGAACAAACCTATCCATTGTTATTTCTTTTTCCTCCTCTTTCATCCCTCCCTCAATGGTCAAAAAAGGAAGGTAATTCCAGCCAGGTTGTACTTCACGCATTCAATTTGTCTTTTGCTGCTCTCACCCCGCCCTCCCTCATCTTCTCCTTTCCCTTCTCGACTGCCTGCCCCCCTCCTTCCCTTTGCATGTCTCCCTCTCCATTTATTTTTCTCTCTCTCACCGTCCCTCTCTCTGTCACTCGCCCTCTCTCTCTCTCTCTCTCTCTCCTGGTGCAAGGTGATGGAGGCTGGTGGGTGGGTCTCGGAGAGCACGCCTCAGGGATTATACAGGCCGCTCGCATGAAAGATTCATGATGCTCAGGAGTGTGTATGTGTGTCCCTCATGCTCAGGCACTGACTGAAAAAAGGGAACAGGGAGAGACAGAGAAAAGGAAAGAGTGGGGGAGGGCGGGTGGAGGGTACGGAGTGTGAGACAAATTGACAGTGCACAGCCGGGCTAACTCTCCAGGCTGGGATTATACTACTGTCTTTTTTGCACACACTTTCAGACACCATTTAAGCTAGACCGCCCTTATAGAAATGACCAATTGCAAAAGCTTGGAACGCAAATGTCTGAATCATTCAGACTAAATAAACTCAAATTAACTGATGCGTTGACATTTTGGAGATAAATGGTTGAGGTTGGACCAAATCACCAAACCAAATCATTCTGCTGCCATGTATGCTATAGACAGACATAATATAATACTTTTCTAAGCAATTTAATAATTGTGAATCAAAAAAATGTTATTCAATAGCATACCTATTTTACATAGCCTAATGATTTCCAACAAAAAATGTTTTTCCCATGGTTATTATGACAGGATCAAAGCTGATACTGAGTACATCCATTCAGATCCATTCAGGTATCAGACATATTTACACCAGATTAGACTGAGTCCAACCAGGGACCCGTAAAAACCTCAACATGTTTTTTTACAGGCGTGTGTAGGCTGCTATGCAGTGCAAATATGAATAAACCGATCTGTGTAAATTGTGACCTGTGACCTTTTCATAGAACTAAGTGGGTGTTCAGACCGAACATAGCACTGGGATAAAAACTGCAAGAGGCTGTGTTGTTGTGGGCGTAATGCCACAGGTACTGATGAGATGAGATACATTTCAGAAGTTCAGTTTAAGTGATACGTCCATGAGTTTTAACACGGATCACTACAAAGCGGTTTATAATACTATGAAACAAGAAGTAACTACTTGGTAAACCAGCACCCCCACTGTGCCATCTCACTGACAATAAGGAGGCTGTGCTTTTAATGAAGTAATGTCGGTCTGGACACGGCTTAACAAGTAGAGATACCCACACAAATACACAATGCTCTGTGTTTCTCCCTGTAAATGTATTGTGCTGCCAATTACTGTTCACAACCTGTTCCTATACTGTTTGTAGTGCAGCTTGCCACAGACAGATGCAAGCATTTAATGGGCTATGTGCAGGAGATGGCCAAGTTCAATGTCAAGACAAAAGAGCAATGTCAGTATGATGATACAGCAAAAATAATAATTTCTTAACAGTGTTGAAAATGGTTTGGTTTACATGATACGTGATTTAAGAAGGTTGGCACACTTAAAACTCTTACCCTGTCCTCTCTCCCTCTCTCTCTCTCTCTCTCTCTCTCTCTCTCTCTCTCTCTCTCTCTCTCTCTCTCTCTCTCTCTCTCTGTATGTATGTAAGTCCCTTGTTGCTAGGTCCATGCTAGGAAAGTTCGGCTGGCACAAGAAGTAGAATTACGAGCTTCTCAGCCAGAGGAAGTGTGTCATTGCCAAATAATCTATTGATGTTGGACAACTCTATTCATGTGCCTTCAGCTTGGCAGTCTGTCTGTGAACAGAGGGAGGGGAGGAAGAGTGGTGGTGGTGGTGGTTGTGGTTGCGTGTGTGTGTAATGTGTATGTGTTTATCTAAACCTCATTGGGTGCTCTAATAGACCCTTGCAGGCCTGTTCCCCCTTTCTCTCTTCAGCATCTTCAAACACATTACATTATTGCCCCTTTTGATTGCATTTCAGATTAGAGAGTGCTGGTGGAAAGTCAGACAGAGAGAAAGAAAGAGAAATGATGGCCTGAGAGAAAGAGATGGATGAGGATGAGAGATATAGAACATAGGAAGAGAGGAAGGGCAGATCAAGGGGAGACATGGGCAGACAGACAGGGAGGATGAGAGAGAGAGTTTAAATGAGAGACAGACAGAGAGAAAAGGGGAAACAGAAAAAACAGAGAGGAAGAGCCTCCGGGGGAGCGTATTATATGGCCGTTACCCCCCTCCGGTGCGGTGGCGAATGGGAGAGGCTGAGTACCCACTATTCCAGTGACCTTGGAGGTCAGATGGAGGAAAGCAGCATTAATCAAACTGACGCCCAGGCTGAGGCAGATGATAGCGGGCAGCAATGCTCACAATAACCCCCCCCCTCAAACACTTACCCCCCACAACAACACCAGAACCCCCTCTACCACATTGATATGCATTCTTCATCTGCCTTCATATCTTTTCTGTCTTTTTTTCTGTTGTATTGCTTTTCACACATGACCCTCTTTTTTTCTTTTTCTTTCTGTCGCTCTCCTCTTTTTTTCCCATCATCCATCTCCTTCCCCTTTGCATGCCCTAAACCCTCTCTGGATCTCCGGCTACAAACAGTAAATTAACCCATCTCCACCCTGTGTTAATGGACTTCTAAATATCAGCCCTTGCCTGTGGATATGCCACCAACATTTACATTGGATGTGGGATTGAGTTAGTTGCCTTCTGGACACTCGCAGACGTGTAGATAGCGATTTGCTTGTTTTGCTCTTTGCTTTGGTGCATATTTTGTGGAAACAGCTTGTGGGGAGTCAGATTGGGATGTTTGTTTGAATGTATGTGTGCATGTAATGAATGTGCAGAGGTATGTGAAAAATGCAGGACCAGACGTCCAATATTGGCCTATTCTTGAGGCCTTGGTCATGCCCTTTTCTCTTATGTCAAACACACATGTAAATACAGAATAAATAATTAATAATTTTTTAACCTACGGTCAGGTGTAATTCATTTTCAATCCAATGCAGTTAAGGATCCATACAGCTACAATAGAACTTCCCTGACCCAAATATACAGCTTTGACCCTACACTACCCCAACTATGTAATACCAGCAAGCCAGCCAGTGAAAAATAAAGTCACCAAGCAAGTGTGTACATGTGGTAGTTCTGTGTGTCAGTCTATACAAACCAATCAATACACACAGGGCCCTTATTGAATCAGGTGTGGGTGGGTGTGTGTGTGTGCGTGTGGGTGTGGGTGTGGATTGGGGGTGGTTACAGGAGGCTGGGTTAATCGTTGACTGCTCGTCTGCGCTGATGATAGAATCGATCTGGTGAAGATCATCTGAAGGTCAGGATATGTTGTCTCAGTTTGGACCGCCTTGATCTTAATACACTGTCTGTCCCTTTACTGCCGGTATATAACAGCATATACTACTTCATTTCTAATAGAAACATTAAATATAACAGCGGAGGGCCCATAAAGAGCAAATCAGTGGACAGAAAAATAAATCTCTGCCTTTAGGTTTTACAAGTATGAGTTTAAAGATAAGGTGGACAGTGTGTTTGCATCTGTGTTTTGAGTGATAGGCAAGTAGAACAATTCATGCATGACATTATTATAATCAGTTTCTATAGTTAACAGGACTAAGGAAGAATAGTGGATCCTGTGATGTTAGCATTTTTTGATTGACACTTCTACTACCTTCCCTCTCTGTGGGTCATTATCATCATTTCAGAAGGATGAAGCAGAAACTAGGCTTGTTAGCACGTAATTATTCATTTGAATCCATAAAGGCAATCAATTAAGCTTAAGTGTGCAATAAATCTGATTAATCAGTCAGTTCCCAAAACACCATAAAATCCATGCAGGTCTTATACCCTGGTAATGAGTTTGCAAGTAGGGAGGGGGAAGGGGCTAATAAGTGAGGGTGCTCACCCACAAACACATACACATACATAAACCCCGGTATACAAACCACTTTTGTGGTGATGCGGTTTTTTTCGGGTGATAATTTGACGTATTAACAATTGGGGATGAAAGATAAGCAGGGCTTAATGTATGCTAATATTAAGGTCTGCAGTGTGTAACTAAATAAAGCAAGGTCATCAGGAAAAGGCACACTTGTAATTAATAGATAAATTCATTACAAAAACAATGACTCAGTTCAAAAACACTCATTAACAAGATAAGGCATTTGAAATGAAAATAGAAACGCTAATGTGTTGACAATGAGAGCAATATTCAACCTTGAGATGCTGTTAATGCAGTGTGGCTGTGCGTTTGATTTGGCGAATCTGCCAGCCTCTTTTCCGTCACCGCTGTATCATTCCTCATTATTCTCTGACACACTCGCTCTCTGCCTTCCTCCCTCTATTCCAGCCTCCTTCTATCCCTCTCTCCATCCCTCCCTCCCTCTCTCACTGGCCTTTACCTGTTCGCCTCAGGGGAAATTACCACAGCTCAGAAACGCTGTCCTACTGCACTGCAACGCTCTGCCCTGCCTCCCTCCCTCCACCCATACAGCACACACATATGGACACACGCAAATACACAAGAATACGTATACTGTGGACATGCGCTCACACAAGCACGCATGCACGCCCTTTGCACACAAAAGCAGCACCCCCACATAGAAACAGAGGCTGCATAACCCTGAGCATTGCCCCTTTATCAGCTGCTATATAGACTGTTTCTTCTTACTATTGTCCTCCCCCATAATATATTATGTACACAGGCACAGCAGTATATGGAGGATTAGAAGCATTTTGTTGCTAAGGTCTGCCCTATATTTGTATGCAAGAGTCTAATAGTGTATCTGTGTGCTTTTACAAACAGCACATGGAACAGTAACTGCCCCCATGTTTGTATGTACACGTATGCATGTGTGTTTTAGTGCAGGGGAGTGTGAGTGTGTATATATTCCCCTACCTAATGGCTTTTATGTGTTGAACCTCTTCTGTTCAGGGTAATTCACCCTTTAGTCTTAATGAAACTTAATGAATAGGATCCCTCCTCCTCTTATGGACTACCAGCTACTGCAGTCTGTCTTATCTCTCAATGCAACTCTGTAGACCTTGGAGATGAGCAACTCAGCAGGGTTTAACTATTATGTAATGGATAAGCACTTCTATCACATTGCTAATCAGAGTAAGAAAAACTCACAATGAATGTTTCAGCCCAATTGCACAGCTACTACTTGCAAATCTTTGCCTTGAAGTAGCAGAACTGGGAGACTCGCCGTGCAACATTCTTTTTTTATGTGCAGTTAGGAGATGGTTTCATTTGGCTTTGCCTTTCTCTGTCAGAATTATTATCATGACGGACCTTTTGCATATGTCAAGTCATGCCTTTGGAAATGTCACTTTGAGCGAAGCAGCAGTAGCTTGCTGTCTGCATTTTGATTACTCACATGCATAAAGTCCAGACTGTGGAGGAGGATTGAGTATTCATAATCAATACCACAATACTGACACCCCCAGCTCATCAGTCATTCTGCATCACACAGCAAACTATGAATGTCTTCTTCTAGAATTCAGTATCTGGGGAATGAGGATTTAAAACTAAGATCTGCTTTTGGATTCAGTGCTTTCATGAAATGTTTGGCTACCGCTCAGATCATGTTTGTCTGGTTAATTCCACAAGATGAAATGTTAAGCATTTGAATAGAGCCTTTGTATTTAAAAAAAAAAATTTTGAGCACTGAAAATTCATTTGATGATCCTATAAATTCGCTGGTCTGTCATAAACTATGGAATATATTTTGACTTCTAAAACAAAAGATATAGCCGGTTGGGATTCTTTTTATGTAATTTGTCTGGCCATGTGTCTGCCTTATGTGATTATTGCGTGATTATTATTGTTTCTGGATGGAGTTACTTTTTCTCATGGGAAACATTTTTAAATGATAAAATGTAGCCTCAGAGCACATGCATTAAATATGCATGTAGCCACGTAACATACAAGTGTGTGTACTTGTGATGTGAGAGTAAAGTGAGTGTGTGTATGGTATGCATAAGTATCTGTGGTTTGGTGTATGCATATCCAGACTCTGGCGGCAAGCTTGAAATTAAAACCTTATGCAGAACGCGGCTCATGATTGGAGCAGGATTAAAACTAAAGGCAGAATAGCGCACTGAAAAAAAAAGATGAGAAGAGAAAAAGAGAATGGTGAAAGGAGAAGAAGCGTATTGTCTGAGAGGGGAAGGAGTGAGCGATTGCCTTTGCTGCAGTCCTACAGCTTGTATCTGGACTGTTTCCTATTATTATGTATTCCTGTTTCCAGAATGCCAGGCAGACATTTCCTATTGGCTCGCTTCTGTCAGCAGTCTGCTTAAATGTGAAAGCAATTGTGGAAATTGGTGGAGTCAAAGAAACATCTCAGAGTAGCTGTGATGAGCTGGAGAGTGGATGTGAAGGAGTAAGGTTGTGCTCACACTTACTGTATATACACATAAATACGTGCACACGTCTGCACACAGAGACACACACGCTCTCCCTGTCTTTTATTACTCACCAACATTAATACATACTCCTGAGTAGCTCGCTTTTGATCATGTCAAACCATAACGTTTCAAGTCTCAGTTGTCCTTTGTGGTGGATACATTTCCATCTCCATCTTTGATAACGTATGTACTAAGTTTTAGTTTGTAAATCACTGAATTGATGTTTTAAGTCGGCACATTCAAAATGCTTACACGGAACACAATTTAATTAGGTAGCATGAACAAACAGCAAATATCTGCATACGGTTTAATAGTCTGTGATCGGCAGTTAACTACATATCCCTTCAGGCATTTCTGAAGGCATTGCCTCCTGCTCTCACCTCTCTTAACCCAGAGTATGGAACATCTGCTTTCTCTATTCAGTTGGAGCTTGCTATTTTAATAGCTCTGGGCATCTTGCCTTGAAGAGGAGAAAAAAAAAGTTTGGGCCGGGGCCCCTGGCTTTCTCATTATTAGCAGTCTCTCCCAGTGATGTATAGGAGCTCAGAGCTTTGCTGAGAGAGTTCTCACTGGTCAGCCTTCCCCTTTGTGGACTGCAGCCTTGACCTATTCCCACCTCACTGTGTGTTTGTGTGTATGTGTGTGTGTGTGTGTGTGTGTGTGTGTGTGTGTGTGTGTGTGTGTGTGTGTGTGTGTGTGTGTGTGTGTTTGTCTGTCTGTGCATGGAACAGTCATTTCCATGAGAAAGGAGTGCAGAGAATGGACAGGGGCCGCATTTTCTTTCTCTGAGACGGCTGCAGATGTGGTTCAGGGGGCACGAGGGCGACCTCATCCATCATGTTGGGAATAGCCTGGAATTATCGCCCTATGTTTCTGGACATCATGTGATCAAGAGATTCTTGACAAAGGTCATCATGGGTAGAGAAACTCGGGGTGGGCCCTTTAAGAGACATTTGAGTCTGCTAAATAAAGTTCTTGATGCAAGTTCCAAATTGCTTGTACTTTTACGACTCATCTATTTGTGTCTCTTTTGCACTATTTTGGTCATGAGTCACAGGAAGTATGGTATCTTATTTATATTATATAAAGTATAGCCTATATTTAGTGTTACTCGGAGCCAGGGGTGGCACTTTCTATCTTTACAATATCATCCTCCCAAAATCCATAACAGTCAGTCACATGTGTTTCTTTTTTTAAGCTCACAGTATTGGCTGCATGCTTCAGCAACTACTTTGGAAATTGCCTGTCCATCCTCTCTGTAGCCGCTTGGAGGTTTGGCAAACGGGGGAGGGTGGGCCGGAGAGCGGCAGGCGGAGTTGGCCTCTGGTGTTTTGGTTGGTCGGGAGTGACGTGTCTGGAGCCACTTCCTGGTCTGTCTGCTCTCTGGGAGGAGGAGAGCGACTGCAGTGTTGTTAGTTTGAACAAAATGGCTGCGAGACCACTGTCAACGAGAGCTCACTGAACGCCTACCATGACTGTCCGCTCCGCTGTCTGTATCCACACAGAATGTATTTCCCAGGAGTCGTTTCTCACTTTGCATTCGCGGTAGCCAGCCCGTTGCTAGTCGTCCAGCTGGCGACCTAAACAAAAACATTTATTTTGCACTTTAAAACAAGTTGGCTGGCTGGCTGACGGCCGTCGGCTTTGCTCTTATGCGCGAGAACTCATCGGCGATTTTTAACGAAAACTGGCTGATTCCCCCCTTTTGCAAAACCTCGCAACGATCGACGACTTACAACGTCAACCAGCTAACGTCAGCTTGCATTATTTAGCTGCTTTTAAAAGTCATTTTATTCGTGTTCATTTTTTTTGTTTTTGTTGTTAGTGGTGCTTCGTTCCCCTCCCCGCCCCCCAGTATATCGTGACGTTTTAACAAACTGTTTTTCGGCTAGTGTAATTTCACGGAATATTGTACAGTTTCTTTGCTCAAAGTATAAATTACCGTATTTGCTGTGTGTATATCTGGCTGAGTAGCCGTTGTTTACCTCGGTGTCACCAAACTGCTTCAGCAGCAGTAGTCGGCTTATCTGACAAATCTGACTTTAATTGCGACTGAATCTCTGCTCCATCTCTTTACGGGTAACTTTAGAAAAGACATCGGAGAATGCTTTTCTGCATATTTTTTCTGACATGCACCGACTCTTCACTGAAAGCTGCCAAAGCTGTGGTTAACGCAAGGTAAGTTTCAAATGAATAACGTTTTTCTTATGTGATAAATCGATGAATGTTGATGCTGATCAGCGTTTAAGAATCGAAATCTTAGGAGCTAGAGGGAAGTGGAGAGAAGCTAGCTGCAATGTCAAATAAATAAGCAAAATAACTACTGTTTATCGCAACATTATTTTTCATTGCTCTATTCAGCCCAGTTACCGCTACGACGTCACAGCAAGCAATGTCAAGTTCCACATCATTAAAACACCCATTAACAATTATCTGTGCTTATTTGTGGTGTCACAGTTAACGACTTCTTCACATTATCAATCTTGTATGTCCTCAGAAATAAGACTGGGTTATTATATGGATTTCTTTCTGGCGAGCAGCCAAACCCAAAGGGTTTTTGAAGGGGGTCCCCTGCAAAATTAGGAACAGTGCTTGTATGTTATGTTGGATAGATGAGAAAAAAACCTACAAGAATGACTAACTGATCAGAGGTATTCTCCCATGAGCTGTGTTCGGATATTGATAATGAAGTTGATTACTAAATTTAGTATGTGCTTATTGTATTGATTATTGTAGGGCTTGAAAATGGCACAACATGTTGGGATTGTGTTATATCATCGCTCTTTAATGATTGGCTAAGTGGACTGGAACACACTCAGTACATGGGAGTGTGCAATGTGATGGTTTCTTAAACTGACTAAGAGAATTGCTTTGCCTTTTTTTGATCACACACTACTGTCTAATGGTAGATTGTTGACAGAGTAGACCCTATTATGACAGCACTGTATTGTTTTGTACTTGCACATTGAAGCTGCAGTGTCTTCTTAGTGTGACACATTCTTACATTTTATCCAGATTGTTCTGTTGTCACTCTTTAGTCTTTGGTTCATTCTGTAGCTGTATCACATCCTGTATCTTGCACACTATTGTACATTCCACTGTACTAATTCCAAGTACATTATTAAACATAGCTGTCCTGTCTGTCTTCCCTCCTTTCCTTCACCCCCCGGCTCGGTAAGAAAGCCGGAGATACTGATTGAACTGTCGCCTTCCATTGCATCCCCCCTTCCTGCACCCTGTCCCCAGGCCCTGGAGTATAGCGTTTAATATCTCCTCCGCATGTCTTAATTGAAGTACATAATTTCCCGTTCAATTTTAAACCCCCCCCTGACATCCCTGTAACCACTGTCTTATATCGTCACACACCAATGAGGTGATGAATTTTGAAAAAAATGCGAGCGAGCAGCAGCGGCACACATACATTTGCAATCGGATAGGGAGACTGTTCAGGCATTTATTCGTGTGTACGGTACATTCACATTGTGTGTATGCATTCGTGCCTGTTTGTGTGTATGTCTGTGCCATGTGTTGGAATGTCAGTGTGTTGTCGCAAGTGTTGTGTGTTTGTGTCTGAATCAGCCAGTGAATACACACGTGGAATACCTGTCTTTTTTGCCATGGGAGTGTGTGACTATTTGTGTCAAGCTCAAAGCTCCGGCAGTTGGTAAATGCCTTGCAGTTGTTCAGGTCGTGAGCTGCCTCCTCCATACCCTCGACACCCAGCTGAGTAACAGACACACACACAGAGCCCTGTTCTTACCCAGGGTCAAGGGCACTCCTCCCTTCAGTGCGCACGCCCATCTTTCCAAAAAGCTAAAGAGCACGCAGTAAGGGGTTGGCTGTGAAAATATGTTGCAGGGGCCCCTCTGGTGTGTATGTAAAACAAGTGAATACGGAGAAAAGAAAGACCTAAAGCCTGGAATGAGAAGGAGGGAGTCCTAGTCTGAGCTAGTTTTCTTAAATACCATACAGTTGGGCTTACCTGTCCCAGACATAACTGCTTTAGCACCATAGTTACCACTACAGCCACAGCAGGTGGCTCATCTGGAGGGCACTAGGGCAAATAGGGGGTGCGTATAGGTATAAGCCAAGACATATTTTGTTGCAATGAAGATGTCAGATGTGGTTACAAATGTTTAGTCTATGCAGAGGTATAAAAGGTTTTGTTACTTTTGGTTCTAAGGGAATGCATAAATTATCCAGTAGGAGAATATAGATAACACTGATAGAGAGCATGGATAGTCTATCAATGAATGCCAACATCTGCAAATCTAGACACAGAAATTGCAGAACTCTAAATTATCTCAATCTTGAGGTGTATAATTGGTTCTTTCCCAGTGCAACAAGACCCAAAATGAGAAATTTAGTCTCTCACTGGGTCCCAGACTCAATTAGTTATATTGCTATACTTTTGCCATTTTGGCTGCACACTTGCAGGAAACCCATAACCAATGTTGGCTCTGGATCCAACCAGGCTGTAGGCTGTTGGCATTATGGCATCGTTTTGATTAGAGTGTGTTATAACAAAGCCACAAGGACAAACTCTGGCAGTAACTCAATCTGCAGCTCCTTATCACCAAGGAGGCCGGGCCATTTGTTTGAAAGAAAAATGTTAGCTTGCTTTCCCTTGTCTGACCCTTTTTGTAGGCAAAACCTGAACACTAGTTGCTATCATTAGCCGGATTTCCACTACAGGGCCAAATGTAATGGGAATGGGCCTGCTGGTTGTATGTCACTGTATCCCCCATACACATTTTTTCTGTTTTGATTTTATTCCTGTACGGTAGTTAGTCTATTTTCCCTGGAGACTGCAATGAAAATAGGCTAAACAAAAAGTTATTTATATCCCTCGTCAGACATTTTGTGTTGCTCTGGTAAATCCCACTTAGTCGTGCTTTGGAAAAGTGGCTTGTGTTGTCTATCCCTTTCCCGTCATTGACCTTAGCCCAGGTCTGTGCGTCTGTGGTAGTTACTGAGCCTGTGATTATGAGGCTTTTCAAACAACTGGCACAATCCTGATAGATAACATGCTTAACATTGCCGCAGGGTGCTGCTGCAGTAGGGAGGCGTTGACAGTAGAATCAGCTGGATTCAACGGGAGGCTGCCAAAATCCATTACCCTCTTTCTCTGCTGTATGGACGGCTATCTTGAAGTCGAGGGGGGTGGGGGGGGGGGGGGGTATTAAGACTTGCCAGGCATGTGTGTTTGGTGTGGCCGTTGTACTATATGAGGAGTGTTTGTGTATGTGTGTGAGAGGCAGTGAGGGGGGAGTGTATGTTGACTATGGTGTTGGCAGTAATAACTATAGGTAGTACCCTTAGTTGGCTAGACATCACCCTGAAATCAAACAGTATCAGTCTGTCATTAACACTTCCAAGTGTCCAGACTGACATTTTCTGTGAGGAGTGTGATTTGTTTTTCTATGTCTATGTTTTTGGTGTACTCGATTGGTGTCTGGGTCTTCACGGTTTATGCAACCTGGATCTGCATGGTCTCACCCAGGGGTTCACTTCAGATGTGAAACCAATCTGATTTGGTATGAGACAGTGATCTCATGTTATGTCATAATCTTGTCTGCTTATGTCCCAGCCCTAAATTTGACACTTCCTGATGTGCAAATGTGTAAGAGTAAGCTGCAGTCACTTTTTAGGCCTATATTGTAAAATAATGCTTAGGTTTTCATAGGCAGGTTTAAAGCATAGTTTCAGTCCCATGTGAAACCAGGTATCTACGAACACAGGTTGACCTCCTGTACATTACTATATCATACGCAGGGCTTTTGCATTGAAGAAGTATAGGAGAGTAGCAACCAGCGAGTTCTATGGGTGTTTGGGTGGTTTGGGGGTCTGTGTAACCCCCACCTTTTTGTCCAACTTGTGTGCCAATGGAGGGGGCAGAGCTTGGGGGGCCCAGCAGGGGTAAGCCAGCCTGTGATGGAAGCAGGGGGATGGGGGAAGCAGAGCTGAAACATGCGAGCTGCTGCCTGTGAGTCTTGGCAGTGGTCCAGGGGAATGTTCAATGTGCCGAGGTTTGGTGGGGGCCATCTTCCCTCCCTCTGCTCCATGTCGGCTAATTGGAGAGAAGGAGAGGGCCAACACATGGAAGATGACAGAGAATATGCAGGACATCCAACCTACAGCGTTCCCTTTTTCATGCTCCAAACCGACATTAGACAGCCTTACTCCTCACGCAGAAGGACGTAGGCCCTAGAGCACTTCCAAAGTCTTCAGTTATGTCTATGTAAATGGCACTAGCATGCTCTGCTTTCCTTTGTGCTGAGGCCGTGGCCTAGGCTAGCAAGCTCAGGTCATTTGTTTGCTGTCTAGAATGTTATATCGCCTTAATCAACTTAAGTGCAGTCAATGAAGTTCAAGTGTTTACTTTCACTTTGTGTATTTGTCTTGTTAAAGCACATTTGTAAGGGCTTTAACTGCTGAAAAATTATCAACAAAACATTTCTTGTAATGAATGAGTTGTGACCCTGTTAAATTACAAAATAGAATTTCTTCTGAGTTTTAACAACAGAGTTTGGCATAGCTTAATTCAGGCATAATTCAGAGTATTTGAGGATACTAAAGAATTTAAGTAAGCTGTTAGCCCACATATATTGTTTACTAATGTTTTGATACTGAAATTGCTGTAGTAGTTTGTAGTATTCTGTGTTTTTTTCTGCAATGCACATCCGCAGGATATAACTGAAGATATTGAGTGTAGATCTCAGGATGCCCACTCTCAGAAGTTCAATGACATAAAACTAGCCATTTTTTACTCAAGATAGAAACACGTCTACACTACCATTCTGCTTTCCCAAGTATTTCTACATCTCCCCCGTCATCCTATTCCCTACGGCTTTACAGTGGGGTCTGTCTCTTACATCTCTCTCCCTGCTTTGCCCTCCTCCTAACATGAGAGGGGCTCTGTTCCCACAACTAAGCACATCGCTTATTTTCTGTCCGTCTTTCAGAGTCTATGTTATTGCTTACACTGTTGACAGCCAGGGAATTGTCTACTGACATTTTGTACGTGGCGACTAAGTCAAAGTAACCTTGAGGGGTGTACAGCCCAGCCGTTCATTTGTCTTGCATGCATGCACTGTGAGTGGAGTTGTTCTTTGATTTAGTTTGGCTCTTCTGATTTTGACAGTTTGATGGTTTCAGTGAAGCATTTGAAACAAGTTAAAGACATTTTCTGTCCCTACTCATGTCCCAAACATTAGTTAAGGGATGCATAAAAGACAGCAGTCTCACTCTGTTGTAAACCCAGACATACCTGTTTCCTTCACTACATTGCTTTAATAACATCTTGACATCAACAGAAAGCTCTTGATGCTTTTTTTTAAAATGTAGTATAGTGAATATAAGTGAATCTAAGAAATGGGATACATAACATCTATTATTTGATTGATCTAAACTACAATTTGAATCGCTAACAGCCAACCAGTGCTTTCTGTGGTCGTCGTATAAAACGTAGGCTAATTAATAAATGCCAGTGTACATTTAGAGGTGCTCAGTTTTGGGTAAAAACTTTGAGGAACTCCTGCTTAAGGTTAATTGTGTGAGGTCAGGCGTCGTATTACTGCTAATAGCACCTCATAACTATCCAGACCTTTTAGACAGGGAGTCACCTCACAGCCTCTAAGCTGCCAGGCAGGCACACAGATTAAAACAAATACGCAAAATATGCAGAGCAGGCACAACCACTTATTCTCATAAACACAAAGCAGTCCTAAGAAAAGACAAACGCATACACCAACACACTCGGCCTGACAGCTTCTTCTTGAATTCAATACGCTTTAGCTGTGGTGCTGGCAGGGAGCAGGCCTGCTTGGTCTTGTGCATTGTGCTGTTTTCCTATTTAATGAGCTGCCATTGTGTTAAAGTTTCATATCGACTTGGCAGAGGAAGCAGCCAAGACACTGAGAGCTAATTTTCTGGAGGCAAACCTCAAAGCTGTTATTTATAAGTGATTCTTTGACTTTCTTTCTCCATCTGCGTCGTCCTTCATCGCCGCTCTCCACCCACCCGTTTGCCCTCAATCAGTCCCTCCTCTACAGACTCCAACAACCAAGACTATTTCAAGACAGTTCATTGAGCAAGTCCAGTCTAGTAGCAATAAAGTGTGCTGTATATCTTTACAGGCCACTCTCTCCACCTGCTGAAAGCAAAGCTGGTATGCCCTGAATGCTTACAAACCTAGCAGCCAGCGAGACTGTCAGTGTGGCTGAGGGATGAAAACACACACAACAACATTGTTATTGCTGCTTATCAACTGTGGAATTTATAGGCTTGTTTTCCCCAAGCCATTCAGGTTGAGTGAACTCAAATGCACACCCACACACATTTGTGGAGAGAAGTTGAGGTCTGTAGCAGGTTTTGAGGACTTATTCCCCAGGAAAAGGGCTGTCTATGATAATGTTCCATGTAATACAGCCAGCCACAGGAATGGGTGGCTGGCTGAATGGTAATGTTGGTGGAGTGTGGATTTACCACATTCTGTAGCCACGACCTGACCATATTACTTTTTTTTTTTTTGTTGCTGAGAGAGGAAAGCCTCTCCTCTTCTTCCTTCTCTTTCCTTTGTGATTGGTGTTGTCTGCGGTTGATCTGACAGCCTTTTTCGGAACACGTGAAGCTGCGTGTTTTCCTTTTCCTTCCCCTTTTTTAAATTTCTCTCTGTCTCTCTTCCTTTGTCTCACTCAGTCTACACATGGGTGTAGCTCTTTTTTACTCCCCCTTTATTGTCTTTTTCTATCACCCCTGCATGGTTTTCCCCCTAACCCCTCACTTTTCTCCGTGCATCTCTAGATACTAGCGATCAAGGTGCATGGATATTTCGGTTCCTCTTTCTCTCCCCTCCTCGTCCCCCCGTGTCATCCTGTCTGCCAGCCTCAATAGTGCTCCATTCATTCCCCCCCCCCCCCCCCCCAACTCCTCCATTTCTCTATTGAGGATTCTTTCTGTCTTTTCCCTCTTCCAGCGTAGTCTCTCTTCTTTCTCCCTGTGCCCCGTCTGGTTCTCCGGCGGCTGTCGTTCTTAATTGGTGTTGCTCTGCGTCTGCTTTCATCCTCCGCCTGTATTTTTCCCTTCCTCTCATTTCCCCCATCCTCATCTCTCCTTCTCCTCCTCCCACCTCCCTCTCCTCTGCATCGCTGGCGGAAAAAGACAGGCATCAGACAGACTGCCTCCTGCCTGTGTACATCAAGCTTTCCCGTGTGTGAGCCTGTGTGTTTTTATGTGACTGGGTTTGTGTGTGTTGTGAGGTTCTAGCCCCTTCATTCCTGTACATTGTGTTCCTGTTTTCATGCCTCCTCTATAGCTTAGCCCCATAGTCCCAGGATATGGAACTGTTGTGTGCAGCACAGGAAGAGAAGATACTGCCTCATTATGCAATTTCTTCATAATTTCCCGGCAGCCCAGTTTGCTTAGACTTGGGATGTTTTCCTACTCAACTGTGTATTAAGAAAAGCCACTATGTCAATGTAGGATCAATGGTTAGGGTTTAATATGGGGGGGGCCTCATATGTTGTATTTCCTATAGCTTTGCTTTATGAATGTGAGGGGATGGTGGTAATTTTGGCTCTAAAGACCCTGGCTTGTCTGTGTGCCTGTTCTAGAGATGTGCATGTATATTGTATTACTGAGAGTTTTACATTGTTTTTTTTTTCTATACATCCAGTGCCATGGTAGCTTTATGCTATGCCTAGCTTAGCTTGAACAGCTAGCCTAACCCTGGCAGAGGTCCGTTCCACCAACTCAAAAGCTATTTAAATGATATGTTGTATTACATGTAGTTAAATAGAAAAAGCGATATTGTGGTTTAACAAGCTGTTAGCTTGTGCATAGGAGCATATTTTTGACTAATAGACTGGAAGCATCGGCCTGCTTTGCATACATTTGCAACTTTGGACAATACGCAGCTGCCTCTTTAGACATATTGGTGAACAGCTTGCTAGCTAAGGTGATACAATATGTAATAAAACAATTTTGGCATTTGCTGGGAAACATATAATTTTTTAGCATATTAGTTACTGGTTACGTTAGGTTAGCTAAAGCAATCTAAGCCTCTTTAATGTAAGAGTAGACTGAATGACACACTGTGGCCGTGTAGGTCAGTAACTTCAAAACAGGACATATTTGGCCTAATTCAGTGTCATACTGCCAGTGAGGGTAAACCTGATGCTGGAAGGCAGCACAGAGACACCCAAGGTTCAGTGCTGGTGTCAGCAGTACTGGGTGAGAGGGGGAGAGTAGGTAAGGATATATGTGGGGCAAAGGATGTTAGGAGGGAAGCTAACTTTGGCCATGACTATGTCAGCTCAAAAGACAACTGTCCGCTCTCTCACATTTCACACAACTGGTTTTCTACTAGGCTGCCTCCAACATGACAGTAAATATGAAAAACAACAATTTAACTTTAAGCCTTCCATAGTGTATTGGTACCTATGAAATTAGATGGTTAATAAATATATTGTTGTGTGGATGTGGTGGCAATGGTGTAGTATTTGTACCCCCTGTCCTCTGTGACAGCAGCCGTAGTAACCAGATAGGGTAGATCCCTTATTATCTGGGGAGTAAAAGGTGAGACTACCAGGAGGATACAGTCAGTTGTAGTAGAGAGGCTATGTCACTTGTGGCAACTGATCATGAAAGAAAAATCTTGCACACAGTGTTAATGGAAAAAGCCACTTCCCACTTATATCTCCCATCCCATTCTCTGCTTGCATGCTGTCACTGTGTCTCCGCTCAGAGAATGACTACTGAACATATACTGTAGATACTGCATATAATTATCTGAATGCACACAAACACCCACACATAATAATTTGAGCTTCTATTTATTACCTGAGGGCTTCCTTACCCTAGCTGCTGAGATAGCACAGTGACACACACACAGACTCCTCAGTATGAAAAATAGGACGGTGAATGTAGGAGAGAGAGCAATGAAATGGGGGAACAGGGAATAAAGAAGAAAAAATCCAGATGGAGCCGAAAAATGTAAGGATATCTCCTTTCTTTCATTTTACCCTGCTGCCATGGCCACTAGTCTGGCAGGCTTCCCCAGGGTTTGGCTCTAAACTCACTGTTGAGTAGTAGGGCTGGGCAATATATCGATATTGTATGGACATCGATATACAAGGCTAGATAGCTTTAAATTTTGGATATTGTAATATGACATAAGTGTTGTCTTTTCCTGGTTTTAAAGGCTGCATTACAGTAAAGTGATGTCATTTTCTGCACTTACCAGACTGTTCTAGCTGTTCTATTATTTGCCTTTACCCGCATAGTCATTATATCCACAATTACTGATGATTATTTATCAAAAATCTCATTGTGTAAATATTTTGTGAAAGCACCAACAGTGAACCTGACAGTATCACCACAATATGAATATCGAGGTATTTGGTCAAAAATATTGTGCTATTTGATTTTCTTCATAATTTTTGTCCAGCTCTACTGTTGAGTGTTCAGTGTCATCTCTCCCTCTGCCCATCCGTATGTCTGTCTAACCCTTTCTCTCTTTTTCTCTCTCCCTTACCCCACCATCACAGTCTCTGTGAAGCCTCTCCTGTCTTTTTGATTGACAGCTCCCTCCCCCTGCCAGTGGGCAGCACAGTGGGAGGCAGGCCTTTCATTAATCTTCTGTTATGAACGTTATGATTCATTCATACATTCAGATTTGCAATAATTTCCAGGCCCTGTGTTGGCACATTTTGTATGTTGTGTTTATTTTGCTTGTCAGGGACAGTACACATTAATCAACATAGGGCTTCAGCTAATGATTTTAATTATCGATTAATCTGCCTTTTTTTTCTTCTCAGTTAGGGAAATAAAAGTTTGTTCATTAAAATGTCAGAAAATAGTGAAAAATTGGCCAGTGTGATTAACAGTTTACAATCACAATAATATAAAGCTTGAACCAGCAAATGTTTGACATTTTTGCTTGATGAATTACTTTTAACGATGACTTGTCAGACCGGATTTGGATATCATCATTTAGCTATTACTCTAAACGCAGTCCAACGTGATTATGCAAATGATCAACTAACAACTGTTAAAAAACGATTTGTGCAGACAGATTCCATTGTCATCACACACACGTTAGAAGCTGGTATACATTACATGCAATCCAAAGAATTTGTCCAAGCTATAACAGACTCCAACACATAAAAAGAGAGTTTGAGTTTAGTTTATTTATAAAAGGGGACAGTGCAAATTCATTTTATTATTATTATTTTTCATCTGTAGTCCCCTGCCCTCGATGTTTTGTTATGCACTCTTTGCAGGATAGCCTGAAAATAGGAATAGACCATTCTGTTAGACTGGCATGAATATGATCGATTGTATTTGCACATTTTAGAGAGCGGTATCATATTGATTTGATATGACATAATGCTGTGTTATAGATTAGTGTCCATTGCACTTAGTGAAGACTGAATACACACATTCAGTCCCTATGGCCCAGCTCATGCCTCTAATCGTTTCCAGGAGCTGTCACTAAAGCTGAGCCAAAGGAAATACAGGCTGAAAAGAAGCACTTAGTTCCCCTGGCCCTTGGGTTAGTTAGCTATCTCGCTAGTTTGACTCACTCCCGCTTACTTTGTGAAAAAAAAAGGCCTTGTGTCCAATTTTTTCAGTCTGTTGGCTTTTATGTTGTCTTTCTTTCAGTTCTTTTTCATCCCTTGCCTTTTTATCTTCTTGCCATTTTCTGCTGTCTTTAAACCAGCCCTTTTACACAGGCCTGCACTCTTACTGTTCACTCACTCTCTCTGTGTATTTATCTCTCTCGCTAACTCACATGCATGCCTTTTTTTTTCCTTTTTCATAACCCGTCCATTCCACCATCTCCTTTTACAGTTTTTGACCATGAGGGAAAGTGTTTCTCAGTGCCTGACATGATTTGTGTATGAGGTTGATTATTGTGGATGGAAAAGTTTTTTCCAGACAGAGTGCTCTTTGGCTCTGGGCTACACATGGATCAAAGGAAAGGGGTTGTGTGTGTGTGTGTGTGTGTGTGTGTGTGTGTGTGTGTGTGTGTGTGTGTGTGTGTGTGTGTGTGTGTGTGTGTGTGTGTGTGTGTGTGTGTGTGTGTGTGTGTGTGTGTGTGTGTGTGTGTGTGTGTGTGTGTGTGTGTGTGTGTGTGTGTGTGTGTGTGTGTGTGTGTGTGTGTGTGTGTGTGTGTGCGTGTTTATGCATTTTTGCGTGGAATATTGTTTTGCATAGACAATGTGAATGCCTGAATCTCATACTAATAGTAATAATGTAATTCTAATAAGGCAAAAGAAATGGACATATTTGAGCTGAAACTTAGGCCTTCTCCTTCATGTTGTACTCTTTTTTTTCTTTTCTTGTTGGGCAGCTGAGAGAAGCTAGCGACAGAAGAAAGAGAACCATTTGATGGAAGAAAAGAAAAAGAAAAAACAAGAAGAAAAGACCAAGACGGACATCGCTCAGAAAAAGGTGAAGGTTAAAATGATGCACGTTCACACAACCCACCATTAAAGAAGCTGTGCATATGTATTTTTAGTCTACCAGCAGGAGCTTAAAGTTGGCACTGTATGTGTGTGGGTTATACAGTTTTTTGAACCAACAACAACTGAAACAAGATTGGATCAACTTTATTCAGTAATGCTAGCCCTTTTCCTGTTAAATAAAGTCTAGGTTTTGTCATAAGGCTCTTGATTTATTTACAGTTTTGAATGATTGTTAAACATTACCCCCACTGTATTAAATTCCTAACTTCATTTCTCTCTCTTTCCTTGCAGGCTTCTGATCAGAAACCCAAAGGTGAGTGTCATGATCAAGTAAACTGCACCCTCTCATCAACCTCATTTTCTAGAACTACATCCCAACCACTGACAATACATTAATCAGCTCTGATTAACACACACTGGCCCGTAAAGGCACACCCACATATTATTCACGCGTTACACACACAGCATTTAGCATTCTCGTATACAGATGGACACACACATTTTGCACATGCATGCACAATTGGGCCATTTGACACACACACACACACACACACACACACACACACACACACACACACACACACACACACACACACACACACACACACACACACACACACACACACACACACACACACACACAGCAGAGCAAATACAGTGGAGTCTAATGCAGAGTGATGCAGAGTGACACCCAGTGTGCCCACAGCACCAGGCAGTGAAGCGTGAGGGCACCCAGACAGTGTGCGTAGATGGATAGGGGGGGATGGGGTAAAGGAGGAAGACAGAGAAAGAGAGGAATGAAAAAAGGGCATGAAGTTCAACTGAAATGCAGAGAGAGGGGAACTGAAAGAACAGTGTCCTCACATGCCCTCTGTGTTCTTTTAAGATGCTAAAACAGATCTTCAGAGAACATCGCTGTGGAATTAGCTTTAGTTTCTTCTGAAATGTTTACAAACTAGCAAGAGTTGTCTCTACTGATCCTAGTTGCTTCAAAATAAGGGAAAGGTTGTACGTATATTTCTTAACATTTTAAGAAATGTATAATCATTTAAATAAAGGAATGACTGTGAGCAAATGTGAGTCCCTATCTCCTCCATCTTTGGCCCTTTCTTCTGCCTATTGTCTTGTATTATGTCTGCTTTTAGACCTGAATTTTCACGTGTCTCGGCCATTGCTAATTGCCACACATAGCATCCTGCTTTGTTGTCTTTTTACGAAGCACCACTCTGGTGTAGTTCCTGCATTTACAACTGGATATGATGTAATTAATGCAAAAATGCTTGAGAGGCCCATGGACAGGGGCACAGCTAAGAATAAGAAGAAGGGAGGAGGGCAGGAGAAAGAGGAAGTGTAACAGGGCGTTCTGGGGTCAGATAAAAGCAAAAGATGAAGGAAGGAAAGGGGGGAAAGGAAGTAATGAAGCAGTGAGCACCAGACGAGTGCCAAAAATGACCATCGGGAGTCAATGACGGTGCTAATATGGAAGAGGACTAATGACATGGACATTTGTTTTATGGTATGTTTAATGAGAGATGGAGAGAGAAAGGGACATAGAATGAGAAACTGATTGTGTGTATGTAGTGAGTGCTCATGCAGACAGAAAGATGAATGGGGAAAGAGGGCCTGTTTGAAGACTAATCGTTCAGTGAGCCATCAGGATCTCTAAGTTTGCTCATAACCTCCCATCTGCAATATCTCTTTAAAGGAAGGTGGCATCAACTGGAATGAGTTGAGTTTTCATGCGTGACTCTAAATAATAGAGGTGTATGTGTATGCAGGCGGGGAGAAAATCAGTATGCGGTAGTGATTTGTGTCTTTCCATCCATATCAGTGTATTCTGCCTTCCTTATACACTCTCAGAAATTCATAGACATACACATGCACCACCTCCCCCATCCTCAACGCTGCTTTCCTCTCTGCAGTCCTCCTTGGTCCCAGGCATTTCAATTTGTTTGCGGTAATCGATCTCGGCCTGGCGCGTTCATATGTATGAAAATGAGATAAAGCGTTGGTGCAGTGGAATTAACTTCTCTGCCCCCCATTAGGCATGGAGTTACACCGAACGCAGGGTTCCAGGAGGCAGTGTCCCACTGCCCCAACTCACCTCCCCCACACAAACAGGCTGGACCTCTGATGCAGGGCCCTCCCTCCCAGTTCCCATTACCTCAGAGGGATGCTGATTATTCACCCCCAGCACACGCACACACACACACGCACGCACGCACGCACGCACGCACGCACGCACGCACGCACGCACGCACGCACACACACACAGCCACACACAGCCACACACAGCCACACACAGATTCATCACAATCTCTGCCCCCACTGCAGTCACAATCGGTCAGTTTGACTGCTACACATACTTGACAAAGACATGCACATGCCAAGACATACAACACACACACGCACGCACACACACACACAGAGGACTGCAGTATCTGAAAAGCGAGCATCTGTCAAGCTGCAGATGTGTGTTCCTAGATTCCCACAGTCATATTAAAAGACATGCACCCTCCTCCCTACAGTGACTTGGAGCCTTTCAATCTACTCTGTGACTGAAGCAAATACTTACATTGTGAAACTGCAAAGCAGCAATGACAGTCATTTCCTAGCCATAGTGGCTTTAAGCATGCACGCACACACACATGCACACACACACACACACACACACACACACACACACACACACACACACACACACACACACACACACACACACACACACACACACACACACACACACACACACACATATTATCGAAGTAAACAGGAAGTTACACAAATGCAATTCATGAAACAGGTGGCTACACACAGGCACAGAAAGCCACAGTAATACCACAGTGTAGCCGTCGCATTCCCATACCCCGATAATCAGAAAATCTGCAATCTCCATATTTGCTGCTTATGCACTTTTCCACTGCTGAAAGGTTAGGGAACAAATGTAATGCCTGTCACTGCCTCGTCCCCTCCCTTTCCTCCCTACCCACGCTGTTTCTTCCGCCGGTTTCATTTCACCCACGATATGCTCATCCCCGGCGACCATATCTAAGGAGAAACATATTTTCACGGTGTCACCACAATGATAACGGCATTATGATTTTCAAAGTGGAAAGAGACGCACATAAACACAAGTGTGTCGTACAATTCTGTATTGGATTAATTTGCAATTTCACATGCTATTAATTGCGTCAACACTTTTGAAAACGAATTCCATGAATCACAATCTAATTAGAGGCTAATTTACTTTAGCATTTGGGCTGTTTTTCTCTTCTGTTAAACACATTTATAAACACTCAGTGAATTAATAGTGAATAGCTTGTGAATTATATCCTTTGGATTTATGACTGCCAAGCATAATTGTTTTTCCTCTACCCCCCCATGTGCTCAACCCACATGCATGTCAAGTGCGAGAGGAGAGTGAGGGATGGAGGGAGAGACGGGGCAGAGAGAAAGGAAACAAGAGGGGCGCACAAACTCGAACAATGCTTTCCTCTCTGTGTATTCATGTTGTATGATCACTCACAAGCTGCTGACAAGAGAGCCCAATTGTGTGCCTCTTGCCCCTCCCCCGTCACCACCTCCTCCCCCAACAGTGAGCTGCTTCATGTCAAATATCAGGCAGATTAATAGGATGTAGCTCAACCGATATGAATGACAGTTTTGCCTCTGATATGAAGCCATGGTGTTCGCATATATATATATATGTGTCTGTAAGGTTCAAAGACTGCCGGTATGCCTGCATATAGAGCGCCTCTCGCTCTTCCCTCAGGCCATTGTCAAATAGCAGTTAGAAGAAAAAGAATGTTGAGACCATAGTTGACAGAATATTATTTTGCTAATTTAATTTGACTTGATAAGATTGTTTCTATTAATTGTATATAGAGAATGGTTATAATGCCCTGGAATATTAGTTATACACATTGGGACTGTAAATTAGTGGTACTCCATCTGCCTGCTGTGTTCCCTATGCTCTAATGCCCCTGGGGCTCTGACTATGGGAGACCACATCTTTGATTTGGGTGTGAGCATTACAATGTTTAAGATACCAATCATCATGCTACATATCTATCAAATTCAAAAGACACTTATCCTTAGGCAGTTGTTGCCCTCAGGCACTGACCTCGAATGGAGGTGTAGTATGATCCTGTTGAAGCTCGTTACCCAGAGAGAGAGAGACTATTAGGGCTAAAAAAACAAAAGGGGGTTTCTTGGGGCAACTCTCATAATCTTAGCAGGCCATCGAGGGACAGCTGAGAGGAACAATCAAAAAAAAAACTACTTCGAGAGAGAGGGTGGAAGATGCGTAGTATGGGAAGAGGTCACAGGAGGCACAGGGGGTCACGAGGCAAATGGAGGTGCATTAAGCAAATGTCAGTCTCTATAGCAACGGCCCGTTATAGGAAGGCTGAGGGGTGAGAAATCTTGCCTTTTATTTTGTGTGTGACTGAGGGTGTTTCTGTTTTGCTCTGCTAATACTGACAGATGGGACCTCATAGAGACACACCCACTTGACCCTCCCTTGTGTTCATAAACACGTCACAGACATACATTTGCCTTCCGTGACCAAAAAAAAAAAGGTCCTCTTGGTTACCTTTTCAAAACAACCAAGTGTCATTGTAAAAGAGAATATAGTCAACAATTTTGTGGATTGTAGACCAAAAGTATTGAATAGTGTAATGATTAACTACTTCCATAGAAGGGGAAATATTTTTGGTGAAATGTGGAAAAAGGGAGCCTAAATTTGCATTGACAGAGAATTTGCAGGAAATGAGAGGAGTGATATTAAGAAGGTCATGAACTCCAAACTAATTGTGTTTTCAGTGTGTGCCCTTCATGTACTAGGCAAACCCATTATTTGTGCCTCTGCCTCTATATTGTTTTGATCCGTTTTTTTTGGACAAAACTGAATGGACCATGTCACACTACTTTCACTAAGGCAAGGGCATGCTTCTTTTCTTGAGCTTGTTTTGATTGATGCACACAATTTTACACCTACAGTGCCAGTCAAAAGTTTGGACACACTTTCCCATTAACTTGAATGAGAAAGTGTGTCCAAACCTTAGACTCATACTGTATATAAAACCACTAAAAAAGCAGTATGTGTACAATATTGTACACAGATGTAAACCACACAGATGCTTTTCCTTTATCTCTTAGACTTAGAAAACGTTAATGTCCCCGAGAGGCAATTTGTTGTACAGTACAGGCATATAACACATAATTCACAACACAAACATTGAACCAAACATCTACAGCGCTATTTATCTAACACATCAATAAATAGAATACAGTAAAAGGAGTATTTTGTCATAAATATATAAAATAAACATAAAAACTACTCCACATTATCCCACTGCACATCTATTCCTTCAATCATAGTCCTCCCTACACCTTATTTAATTGGGTTATTGCCATACCTTGTAGCTCTTACTGGATTAAGAAACACACCATTGTGCAGGGCATACAGGCCTGTGTGTTGTGTCCATCCCCCCCTTCTATAAACATGACTGCATAATAAAGTGGCTCTGCAGACAATAGACAGAAGAGATGTGGGAAACTGCGCTGCCTGGCACTAGGCTCAGGGAACCAATCACAGTTGTTCTGTACAATAACACATAGGCCTACCTTCTTGCCCATTTTGCCTTGTTTATGGATTTTCTACTCTCTATCTGATTCCTTTATGCATTTTCCCTCTGCCTTGTATGCATTCTTCCCCTTCATCTATGCTCAGTTGTTCTCTGTTCTTATGCAGTTGATCTTTCTCTCGCTCTCTCTCATTGTGTGTACTTAACCATTTAGTGTGAAGAAGAGCTGTAATTAAAAGTTTGGTGCAAGGTTGCAGAGAGTGCCTCAGCTGGAGGGTTTAATGGAATTTACAGTGCACTTGATACAAATGCTAATTTAATTGGCTGTCCTATTCAGCTTCAATTATATGTACTAAGGCCACCACCACATTAAAGTCTACATTTAGTTTTCACAACACAACTCGCACTTGCACCGTTGTAACTTAAATATTTCCCTGTTTACCTCTGCCAATTAAGATGGTAAAATTATTTTCAGCAGTCTATTTTTGTCTCATATATTGGTTTCTTATTAATATATCTAAAAGTTACCAATTTATAAAGTACTTGGACAGATAGCTGCAGTCAAAGGGTATTGATTTCTGTCTCTTTTATCACTTTTGTAGTAAGAGGATGATTATTATTGATTATTTAAACCTACACTGTGTATTAATTTCTCCCATCTAGCGGTGAAATTGTATATGACAACCAACTGAATATTACTTTCTAACCCTTCCCATTCGGAGCGTGTTTCAACTGCTACGGTGGCTGAACCCGAAATTAACTCTTAGGGCCAGATGTACTAACGCTTTTGCGCCCACTTCAGGCGTATTTGTGTCGCAACGTGCGCGTAAAATCATGGCGAGGTATGTACAAACAGGCCGCAATGATGTAAAAGCGCAAACTGCATGTCGTGGGAGCTGAAAAGGGCAAATTGCGTTTTTCGTGTCATGCATATTTATTCATGGGAGTGTCGCGGGGAAAGTGGGAGTTTACCGTAAAGAGATGGGAGGGGAAGCGTAAAGAGCGCTTAATTACGTATTCCGCGGTATGTACAAACACCGCCAGTGATAGCGCGCCTCTATTTTGCGGTGAAAATTCTCCGCCTCTTAAAAGCAGGTGTAAACCTGGAAGCGGGTTTCCTCACATATGCCTCCTGGTGAAATGACAGCAGTAATCCGAGCAAGACGAAGACATAGGCCAAGGAGACGAGCTGAAAGGAGTTTTGCCACAAGGATCACAGATTAAGCAGCCATGCAAGATTACAGTTACTGGAAGAAATCAAAGATGACATCGAATCTCCGACTCAGAGTTCACATTCCAGCAGTTGTTAAACTCCTCGCTACATTACAAATATTGGCATCAGGATAATTTCAAACAGTCATAGCATCAGCAGTGGGAATATCGCAGTCTGCACTCAGCCGTATCATAGCAAAAGTACTTACAGTTTACGGTATAGTGGGCGGAGAAAGGCGCTAATTACGGATGACCTGCAGGTTTTTGTAAATATGGCGTAAACTATGGTATCATTGCGTTCGCTATCTGCGGGTGAGCCATGGCGCTGATAACGCTACGTTCGCAAATGTACGTACATCTGGCCCTTAGTATCTCCGTCGTTTACATGCAGCTGTTCTAGCCACTCCAATATTAACTTTGGTCTTGTTGCTTTGCCTGTCGCGTTGTCGTTTTAATTCTCTTTTTCCCTCCTGGCTGGCATTCGTCACGCTGCCAGTGAGTCTAAAAGTGCGAAAGGCGGAGTTATGACCCTCTTTGGCTAAGGTATTTTAAAGATGGAGGCGCTACACGGCGGCCGTCATTCGAGCGACTCACCTGTATGTATTCTGAATTATTCTAAATGGCAGATTCTACGCTTAGGAGAATACTTTGATTAGTTGGTGGAAGTAAGTACGTGAATGAGCACATATTTATGAAAGAACGTTTTTTTTTTTTTGCTAAGAATCAACTAAAAAAAATTACATGTTAAGTTTAAGTCAGCCACTGACCATCATCAAGTTAAAATGTCCGGTGTGTCAGTTCATTTTGGAACACTCAGTAAAAATGTCACTTTGTAGATTTCCTGAAGAGCTTCCTGTGAATAGACATAACATAAGTTTGATATTAGGAGCTGTCAATAAGTAGTCCTAGAAAGAAACTTTACTTACTGTAAGGGCTTAATAAGCAGAGCGACCGTGTTCCTGCAAAGCTGTAGTAATCAATTTGAGTTCAAATGCAGTAAACTTGCAACTTCTCTAATATATAGTTATACTGTATTTGTTCAGGGCAGAGGGGCGCTCGGTCTCTCACACATACTATTCTTCTCATCTCTTACACATAGACATCGCCATTTTTGCCCTCTCATTTGTGTGTGTATGTCTGCATACACACACTGCTCATGGAGAACACTAATTCTCTATTGATACACTTGCTAAAAATACAGATTACACCATTGATGGTTGCACATTACCCAGCTGGATAGTCTAATAGCAGCACCTTACTTGAAAATGAATATTTTAGCTTTTTTGCGAGAATAATGTAATTGAACATGTTTGTTACAATGTGGTTTTAAATTTATCATGATTATATTCAAGAAATATTTCATTGCTTGTGCAGGAGAAATTACATTTGGTCATCTGCAACTTAAGGGAGTTGCAGCATGGATACACCCTTGTTACTACAGCAACACAAACACATGCTGTATGAAGCAGGGTCTGTATGAGGCATGCCTAAGCTAAGGGACTTGTGTGTCTGTCTTCTGGGTTTATCTGCTTCTTGTACCAGACTAGCAGAAATGAGCAGTGAGCTGACTGAGTAACATCCTTATGTGTAGAGGAAGACTAAATGTTAGGAGCTCTGGAAATGACTTCAGCACGTTTGTGTGCGTATGAATGAATTGTTTTAAGACGGGAAACTTATGCGATTGTGATGTTTGTCAGGAAGGAAATCAAAAGAGGCAGAAAGCCAAAACACCCATATTTGAAGTAGGTCAATGTTTTTGTTTCATTTTCTTTTCATGTAATAACCACAGCAAAACAAGTGGTAAACATAGTCAACGTTCAGTTTTGTTTCTAGTCAGGACTTGGGTACATAAGCTGTCATGTAACTTTTAATTTCAAATACATTAAATTAATGTTCCTTCCCTAGGTCTGAAATGGATTCTAGCAACAACCGTTATGTGCTTCTAATCTAAATAAAAGTGCTACCTTTAGTGGTATTTTCATACACATATGCTGGCATGGCTCGGCGCGACAGCCCAGCTTGTATTTGAATTTCCATTACAAAACGGCCACCAGCTTAAAAGTGTGTCTTTCGAGTGCCAGTGAGTCGATGACACAGCGCTTTCTTAAAAATAGCCTACAAAGTAGCTAAATCTGTTTTGCTAACATTTGAGGGGGAGAAAGGGGGTTGTCACGGGTTGGCGAGACGGCAACGCAGCTCGCTTGGAGGTGGGTCGGCGAGTTTTTGACCTACTCCGAGAAGGTCCACCACGGCCGCCCTAAAACTAGTAATGGAAATGCAAGTCAGCACGCCATGGTTCGGCTCAGTGCGGCCAAAAGTTTCAATGGAAAAACCCCACTTGAGTCCAGGCCCGTTTTTAGTGGCAGGAGCTAGAGTCCAAGAACCAAAACAAGAACTAAGTTTCAACTTCCTGATTTCTTTAGGAGTCACTGGGTTTCTTAAAAAGTTCTGTCACTGCCTTCTTTAGTAACACCTAACAGCAGGGGGAAGAAGAGATGGGGGGGTGGGCAACAAAATGTGCACTAGGTAGAACAATTTGGAAGTTTGGAGTTGGAAGAGATGAAAGATGTAGAAAAGAAAGCAGAGAGAAAGGTTTGGTGGAAAGGAGACATTTGGAGTGGGGAGATGGCAAGTTAAGGAGACGGTAACAAGACAGGGTAGAAAAGAGACAGAAACACAAGAGATGAATAAAGGCCAAGAGGGAGGATAACATAGTGAGCAGAGAATACCAGGCTGAGAGACGGGTAGACACAGAAAAAAGAAAGACAGAGAGCAGTGGTGTTATGGAGCAACCCACTGACGGAAAGGCGGTGTGTGGATGAAGGTGAGGAAAGGAGGCAGGGCAGCGTGTATTCACCGTCCTGCTGTCTGATTGGTCGAGACAGTGTCAGGCGGGCCGAGATGAATGTAATCAGAGATGTGCGTCACCAGCTGCAGTTCCAAGACAACAGCTAGCCAGGGGGGGGCAGTCTCTCTCTCTCTTGTTCTTCCTCCCCCTCTCTGCATTTGACTGTGTTGGACTAAAATCTCATTGGTGAAAGGGGGTGCTGTGAAAGTGTCTTTTGAGTGTGTTGTATTTTTATGTTTTCAAGAAACACGTAGTGGCGCATGTGTTTGTGCCCGTGTGGAAGTGTGTGTCTGTGAAGAGCATCAATATAAGAAGGAAGAAAACAATGATTTGCCTTCAAATACTTTACTACATACATGTAAAGGTGTTGTATTTTGGACAGGTCTGTGTCACTGCCAATTCAAGTTTTCTTAATATTACTGCTGTTTCTGTGTGTCAGCAGGTAGGCGGCCATCTGGGTTAGTGTTGTGCTCACTGAGAGGGCCTCTGTTTTTAGCTTTTAGACAAGCTCTTGGCAGGCACAGTAAATACCTCTGCGCTCTGAATTTACTTTAACCTCCGGTGTGGCAGCTTTGGCCTGTGTGTGCGTGTCACTTTGTGGTTATTTCCCAGCACTGCAGTACAGGAGTGCTGTAGGAATAGTTCTTACACTGAACAGTAAAGGAGTGAAGCTTTAGTTATGCCATCAGTTTATCACTATTTCACGGTTTAACAAAAAATCCCCTTCCCTCCACACACGCTCACACAACTTGGGTCTTTTTCATCTCTCCCTTGAGTGAAGGCAGTCTAAGCTGTTGTGTAGAACAGCCATATCTATCTAGGGACTATACAAAACAACATAATCAACTCTAATCATCATGCATTTACCCACGGGCCAAGAAACTGTAATTCTTAGGTCACTAGCATTTAGAAGCCATAATGAAAGCAGCTGTTTCTGTGTGGCAGGGAATGCTCAGGTAGAGTAGTGCTATACCAGAACTCGGTTCCTCATAGGTGCATACAGCCACAGACTCACACCAACATCGTCTTTGATTTTCTCAGTAGGAATTATTCAGTGTTTAGGTCAGACAGTGCATTTTTCTCAGTCTTGCAGCAGCCCGGAGAGAGAAGTTTAGCCAAGCCAATCTCTTTGGTTGCTAGTTGTTCATGGCCTGCTAATAATAACATCTTTCAGGCTAACGCTCAATTAGATGGCTGGCTAGTCACTGCAACCACAGGGAAAGGGTCAGGCTGAGGCCAGTCCAGCAGGGAAAGGTGTGTGCGTGGAAGAGAAGAGAGTGTAATGAAGAGGAAAGGAGGTGTCTCCATGTGTTTGTGTGTGTCTGTGTTCAGTCAGCAGAAAAAATATGACCTTTTCATAGAGTGTGTCTGGGCCAGTAACATATGTTCGACAAAAGGCTGCATCAGGCAGTTAATTTAAAGGGACAATGCACACCAGCATACAGTGCAGACAAACAGATTCAATTGCTAACACCTGCTGAGTACTATACATAAAATACAATACACAAAATTCAATTTCCAGAGACTGCATGAATACGTGTTGAAAGTAAAACATGTCGGCAGCGCATTCTTTGAAGATCGTCCCCATAAGTAGGACCGTTCCATCTAGAGCTGCAAAGATTAATTGCTCAATCGATTAGTTGTCAGCTAATTAATCGTCAACTACTTTGATAATCGGTTTGAGTAATTTTTTTGTGTTAAAAGTTAAGTAAAAATCCTCTGATTCCAGCTTCTTGGATGTGAATATGTTCTAGTTTCACTCCTCTCTCTTCATTCCTCACTATGGCAGTAAACTGACAAACTGACAACTGTGGACAAAACAAGACATTTGAAGACGGAGCTTTGGAAAACACTGATCGAAATCTTTTACCATTGTATACAGACATTTTATAGACCAAACAACTAATCAAATGATTGAATACATAATCAACAGATTAATCAACAATGAAAATAATCATTAGTTGCAGCCCTAGTTTCATCACATACTGCTAGAATATAACTTGATAAGATGGCTATTTTCTGCTATGTGCAGGACATATAGTAATATTGTAAAATTGAAAAAAAAAACAAAAAAAAAACAATTTGGGTTACCAAGGAATTGATTAAATTGGACTAACGTATAAAAAAAACCTCACTGTTTACAGACAACTGCACGATTTACTTGCTGCTGTTTTTTCGTTACCGTGTGTCAAATGTCAGCACTACCCAGTCAAATATAATTTCTTATATAAACGACTAATAGTGGGTTAACCCAGACATTAATACCTTGCTACCTGCATGTGTCTTTCTGTGTGTGTGTGTGTGTGTGCGTGCGTGTGTGTGCGCGCGCACGTGTGCCTGTGTATTGTATCCATCCAGTGCCAGAGCCTGCTCCCACTAAGTCCAGTCCCGGCCCACCCCACCACCTCCACCCCGCCAGCCCTACGCTGCCCCTCTTCTCCTCCTCTTCTTCTTCTGGCAATGGCAAGCGCGCCTCCTCCAGTAGCCAACTCCCGACTCAGACTCCCCCTCAGCCGCAGTGCCAGTTGTCCTCTGCCAGTGCTCGTTACCCGCCCAGAGAGGTGCCCCCGCGCTTCCGCCAGCAGGAGCACAAGCAGCTACTGAAGAGAGGCCAGCCACTGCCTGCAGGAGCCCTCAGCGCTCTCACCCTCTCCTGTTCCTCTTTGCCTTCATCTTATTCTTCTTCTTCTACGATTACCAGCAGCACTTCCCCGAACTCTACCACGTCCACCGCGAGCAAACACCACCCAGGTTTGTGTCAATACAGTAAAAACAAATTGCCCTGGAATAGATTCTTGATTTTATTTTTTCATTTTAACGCTATCGTGGTGGCTGTGTGCAAATTGTCTCACCTTACAAACTTAATTTAGTCTGATATTGTTTTCATTTTTGTGCATGTCAGCTGTATTTTGGCTATATAACATGTTGGGAAATTTTAGACATATATAGAAATTATAACAGACTATTTTTTTTTAGGACCCTACATTAAGCTTCATTTCAGAGTTTGTATTCAGTTTAGTTTGGCACAGATACAGCGGTATGCAATGCAGCTTTATTATAATTTATTATGCCTATAATGCAGTAAATCTACTGCATTATAGGCATAATAAATTATGGTGATTATAATTGTAGTTTAACGGCACACCTTCGCTTCCTGTCAGTGTAAAATAATGACTAGATACAGCTCCTAAATAATATGGGTTGGCTGACCAATTTAAAAGCCAAATAAAAATGTAAGACTCAAATCTAAGCTGTTTTCAATTGGCTGCTCCCCCACTTTTCCATTTTTCCTTTATTTGGCCTTCTGAAATGATTCTGATAGCTGTATGCTTGTTTCTATTAGAGTGCAAGTCTGGCTCCACGTGCTTATAACACTGGCAACAATAACGCCAATTTTATTCAAAGCCTTGGAAATCTTTGTTTAGATGTTTTAGTCTAAGTTAGATGGTTTTGTTGTCGAAGCCTCTGCATGCTCTTTTGCTCGACTCACAGGACTCCCCCCACACACACGCACGCACGCACGCACACACACAAACACACAAACACACACATATACAAACACTCACTCTCAGTCCTCTGTAGCCAGCGGTAATGTTTTAATGAACTCACCGGTGGCCCCCAAGATCACTAATACTGAACCTGCCTTTAGGTGCTCATTGTGCGGCAGCTTGTGTGTATTTGTATGCAAGTAATGTGTTGATAATGGATGACCATGATTTATTTATGCCATTATTACTCCTCAGCACGCACACTCAAGAATCTTTGATTTTTTTATCATTCTTGTTGCTTTTTTTGTGTGCATTCATCTGAAGGGATTTTCTTTGTAAAAAAAAATCACAACCATCTGCTTAATAGTGTACACAGACACAAAATTCAGCTCACATCCTCTATCACAAAACACTAACTTTGAAGACATAGATGCAAGGACATCTCTTTAGCCCACCACGCAATGTTTTCATGTTCAGGTTAGACGCTCGCATGAGTATCTGCTCACATCTTGGTTGTGTGTCTCTTCTCAGGCTCTTTTCATCAATGCTCCTTTGCCGCTGTGTGCTGCCTTACATTACTGACTCCACATTTGCTGGGACAACACCAGGCACTCAGTAAACAAATCTGCAGCAGCTGTGGTGCAAGGCTTGTTAGTCAGCAAACTACAACCCTCTGCATCACAGAGGCAACTGGTCCTTCTATGTTCTGTCTGGTCGCTGTTGTTCTTGTACTTGGGCCTTTGCTACCAATCACAGCATCAAACAAAAGCTTAGTCTGTGTAGCCTGTTAGTGCCCTATTTGCTAATCGATTTAATGAAAAGTGTTGTAAATCTGTCTGTTTTCTTTCAGCATTTCACAAACAACTAAACATTAAATAATTGAGACTAGGGCTGCACGACCCTTCTCCCGACAGGTAGCCATGTGGGCAACGTGTGTGTGTGTTGGAGGCAAAAAACACCATTGAGCATATTTTACTTCCTTAATGTCCCTCTCCATAATCACTTCAGAAGAGTAGTCACAGCGCTTACTTGCTTTGGTGTTTGTAAAGTATTAAAGTTCAACAAAGAATGGTTCACATAAGAAAAGATCCTTTTTCCTTTTTATTTATATGTAGATGCACTCCCATACAAAATCACCCCAGTACTTGAGAATGATTTATTATTTCCAAAAAGAGCTATGTATGTCATCTTGTAAAAATATATCGTAATGTCAGTTTTTGCCAATATTGTGCAACCCTAATTGAGATTGATTTGTTTTATTCTGGATGTTTTTTTTTGTTAATTATTAGTTCAGAAGCTGAAACTTTCTATTATGATATTCTCTGGGTTTAGCTGTTTATTGCAGGGTTTCCTTTGCTGTGGGCCAGGATCTAAATTTGGCTGCAGGCTTAACTCACTCAAGAGAAGCAATACCTCTAAGCCTTTAGATTTAAAAGAATATATTTATCTTTTTTGCTTCAGACAAGTCAACCTAAAATGTCCTTAATATTGTCCTCATCCACTGGTTGCTGTCCCGTTTGGCCTTACTTTGCCCCGGTTTTCCCAGGGGCCTCCCAGTACAACGCAGCCTGTGGCGTAGTAGCCATTGGCTGGATTTTCACCCCCTTCCCCTCTGGTTCTTGTCCTGAGGGCTTCCACTTCACATTCTGTTCTTTCCTGTCTGCTCAGCAAATAGCCTCAAGCTAGTGGCCCTGTTGTGGAAATATTCTAGCATACATCATTTAGAGAGGGGACATTGTAGTTAAACTTATTACCATGCACTTGAAGATTTAAGCCCAAACCTCTGCTTTATTTGCATAAAACATCACTGCTTTTGTAGTAGAAGAGCTTAAAAAATGAACTTAAAATCCATGCCTGCAAGTACAGATATGTTTTTAATATACGTAAGTACGGAATGAAGGACATGTTTCTGACCTCTCTGGTGAGTTTACTGTGGCCCAAATGGATGTGATGATGTACACACTTTTTCACTTGTGTGCATGTAAAAACAAACACATATGCATAGATGTAGCGGCTGTGCAAGCAATAAGAACACACTAGTCTGACCTAGTTGTGTCCTCTCAGATCAGGTCTGCCTTGCAGGCCAGCTGGCTCAGAGTTTAAAGGGCAGACACACACAAACACACACACACACACACACACACACACACACACACACACTTAAGTTTATGAGCCAGCCGCACTGCAGTATTATTGGGTAGATATCCTAAGGTGGTTAAATGTAGTTAAAAAAAAAAAATCTTTTGACCCATTTTCCTCACATTTGGTTCAGAGAAATCATACTGATTTAATTTAGAAGCCATATTGAATTTAAGTGTGTGACTAATAATATTCCAGCCATAGCCATAAAACAATAGATGTGAGACACAGAACATGTGTAATGGGATAACCGTCTTACCGTCTCTTACCTGGGTACTGCTTAAAATCGCCACCTATGGGCAGCAACTAATATATATTGTCTGCTGTGCAGCGCCTAATTGCTTGACTCAAAGGACGAAAGAGACCAGGGAGGCAAACTTCAAAAGGTTCAGTGAACTACAAAACCTTACCATTAGCTACCAACGACCAGCTGAGTTGTACAGTAAGTCAAAGTTATTGCTGATTGCTAGCTCTCAACAGCATTGATCTGTTAGCTAAACAGATCATTTGTGACCAGCAAACATTGCTTTGTTAGCTTTGCTAACTTAGCTCAAATGTAACATTTAGTAACATTAACGTTATGACAGTTATTTTCCCTAAAATGTAAATGCTAAGCAGCTGATTCCATGCTAATCAAATGTAAACATACAGCCTGTTAACAACAAGGAGAAGTGCTGGTCTTCCTTCCTAAATCCCATTTCACAATATTTCAAGACAAATCCAGCCCACTATGTTACAATCTACAAAAAGAGGAATGCCCAGGCAACACAACAGTAACATTAACCACACACTATCCACTAGGGGCTATCCACACACACGGCAACATCCACAAATTCTGAAAGGCAACCCCATCCAAATTCAAGGGCATTGACACTACTCCCAAGTGACCTCCGCTCTCTGAACCCCATTTAATTGCCCCCCCCCCCCCCCCCCCCCCTCGTTCTCTCTCCCTTGACACACCCACATCCCCATCTCTCCAGCTGACTGGGGACCATTAAGTAGTCTGGAGTAGGCAGCAGCCGTCCAGACAGGCTCCCCAGTAGCAGGTGCTGGAGTGGGGGTCTCAGATTGTGGGAACTGCAGCCCAACAGCTGTTTGCGGCTCACCCAGACAGAACATGTCACAACACTCTGCTGGGTGCTTTTAAAACACTTTGCCCTGTCATTTGGGCCCTTTTGATTCACAGGTAAAGCAGTTGGGTTTTTGAGCTTATCTTATTTAAGTTAAATGCTTAGTATGAAGGTGGAACAGAAGGAAAAAAAATTGATGGGCTGAGTAAGTAATAAACTATAATGGTGTATGGGGTTGGGTTTTTTTCAACGCTTAACAATTTCTTAAAGGTGCAATATGTAATACTGACAGCTAGTGTTTAAAATAGTTACTGCAGTACAAATTTAAAATACTGGAGAGATTTGTCTCCCCCGCCCCCTCCTCCCCAGACTCGATGTTCACGGAGGTTGCCAGGCTGCCAGGCTAACAATGTTGCTAGAAGCTTGTCTCACATGGCCAGACATTACTTCACAGCACAGCGGAGTAGCTAATGTTACAAGCTGGCTATATTGACAGTCATAAAAGCCTGTGCTGACGCACTTGGTTTATGTTTTTACAAATATATCGGGCACCCCGGCCTGGCTGGCAGTTGATAACACGCAGGCCAAAACACAAACAGAAATTCCGTCACGGAACAAAAATTTCAAAAGGAGAAAATACTGGCATTAGCATTGTTGTCAGAAAAGATAGTACTTCAACTTAGCATGTTTCCTTAATATCTGATGACGCAATGGGGTCATTTTTGGATTTATAACAGTAAATATATTACATATTGGACCTTTAATTTTAAAAACATGTAATGTTCTTCAAGTACCTTCTCGTGGAAATGCAGGTCTGCTTCTTCAAACATGGTACCATTAAGATGTAAAAGTATCTACCACTTAGATTATGTTTTAAAATCATAACCACAAGACTACTTGGCCCTAATGAAGTCGGGGAGGTATGGATTGCCTCGTGCTCAGGCTGTGACACACATATGCACACACAAGTGATAGAACCCCCTAGTGGCTTCATTAATCCAGCCTGTGTAAGGGAAACCAGAGAAGTCACCATGGTCTCGCTCTCCTATTTCTTCTCTTTTCTCAGCAGAGGTAAACAGACATGAATAATGAGCTTTTTAAACCCTCCTGTGACCATTCCCTCAGTCTTTCTTTTTTCCCCCTGCTTCCGGAAAAACAAGTACATGCCGTTTTTGATCCGCGTGTGCGTGAAGCACCCCTCAAAGAGAGATAGAGGGGGTCTATTTGGGGACAAAAGACTACTAAACGTGCCCTCCTGTCCTGGTTCTGGTGTTATGTCATCCCATAGTTTGCTCTGAGAACACCATGCATAGTCTTCGGCTCACAGTCAAACTAAGGATTCCATTTATTGCCACACCATCTCTCTTAGTCTGTTAATGCTTTCTCTCTTACTGTCTCCCTTGTTTTCCCTTGCCACTGCAAATGCCAACCGCTCCCCCCAGACTTTCCTCCATCTCTCCCTACCATTCTCTCTCTTTCTGTCATCCTGCCTTTCATTTTATTCTTGGCTACCTGCCCATTTTTATGATGGCAGCTAGTCTCGTCAGAAGCTCATCTCTTGCTTATTTCTGCTTATGTTGCTGTTGTTTAATATCACTTTTTCCACACAAGCTCTCCTGGTGTGCACATCATTAGGAATTTGTTGTTATTATTTAGCTGTAGTCCAGGGGCCCGTTTCAGAAAGCAGGTTTAGTGAAAACTCTGAGTTTGTTAACCCTGAGATGAGGGAACCTCTGGGTTTTCCATTTCTGAAAGGGAGGTTATTTAAACCTGAGAAGGAGTGGTAACTCCAGCCCGTTTCAGAAAGAGAGGTAACTTAACCTCAGAGCCAGTTACTATGGTAACTGAGTCTGTGAACCTAACCTGGTCGGGAGCAGGTTTTCTTCAATAAACCTCGAGTTTCTCTCAGTCTCCTCCCTCTGACACAGCACGCTTTCATTTCCTCATTCATTCATTGACTCTGTATCAGGCGCATTTTAGCGTAGTGTTGTCATCTGCATGATTAAAAAAACAGTGTTGGTTTATTAACTGTGTTAGGCAGATTATAAAACGTTTTTTTTCTCAAACATGGCATGTCCTTTTGTTGACGATCCCGTTGATGAAGAAGCTTTATTACTTCACAGAGAGTTAAATATACATCGGGTGATGATATTGAGGCCCGACTAGATGTATTTTAATTTCCAGATAACTACCTATTTGAGAGGTATCGTTTTTCTTCACAGTCCATCAGATATGTAGATACCTTATCGGTCCTCATATCACTAACATCTGCCTTTGGACATGCTTTTACATCCCAGCAGATTATTTGTGTCGCATTACATTTTTTTATTATTTTTTTTGTGTGCAAATGGCAGTTTTCTTTACAACATTGGTGATGCGGAGCATATTAGTAAAGCCACTGTATGCAGAGCCTACTCTGAGTTATTGAACCGACTCAAATCAGCTGTTATGGAACCGAAAACTCAGTGTCCCATCTCAGGGTAAATCAACTTCAGGGTTAGACTCAGAGTTTGTTAAACCTCCTTCCCGAAACGGACCCCAGGTTCTCTCCTCTAAAGAAAACAAGCCTGTATTTGCACACATGGACTTGCACATTCACAAAAAGGCAGGTTTGGTCCCTGTTGGAAGCATCTTAGGGTCCCTTAGTTTCTATTTTTGAACCTTTTTCATTCACAAAGTGTAATAAGAGACTGCCCTCCTAATTGCAACCACAATGAAAGCATCACCGCATTACTGACACATGATTGCAAATGGTGGATGGAAATAATTGTCCCCTTTTCTTTGTTTTTCATGCTAAGCTTGCTTTCGTCTCTGCCAAACCACTGCTTTGCCAAGAATCAGCAAGACCTTTCTATTGGAGTGTCTGGGGAGGGAGTTAAAGTGGAACAATCGGGGCATGTTGAGGTGAAAGGAAAAAGAGGCTGTTTTGCATTAGTCCACGCATATATACATCCATATCTACAGAAGTAGACACGATAGCATTAGCACCCATTCAGTATAATGCAATCCATACACAATAGTCTTGCAATACATACTCCTTTTGTAGAGCTTAATGTTCCATTTTGTTGCCCACATTTGCTATTTGCATTGCACACTCAGTAACTGCACATGCTATTGGTCCAAGATGTAGCAGCAGTGATTTGGTTGTGTGAGGATTTTGTGTTTGACTGGGTAGCTTGCCGCAGACATACTAAGAGGATGTCTGCTGTTTCCCAGCCTTGCATGGATGTGTGTAAGCACTCTGAGAGTGCCGCTGGTGCACCTCTCCTCAGGTATTTTTCCACTCTTGCTCTCTCTCTGACTGACCCCTTTTTTCACAACAGGCAATGCACACTCCTGTTTTTTCCTTTTTTGTTTTATATGTTGTTGTTGTTTAACGAGAGAGAGAGAGAGAGAGAGAGAGAGAGAGAGAGAGATTTGATAAAATTTGATAAAATGGTGCTTATTTCAAAGCTAGCATTGACAGAGCTAGAACAAAACAGAAAGGGAATAACATCAGTAGCTTTTAATGGCACTGTCATATATCTCAGCGTTTAGAGAACTAAATGCTTACAAGCCACTGAGAGTTTGCAGTGGTATTTTTTTTTGTTTTTATTTATTTACAAATTGACAAATTGTGTGGCAAGCTGTCATGCGCCAGATCAATAGATCTGAAATAGTGCCGAACCAGCCTTTTGTGAAACAGAGCTACTCTACGCGTAAAATTGCAGTGGAACTCAAACATCAAAAACACCTACATTTAGATGCGTGTTAAATGCTTTTGTAACTAAGATAACTGTAGATATAATTAACGTATCTCATCCTTCAATATGTCTAGTATGTCTGACACCATGTATATATTGGTGTTAAATTCCAAGTCCCACGACTAGATTCCAAAATTATTAATCAATGCTATATTAGCTTGCTGTCTTTTGGGCACCTGGCAGTTTCCACCCAACCATTTTTTTTCTTTCCACTTTTTAGGAATGAAAGTTTGATTGGACAGGTACAGTATGTGTGCAGGCATTACTTTTACCTTGGACATTTGTCATGCAAACAGAAATTAGTCCAGGCGATGAAACCAACTTACTGTCAAATGGCAAAGAAAAGTTATGGAAAGTACTATTAAAGGCTTTCCAATTGAATGCTCACATCTGGCTTGTTTTATAGTTTGAGCAACTTCTTACTTTACTCCAAAACAATTGGCACTGTCACAGCAGTTGTGAAGGATTACATTTGCTGTGATGTTGAAGTAGTTTTTTTCTGTGTTCTACTGATTTCATAGTTACTGCAGGGGTGTGTGTGTGTGTGTGTGTGTGTGTGTCTGTGTGTCTGTGTGTCTGTGTGTCTGTGTGTGTGTCTGACGACCTTGTGCGATAAGGCTGCCTGGGGAGTGGAGATAAGTGTGTTGAGGCGAGAATTGCATTCACAGCCATTCTGTGGCATGTTGCACAGCATCTTAAAGCCACAGATCTGCCAACGTTTGTGTGTCCACACACCTTAAACAAATGGATGTTTCTCTCATCTGACTGAATTGTTTTGACCACTGGGTCTTTATCTCATGATGAATAACTTATAGCTATTATGGAAATCACTGCAACAATCTGATGGAAACTAATGGCAGAGTAATGGAAGGTAAAACGGCTTAATTACCAAACAAGGCAAATATTTTACAGACACAGTCTGGGTCTTGTAATTAAAGGTTAGTAGGCCACGCTTACTGCAGCTGCTCAGGAGGGTAGCCAGAAATGTATTATTGTCTAGTAGGCTTCTAATGCTTGTTGAACAGAACTGCTTATGTTGCATATGGTTTGGCATCACACTTTGTTCATGTTTAATGTGTTGCAGCCAACTTAAAAACGTATTAGGCGTATAATGTATATTGTCATAAGGAATATTACGTTTGCATAAGAATACATAGAATTTACATGCAGTAACATGCTGTTCTTTTACCCCTGAAAAGTCCATGTTTGCTATATGTTGGAAAATACAAACGCGGATAAATATCTACCTTGTACACAATTCTCGATTACACAAGTTTCATAATACACATGAATTTTCCTTTCTCCTCCAAGAGTTACTGGATGAATTTCTCCTTATCATTGGTTGGCCTGTGTGCTGGTGATATTCCCAGCTGTTCCCATTGGTTTTAAAGCCCATTGCATGAGGCTGGCCTAGTGGTTAGGATGTTTGCATGCTGGATCAATAGCCTGCCTGCTCTCACCCACTAGCATTAATAAGGTCATTGATTAGCTGCCTCCCATTGATTGATTACCCCTTTACAGGATCGAATCAGTCTATTATTAATTCCCCCTCTGATGGGATGCTTTTCTGCCTAATGAAATTTCTTGTGTGCGATACCATGTTGGTTAGAGAATCATTGGAAATGCTCTTTTGGTGGTGTGGTACTTAATTTGTAAATCATGCTTAAAGCCTGTAAGTAGTAGGACAAGATTTACATGCTGTCCTTAGTTCCCAGATTGTGATTAAAAAATGTATGTACACGCATACCTTTTCAGTACTATGTATATGCAGGTAGAAGCTCGGAGTGTTTGTGGTTTCTTAGTGTAGTGCAGTTGGAGGAGGAGTAGGCCCGGTGGAGTGTAGGGAGTGATGGATGAAAAGCTGTCCTGGTTTCATTCCAATAAATGAGCGGCGTTCCACTTGGGCTTCCCTTCACAGCCCCAGCCGGTGAAGCCACGATGGAGACGGATGGGCCTCTCACTGCTGGGTTTAGAGGAGAGCAGAGGGGAGAGAGGGATAAATTAAAGGGTGAGGAAAGAGATGGGGGCAGAAAGTGAGAGAGGAGACATGGACAGAGACAGAAAAGGAGGAGGGGTAATAGATAAAGGCAGCTAGATAGTAAGAAAGAAGAAATGTAAGGGGCAAAACAAGACAGCTAGGGACGAGGAAACGGGTCAGAAAGGAAAGTGGAAAAGAAAGTTAAGTGAAAAGTGACCAGGATATATGGATATGCCATAGTTGATGTATAGCATGCTTGGCTGTGCATTCTAAATACGTGTTAGATTGTGGAACGCGCAAGTGTGACCACCATCTCCTGCCAAGGAGTCTGATAGCTAGTAATAACCAGCCAATCAGATAAAATTGGTCCAGGGAACTTAGGGGGCTGTATTACATTATGTTCCTTAGTCTAACCTGATGTATTTTTCTTCTTTCCCCACACCACCCCCCTTTTTCCTCCTCCTTTTGATTTGTCTTTTTTACTATTTCTCTCTTCCTGTTGCTTCATCTCTTTGTTATTTATTGCATTTCTGCATCTTCTGTCACTCAAATCTTCCTTTGTTTTTCTCTCAGCCTGACTCATCATCTTCACCTACTTCCTGTGTTCTGTTCTACTTTGTCTCAACCTCTCTTTTCTCTCTCCCTTTTTCTCTTTAGACATATCCCTTCAGAGTGGCTCTGTTCCCCAGTATGAGACCTCTCATTGGGGAGCCTCTTTGCCAGTTGACAGCTCCTCCAGTGCCAATAGCTGGGACAAAGTGATTATTGACGAAAGTGACACAGAAGCTTGGCCCTCCATCAGCCACAGTAGTGATCCCAGCCACCCCACAGCACCAGAATGCCCCTTGGGCTCAGCTAGCTCTAACGCAGACACCAGTGCTGTCACTACCACCACCAGTAGTAGTTTTCTGAGTATGGCCACAGGTGCCGCAGGCCAGCAGGCCCACTACCCTTCTCTTAAAGCTAACAATAACATGATGACGGGACCTGGGTCAGCCAACACATGTGGTAATAGAGGCTGGGGCTCAGATGGGAAACAAGATGGTATGAATGGTGGCAGAGTAGGAGCGCCCAATAACTGGGGCTCTCCCAATTTTAACTTGAACCTCAATCCGAATGCCAACCCATCAGCCTGGCCTGTTCTGGGACATGAGGGTGGTGGGGGTTGTGGTATTGGCCCCAACGCTGTGTCAAACTCCCAATCCCTCCCACCAGGTATTAATGGCAATGGTAACATGGGAAATGGGAGCCTGGGAGGTGCAGATAATGGTGGGGGAGGTTGGATTGGCATGATAAGTGCTAACGAAAATGATCAACAGCATCCTTCAGCCAACACAAGCTTGTCCTTCAAAATGGAACCTTCTAACCTTAACACTGACGGACCAAACCACACTAAGCAGCAGCAAGCTCATGAGCCTATGAGCCCTATCCATGGGATAACTGGCTGGGGAGGCCAGTCACCCACTGAATCATCCCAGCTCAATGGGGACACAACAGGCAGCTCTGTATGGGGTAGTGTAGAAACCAAGGCAGCTGACTCTCCCAAGGACTCAGGCTGGGACTCAACTCCCTCTGCAGGTCTTTCTGCCTGGGGCCGCCAAGGCAGTGGCGGTGGGAGTAGTGGAAGTGGTGGTTGGGGTGACTGGGGGAAATCGTCTGGTGGCGGAGATGCATCTAAAGGCTGGGACTCCGTAGATGCCGGCAGTTCTGGTTCAGGCCAAGAGCAGCAACTTAGCTCATGGGGCCAGCAGCCCAGAACAGCCCCAGCAAGCGATGGTAGTGGGGACAGCAGCGAAAGTAAATCTGGCGACAGAGACAGGTCCTCCAGCACGGATTGTACCCCTCTGTTCCCCCGGCAGGACCTGGACCCTAGGGTGCTGAGTAACACAGGTTGGGGACAGACCCCCATCCGGCAGCACACTGTATGGGAGATGGAAGAAGCCAATTCTGATGATGGGAAGAGCAAAAGCAGCTCAGACACCATTGGAGGCTCCAGCTCTAATGGTGGACCCTCATCCATCAATGGAGGTATCATCAACCCGAAAATTTGCCCCAGTCAGAGGCCTGGGTCTGGAGAAAAAAGTGACAGTGAAGGATCATCATCCTCAGGCTGGAGAGCCCCTCCACCTCAGCCTATCCAGACTGGATCAGGATGGGGGGACCCCCAACAGTCACTCAGCAAAGCACCAAATGGCACTACCAGTGGCTGGGGTGACCCTTTGCCTTCCAATGGTCCTAGAAATGGAGGCACACCATCCTGGGGTTCTGAGGACAAGTCACCCAGTTGGAATGATGGCCAGAAGAAAAGTCAGCCTACTAGCTGGGGAGATGGCCCCAAAAGCTCCCATGGATGGGGCAACAGTAATGGGGGCTCCAATGGCTCCAGCACAGGGGAGTGGGGAGAGGCGGAGGTCAAGAAGAACGGATCCTCCAGCAGCATGTGGGAAGGAGAAGGAGGGAATGGAGGAAGCGGTGGATGGAAGGAAAGCCCCAGGGGAGGAAATCGAGGAGGCTGGGGTAAGCCTGCTCCTACTGTGAGTAATACTAGCTGGGGGGAGACCCCACGTGCCAATGGCCCAGTACAAGGATCATGGGGCTCTTCCAAGCCCCAGGAAAGCAGCAGCAGCAGCAGCACTGGTAGCGGAGGAGGTGGAAGCATGGGTTCATGGGGCGGTCCTGGTACTGTGAAGCAGAACACATCAAACTGGGGCAATGGCAGCAAACAGGACCAGGGCATGGATCCCACCGGCTGGGAAGAGCCCTCCCCTCCCTCCATCCGCAGGAAGATGGAGATTGACGATGGAACGTCCACCTGGGGCGATCCCGGCACCTACAACAAGACTGTCAATATGTGGGATCGCAAAAATCCCAATAATAACACAGGCAACAGCGGCCCACCTCCCAGTAAGAATGGTGGAGGGATTATCCCCAACAATAACAACAACAGTCACTCTGTCGGCCCTGGCAACAACAATCACCATCACACTCACCACATGCACCACCATCCCCATCATGGCCAGCCCCCAACTCACCTGCAACACCATGGAAACAACAATGGGTCATCCAATAATGGCCCCCCACATCCAAGTGTGGGGACCCAGGGTAGACCCCCCCTCGCCAACCCAGGTAAAACCGTATGGCTGTGCTGTTGTGTTAAAAATTTCAAATTTGTTTATAGATTTAAAAGCTTGTATTGTCATTGTATTAAATACAACAAAATTAGGAGTGATTATCAGTGCAATTAAAGATACAGAAGGAACATTAAAAGGCAAAAACAACTTTATTAACCTAATTGGATATTACCTGAAAACAATGCAAAATACAATTTAAAAAAAAAAATGCAATATTTATGTATTAAGCAGATTTTCTTTAAAAAACCTGATGGTTTAGGGATCCAATGCATAAGTATGTTTTCCTGAATGGTATTAGGCTTTTGAGTCTTGATAATCAGCTCAATTAAGTATGGGGAGTGACAAAGCTTAAGTTAGTTTAGTTTTTGCTCATAAACACACAAAAACAATTACTTTAAAAAAAGGCATTGTTGGCAACGATGGTTATTCCATTTAAAGATTGTTTCTTGTAAGAATGATCTCACAGTGATTATTAAGCAGATAATCTCAGAGGTATGGAGGGCATCTTAATGGTCATGCATACATAATTAACAACTGTACAGCAAGCTTAAGTTACCTCTGCAGCCAGTTCAATTAAGTATTTGTAAAGACAAAGGCATGGCGCAGCTTTAATGCCCAACAGTCTCATCTCCTTTTGATTGTGAATGAGACCATTGCCCCCTGCTGTTAACCAATTGCACTGCAGCTACCACAAAGCATCTTGACCACCATAATACACACTTGTGCTGATCACATTTATACCTCATCAGTAATCACCAGGTTGAGCTGGTCATGGGCCTGCTGCTGTCATGAGGAGGCAGAAAGGCTTCTATATACAGACAGCATTGCATCTCAACTACTGAAAAGCTTACTGTTAGTCTCTGTTATTAACATTCCACACAGTGCTGGGGGTTTCAGCTGCTTGGATTATCATAATATAGGTTTTGGTTAAAAATCTTACTTATGCATGAGGTTAATGCAGCGTCCAAGGCCTCATTGAAGCCAAGGTGTTTGTCACTACTCTACTACTTGGGAGCATCCTTCCATTGTTAAGTACTCAAGGAAGGACTTGGGGGGAAATTACGTATAACTGCAAGTATAATTGCTAGTGGATGAAGATTTTTTTCATTCATCAATTCACCTCTTTATTCCAGGTTGGGGAGAGCTTCCGAGTGTTCAACCCAAGCCGGAGCCTGCTTGGGGAGAGCCAGCAGCTCCAATATCAAGTGTGGACAATGGCACCTCTGCCTGGGGCAAGCCCTCAGGGGGAGTAGGAGGATGGGGAGATGGTGGCCATGAGCCCTCTGGACCCTATGGCAGAGCCAACGGACCCACCGGTTCTGCACCCTGCAAGCCAGGTAACACCCACAGATGAATTATATTTACAGTGATGCATTATGTCAAACATGGGAAATCAACATGTACCAAGATGCAGGACTATGGTACCACCTGTTATTGATTGAACTCGCACACCTTTTCTGCACGGGTTTGCCCAGGGCAAATAAACTGTGTTCGGGCAAGTGGAATGCAGCATCCCCAGGAGACCTCAAACTGTCCCACCGACATCCTAGCCAGCCGTGGTAGATGAGCTGCACGAATATTCAAACCTTTGTTTCAAAATTGAATTCAAAAGGTGTACAGTTGTATTTTTCTGTTTAATAAGGACAATTGGTGTAAGAATATTTCCTTTCTTGATATTTTGTGAGTTTACATCAGCAATCAGTGGTTGTTGAGGGTGGCTGGTTGGAAAATGTACTAGGTACAGCAATCTCACAAGTTGATACTCGTCATTTAATTTTATTAGTTGAAGGGGTTTAAAAAAAAAGAAGACAGTCCGTCATTTGCCACATAATATTAGTGCATGTATAGAATTGAAATTGTTTTGTGTCCTGTCATTCTGAATAGATATGATAACTTAATTAATACCCATGTTGATGATCTTATTTCAGCACATCCTCCTTGTAGGCTACATTAACGACATCGTTCAGGTACAACATTCTAGAGGCTCGTGATAACAGCAAAAGGCATCACTGCACAATAGCTGAAAAGCCAAAGGCAGCTGGAGGAATTGAGGAAGCCCCTGTTCCTCCAATAATTGAAGAAATAAGTTAGAATCGTTCCAGCTATTTAATTGCTACCTGTTAATTGTATGTTTTGACTGTTAATGAATTATTATAATTGTCTAAATCCCTGTTAATTTTATTTATTTTCTAATAGGCCTTTATATTTTCCATTTCGGACAAGTTTAGCTATCGGGCAAGTAAAACATTACTGTCTTGTGGATGCTATTACCACAGCAAATTGACACAGAACAGATTATATATATTACATAGTTCCAGGTGTGCTGGTGTATAAAACAAGTCCACACAATCTAGACAATACCACACATTGCCACCTTGACAGTTATGGCATTTGAGATTTGGGTTGTGCCACACCTTTTTTGTAAAAGACTGATTGATGGTATTGCCCAGAATATGTGCAATACATCAGTTAAGTGAACAAAAACAGGAAATTTGTGCCAAATGAAGGTTTTTGTTGGTGCTACTGGAGTTTTGCTGTGATTAAAGCAATTCCATTCCTCAGTAGGTCTTGGTTATTTGTGATGTTGGTTTGAAATGTTTGAAATGGTAGAGGGAGGTGTAGGGTAAAAATGCAGCATTTCAAATGGCAACAGTGGCACCAAGTGGTCAGTACCTGCTCTCATCCTCTGAAATGGCGTGTGTGTTCTCAATGTGCATGTAAGATGTGTCACAAATACTAAAACACTAACAGATTAAATGATTAATGTTGTTGCTGTTTTATCGCCTTTTCAGGCCCCAAACCTATGCAAGATGGCTGGGGAAATGGAGGAGAGGAGATGGGCATGTCTACCAACCAATGGGACACTGAGGATGGGGACATGTGGAACAGCCCCACCTCCCAGGAGAGCAGCTCTTCTTGCAACTCCTGGGGCAATGGACCCAAGAAGGGCCCGAGCAAGGTCAGAGAACACACCTAAGTCATCATAAGTACATTGGCAGATGTTAAAGCTGCAGTAGGTAGTTTATTTTTGTTGCATTTGGCAAAAAAAATCATAATAACCTTTCAGCATGTTGTAATTCAAGTGGTCTGAGCGAATATTAGACTTCTGCATCTCTTCCTTGGCTCTGTTTTCAGGCTTTAGAAAATCTAGCCAAGAAGGGAGACTTTGGCCAATCACAGGTCATTTCAGAGAGAGAGAGAGAGAGAGAGAGAGAGAGTGTTCCTATTGGCTGCTCTGCAAATGCAGATACGCATGCGCATCCCTTTTGGAAAAAGTTCTGTTTACCGTAGCTAAAGGCTCAGTGCTGCCGCTTATTCAAGGCGAAACTATTAGATACGATACTTTATTGTCATCCTTCTATATAAACTACAAAGAGGAATGAAACTGTAAAAATGTATTCCAGTGTATTGTCCAGGGAGGGAACATTTGCTGTAAAATCAGTCAGGAGAGCTGGTCTGCTGGGTTTAACCCTTAGCCTAGCACGGTTAACGCCGGCTCGTTTGTGGTGTTCACGTTTCCTGTCACACAGCCTCTGTGTCTCCTCGTTCAGATGGCAGACAATAAAGACACACCAGAGGAAACGCAAACGCAGCAGTCGATCCGGTGCTTTAGCCTTCTGTTAATCCTAGCTCACTGCTGCGGCTAATTTGAGTTTATGTTTATGTAGCTAAGACCTTGAATCAGAGTATGCCATCTCAAACGGACAAAGAAAATGGATGGATGAAGTGAATGATTAGTACTCGTAATTGTTACTGTATGAAGCAGCCACATGCCCGTGCTCTCCTGATGGGAGGGGCTGGACAAGAGGGGGAGGGGGGGGATAGAGCTGCAGGAGGAGGTCTCACTCTACATCAAATTGTTGCTTCTTCTTTTTTTTTTCTTCTGCCTCCCGCAGTTTTAATGGTGGGAATTATTGTCATTTAAATGATAATTCAGTATTTTTATACTTTGCTTGTGTGTTGTCAGGGCAAGATGGGCAAGCCAGATGATGCTTGGATCATGAACCGTCTGATCAAACAGCTCACTGACATGGGATTTCCGGTAAGTTCTCACACTGACACACAGCACTGACACTCTTTCTTTTAGGCAGATCTTTATTTCAAGATTTTACCCAACTAGGCCAAAAAATGTGCCACCTTTTAACGTTCTTAGTTAAATACAGGATACTCTGCTGTACAGTGTAGAAGCACACAAGGACAGACAATCAAGGGGGGGGGGATAAACCCTCCAATGATAAATACAGCCATGCAGCCTAAACTTGTGTTATCAGACCTTTTTCTCCAACGTAACCATGATCAGTGACAGGCTTATGTTGTCCATGTGTTACAGAGAGACCCTGCTGAGGAGGCTTTGAAGAGCAACAACATGAACCTTGACCAGGCCATGAGTAAGTTTACAACACGTGTCCTTGTGTGTGTATTGCAAATGCTAATATGCGATTTTCTCAATGCCACAAAACAAATACGCAGCTGTCCTACTTTTGCGGAACAAATGTTGCCACGTTTTTCACTTCAATTTAACAGGGAGTAATACCAAGCCACACTTTTCTGTGTTAGTGTAGTATTTAATCTCAGTAAATGTTGGATTTTGCTTACTGTCAAATACCAGCCTACTTAAAGTGTATATATAGACATTAATAGAAGGAAAAAAAAGTATAGTTTATTTCCTTGTCTAGACTTGTAATGTAATAAATCTACCTTCCACCCCTTCTGCTCCCAGGCGCCCTGTTGGAGAAGAAGACGGACCTGGACAAGCGGGGCATGGGCATGTCTGATTACAGCAACGGCATGAACAAGCCCATGGTGTGTCGGCCCTCTGCACTCTCCAAAGACCCCTCCGAACGCACCTCCTTTCTTGATAAGGTCAGACATTAAGCAACTGACCAGTCGTCAGGCTTTTACCAAACATATGTTGGAAATGAGTGTAGTAAAGAAAAAAAACATTGATAGTTTTGCTTTTACTTGGACTTTGATCTGTACTTTGTTTTTGCCATTTTTTTTACCTTTTGGGGCATTTGCCTTGATACATAGAAAGGTTAAAGGGTCATTATGACATTCATTATCTGATCATTCTTATTGTCGGTACAAATCTTCACTCGCTTAATCATTCATGTTTGCAATTTGTAATGATTAATGCTTTTTTTCTTATCTGTTCATCCCCGGTCATCCATTTATTTTGCTCTGGTACAGGATGGTGTTCTGTCAGATGATGCCCCCCCATCACCGTTTCTGCCTTCCCCCAACCTGAAGCTCCCCCTGGCCAACAGTAGCCTTTCTGGGCAGGGTCTGGGACAGGGCAACCCGGGGCTGGCCATGCAAAACTTGAACAACAGACAGGTAACACATTGAGCACGCACAGTTATACTACACACTGTTGCAGAACTGAAGTGAACTTGGAAAAATAACAGAAACACTTGATTACACAATCCAAATAAAAGACCTGCAGTAAAAACTACCTTTGTGAAACTTGCATATGACATTGTTGAGATTATGGTTTGTGTGGATTGTGATAATACAGTGTATAGAACTGCAATATTTTGTGAGGTGGTAATTTACCCTCTCTTTATAGTAAAAAAAAGAGTTTATAGTTTCAAATTAGATTGCAAATAGGCCAAAATTGCTCAGGTTTGCACCAGCAACATTGATACAATTTTTAAGACAAAAAATGTAAGCATTTCAGGACTGAATGCATTTGCAGCTGCTTTATTAATAACATAAAGAGAATTGAAATTGACTTGACTAACACCAGAATACGCTGACAGAACAGAACCTTATTCAGTGCAAAACAATGTGATACAGTCAGAAGGTAAAGGCCAGTAACAGGCTGTGTTTATCACACTGCAAATACATAACCATCTTTTTAAGATTTAAGTGTATATGATGTAGTAATGGCAACAACTGGTACATTTAATTTGTTTTACACACACCTCCCTACCTACATGCTCTTCCAAATCTCCACTTTCTATTGCTCACTTACGCATGTATGACCTTGCCTGAAGTACCCATTGAAATCAGATAGTTATGCTCTATCAGATATCACCCCTAGAGGCAGTCATGGCCCAGAAAAACTACAGTATGTCCTTGAAGCCCAAACAAAGGCAGTGTTAGCTGGCCTTTTTTTGCACTGAATAGAAAGACCTCGCTCACAGTATGGAATCGGAAATGTGGATGAAGCTGCCTTGAACAGGCTAAGTGATCTGGGCAATTTGGTAAATTACAAAATAGATAAAATAACAAGTAACTGCTCTGGAGTGGTCATGAATACACACATTTCTTCCTAGTTCAGTGGCTCAGCTCTTCAGTTAAGAAACGGCTTCATTGATTTGACTAAACGTGGAGATTTTGATGTTCTGCCGGGTACTGTGGATTATCAGTTAAACTTAAAAACAGACTGCAAGTGATGCAAAATAATGTTATCCGCTACCTGTTAAATGCACCCAGAGGGGCTTTTAGACATCAGGTTAAGGCATTTTTATAGAATAGAGTAACCAACCTTTTTAATTAGAGTAGACTGATTGTTTTATGTGATCTGTGATTTTCTGATTTTAGAATGCTCTTGAACCTTGGATGATTTGTGTTAAATGTTATTGTCTTTGTCCTGCAATACATCTTTTTTATGTGTTTAAATTTAACATCAAGAACCATGTTGGAAATAAGTGTTCACACTTTAACATGTTATCCTTTGGATTATGTTGTCTGTCAAATCCAAAATAAATCAAATCAACAAAAAAAATGTCACCTTTATGACTCCTGCTTATAGATACCCAGTGGAATGTTTGGCAGTAGTGGAGCAGCACAAACCCGGGCCATGCAGCAGCAGCAGCCTCCTCAGCCACCAGTGCCACCTCTCAGCTCCTCCCAGCCTAGTCTACGTGCTCAAGTGCCTCAGTTTCTTTCCCCTCAGGTAGACACACACACACACATTTCATGTGTAACATGGAGCTATATTGGTTCATAACACACAAAAACAAGTAAAAGTTGGCTGGCAGATTGTACTCGTTGTCCCATAACCAGGGAACAGGATTTGATGTATGCACTCTCTGACTGATGTGCTTGACAAGAAGCCAAAACTGTCAGTATAATTTCTGCCTATCAAAATTCTAAATTTTAGAAGTAAATCAGCAGAAATATATTGTGAAGATTGGCAAAAAACATCACAATGTATTTTCTGGGGACCATACTATGCCTGTTATAACCACTTGGCGTTACAAGATTCCTCTAGCAGACCCTCTCTCCTCTCTTTTCCTCCTTACATGCATGTGGTAGTGACTAGTTTTACCAGCCAGAAGCTGCTTTTGTACAGTTGTTGCGATTTGCCGTGACTAACTTGTCCCTCCCCCCCAGGTCCAAGCACAGCTCTTGCAGTTTGCAGCAAAAAATATTGGTCTGAACCCTGCACTTTTAACCTCACCAATAAACCCTCAACAAATGACCCTCTTGTACCAACTTCAGCAACTGCAAATGGTGAGTCTGAGTCCGTCTTTCCATCTGCATTAGCAGTACATTGTGTATTTAGAGGTTTGAAGAAGAGAATGTGTGTTGTGGACTTTAATCTAAATGGAAAGGAGATGATAATTAAAGCTACAGAGATGTTAAAATAAAGAAAGAATCATCAGATGGAAGCAGTTGCCCCCTCTCTCCTACTCTGTTGTATTGTTTTCTTTCATTATTGTATCTTTTAATCATTGTATTGTACTTTTGCTTCCCTTTATTCAGGCATACCAGCGTTTACAAATCCAGCAGCAGATGATGCAGGCGCAACGCAATGTTTCCGGCCCCATTAGACAGCAAGAGCAGCAAGTGAGTCAACAAATGCATCATTAAACCCACAAAAAGTATGATCATAAACATAATTCATTTTGTGTGTGTGACCCTACTTGACGCTGAGACAACTTCACCTTTTCTCCGAAAATATTTTTATTCTCACATGATACCAATAACAGAGGAAGAAGCATCATGAATTGTTACAACAGCTGTTGCTCAAACTTTAAGATATCAGCATGGGAACAGGTTGCCTCTCGTTGAACATGAGCCAACCACTCTTTCTGCTTTTGTGAAAAGGAGAAAGAGTTTGTTCTCCTTTTATAATATTTTTTTATTACTTTTGTATCAGCGGCCCACTGCAAGTTAGGGCCTGTTGAAAGAGGGGATGCTTTTCTGATTTTCCTGTTTCTCCCACCATTTTTTTTTTCACTTTCCATACCACCTCTTCTTTCATTTTATCTTTTAACACCTTTTAATCCTCTCATTTTCTCATACTTTACCTTCTAACCTCCACTGTTTCCTCCTCCCTTTTTCTAACTCTATCTTGTTCTTATTTTTCCATCCATCTAACTTTTACCGCCCTATCATTTTATTAATCTTCTTGTTTTCCTCCCAAATTGCTTTTTATGATACATTGTTTTGACACTACATCTCTTCTCTCCCAGGTTGCACGTACAATCACCAACATGCAGCAGCAGATCCAGCAGCACCAGCGTCAGCTGTACCAAGCGCTGCTGATGAAGCAGCAGCAGCAACTTCCCTCCCATTCCTCTTCCTCCTCCGCTGGTCTGCATCCCTCCGGTGGCCCCGCCGGAGTCCATGGTTCCGGAAAATCAAATCTGGATCCCTACGCAGGCCCACACCAGGCTCCGGGCCTAGCCGACACACTGCACACCAAAGAGCCGCCGTCTTCGTCCAACGCCTACAGCACCTACTCTCTCTGTGAGTCTGGGGTTGGGACAACACAAAGTTGAAAAGAGTCACTTTTGCTGAAACAATTTGAATCGGACTAAATGTAGCGTGCTTGTTTACAGTAGGTACCATACCGTGTGGCCACCCACAATTCATTCAATGAAAACACAACTAAACTAAAATCACAATCAGTCCATAGCCATTCTTCTTTGAAAAATACATGCACATTCACATTTAGGGTCTTCCGCTTTGACATCTGACAACATGTTATTACCTACATCGTCATGCAATTAAAATGTGGACTTTTCCTGTTTTGTTTTGACTGGTTTTAATAGATTTTTAAATAAAAATCTTTCGCCACTGAATTGCATATTATGAAAACATTTAACGTATTCTTTTTTGTGTGTGTGTATAGCTGGACTGAATCCAAACATGAATGTAAACTGCATGGAGGTTGGGGGTTTGTCCCTAAAGGAGCCCCCTCAGCCCCAATCCCGCCTGTCCCAGTGGACACACTCCAACTCCATGGACAGCCTCTCTGGCAACTCCTCAAACATGGAGAACAACCTCAGTAAGCACGGTATGTCAAAGAAAAACATAGACAGGCATGCACACATACATGCATATACATGCGGTATAAAAATACAAATGAAACCACCTTTAGCATGTCTTATGAAGGTATCTTATAAATAGGGCTGCCGAAATAACACGTTAATTTTGATTAATTCATCTGAGAAAAATTAGTGCTTTAAAAAAAATGAATCGCAATTAATCCATTCCATATTGACCTTTCACCCGGAGCCGTTCTGAGACCATGGCTGTAGCCTATTAAGAGACCAGAGTGCGCAGAACAGAAACATTGCTGGCTAGTTAACAGCTTAACAACTCAACAGCAGGTAACGTTAGCCTTCTGCTAGCTAGTAGCTGGATTAAACACGCTTAAAAAGCTGACAGCTAACGCTAAATTCGACTGTGTTTCTTCCGTTGTCGGAACACAGACGAGAGACGGTGCGTTCAATGAAGCTGGTAATCTACAGTCTCGCGGTGCATTCATAGTTGTTGTAAAATACCCTTTTGAATTTATTTCCTCAGCATATTAGGTCATATTGTTGATTGCTTTATATATATATATATATATATATATATATATATATATATATATATATATATATATATATATATATATATATATATTTGAACAGTGAAAATAATAATAAAAATAGTTTTTTTAACTTTAATGTCACTAATGATGATTATTCATTTGAATTGAAATACTTAAAATACTTTCATAGCAAAAATTATGTATGCGATTCATTTAGATGAATTAATCACAGTCTGTAATTAATTTGATTACATTTTTTAATCGATTGACAGCCCTACTTATAAATAAATCCCAATGCCATCATTCATGCCAATGCATGCACACATTATACAGATGTGTTGTAAAGTACCACAAGGCAGCTAATATGTTGTATAATGACCACTATAATTCAACATCTATAATTCAAGTCATTCCTTTTAGTATATGCAATAGTTCTTTGAGATGGATGGACTTTTGGGATTATTAGGGATATTTGCAAATGGTTCATAGCTAAGATTGTAAAATGATCAATCATAATCAATAATGTCAGCCACCTGTCCTCACACATTTGAGCTTATCAGACTTTACAGATTGGATTGGATTTAACAGCATCTTCTATTGAAACACTTGAGGTGTCAAACGCCTTTTTTCTGTTTGTGTTTTTTGTTTTCACACATTCTGACTGCAAAGTCATTCTCAGCTAAAACAGAAGCTGCTCAAGCTCTTCTTATATTTGAGCCAGTGTGGTACCACTTAAGTACATATTTATACACACAAAACACACATGAGTAATGTTAACCATCTGCTGAAACACATTTGTATAGTATATTATTTTGAGATAAGAAACTAACACACTATCTTGTTAAATCCTACGCTTTCCATTTTAACATTTGAGATATTGTCAGCTCTGGGCTTTCCCCCCAAGCTGATAATAATCCAGCCAGGAAGTAACAGTAGGGTTAAGTCGTATTCTCTTATTTGTCTTTGCATATACTAGGTGCCATATCTGCTGCCTCTACCCTGTGCCCCCCTGGTAAGCCCCACCAGCTGGAGGACTCATACAGCCCTTACAATCTAATGTCCAGCTCTGAGTCCCCCAACAGCCCCCTGGTGCCCTCGGACAGCTGGGGACAGGGCAAGAACCCCAATGAAAAGATCTCCAATGGGACCAACATTAACTGGCCCCCAGGTGAGGACAAGATGCATATAAATATCCCTAACCATAATCATGGATTTCCCACCATAGCTTCAACCTGCCTGACGGTCTAATCAGCCAGAGTAACTGAAATCAGCTGTGTGGTTGTGCAAAGCCTTTTAATACTTTACATTTTCAATAGTGATACTGGCAGCAGAGGTGTTATTGGTAATATTTACAATGGTTCCGTTTCATTCAGCTGTCCCAGTAATTCATGACGTATGACAGTGTGACAGTGAGCCAGCATGCACAACACCAGGACCCTGAGACTGGAGCAGCTAAATGGAATTCAGACATCATTCATTTTATTATTTACACCTGTGCTTTTCCTATTGGTAAATGTCTTCTGTGAAAACAGCCTGTGGTCAACTGCAATTCCATAGGGTGTTTTGAGAGTCTAATTCATGGCTCTCAGCAAGAGCAGAAGCTACTGTAATAGCAGCTAATGGGCATCCAAATAAAAAACTAAAGAGGAAGACATAAATACATAAAAAGAGAAATATTTTGTCTTGGGGACAAATCTGTATTGTAGGACATCCAAATGCAATGTTAAAGGTTTGGACTACAATGTAAAAAAAGAGGAACTGCCTAATTCATTAAATATGTTCTGCACCAGTTGCAGGCCTGTGTGAATTGCTTGAACTGTGGAAAACTCATGAGATGGTGAAAGGTTCTTCGAGATCTGACCTTGTTGCTTTTTTAAATCCTCAATTGAGCACTTTATTAAGCATTTTATTTTGCTCCATTAGAGTTCTGCCCAGGTGTGCCATGGAAGGGCCTTCAGAACATCGACCCTGAGAATGACCCCAACATGACCCCTGGCAGCGTCCCCAGCGGTCCCACCATCAACACCAACATCCATGACGTCAATCGATACCTGCTGCGGGACAGGACTGGAGGTATGAACTAAAGCAAGGCCACACATATTCATTTTAAGACAACCAATAGTCCCAAACCAAACACATGCTGTGTAAATATGGAGCTAGATTTGTGTCTTTATTACATGCGAGAAAATAAATGATCTGAGAGAAGAAAAAAATGTTTGAGAGAAAAAGTTATCACACTGATAGCAAAAAAGCATTTTAAAAAATTTAAAAAATGCTTTTTTTTGCTATCACTGTGATAACTTTTTCTCTCAAACTTTTTTTTTCTTCTCTCAGATCATTTATTTTCTCGCATGTAATAAAGAAACAAATCTAGCTCCATATGTAAAGTGAATCAGATGTAAATGAATAATTACTTCACTTACACATGCTGACCCATGTTACTATCTCGGCTACACCACAAACCATAATATCATGTGGTTGAACTAATGCACACATTAAGTTACTTGTTTTTTCTTTCTCTCTGTCTACGGTCACAACACTGTTACCTCTACGACCATATAGCCACTTCCCCAGCTCTGCCACTTCCGAATGGCTCTCTGCCGCCAACCAGCAGTGACTGGCCAGTCAGTGGCTACTCTAGCTCTTTCAGTCTGTCGTCCTCTGATGGAGACAGCTCAGGTACACATCCAGAGTGTCTTCCCTCCATGTGCTGACCTGCCAAACCTCTCCTCATCCAAATGGGAGCCCTGATGCAAGACTTAGTCTTGGGCTTAGGCTCCCTACTTATCCTGCTTACCTAACCCCTGACCCAAGTTTATGACCTTTCTTTTGCTCCAAGTGACACCTAAATTTGTGCCCTCAGTGCCTTTAGACGACCTGTCAGCAACCTCACCTAAATGTTAACCTTCAACCATCTGTGCCTCTTTGACTCAAAACCCACAAACAAAACAAGCCTCACCCCTGCCTGTGTGTGTGTGTGTGTGTGTGTGTGTGTGTGTGTGTGTGTGTGTGTGTGTGTGTGTGTGTGTGTGTGTGTGTGTGTGTGTGCGTGCGTGCGTGCGTGTGTGCGCGCGTCTATTTAACTGTTGTTCTTGTTTTTGCATTTACACAAAATTTAAAGGAAGTCCAAAATTTCACATAAGTCCAGAAAAGCCGTACATGAAACTGAAACATAAATTGGATAATATGAATATTGGACACAGCAGCCTGTAACCAACTTAGTTGTAACATCACATCTTCGTCTGTTAGTGATTTTCGGTCCTCAATCTCCCCATCCTCTCTCCATGTAAAGGTAAACTGTCTGACATGAAGTCCACCTGGTCCCCTGGGCCCATCTCCCAGAGCCAAGCCTCTCTGTCCCATGAGCTGTGGAAAGTCCCTCAGGGGCCGCGCAGCAACGCTGCCCCTTCCCGGCCTCCGCCAGGCCTCACCAACAACAAGCCCTCTTCCACCTGGGGTGGCAACTCTCTGGGCCTGGCCCAAGGCTGGAGCGCCTCCTACTCCTCTGGTGAGCACTCTCATCTAAACTACAATGCACTTTTTTCATTTCTATTAGTAGCATCTAAAGGAAATTACTTGATTCTACCTCACAAAGTCATGCACCGTTCCTCCAGACTGTTCAACCAACCTGCCTTTCCGACTGCATTTCAAAGCATAAAATTGAAAAAAAGATACAAAAATGTTGCATCTTTTTATTGGTTAGTTGGCCAAATACATTCTGTACATGTTAACTATTTCTAAGTCTGAGGTTTCAGGACTAGATCTCTTAAAAAATATATTGCAAAGAGTTTTTCTTAGTTTGCAGAATTGAAAGTCATTTGCAAAAATCAGTTTTTTACAATGAGATTAAATGAAGAAGTACCAATATAGCCTTGAATTGAAGACAACTTTCTCCAGAGTCAAAACAACAGATATTTACCCCTATAATGTATTTCACACCCAGCAAACACAGGCGTGACTGGAAATGTGTACGTGTGCCAAAGTTCACAGCTGCGACTGTGCGCTGACAGCACTTGCTATGTAAAGGCTCGGGGAACACACCCTGCTAAACTGACATTTTGAGGTTTACCGGCTCTCGTCATTAAACATCATATGTGACCTTGTTTTGACATGAGACGTCTGAGTTCATGCAGATTAAAGAGGAAAGAGTAATTGTAGCTGTGAAGACAAGAAATCGTGTGTGTGTGGAAGTAGATAACAGTTGGTGGAAGGCGTGTTCATCTAAAAAAAAGTTACACTCTCTCATCTCGAGCCCAGAGCTCCCGGGCCCCCATAGAGATTAAAAGCATTACCGTGGCTGAAAAAAAAAAAAAAATCTTCACACACGTGATTTCACAGGAAGTTATTATTAATAAGGATACTGTAATTTCACTTTGAATGAACTCCATTTGTCTTCACATTTGCTTATTGAACCAAGTTCACATGAGTGTAATGGGAAAATAATTGCTTTTAAATCATAAATGCACTGACATTTCATCATGGTAAACTCTGCAGCTCTGCCACTTTACTTTTTCTTCTTACACTTAATACTTAACATTATATTTGACATTTCTGTTACAGAGGGAACCACCTGGAGTACTGACAGCTCCAACAGGACCAGCAGCTGGCTGGTGCTGAGGAATCTCACCCCACAAGTATGTCCTCTGTGCTGCTAGGTCTTGCTAAATTGAAGCCACAGTGTATAATGAGTAAAGCCAGCATATAAATGTGAGCATTTCAAAGATAGATCTGGTCAAGGATCGATGTCTCAAGCAACCCATCCGATGGCTTAGGGGGTAGGATACTTAAAATGTAACATATGATTCTGTGCTTTTAGTTTGCCTTCTAGCAAGTGTGCTACAAAACACTTGAGATAGGAAAAAAAATGATAATAGAAAAACTACAATACAATAAAATACAAAAATAGAGCGTGTACAGTGAGTAAGTGAGAAAATAAATGGTGACTGAAAGTACTGGGTAATACAGCTGATTAAACTCAGATATTAGCTGCAACTGCAATTTGTAATTCACTTGTGTTTTCTATTGTGCTCCAGATTGATGGTTCCACTCTGCGAACCCTGTGCATGCAGCACGGCCCCCTGATCACATTCCACCTCAACCTGACCCAGGGGAACGCTGTGGTGCGCTACAGCTCCAAGGACGAGGCTGCAAAGGCCCAGAAGTCTCTGCACATGTAAGCCTCAGCAAAGTCTCTTATATCAGCCAAAGTGGGATCCTAATAGTAAACAGAAACTACGGAATTTCTTTCTCAACTTCCCATGCCTTTTTTTTTTATATTAACGTAGCTAAAGCAGCTATTACAGAGAAAGAAAATGGGAAACACTAGGGAAAAAACCTAATGGTTCTGCTTTCTTAAAGGTGTTTTCCAATCATGAGAACAGTTCAGCTTTTTGCATGAGTATAGACTGTTATTAGATGTTATTTTTGTATCTGGGCAGTCACATGAAAGAGGAGGTGGCGTGTCATGCTGTTGTCAGCTGTATTGTAAGATTACTGTGGTTGTTGTAATAAAGTGAAATTGAAGTAAAGACCAGCGCAGAGACGGTCTGGAGGCACATTGGCTGTGTTTAATATTAGGTTTGTCCTTCATTTTGCTTTGCTAATGGTGGCAGCCACTGCAGCTGGTTGCCATGGAAACAAAATGCAAGAAGTGTGACCCACTTTTCATTATCAGCAGCACGAATTGTGGTTATGGCAGGGCACAAAAAAAGCATGGTAAAGCCCTAAAAAAACATAACGGTTTTCTTAAAAAGTATGTCACCTGTATGCTGTGCCATTTTTTTTTTCATGAAAGAACACATTTTCATAACATTAAAATAAACTATGAATTCCTTATTTCTGAATGAATTATCATTGTAAGACTGACTTCCTCTTTTGTCCTCTGTAAGGTGTGTGCTTGGAAACACCACCATCCTGGCAGAGTTTGCCGGTGAGGAGGAGGTGAACCGCTTCTTTGCACAAGGTCAGTCCCTGGGGGCTAACACCACTAGCTGGCAGGCCAACCCAGGAGCCAATCAAAATCGGATGGGCGGGGCAGCACAGTCCCACTCTATTGGCCAGTGGAGCAGCGGTGGCGGTGGAGGCAAGCCCAGTGGAGGTGACCTGCTGTGGGGCGGTGTGCCCCAGTACTCCAGCCTGTGGGGACCGCCAAACGGAGAGGACGCCCGCGTGATCGGGAGCCCAACTTCCATTAACACCCTGCTGCCTGGAGATCTGCTGAGTGGGGAGTCCATGTAGGATAGTGCCACGATACACTAACCAACCAACCAGCCCACCACCACGTCATATAAGCCATCGGTGGAGGGTGGGGTGGGAAAAAAATACAACAACAAAAAATATGAACAGGAGCAAAACCCAAGCAAATCATGTGGCGATAATCAGTATCAATTTGAACTGTTTTGAACTGTGAATTGTGAATCAGAAGGCCGGGGTCCCTACCACAGAGACTGCAGACTCCAGTCCTTCTGTTTTGCTTTTGTCCTTTTTTGTTGTTTTTTTCCTTTTTGGTATTTTTGAAAAGCATCTTATAAAACAAACTGAAATGAGACACAACACAAAGAAACCTTTCAAGTGTTTTACGTTTTTCCATAAGTATACATGACATTCTGTGTGAAGTTTTTATTTTTTATTTTATTTTTTTAGGAGAAGCAATCAAAGCTGCCATCTGAGACTTTCCTTTTCCCTCCAAAAAAAAAAGAAAAAAAAAAAAAAATCATCCCAAAATAAAACTTAAAACGACCATTCCCAGCATGTCCATGGCCAATGATGTGGTTCGAAGACCTTTAGACTAGTTAACGTTTGTTTCTCAGCACTAATATTAGCCTTAAGTGCTCTCTGGCCCAGGTCCTTCCCAAGCCGCCTTTTTTAGTTTGTTTTGTAACTGAAGAAATAGCTGAAATCTTGCACAGTTTCACCTCTGAGCCAGCAAGTGGTACAGGACATGGCTGGTGACCAACTCTGTCACTGGGCAGTTAAAAGGCCTGGCCACGTGACTGGCCCTACCAATCATCAGCTTAATTATTTTGATTTTGTATTCTCAAAGGGATTGACACAGCTGTTAAATGTTCTTTTTTTGTAGGTCTAGACCCAAGAGCATTTTTTGATATCTATCACATATAAGCTGAGAGAAGATTATTTGTCAACCTTGCTGCGTGTCTCCGTTTCCGTACATGTCTATGTATGTCCGGTGGCACCCAATCATTGACGTCAGCAAGCCCAGATCCTTCTGGTCACCTTAAACCCAGTCGCTTACTGGTGCTTTGTTGAATTTTCTATTGTCGGATTTGTTATGAAGCCCAGCGGTCCATATGGTCTGCCAGTTTTCGGAGGAAAAAAAAAGAACACAATTTCACCTTTAGTTACATTGTGCAATATACACCATAGACCTTTCTTCCGTCCATACTCTATGTCCACCGGAGCTGGTTTTTCTTTTCTTTTGTTTTTTTGATTGTTGCTGATTGCAGCAAAAGACTGGAACGTCAAAAAACCTTACCCCCTTTCAAAACTTGGATTCCCTCCAGGCCGCCAATCTCCCTGAAACTGTTGGGAAAACTCTGCAAAGAGGAAGAAGCAGCTGGTGAACTGTGCATGCAGCAACGTGTACTAAAGAGTGACACTGGGTACACAATAATGCACACTTCCTCTCTGCCACAGCCACACCCAACAGAGACTGAATCTACTACAGTGGGATTGGATGGTTCTGGGTATCTGGCACAATACCAAATAAGGTTTCTCCTAATGCAGTAGACCTACGAGTGTTCCTTGTGTTTGGTACTGTACAAACAGAAGAGACTAAGACTTTTATAAATTCAAAGGGTTTTATCATAGCACTTATGAAGAGCAAATCGCTTCAACTGCAATCCAATAAATCAAAAAAAGGAGCATCATAAACATTGAAAACAAAAAAATATATATATACTGCTCTTTAATGTACTATATCTATTCCTTGGAAATGTGTCTGGCGTTGTTCCTCTGGTAGCAGGATGAAGGGAAACAAAACTGAAATGTACCATTGGACATTGGGGGAAAAAAACTGCAGTCAATGATTTTTTATTTTTTTTTTTCCTTCTTTGAACAATATCAAAGTGAATATCACTGTTACTCCAAATGTTAAGCCTTGTTCTGTTTGGAGGCACTAGACTTGCAACGTCAGCTGTCTCTGACACCCGCTGGCCAGTCAGCCAGTCGATGGGTGAGTCGGAGTGGGAGTGTCCACTGAGTGCCTCTCTGCTGTGGTCCTCTGGGTGTCAAGCGGCAGCCCCACAGCGCAGCACTTCCTCCTGGGCTCCACTTGACCCTCTCTGTCTGGCAAGAAATGCGGCTCCTCCAAGGCCGGCCAATCACGGTTCTCCGCCACACACGGCATCTCCAACAGGGCCCCGCCACCGCTCGACCCTGCTGTCGTCCTGCCCTCTCCCCCATCTCTCAGTTCTTTGACACAAAGATCACTTTAGCTGGAAGATGTAATAGTCATATTTCTGGAATTTTTGCCAGTGTACTTTTTTTTTTTTATTTTTTTTTTTTTGGAAAAGATAATTTTGAGTATTTTTTTTCAATGTGTTGTATTGTTATTTTTGTCTACATGCAGTGGTCTACAAAATACTGGCTGCTGAACTAGCCCTTCACTGTTCATATGCAGAAACACTTTGGTCAGAGGTGCCTCTGTATGTTCATCCTGTGTATTGAATGCAAAACGAGGATCAATACTACAGAGTTATTGATTGTCTATTTGTTTATAACTGATCATGCTTTTGTGTTTGACAGTATTCTGTAGTACTTACAGGTAGTATCTTTAGGTTGTGTAAAAAATAGGGTGTCTCAGACAGGGGTGTGGGTGTTTGTTGCTCTAAACTGCTCCGTGTGCCCACAGGCTGTCCCCCCTTGCCCTTTGCCTAGCTGCTACGCTATGACCTCCTCTCCTTCTCCACCTCAACCAAACCCAGTAGCCCTCCCCTGACCAGGCACCAACAGTCCCTCCTATCTGTTTCTATGCAAAAGACTAGAGGCTGGGGCCCTTTTACAGCCAAACCTGACTTGGGAGTGAGCACTCCTCCCACAGCTTGGCACACCCTAACCTTGTCCCCCGTGCGCTTCTGTCAGCACTTCAGAATGGCCGTCGTTTCTGTAAAGTCAGGCTAAGCCACCAGAACACTGTCATATACTCAAGACCGAACACTTTATCAAAGGTCGGCCTTTTTTCTCTGCGCTGAAGACACTTCTGTCCAGCTTGATCTCAGGGTAGGGGAGTAGATGATACCAAGTATAAGATGCAGCTCTCCGTATCTGTCCTTTCTACTGTGAGAGCAAAGTCTTAAATTAGAAGGCCATCTGCGCAACGATATGTACGGACCTCATGCCTCGAACTTAATCCTAATTGGAAGGGAAAAGCCTTGTATTGAATTATTTTCTCAAAAGATGGTCTATTGTTAATGTTTCAGGGCCCATTATTGCGTGTAAAAGTTGCCAACGTAATGTGCCAATATAAATTTGCTGTGTCATACTGTATCTGTATAAAGAGCACTTCGGTTCCCTGTTTGGAGGAGCTTTGATAACCTTTGCAGAGGGCGCAGCGGGGGACAGGAGGGATCAAACAAATGGCAGCAGCATCACACCCTTAAATGACTGAGATATTTTTTTTTTTTTTTTTTTTTTTTTTTTCAATGCTTTTGTGGAGAATGCCCCATGCTAACGAGAAAATCTTTACTCAGTTGGGGGTTTCAGTTTGCTACAGTGCACAGTTGATGATGGGTAATCCCGGGTACATATTTTTTTAAAACCAAAAATGAAATCGCATTTTAACGTCATTTTTATGAAGTTTGACATAAAAATCTAAAAAATGGTAAAAAATCTAAGTGACAAAAAAAAATCTATAATATGATAAAGCTCTGCACTTCTAGCTGAAACGTCTCTGGTCATCAGCCTCTACTACCCCTATCTAAAGGAGTAGAGTGGTGGCCAGGGTGCCTTTTTGTGGATGCTGTATTTATCTTGTTTTTATGTTTGTGTCCTGCTCAAAGCGGGCCCACTGAACTGTACATTTCCACAGACCCAGATGGCTTGGGCCCACTGTATCAGCCTCACTCTCCTCACTCTGCATCAGCAGGAGGGGAGGGGCACATTTCAAGAGGTACAAAGTCTTAAAAACATTTAAAAAAAAAAAAATAAAAAAAAAAAATTCTAAAAAAAAATAAACAAGAAAACAGAAAAAGGCTACCTTTCAGGACTTGGAGTCCTGCAGCACACAAGCAAAAATCACTATTGCCTGTTTCTGTAACTGCCTTCATCCAAGCTCAGACAGACCCAATAGCCGAGGACCTCCCAGCATCCTGTACTAACTGGAGAACCCTGACAGGGAAGGGGGTTTCCCATGCTGCACCAGCATCGAGAGGTTCTCCTCTCTACAGCTCTGTTCTAGATAACAGTATATATGTATACACTACACATATATATATATATACATATATATATATATATATATATATATATATATATATATATATATATATACTGTGAGTTTGGTGTGTGGTATCACCTCTTCAGACTTCTTGGATCGTAACCTCTGACACTTCATTTTTGTTTGAAAGGTCTTGGTTTAATACAACTGAAAAATGAGCAATATGTATTTCCCCGCAAATAAGTGATACGAAGGAAAGGATTTGGGTCCAGTATAATCTGATACTTGATTGATTGAAAGCTACGCCTTTCTAATATGGAGTTGGATATGCACGTTCTGGTTTTGATGACATATTGCAGTACTTTGAAGTGCTTGTACTGTATATATGTGTATTTGTTTGTTAATTAGCCTGTCTAAAAGCCCAACCCATCCAGTCGATAAAAATATCCCAAACATATCAAAACAAGACAAAATATTGAACGCAAATACTTGAATCATGAAGCGCCAATAATGTAATGTGAAGTCAGTAATTCATTTCTTGTTCTCTCCATCTGACAGGTACACGTAGGGGCTTTTAATAAATATTAAAAATGTATTGCATTAAGTTACAAATACAAAATCTTTGAAAAAAAAAATGCAAAAGTCATCTTAGACGTGTGCTTGAAAGTCAGATGTTTGTATGAATGTGTGTGCAAGAAACTGTGTGCGCCGGGCACATGGCCTGTTATGTTCCACTCAGTATGTTATATTTTTTTGTCTGTTTTTATCTTCTTCTTTTTTGTTCTGTCAAAAAATATTCTGATAGACATTGTTATTATCTTCTAACGTTGCACTGAGTGTCTTCTACCCCTCACTCAGCTAATGGTAGATAAACAAGTCTAAGTACGGAGGGGAGATGGTGACAATTCATGTGTACATGTTTACTCAAGGACTTAATGGATTTTTTTCATTCGATCTGTAAAAGGTTTATCTACCTTATAGTGGCTTTTATTGTGGAATAATCCAGTACAAGGATTATCATTGAGTATTGCACCATTTTGTTCCAATTATACAAAAAAATTGTGAAAAAAAAAAAATTAAAAATACAAAAAAATTACAAAACAAAAAGGGGAAAAAACAAAGAACTGTGGCCATAGATAGCTGTAGAAGGACTAGTAATCCCTATGTTAACTTCATGGAGAAAGGGATGAAGTGTGGGAGGTGAGTTTGTTACAAGACTCATTTCAGAGGTGCCTATCTTCTTTTTTGTTGCAAAAGCCACCTGTCGTTTACAAGCATTTCATTTGTCTAAAGTTCAAGGAAACAGGAATTTATAATGGGAATGTTGTAAAAAAAAAATATGTAAAACAAATGTCATCTTCCATCAAATATGGACATGCAAATCTTGCAAAATGAAGATTTATGCTACTTTAAGAACTCTGGGATTGATCAGTGTTATGTCATGTTTCAATTTTTAAGTTCTCTTTCAGTGTCGAAAAAGACTATCTCTGTATGTATTGAGTTGTGATTTTATGTTTCCTGTAAGCGACATAGTTTGCTCACTAACTTGCACACTCAAAAGATGTGGATTTTGTCTCAGGAAGGCCAGGGTTCCAGATACCAACTCCATAATTTCTAGGTTTAGTGTTTGTGTGAAAAAAAAAAAAAAAAGCAACTGAAAACAATTAAACTCCAAGCAAGCACTGAAGGTCATGAGTTTAACAGAATATAGAGAGTTCCATTATTTCTTTGAAGCAACAAAAAGTTCGTAGCAAGTTGTGTATTTACCAAATAAGACTGAGAATCAACTTTGAAAAAAGTGGAGTGCTTTACATGTGAAATCTAAGTAGAATTGCTTTACATTTAAACTGATCAATGGTTTGATTGTCAAAAAGACATGCAGTTAGTATGTTATGACTTTAAAGTTTCCATCCTGTAGTCCAGGAGCATTGTGCAAGAAGTTTTTGTTTGTTTTTAATCATCTCTCCTGTCTGTTAACATGTTCCTGTGACAGGTTTTTCAATAGTTGAGAGATTTCTTAACATGTAACAGTAGGTTTATTCAGAGGTAGGTTGAAGTGGAGGAATAAAGCTGGTTTTTCAAGGATCATGATCTATGCACAAGTGGGAGGGAAGAGTCCAAACCCAGCTGCTATACTGCGGGTGTTTGTCGACTCAGACTCTGGGGTTCAGGGTTTGACGTAGGGTTGTTCTTGTTTTGTCTGTTGCTCAAATTTCCTCCACTCTACTTCCCCTCCTCCTCCTTATTATCATCGCCATCTAATGTTTTAGCAATTCTACACATGCTGTGTAATCCTTAACCAATGAGCGCTTATCCTTCTGCTAAAGCACTGTGGGTTGTACTGAATGACTTTTAAGGCTGTCTGTTTTTTAAAGGGGAGGAGGGTGGGTGGGGGGATGGGGGTACTTTGCCTTTCTCTTTACTTTGAAAAAAAATACATTAAGGAAAAATGTCTGTAACTGAAATACAAAGTTGTGGCTTTTAATGTTGTTCTTTTTTCTCCTCATAGAATGTGATTGTTAAGGACATGAACCGGAAAAAAAGGTTTCCATGAATTATGGAGCTTCTTTCGGACTATATTAATAAATTACACATTTTCTTGGCTGTTATTAGGTGTCTTGTCCTTTTTTTAATGGTTTCCTAGATCCACCTTTATTTTCGTAGATTCACCTATGATTCAGTGTGATTTAAATGTAATTTCATTATTTTAATGCATACTGAATAAGTGCAGTAGAAAGGCTAAAGTAATGAACGGTTTGTTTGTAATTATATTATGTTGAAATGACAGTATATACAGTGAAATGACATAAAGTGTCCGAGAATATGATGCCATAACGTAATAAAATATTTCATAGTATAGTATGTAGTAAAATTTTGTAAAAAACGTCATAGTATAGTATGTCGTAAAAATGTCATTTAAAAAGTCATAGTATGCCATAAAAAAGTCATTAAAAAGGTAATAGTATAGTATGTTGTAAAAAGTCATTTAAAAAAGTCATAGTATAGTAATATATGTCGTTAAAAAGTCATTAAAGTCATAGTATAGTATGTCATAAAAATGTAAAAAAAAAGTCATAGTAAAAACAATTAAAAAGTTGATAGTATAGTATGCCATGAAAAATTGTATTTAAAAAGTTATAGTATAGTGTGCCATAAAAAGTCATAGTATACATGTCGTAAAAAATGTCATTTAAAAAGGTCATAGTATAGCAGCAGTGGTGGCCTACAGGTTAAAGAAGCAAGTTTGGGACTGGGAGGTCACCGGTTCAATCCCCAGACCAGTAGGATAAAATCTGGGGAAAGTGAAAGAGCAGCGCTTGTCCCTCACTCATTACCACCACTGAGGCGCCCTTGAGCAAGGCCCTTAACCCCAACAGCTCCAGTGGCCAGCAGACCAGACTGGTTGTACTGGGCAGCTTCCATATCAATGTGTAACTGTGTGAATGTGACAGGTCGTACCTGGATAAATAAAGTTCAGTGTAGTATGCCACATAAATGTTGTAAAAAAGTCATAGTATGTAGTAAATTTTGCAAAAAACGTCATATTATAGTATGTCGTAAAAATGTCATTTAAAAAGTCATACTATATGTACTATATGCATATATATGTATGTATGTATATGTACTATGTCATAAAAAAATCATAGTATAGTATGTCGTAAAGAAAATAATTTAAAAAGTCATAGTATAGTACACGTGCAAATCATTAAACATGAATTCTTTATTATGGAAACATAGATTATTTTTTGAACAATTTTTTTATTAACTTTTCAGTGCAATTAAAATTTTTAACAAAAAGTGTAGCACTGTGGAGCAACATTTTAAAAAATAGGTACCTCTTTCATTAGATTCTTGTGTACAAGCATGACTTGCATGTGACTTGGTGCCAATTCTGCTGATTGGCTGTTAGTGGTGGTACATTCAAGAAATGTTTTATGAGGAAGGAAATGCTTTCAACATGTTTGTTAGACCTCACAGTTGCACACAAGGGTTTTTGGTGTGAAACAGTGAAATGTTCATGAACACTATTATAAACAGTAAAATAACTGTGTTACCAAAATGCCACAGGGTACCCTTTAATTTGCTAAATAGCCAAAAACAAAACATTTACAAAATGTTCTTTAAAAAAAAAAGCCAAACCAACAAGCTATCAACAGTCTAATAAACATAAGATAAAGGACAGTATGAGGAGAATCTTTCTGTTAAAATCTGTTAGAGAAACTTCAGAGTGCTAATTGGAATTCAGTGAGTTTCAGGCAGCGAAGTTGATGAGTTAGTCTAGTTCCCGATGCTGGTGACAAGATCTAATATTTCATTTCTAAGACTCACTCCTGGGGTTCAGGGCCCCAATGGGGCTTTCATAATGGTTTTCAGTACAGGATCTCTTCACAGAGCAGTTTCTGTACTCTGAAGACTCCGTTTCCTCCAGATGGAGGGGGGCCAGTTTTCGACTGACAGGCTGCAGCCCGGTCATCTCCTCGTAAATGGGTGCCTGAGGGTGTGACTTGACACTGCGGCGTGCTTTGCCCTGACAGTCATTGAAACAGAAGAAAAACAAATCAGTGAAGAGAATAGAGTGAACTCACTCTCGATTTCCTGTTTAAATCAGTGTTATTTTCTGTTGAGGCAGCATTTTCAATATGAAGTCCAAACCAAGTCTAATCCTCACTATATCTTTTACAGCAAAATAAATAACTTAAAATAAACAACGTAGTTCACTACTAACTTGGTGAAACTAAACAAAAAATAGAATTAGGGTTTCATTGCCTTCCTCACTGAATTGTAAGAAAAGCATGCTGACAACCGATAGCAACGCGTTATGAAACCGTGTGGTTTTGTGGTGAGCAGCAGAGGAACTCTCTGGCACGCAGGTGCTGTTCGCATTAATCACTTATATTTTTCTCCTTAACTCTTGCGTTGTGTCAGCCCACTCACTTTATAAATCACCACAAATCCAAAGATGAGGAGGAGGAGAACGATCACAGCTGAGGACGAAGCATATATCAGAGTGGAGTAGTTGGAGCAGCCACACTGACCTTCTGTGAAGAAGCAGAGAGAGAAATGTTGAAGATAAAGAGGGTCGACTTCACTGCTGCGGCAGGACCCAAACACTCAGGGTCTCCACATCCTCTGAGGAATCGCACCGACACCACTCAGCTTCCTTGCTGCACTGCATTCCTGCCACTGACACTTGCATGTTCATTCATAAAACATTGTAAGATGAACACAACAAATGCTCAAGTATAACGTGTTCAGTGGAATTGCAAAAAACACTGACCCAAAGTTCCTTCCTAGTTGTAGGCTGCAGTTTGAATATGAATAAGGTTTCTGTACAATGTAAAGATCAACATCACCGAAACATTTTCATGAATAGAGAGACAAACGTCTGTTATTGAGCAGCAAACAGGAGTTGTGGTTGGTCTGATATTACCAGGAGGTGAGTGATAGCAGTTTGGTTTACTCAGTCAAAGTGAGAAATTAGCTCAACTGGCAACGCCATTTGACATCGCAAACATAAAATTCTCGGTCAACCTCCTTTAAAGGAGAAATCCAGCCCAAACTGAACCTAGGGGTTAATATCACATGGGTACCGAGTCAACCGTTCTCTGGGATATGTTTTCATGCTAATCGAATGTGACCAGTTTTAGCGCAAACTGCTAATTAGCTTATAAAGCATTGTTAACTTTGTAAGTGTACAGACTGTCTGTACACTTACAAAGTTCACAATGCTTCGGTTTACATGTAGGGACCCTCATTATGCTACCGTGGAAATGTGGTGCTATTTTGAGCCTTGTTAGTGGTATATAAATAGAGATTTCTTTTTACTTTACCCGTGCCCCGCGACTAGCGTTATAAGCTAAGTAGCAGTTTGCGCTAAAACTGGTCTCATTCGATTAGCATGAAAACATATCCCAGAGAACGGTTGACTCGGTACCCATGTGTTATTAACACCTAGGTTCAGTTTGTACCGGATTTCTCCTTTAATATATATGTGAATATTCTATAGTCAAAAATGGTGATTGTCTATATTTTATTTTTGTCAAGAAATTAAAAAAAAACAATGTGCTAGTCCGTCTCTCAATTCTCTCTGACTTCCCGACCCTGTGGCTCTCAGCTCTAAGCCCATTCGCTGCAAATGAAGATGTAAATCTTTAAAAACGGCCACAATATATGGTTTAATTAACATTACAATTACAACATTACCATTCATTATAACAATAAACAACAACGTGACTCATTTACACAAAGTAATAAGCTATAGGACTATCAAGCTTTAGCTAAACGGACAACACTTGTTAGTAGGAGCAATTCATTATATGTTCGGTCTTTTCGTGGGATTTGTTGATAATAAGAAATATATAGAATAGCACCAGACTTATCCTTTAAGACACATAATTATGATCTCAAAATATGTTGTTTGTGTCTCTGATTTAATGGTTCATTTCACTGGCCAATTAACCTTCTGACATGTCAGCTGTAGTGGGAGTGGGAACTGATTACACTGAGATAAGATTTTTAAGTACAGAAATAAATATAAATTTCATCCGTTAGTGATGTCTATCACTGTCTGTTATCAGTTGTGCACACACACACAGGCGTGAACAAATAAGGGAACAATGATAGTGCTTAGAAAAAGCCATGTTGCATGGGTTTCTGAACATGTCAGTGTTCCACAAAACTTGAATCTACTCAGTTCAAATCGTTATTTAAGAAACAAACAATAACAACAACACTGTGAGATTGGCAAATATGAGTGGAATCTTTACTAAGGTTATAGCCATTGTTATTGATATAATTAGTAGCAGGTATGTTAGTAGAAGGCTGGCATCCTTAGTAATCAGAGTTGGACTGATCAGACCCTGACATTGGAAAAAAAACAGCACAAAAAAAGGAAACTGGTGGTTGGTTGGTACAACAGAACAAAAGCTAGTAATAAAAGAAGATTTCATTTTCGAAACCCTGAAAAACAAAATGAAGTAAGTATAAGTAACCTGGCGATCAAGTCCCTCTGTGACGTGACCCACCTTGCACAGAAACAAAGAGTGCTTGTCTTCCTAGAGTGGTGCTGGTGTCGGGCCTGCCACTGAGGAGCAGCTGGCAGCTGTACAGGGCGCTGTCGTCCGGCTGCAGCTGCTGCAGGGTCAGGTTGTAGGTGATGCCCCTGGGGCCGGGAGCCGAGGACAGGTGGACCCTCTCAACAGGGAACAGGGAGGAGGATGGAGGGCTGCCGTCGTGGTGATGCTTTGAGTGGTACAACACCTCCACGGGTGCCCGGCCCCTCTGACGCTTCAGACTCACCCCTTCCGCGGCCAAGGCCTCCCCGTGTGGGGGGAGACAGGGGAGCACGGCTGAGCCCCCAGAACATGTCTCCACCAACCCAATGTCCACCGGCCCGAGGGCATCTCCACAGGGGAAAGGGAATACAACTTAGAATATGACCTATGGTAAACCCCTTTTTCCTCTGAATAATCTAAATATTTTGGGGGGGTTAGCAGCAACGAGGTTATAAGAAGGAGTTCTCAATAGATTATATAGATTATTTAAAGTAGTCGCATTATTGAGCACATGTACTAAATGTAACCAGATAGGACTAACTCCACCTAGTGTTGTGAGTAATAGTTCTTAACATTTAGAAGTTTAATAAAACTCAGTATGATTTGAATGTTTACTTGTTTCTGCTGGTGGGGGTAATGGTGGGTTTGTATTTTTAGATCTGGAACTAGCCCTGTGACATAAGAGGAGGGGATTCATGGCCATGCTATTCTAACAATTGGCAACGGTTAAACACACAAACGAAACTGACCAGAGTGAGTCATCATCGGCAAAATGCTGAAAGTGTGTCAGAAAAAGAAAAACAACAGCTTAGATTTCAAGAGTGTTGTGTTGAACTTTGAGCATGTTTCAGGAACTGCTCAGAGACCATGTTAGGCATTTTAGCAGTTTACTTCTTTTTTGAAGAAAAAAAAAAACAGTTACACAACAAAGAAAACAAGACTTCATGGTACCAGTTTTCATAAGGCATCATTTATGTAGGGGTAATAACTGAAATGTCAGTAAAACATCATTAATAAGGGGAATTTATTAAGGGGTTGCCAGGTTGTAAACAATCCCTTTTACTGGTGTATATCCTCCTCCAGCATAATATACTTTATATCTTTAGTTAGCTCTTTAAATGCACCCTATTTCAGTTCCACTGCTTTCCTGCTAGCTGCAAGGCACCTGGACCAAACCTCATTTAATAACAACCATTATCATTTACAACACCTTATAATGCATGCTTTATTAGACAGTGGTGCTTAGTGGGAGCACTTGTAGTGAGCAAACAACAGCACCAAACACACTTGTCAAATGTCAACCACCTACAGTATATTTAACCGTCTTGTTTTGTGGTAGTTTTGGAAAGTTTAAACTTCTGTAGGTGACAAACAGGTGAAAAGTGAATGGGATAAAAGAAAAGAAAAAAGAAACACTCACCAGAATTAACAAGAAGGAAGAATTCAGTCTTCCCCAGTATTCGGTCGTCTTCCCCTAGAGGATTGTTCGCAATAAACTCACAGTAGTAGCGGTCTGTGTCGCTGGCACTCAGCTGAGAGATGGTCACGTTGAGAGAGTGGCTGCTCGGGTCTCCACTGACACTGATGCGGTTATCTGCACTGACTTCGTTCCCGGTGTGCATGAACAGCACTTCACTGGGTTTCAGCCAGTTGCGCTTCAGGTAGACACCGAAGGGCGAAGGGTTTCTTTGGTCAACTACACAGGGAAGAACCACAGATTCCCCCTCATGCCTCTCCAAGAACTGAATGTCACTGCACACTTGATAAAAAACAAAAACACATTTTTTTTTTTTAGAATAATTTTTTTTTTTTGTCTGGTTAAAAAAGTGATTATATGCTTAAAGATGTGTCAGTTTCAAAGTAAAAGCAGCTAATTAACACGGTAAATAATATTAGATTCAACTTCATGTCCCACAAAAACACTATGCTAAAAATCCTATTTGGTAATCATCTGACCAAACTATTCCACATACATTATATGGACAAAATAACAGCGACACCTCAGAGTATAATCCAACATGATACCACAACAAACTGCAGGCCCCAAAAATTACCAAAAGTAAATTAATCTGGCACAATCCATAGCGGTGCATCATAGTGTTGTGAAATAGACATTGACTCCCAATGACTTCCCTCATTCTTATTCATACGCTCCAAGAACAATTCAAACTGGAAAATAAAGAAGCAAATGATCAATTTACCAAATCCAGTCTGTGTGATGAACAGAGTCCACAGACATGCCAGGTACTGGATCCCAGTCATCTTCAATACCATAATTAATCAGAAAACACTTATTAAGTTCCTAAGGGAAGTCAGTGATGTAAACCATGACACACGTGCAATCACTCAGAGCTGGATGACTAAAGTTTGGTTAACTGTAAATGAAACCAAGAGGAACTCCATGAAGCTCCACCTTCAAACCTCAAGATAAACACAAGAGGAAGCAAACGCTAACCAACACCACGTATGTTAAATCAGCTCCTTCTAAGGCAATACATCAAAAATGTAACTCTACAACACAGCTGAAAGTTTATGATTATATTGTAAAGTACAGTATTCTACAAGGATCAGCAGCATAGTAAGATCCAAGTTTTTTGTTTTGTTTTAGGCAGTTTGACCCGACTCTTAAAGTTCAATTAGCATCATGAGTGCAAATTCGTCAAAATTTGCATTCATTGTGTCTCACATGCTTGAAAAAACTTTGTGCATTTCCCAGAGGAAATTATTCTGACTGACAGATACGGAACAGGATGTCTGTTTTTTTTTTTTTTATGTATTTAATAATTTGCATCAGTGGAAAGAATGTCAACTGTGTCAAAAGGCCTGCACGCTTGTGGCCGGAATGGCTCAGTGGTAGAGCAGGCACACGTAGGCTGAGAGGTTTACGCCTCAAATTAAAGGTGACAAACCCCAGAAAATAACTACAAAAAAATAAACCTGCACACAGAATGAGCTTTTGCAGGACTTCAAACTGATTTAACTGTGAAAAATAGTGACTTGAGGCTCGACTGCCCAAAGAATTGACATAAAAAACATTCAAGTCTCAAATACAGCTTCAATATTTGATTATTGGGCTTAAGCATTGAAAATAAAGTCTTGTCCCAGCTATAAAAATAAAAAAACATTTCATGGACAAGAAGAATGACTGCATAACCTTTTCAATGTACAAAAGGACATATAAGTACACACACAAACCTGCAAATCGTGCTAGCCAATATTTCTCTCTAAACTAGTCCGTCTCTTGTACTAGTCCGGCAACATGAAACCACAAGTAGATGGAGGTATGTATAGCAAAGTAGGTTTTAGTGACCGTTTACTGAAGGCTGCTGTTTAAGAAGGGTGCTGCGTTTGAGAGGCTGAAGCTTGAGGGTTTCCACTTTTATAAATGAGTTCATCTTTTATTTGCCAGTGCCTGTGAATGCACTCGTGAAGCTTTGCTAATATTGCTTGGTAGGCTTGCATTGAAGCTAAATGTTTGTGTTTCTGTAGAGTCTCTGTCCTCACTGATGCTTCAAACCACAAATTCACGCTCAGAAATGTATGCAGCCCAACCGAGGAAGAAAGACACAAAATAAAGACATGACACGGGCAATCTTAAGGTCCTCGAAGTTTCCATTTAATGACTTTTTACTTCAATACATGCATCCAATGGCTGTAGTGCATAGTTACAGCATATAGGTCATCATATCAATTAAAAATGTATATAAAGCTACATTGATTTATTGCAAAACGGCCTTACCAGACTGTTGTAACTGTTCTATTTGCCTTTACCCACTTAGTCATTATATCCACATTACTGATGATTATCAAAAATTTCATTGTGTAAATATTTTGTGAAAGCACCAATAGTCAACACTACAATATCGTTGCGGTATCAATATTGAGGTATTAGGTCAAACATATTGTGATATTTGATTTTCTCCATATCACCCAGCCCTAAGTGAACATTTAAGGAGTTACGCCCAACATTCTCATCTCAATGGCTAAAATAGTGCCACAAGAAATAAAATATTAAAATGCTTTAATAAAGTTATCTTTACTACCACTGCATTACTCGGGATGCATACTCCATATCATTGGTATCCTCTCATACAACAGTATGTACCTTAAACAATAAATGTATCAGACTGTCTGACACCTCAGAATTTATTAGGATTTCTATCATGGGGAGTAGTTGGTCCGTTAAAGGGATCAACAATATTCCCCATGTGCCACTAGGTGGTGCACTATTGTTGAACGCCCACACATGCACACTGAGCCCCTAAAGGTGCTGGGAGCCTCAGAATAGTGAATTTCACCTTGCGTCTTAATTTAATTAAAGGAAAACAAATGGCAGCAAAGTAATGCAAAAGTTTTATTTAAAACAAAAATTCTGACATTGTTATGCAAAACATGTTCATTCAGTCAATCTACTTTCTGGACAATTGTTCTCTATAGGACAGCTTGTATTCCTTTTAAGGGGCTGTACTCAATATTCAGAACATTAATATAGCCGCAAACAAATGTATGCTTCTTCTTTTTTAAGGTAGTAATGGCATCTTGAGTAATGGCGTGAAGTCACACTGTCTCTGTAATGTTACAATTCGAGCTTCTCTGTTTTCTGTTTTGACAGCCGGTCCAGTGGCGTGTGCGTGCGAGTGCCTTGTGCCGAAGGCTGTGACAGCGTGTCGTATTTGACGCGTTGGGTTTGAGCCGTGTCGAGACAATCCCAGACCACTTGTTTCTCAGTATTTCACGTACAGCACCTTAAAATACAAATACACCTGATCCAAAAACAAGAGTTTGCAAACACTAATTTAAAAAAAAGGGGCCAGCAATAAAGACTTACATGGGATTTTTTTTTTTTTTTTTACTGGTCATGACAGTTGGTCAAAAGCACATTTATCTAAAATGTAATACATTTAAACTTTAATGTCAAAGAAACGTTTTCCTTACATACCAGTAGTCAACAGCTCATTCATAATATGTTTACTTTTAACACTTAAGTACATGTTGCTGCCAACAACTGAGCTTTGACTTAAGTCAGTTCACCCAAATTAAGAAAAAAAAAATGATTCACTTATCTCTAGTGGCATCTAGCCATGCTGACAGTGTTGGTGGGTTTAAGTTTTGAGATATCAGTTTCTGTTCAAAGAAATAGTCATCAATAAAAAAAAGAAAATAAAAAATAAAAAAACAGAACCTTGTGGTTTATTCAGACTAACAAGAACAGTAGTAGAAAAGCAGTAGTAGAAAATGTTAGTTCATTTTTAATGGATAAATTCATTTTAAAAGTCTGTGATTGCCACAAAAGAAATCCTATTCACACTGAGGCCATAACCTGTGTTCATTTTAAAGGGGTTCCCATGTTACACATTAAGATCAGTTACCTATCTAGAGGACTACACCACTCAGCCTTTGAAAACTTTCTGTGGCTCTGGAGTCTGAAAAAATAATCTGACATCAGGTTTAAGACTTCAATTTTTAACAGAAAGCCTGTTTTATAATTTGCCGTTTGAAAGACATGGGTGTTTATCAGGTGGGAAGGGTCTAATGAAAAATGCTGAACTTTATTGGGAGTAAAATAGCCCTTTAACAGCCCACAAGGCCACTGCGCTAGATACCACTTAAGAAAAGTGATATTTTTTATTTCTCATTAAGGTGAGCTGACCCTTTATCTCTCACACACACACACACACCAATTGCATTGACTCAACACTTAAGAGTCTTCAATTATCTAATAGTCTTTAACAACATACTTTAAAAAAAATGCATTGTGTAATACAAGGCCTAACATCCAGTTGTACAGGCAGACCCACACTATAATAAACATCGGGTACTTACTGGGTTTAACTGACCTTTCATGCCAGCTGAGTGGGTTTTAAGGCTGATATGGATGGGCTACAGACAAAAACAAATACAAAGCAGTAAGTGATATGTGCAGAGGAAAAACTTGTGCCACACTAAATACCTACAAGAACTTCTTGCCACCCTGTCTTTTGGATCCATGTGTGTACTAAAAAAAAAAACTTAAATGTGTGCACCTGCTGACAACATCTTTGCAGCAAGTCAGATTTAATCTCTCAAAGATTGCTCTGTACAAAATCCTCAAACACAGGATCATTGCAAATGTCACTGGCTGATGACTATGAAAAAGCATTTAGAATAGGTTGGACAAAACAAACACCCAGCAATACAAACTAGCACTGCAGTAAATGCCAATCTAGCGAAGCAGTTTCTCTTGAGACCATCTCAGGTGTTGATTTATTTGAAGGACTGTTTAGAAATATATTGTTAGGTATGCTTTAGTGCAGGTGAGGGTCTCCTAGTGGCCACTGTTCCTTCTTGCTGATGCAGTTCTTCTGTTTGGATTATGTCATTACATCCTGTTGCAGGACTGGCTGAACAAGCAATTCAGGAAATTGCTCACAACTACAGACGCAATCCGATTTACCATTTAGCCGTTTGTGTTGGCATCTGACAACCGCCATTGGAGTTTTTTAATCATCAATAATTCAAACAGGGTCAAACCAATGAACCTAATAACCACTAACTTGCTTATCAGTTGCAAACACTATGTAACAAAAGTAAAAAAATAAATCACTTGTAAACCTTGTACTCTGAAAGGTTGTAAATCAACGTTTTTGATCTGAAAAACTTTGTATTTAACACAGAGCTAGTGTATTGTTGGGTTTGTTGTTTTGCTTGCCCCCCGTAGTACATTATGGGGACATGACTCAAGATGACAGACACTAACATTAAAGCAGTCATGCATGTTTGAGTTCTGGAATGTATGTACAGACAAAAAAAAGTCAATGAATCAGGAATGAAATTTAGTTTCTCTTTCATATTTGTGTAAGTGTACTATATCTACAAGTATTATTTAATCTGCAGTTATTTCCATCATTATTATGGGGTAACATGCAGTATTCGGAACCAGAAGTTGGCCAACATCTTAGTTTTGGGCTGGTGGTACACGAGATTTGAGCACTACATCTAAATCTGTATTCCATTTCTTAACTAATGGAAATGCATTTTCTTTTGTACTTCAATAGCCAGTCTTTTATAAAGACGATGTAAGGTGGACTCAACAAAAAAAAAAATAGATGGTGGCAAACTTGGTTTTTAAATACCTGATGAAGTCCTGTAGTTAAACATAGCCATAAGATAAGAACACCAGTACAAACCTTCATCACTCACCTCCACGTACGTCAGGACAAACCAGCATTGGATTTCAAGATGAATTTTATTACAACAGATCCATAAAACATTACAAAGGATGCATACAGGTACCCTTTTGACCAGGAAATATTAAAAACAAACCTGAAATAAGGATAATGCTAAGAGACTGATGAGTCGTGAATTTTAACACTACTGAGTTGGAATCATCTTCATCACTGAGACCCTCACCAACCAAGGTTGGGGACGCAAGTCCAACAGCACCTAAGCATGCTGTGAGGGCCTCAATCAATCTACCAAAAAATTAAACAAAAATAAAAAAGAATCAAATGTTTACAAGAGAAACTTGCCTTTGTAAGGAGTTGGTACGTTCATGTAACTCCAGCAGCTTCAAAAGAAATATGAATCATTTTAACACACTTCACTTCTATAAACCTGAGTGAAACCTATAGGGGAAAAATATATCCTCACATGTAATCAAATGACAACAAATAGCTTTCAGGAACTTGTGTGGTGGTTGGCTGTTTTCCCAATAAAGATGTTACATTAAATGTCCATGTGTTCTAACAAATAATGTTTGTCTTCACCACCACTGGTCTTACTGCTCTTTGCTTGCAGCTAGGTTTGAAAAAGCACAAGGATGAGAGAAAGGTGTTAACCTCAAACCTAATGTGGTGGCTGCTTTGCGGCTTCAGTAGCGTCCAGCCGGAGACATGGCGGGCGGCCTCATGCCCATGGGAGGGCCTCCCTGGTAAGAGGGCACCATAGGAGGACCCTGCCCATATGGAGGCATCCCTCCAGGCATGTAACTTGGCATGCCCTGAGGAGGAGCACCATACTGACCTGCAGGGAGAACACAGGGAGAGCAGAATGCGTTAATGCTGAAATTCTATCAATTCATTCTTTACCTTTCCATTTAAAATCAAGTAACTGAAGAGCAACTTAACACCCATTTTTAGCTTGAACTTGCCCTCATCACACTGCACCGTGCATTAAATGTATACTAAAAGCTACTTCATTACCGACTTAATGTGCCATAAAATGTATATTCTCTGAAGGAGTACCATGGTTTTAAAACGTTTGGAAACCACTGATCTAGAGGAAAAAAGCTGAACGCTCAGTGCAATGAAACTGTAGACTGAGGCCCCAATTAATTGATAATACAATAAAGATAGTGATGATAAAATGACTGAACATGTAGTTCACAAACTGGTGGGTATTTTACACTGATTTCCTAACAAGCATTTCCTTACCATGCATGGGATGCCTCATGCCAGGCTGCTGTGGTGGCATGCCTTGCTGTGGGGGCATTATGCTGCCAACAGGCGCCACTGGGGGAGCAGCCACGTGGGCCTGACCCGGCCTGGGTGTAAGACGCTGGTAACGGGGCAAGAGGGCCCTCATCTCTTCCTGTTGGCAGGGACAAACGATTCAGACTAAAGAACCCATAATATGCCCCTTACAGTACAAAGATAAACACTCACAACAATGACGAGGAATTGGGTACCAATGTTGGCGTGCCCTGATTTCACACTGAGGATATTAAAGTTCAGAACCATCCTTCAACATAACCACAAAAGAGAAACTACTAAGTAAGAGTAAGGATATAAATGCTTGGCAGGTATTCCAAAAATGTACTTTACGATTTATGATGTTCATGATATTGATATTCAGAAACGGGCTGATGATAAAATATTGCAGCAACCCATTCTTCAACAGACGTACTATTATATGTATCAGTCATTACTTACTGTGAAAAGGGCAAAATAGAAAGCTCAAGCAACTTACCAGTGAGATATCCTCATCAGGATGGATCAACTTACTAGTTGCACTCGTGGTGGTGAGGGTGGCAGGCTTGGTGGGCACTGTGGCCGGGGGTTTGGCCACAGTGCTGCTAGAGGGGTTAGAAGAAGAAGAAGTGGAAGAGCAAGAAGAGACAGAGGGCTGGGTGTAGGCAGGGAATGTTGCTTTGGGAGGGTCAGAGGAGGCGGCTGTACTGTGGGAGACTGAAGCTGCGGCTCCCGAAGTGCTCTGCTGGGCCTGTACAAAGACAAAATACAGGTAACTGACTGGTAGTCCACTGCTGCTTTCTTACAAAGATGCAAAAACACAAAAGTCCTCAATGGATTATACCTTTGTGACAATCATTTTGTAACACATCACTTAGAAATATAACCCCCTCCCCAAACATTCAATTTAAGGAGGTTTGCCTTTTTTTTTTTTAAACACTCAAAGTTACATTTTGTATTCATGATTTGGTCACTCTGAATCTAGTTAAGTAGTATTCGGATTTCACTTTAAACTGTGGAAATGTATTGATTTGACTTGACTTAATTTAAGGAACAAAACAATTACACCAGTTACTTTCAACAGGTGAGCAAATTCAGCATGAAATGAGGTAAACCCTTTGTATCCGGAAGAGTAAATGAATCATCGGATAAAACAAATCCTGAGATACAAGTATAACCAATCGACAGACATTTACAATACAGACTGTGGGGGAAAAAAAACTGACAGTGTGTTAAGCACTGCTGCAGCGTAAAGCTTGTTTTATGGTTGTGCGGAGGCTCCATGCAGAGCTTTCGCCGTAGCGAAAGTGTGTTTTAGAGTGAGGAGGAAGTGATAGAGTGACGGCGATTAGCTCCGGAGCTAGTAGCGACTATAGTCATAGTGAGAAACAAAGTGTCTCCCCTGTTCTTTCTGACCACGGAGGGAAATCTGGAGCAGGAAAAGTTACCCCTCTCCTTGATTTCATGTTGTTTATGGTGAAGGAGAACCAGGAAATGAGTCGGGGGGAAATGCAACGCTACGAAGCCACGGCCGAGAGACGTGCGTTGCGTAGTTACATTTTTCGAGAGGTGCGCGTCAGGCTACGGCGTAGGGTCCGGCGTAGACCCAGAGGGGTCTGCGTCTACACCGGACCCTGCGCCGTCGATTCTACGCACGAGTATAAATTGGGCTTAAAGCTGCCTACACATAAGCGATTTGCTCTCTGCGCACCGCCAGGTAGGGCGCAGAGAAAAGCACAGCGCAGGTCTTCGTCATCAAGGGTGGCAAGGAAGCTACTTCCCATTGCTAGGTAATGACATGCTGTTATCTCATTGGTTGCGCTTTCGAAAAGGTCAGCAGAAACTAGGTCAAAGTTGAAATAATTTCAACTTTGAGCGCAGTGCAAAGCGGCAAATCTGAGCGGTGCATGCCGCCAGGCGCATAGTAGAAAATTGAACGGCCGGCACAAAGCGGTTCTTTTGCATGATGAGTCGTTATTGCAGAATTCATGCTTCAGAGGTTATGAGGGGTGAATGATGCAAAATAAGATCCATGTCAATTCATTGTTATGCCTCATTCTGCGTTAAAGCACATCAAAGCACAGTAATAAAGCACACAGACAAGAAGTATGTCAGTTGTTGTCAGGGATAATTATCCTCCGACACCAACATTGTAGCCTATGTGCTCGTTTTGATGAACAAGGCAAATATTGCTAGTAATTAGCCTAGTTTACAACTTGAGAATTTACAGGCAGAGTTAATAAAGAAGCGACATGCAGCTGCCACAGCCCAAGTCAAAGTCCTGTCTGTGAGCCTACTTGTGGCGTGTTAGGAAAGGGAGGCTGAGAGGAGGCAGACTGATGGTCTGCAGGCGGAGAGGAAACAGCTGCTGTGCTGCTGTGAACACCAGCGCCCATCTGCAGCATTGTGGGAAGGAGATCACAGTATTGACATGTAGCATGTCCACATACTCAATCCAAATTGAGAATGAGAACAAAATATACTACATAATAGTGAAACTTAAAATAACAAAAATGAGATGGGGCGAGAAAGAGGAAAAAGGTCACCAGCTGACTACAGAAATAAAACTATCACTGAGCACTGTGTTCATAAGAAAGTCTAGAAAGATTAACATAAAATGCCAACAACCATCTACCTTGAATAGGGGGACAGGCTTACACAAACATCTAAACTCTGAAAAGTCTGTGTGAGTGTGTTGTTCGGGGGGGGGGGGGGGGGGGGGGGGGGGGGGGGGAGTCATGGTGCCCACCTGTGCTGCACTGGGGAAGAGAGGTTTGGTGACGGTGGGCTGAGCCACTGGTACTGCTGGTCGACTGGGTATCGCTCCTGCTGCGGCGGATGGGGCCATATGGGGCATGCCTGGCCTTGGAGCCATGTGAGGTGGCATTCCTAAACAATTACCCAAACAGGTCACTTAAATTTTCTTGCACCATTACATGGAAAACATAAATAAGCAAGCAGAGAGCACAGAAGGAGCAAGAATTTCAAAAGACCAAAGTACGTTTCATTAGACTGGTCCTGAATGTCAGTCGGATTTCACTTTTACATATTCAGCTACACCTGCCGAACAATCTATAAATGTAAGCAACCGCAGTTATACTTTGAGCTTTGGTTACGATCCAAGAATGAAATAAATAGGGTTATCTTAGCAACATGTGCATAAACCTTATACGTGTAACATTTCAGTGGTGTGATCATATTCTTAGATCATAATTTGTTGGAAACCATACATTTAACAGACAGTACCATTGGAAAATGTCAAAATGAAAATCACTGACAAACTATTACTTACTCCATTTATATGTGGAATGGATTTTAAATGTCTCTTGTACCCCTAAGCGAAAATACAACTACAACTCACCGTGGGGCATACCGGGCATCCCTGGCATCATGGGAGGCATCATTCCACCCATTGGCATCATGCTGTAATAGACAATAAGATAATGATGATTTGGAGTAAAATTATATCTCATTTATTTCCCAAAACAAATAAGTTGTTGCATGGGCATATAATCAATGAATAAAGAATCAAACCAAAAATATAATAAATAATATAAAAAATAATAATTTTCGGTTAATTAATCATCAATGAGATCCCTTACCCTGGTGGCATGCCGTGCATAGCAGGGGGCATGCCGTGCATCATCGGAGGAACGCCCGGCATCATGGGAGGCATTCCTGTAACAATGAGTCAGAGGGCATGCTTTGTTAACAAACTACGTCACTTCAAACAAGCACTACCTTGTTACATATTTTAAACTCTAAACTCGAAGTTTAGTGCTTGAGACTTGAATGCAACTTGCAAAACCTTGACCTGGTCCTATAATTAGATGATCAAGTTGTTGGACACGTCAGTCTTTTTATTTTCGAGCTAGAATTTATATTTATTTATTCCTAACAATCAACCATTACAAATGTAAGCATCTCCCACTAAAACCTACATTATTTGTGTTGCCGTCATCACATCTCTGCATTTCATACATCTGGTTGATTGTTTTAGTCCTTGTTTGTGTGTTTCCAATGTATACGTTGTACTTGATGAAGGACACAACAATTAACAACCCACAACTAACTCTTTTTAACAGTGTGAAACAACACGGCACAATTTGACACAAATAATTTGTAACACTAATTGTACATTTACAAACTTAAACCGCCAAACGGCCGGCTAGGTAGCATTACAGCTGCTAGCTAGCCAGGTAGCATAACAGTCTTAACAGCTTGGAGAGCAAAAGGCTCTGTCCCTACTGCACAGTCAAGGACAGAAAAGAGAGATGGAGGATGAAGAACGAGACACTGGAGATGCGTCAACTTGTGCCTAAGTGACGAGCTGTATGCTGTTTTAAGTTGTTTTTGGTGTTAAAGCAAGCGGAGTAGGGACACAATGAAGGCAAAAACAATCCACCTCTGCAAGAACATGGTCGTGCTACAGACAAGTTGAGAAAGACTGGTTGACAACAATGCTTAAAACACTGGATTCTTCACTTTACCCAGTAGTTAGAAAGCAAGACAACAAAACTTTACTTGGGGCTTGAGGAGCTGCAGATTGCCAACACCTGTCTGCTCTGAGGGCATCCACTGCCACTATCACTCGCTCAACCCCACACTCGCACTGAGCTATTCCTTTAAGGAGCTCTGCTACAATGTATAACACGCCAGCCCGCCAGAACTTCCTGGAATTGGTCTTAATGTCCGAACCATCCAAAAAATGTTTTTGCACTAGAAACGAAACTGACCATGGTTCAATTTCATACAGACCGAGTGGAACTGTTTTTGTCAGACCAAGGTTCGGCTGTTTGGTCAGGGGAAAGTTTTCACACTTGCAATTTTGGTTTGGATCAAACTGAAAAGGTAGGTATGAGGGCCCTAACTCAAAAGTCAACTTATTATTTTGTCAAGTTGAGTCAGTGCTGATTCCCAGCTTCTGCTTCTTTTATTTTTAACGAGATCCTTGCCTTGATATCCACCAGGGTGCATCCCAGGTGCGCCAGCCACAGGAGGCATCCCAAGCTGGGCCATTGGAGCAGCGTAGCCTGCCTGGGGCTGGACAGCAGAAACCTGCTGAACTGATGGTCCTGCTTCATCATCGTCGTCGTCGTCCTCATCCGAATCATCCTGATTGTTAGACTTCTTCTTTTGACTCTCTGCAAACAGAAAAGGTAATCATGCCAAATACACAAAACCATTACAAAATCGAGGAAAACATTTAATTCAGTTATCTGGGCTTTTACTTAAATTGGCAAAAAAGTACATGAAAGTGTACAAACCTTGTGATTTCTGTTCTAACGTTCGTCTTCTTTCCTGCATATCTTTTTCTGGAATCCCCTCCATACCGTAGATCTCCAGCTCAATGTCTGTTCTTCCAGGAATTGCATTAGGTACACTGTCAATCGTCTCTTTGTGTACCTGAAACGAGTGCAAAGTGAGTCAGTTCATACCGTCATAACATGCACAGTGCATCCATTGCCCAAGAACTAAGGTACCAAAGACACATGAACTCACGAATCTAAGATAAATGACAAAGAAAAAGGCACCAACCTGCATGCAATGGATAGCCAAGCCAGGGCCTGTGTACAACTTCTTGTGGCAAATGTGGCATTTAAAATGCTTTGCCTTCTGATGCTGAATGAGGATCTTTTCATCATCAAAGTCTCGATTACAGTACCTTGAGTAAAAAGTTAAGAATTATGTCGCATCAGTAAACATCAGCAAAACACCAAAAATACACTAGGCAACAACCAACTTCACAGAGCCGAATTTAAGTCTTAAAAATAACGTAAATGCCTAAAACTCTCGTGCTCTTAATCCCCATTTATAATCAATAACCGGGCAGCACAACTTTTAACGTTAAGGTTACCAAACAGAAAAAAACAAGGTTGCAGGTTAATCAGCGTTGAAGCTTGAATCATAAATGCTTAGCTAAAAGGTTAACGTTAGCCAACATTAACGATAGGCTACCTTCCTCTTGGCAATACCATGAACTCAACGCAATCGACTAGCTAACATTAACGTTACTGCGTTAAAGTACTCGACGGCAAATATTTTACGGGTATTAATTATAGACTGGATTAAAATCAATCCTTAAAACGATTAGCCTCCAATGGACAAATAGTTATGCTAACGTTATTTTACAATCCGATAAACCCTCCGAGAGGCTATTTTAGGCCTTCCTTTTGTCAAGCTAACGTTTAGCCTCTGGTATCTCTACGTTGGTATTTTGTCATCCAGTCAAAAGGATACCAGCACCACGGCTTCATCTGCTTCTTCTTCTTTCGTCCCATTTTTTAATGAACGCTGAAAAAAAGGTCTTACAACGTTAAATACTAGTCTTATTATCTGTTTGACAACAGCATGCTGTAGTCCCGTAACGACGCCGAAAATGGCGCTTTGCTGGAGGAAGTTGTGGTGGAGAGACTACAGTCTCGCGATGACAGCAAATAGGCGTATGTCATAGACACGCCCCTTGGAGAAAGGTTAATATATAATGCGTTAATATTTCATATTATATACCACCAGCCAAAGTTATATTTCTTCAGCGAGTTTCTACAGTGATATAATAATGTTTTCAAACGGTGTTCTTACAGGCTTTAAGTTGTATTACTGGTATTATGTGGGACCCCACTTTACTGCAGGTCTACAAGGGAAAACGCGTTACGGCCCAAAACAAGCCATGCAAAGTGAAAAACATAACATGTAACAGAAAAACGCTGCAAATACAGAATCGATGAAAAATAAAAAACACAAACGCCCAAAACACATGCAACAGAATAACGCTGCAATTTCGTTTGCCTGTATTTGTACATGGAGAATGACAAGAAATTCTACTCATGTATACGATTGCAACTTGTTATGTTGACAGTGTCCACCTGATGGAGACAACGTTGCAGAAATCGAATCTGGGTCCCATCGTTCCTTGGCATCAAAGATGGTGCATGCATGTTTGGCATTCAATATGTGATTTCTTTTAAACGCTGTTTATTTTGTACAAAATTACACATGGAACAAGGACGTATCCTGTCAACATAGTTTTTATTCTATTAGTTTGGGGCTGTTTCATGGTTTCCTCTGTTCTGTTGACATACAGTATAATGCCACAGGATTCACTATTATTATTCCAGCTTTGTGGCAACAAGTTGGGGAAGGAACTCTCTTCTTTCAACGTGAGTGTACCCGCACGCACAAACCCGGGTCAATAAAGAAATGGTCTCCTAGCTGTGGACGATCTTGATTGGCCTGCACAGATCCCTGGCATCAACCCTATCCAACACCTTTGGGATAAATTGTGACACAGACCTCACTAATGTGGCCGAATGGGAGCATGTACCCGCAGCCAGGGAGAGTGAAGGCTATATGTTTACCCATAGTATTAGAATTAGGTGTTCAAAATAACACATAGGTGTAATGTACCAGTGTCCACATACTTTTGACCATGTAAGGTCATAATTGCCTGTGCCCTGTAAATACTAAAGAGATCGGATTTTGATAGCAAGTGTAAATGGGGCTTTAGCCAAAGCACTGTCTGATGTGCACTGACCATGTCAACAAATTGTAAAAGCAGAAATAATTGTATGTTTTAGTACACAGATTACACACATGCAATACACTGCATAGATAACACTCACACACGCTGACAGAATAGGATGACAATGCCACTGTCACACCATCATCACCATCAGCTTGTTAGAAACATTGGTAATAGGTATGTGTAAACTGTCAACCACTTCTTGCATGTAACCTAAAAATAAATGAAATGCAAATTTAAAATGTGGCCACATTCTAACAAGTGCTGCTCTCAGCAGGCAGCATAAATGCAGATACACTACAAATACATTCACACCGATTTTCCTTCTCTGCAGCTTCACTAAAATTTGAGATTTATGAAGGGGAAACACAACTGAGGCGGCTTTCCTTGGCCACCTAATGCATTTTTCATTGTATGCCTACAAAGCCGCTACTCTCCATATGGTTGTACCGGCTAGACAGAGAAGACGTTCAGTGACAGCTTAGGAGTCCCTTCTCGGAATGAATTATGGCTGATTCTTGTATGTTCACACATTTCATTGATCACCTTGATGTCTGCTTCTTTTCACCCGGCTCTCCACTCTGGGGCCCAGAGCTCTTTTTAAACACTGGGGTTGGAGTTTAAAGTTACTCTGGTTTCAAGACTGGAAAGCTGCTTGCACTTTTCTTTGCACAATGGGGGGTAATTCCTGTCCCAAGAATATTGAACAAAACTTATTTGTTTGTATGTGTGCATGCAAATATGTGTGACCTGAGTTAAAACTGATATGAGGGTAAAATGTAAAGATATGATATTGTTTTCTGTATAAAACTGTTTAATGTACTACAGTATGTACTTATCAAATCTACAAAATATGCACAATGTTAAAATATTATCAGCGATTTATCCCTCACTCAATTTTGTGTCATAGCCCTTATTACATACAACCCCAGACCATATTTAACCAGTCAATAAATAGGATACATACAGGATATAGCTAACATATCACAATGCGGACAGACCAAAAAAATGTACACAACATACCAATATCACAAATTTAAAAACAAAAAAAATCAGCAACAGCAAATGCATGTTAAAATATTAATCTGTATATAATTACATAATAATAATGTTTGTGCAAAGCAGTTACCAGCGTAACATGAGGTTAAAGTACAGTTTGGGACTTGCAGCTTAGGGCTGGGGTTGTTTTCTATCCCGGTCCAATCAATTGACAATTTACGTTGTGACAGGAACTAATGAGGGAGCATTGATTTTCTTCTTTCACCCAATGCCTCCTTATATGAGAGTGAAATGACCTCAGCCCAGATGTAGTCGAGGTCAGGCATGTTTGCTCTTCTCTGTTTGGTAATGACAAGAAAGACTAGATTTATTTAGAATGGTACAGGTGAGTGTCTAATAGTCTAATTACACTTTGCCTTAATTCACCACCTCACCAATCAATAAATAAACTTCTGCCACTTCTTTGCTATTTTTAACCAGTTGCAAAAAAACACTGCATCACTGCAAATGACAAGAATTCGAAGGGTGTGAGTGAGAGATTTTTTTCTTATTATGAACATTTTCTGTTACAGTACATACGTATTACTGACTCACTACAGACAAAATTAGATGTGTTACTGCTTGCACAAATGCTTGTAGCAATGTTTTGGCATCATTTTTGAAAGCTTAAAAGCCTGAATGGCACTTCTGCTTCTTTCCTTTTTTAATCTGCATGCACAACGGTACATTTGTCATACAACCTGCACACAAAAAAGTCTGCAGGCAACTAACCCACACTCCTTCAAAGGTAAATTCATAATAACTTTTGAAGGTTGCTGTAGCCTATATACTCCATGGTCTCACAACAAACGTGGAGAGGTTTAGCTATCCTGCTGTCTGTTTAATCTAAACCTTGCATGTTTATGAGCTGCTTGTAATGACATAACACCAACTAAACAAAGAGGTTATTCTCATATGACCTTATTCTTAATTTACTGATGATGAGGGTGCAGGCAGTTTACAAGATTATGAGGAACTCTTTTGTCTGAAAATGGTTTATACTGCAGGGCTTTACTACTGTCACCCCACACAAGAGGCAACTGTGCAGAAATACTTTCATCAGGCTGACATCTCCATGAGAAGGCACCGTTGGATTGTGTAGAAAGAGGCAGAGAAGGTTAAGCCATGTCGACAGGAGTGTTTCTGCTTGTTCCTGTTGTTTTAGATCTGAGACTTCTCATTTGTCATTGTGTTGTCAACAAAAGTCCCACTGACTGATACTCTTGACACAAACGTCCAACAAAGACAAAGACAAAGAGCAGATGTAGGTTAGCTTGTATGGTAAGTGGAAACGATGGTAATGCTAAACCCGAAAAAGAAGCAGGTGGGCTGAAAAGGGTATGATGAGACCGACAGCAATGGCTGCTGCATGTCAGGTGCATCCCTGCATCAGAGCGCTGGATGTCGGATGAGGGTGGCTGTCAGATGACTCCGATCACCACACAGTGAGGCTCAGAATATGAGGGCAGACTCATCCAGCCAGGCGATCAGTGATCTACCGATGGAGGGATAAAGGGGATACAGAGTCTAGTCTGCCTCTAATAAGCAAGTCAAGGTGGTGGGGGCAGTCGCACGTCAAGCAAGCTGTATGCGAAGATGTTCCAGAAGACGGCACAGAGCACAAACAAGGTGTAGACGCAGAAGAAGATCCAAAATAGGGACTGCTCCTGGAGTCGCTGCTCGTAGTTCTGCAGTACTACCACACCTAGCGTCAGACCAACCAGCACCCCTCCCAGGTGAGCTACGAAGCTAGGATTGGGGCATGGAGGAAAGGCCGGTGGATAGAACCGCAGCCACACTGCCCGACCAAACTCTACACTCACTGTGACCAAATTGAGGGAGAGAGAGAGAGAAAACACAATATTAGCAACTACTGCACTTATTAACATGTAATAAAAAAATCTCTTCTATGAGGTAGTAGTTACTTTTATTTAGTTACCAACAACTATACTGGGCCATTGAGCCCATGGAACCCTGTTTGTGTTTCCACAGACAGTGTTTCCATGCTGTGGTGGAGGGATTGTAAGTGAAAGAGGGAATTTTGTACTAAAAAGACTTTGGAAGATACTCACTAGATTTGTGTAACCCACACTTCTGAATCCTCATATTAACGTCAGATAACCTTGGTAAAGATAAACTTGGAATTCACTGAATGTCTTTCTGCTGTCTCAGTTATTGTTGTGGGTGTGTCAAAGGTCACAAGCTAGCAAGCAGCTTGCTCGCTTTCAAACATTGTGTAAGTAAGCCACCCACCACTTTTATAACAAATTACTTGACATTGTGCCAAGCAGCAATTCATTTCTGTTTGTATCTGTAATATTGGAGGAAAGGGACATACCAACAAGGTATCCTAGAAACTACAATAATGATCTTCTCCTTCTCACAAACATCTATCCACAGCAGGTTAAGACCTGGAATCCCACAATTTGCTCGTGTCACATAGAAAATTAATAGGGGCGAGCTTTGCATTGCCATGCTCAGTGAGTCTTCACAGTTAGAAATCCTCCATATGCTGAAGCTGCAAAGCCAGAAAGTTTAATATCACTGCCTTTGGAGCAAAACCACATTTCTCTTATAAGAAACCTTTGCTGTGTAAGATTAAATTCTGGTGATGGAATAGCATGACAAGCAGATTAAAAGTACAAGTCTTTTGTTGAAAAATAATTCTTAAGATGAGGTGAAGGGGAGTGTGGCATCTTTATTGAGACTTACTGCAAACCAGAGCCATGGCCATCCGAAATAACTTAAACTGACACTTCATTCCCGACCAATTCTACAGGAAGAGAGAGAAAGAGAGGATGGAGTAATTCAGAAGATAATATTCAAGTTCTGATGATAAAGACAGAACTGTGCTAAAAGGTCAAGTCCTCCTCAGACACACACACACACACACACACACACACACACACACACACACACACACACACACACACACACACACACACACACACACACACAGACATGAAATGACATGACATGACATCTCGCCCTCTGTCTCAATTCACGTCAATTTTGAAAGCCCCAGAGCCACTCTGACCCCCAAGCTGTTCCTGCTGTGTTAGATAATGTGATTTCAGCTGAGAGGAGGACAAACTCCCCCATTCGAACGTCAAGAAGAATGTTGTGGAGGATCTGGCAGGGTACATAATGAGTACCCTAATACACATAATAGAGGTTCATATAAGTGCCTTTGTGTCTAATGTGTCTGTGATGACCCACGAGATGGGGAGTTCTGACCAAACAGAGCATGTGTCAGAGAGTGCGGTGGGAAGGGATTTCTTCACTCATGCACCCGCTCACACACTTTCTGATCTTTGGGGGAAAAAGAAAAACTGATGGTGAGGAATGTATGGCATCCGTAGATAGAGCAGCACCTGCTGGGCCCAAAAAAAGGCTGCTTTGATGATGGCAATGGCAATGCTCTGTAGTCACAGGACAACTGAGTGATGTGATAATCATCTACACACACATACACTCACACAAAAACTTACCATTACTACATTGGCCAAATGTGCTGAGACCA